>CAMTDV010000116.1:34933879-36183879 GCA_947069175.1 Scalesia atractyloides
CACACCGATCAAAACATTGCGGATCCACTCACGAAGCTCCTTGAAAGGCCAAAGCTTGAGGGTCATACTTGTGACTTAGGACTTCGATATTCTAGTGATTGGATTTGATCTATTTAGTATTTGGATATCGGAACGATTGTTATTATGACTCATCTAATGGTTATGGCATTTGGAGTTATGTTCCAATTTTAGCATGTTTAAATCCATGAATAAGTTAATTATTCTAAATGTCCGTAGTCTCATATTTGGGGGAAAAAATATGAAGGTAAGACTATTATGAACTCGGATTGGTCGATATTCATTAGGTATGAATATAGAGCAAAGTGTTGCTGCCAAAGTTCATAGATATTTGTGGGATACAAATATTGGACTGACCCGCTCTCAAATATTACTACATGGAATCTTTGAGATTGATCATAAGTAAATTTGAGTAAAGGAGAATATCATTGTATCTCTGACCTGAGATACATATTGGGTCTTGATATTCACCAAATATTGTACTTTGACTTGGTTCTTTGCTGTCAGTAATATGGCAGTACATAAGGCTAAGCTCAGGTGTGGTACGAGGTGATTGTGAGAGACGTATGTAGTCAAGATGGGATTTGTTCCTCTTATTCATTGAGAGTAAGATGTCTAAGGCCTGCTAAAGTCAAATCATATGTCTCTGGATTTGACATGACATCTGTAACGAAAGGATAGATGATCGTTTCACCTAAATCATGTTCAAGTAAGGGACTTGAAGGGGATTATGTTATTGAATGGCACTTCGTCATACGTATTAGGGAGAGTAAACCGTTGTTAGGCGGTATTTGCTACTTGCATCAACCTTCTATGTATCCATTTCAAGTGGGAGATTGTTGGAATCGGGATGCCCAAGACACATATTAAATTGATGTGGCTAGTACGTTATGATCCAAGTCGGGTCATACCCAATAACAAGCTAGACAAACACCTATGATATTTATTTATGATATGATCAAACAAATAAATATTAACACTTAGAATATTTAGAAATTGGTTTTCTAAATTTTTGCACTTGAGAAACTAATAAATTACATGGATAATTTATTTTGAGAGAATATTTTATATTGTTATTTAATGGGTTAAGTAACATTATAAATAATTGTGATATGTTGCATAAGTCTTATAACATGTAATGTTATAATTTTATAAAAAGGTTATAAAATAACCATAAGACTAATGAAGAAGATGACAATCTTGGGTGACAAAAACAAGGCCATATGGCCGTCCACTTGGGGGTCTTCCCAAGGTGGTCTTCCACCAATGAAATGTCATGCAATCTTCTTACATATCTAATGTAATCTTCCATAATCCAAGATAAGATCTTGAAGAAGATATATGGAGATTTGATGATCATTCTCTCATATACTTTTCATAAGAAAAATTCAAGTGCAAGAACTCAAAACGAGCTCTCAATTTTCGGCCAAGGAGTGGTTGTCAAGAGGGTGTTTCAAGTGAATTCATAAGTGTAGAAATCCTAGCAATCTTGTGGTGTTTATTGGAAAGCTTGGGGTATACAAGCTTGAGGTCTTCTACTTTGAAGATTTCCATTCAAGAACTTCATCTTCTTCATATCTCTTACTATTTGGAAGGTACTATTCTTATAACACCCTATGGTTGTGTTTTGATAGCATGCATGTTCATATATGGATCCGGGTTTTGGTTTTTACATACAAAATGAGTTTTGTATCAACATAAGTAACATTTTTAACATGTCAAAAACCCCAACACTATGGTCATTACGAGTTCCTTGTTATGCCTTTTGGGTTAACAAATGCCCCTGCAATATTTATGGATTTGATGAACCGGGTATGTAATCCATACCTCGACAAGTTTGTGATAGTATTTACCGATGACTTTGTTGTGTATTGTTATGCATCACATCAAGGCTTGGTTGCGTGTTAATGCAACATGAAAAAGTCATCGCATACGCGTCTCGTCAGTTGAAAGGTCACGAAAAGAACTATACCACTAATGACCTAACACTAGGTACTGTTGTATTTGCTTTAAAAATCTAGCGTCATTATTTATATGGCACTAAGTGTACCATACTCACAGATCATAAAAGTCTTCAACACATCTTCACTCGAAAGGAACTGAATATGCGCCAACGACGTTGGGTGGAATTGTTGAATGATTATGACTGTGAGATCAAGTATCACCCTGGCAAGGCAAATGTAATAGTAGATGCTTTGAGCCTGAAGGAACGAGTCAAACTTAACGGGTACGAGCTTTATGAAATGATGATTCAGACGAACTTTGCGGCTCGAGTGTACGATGCACACAAAGAAGCTTTAAAACCTGAAAACATTCTAGCGGAGTCATTACTGGGAATGGAGAAACAAATGGAACCAAACAAGGATGGAACTTTATATTTAATGGGAAGGATCTGGATTCCCTATTTTGGCGATTTGCGAGACTTGGTGCTGGATGAAGCACACAAGTCCAAATACACGATACACCCAAGATCTGATAAAATATATCAGGATTTGAAGGAGTATTATTGGTGGCCTAATCTCAAGGGAGATATTGTGACCTATGTTGGGATATGCCTAACTTGTGTAAAGGTCAAGGCCGAATACCAAAAACCATCAGGTCTATTACAAAAACCCAAAATTGTGACATCCCGGCTTTTCAGTTATCTTAAATGCACTACTTCACGGTTATTCATTCCTACGCTGATTTAATTCGGAGAATTAAGTTACACGCTCGCAATAACTACGCTAACTTTGTGAATCTATTGGGTGAATTACGTGCTATGTGTTATTAGACGTTTGTAGATTTCGTATATTATTATATCACGCTTTGATTTCGCGATTATTAGTTAAAAAAAATAATAAATGAATAGCCGAACCGAACCGAGCCGCGAAACGTGTCGACCTCACCTCCTTGCGGCCCAAGTAACTAACCTAAACTTGAGGCCCAAGCCATATACCCAAACCCCCCCCTTGCAGTCGCGCGCCCCACCCCCTCCCCTTCTTTTCCCTTGTGCTATATATTTGTATGTATGCATGTTATAGTTTCAAAAAAAAACAACAAACCCTAGTCCCTAAGAGAACCGAGGGAAGCCCTCCCCCCCCTTTCTCACGATCGCAAGTCTCCAACTTCCGATTTATTCCAATCTTGTCCAGGTTCGCTAATCATCATCGTTTCAAGGTTAGGGTTTAATTGTTTTGCGATTCACATTAGGGTTTGTATAATCTTGGTCATGATTGTGTGTAAAGGTAGGATTATTAGTATGAAAAGTGTTGTGATTTATGATTAGTTTGGATGATTGTGCGAATCTTTGCGATTGTGATGTTATGATGAATAAGAAAATCATAGGCTGCGTTTTAGTGATAAAGATCATGTTATATAATTAGGGTTTGCATGAATATTGATATACATGATGATATTTGACAAATAAACCTGTTGTTAATCATTGTTATTAAGAGTTATGATCGTTTAAGCATGTTCTAATGCGATAAAAGTCAAAAACTGTTTGCTGAATGACATTTATAGCCAACTTCAATTGGCTGTAACCTGACCATTATTTATCGAAATGTGGATTTTCTGAAGCCTAATACGTGTATTTTTGAAAAACGCTTCTAATGGCGTCGGATTCATATTTTTCTGAGGTCGTTTGCTATTTTTAAGTGGTCATTTAGTGCAGCAGCTGAAGCTGCGTAAATTCTGCAAAATTTGCTACTTGTTTATCGAGTCGGATCTCATAGTCTGTAGGGGATTGGGTCACGAAATTTGCACAGTAACTGGAGACGGGAATTTCCAGAAAACTCCCACTGGAATTTTGTTAATTGGATGAACGATGATTTTTTAATAATTTTTCCCGTGGATTGCAGTCAGAAAGCGACGAATCTGACTGCAGCCTAGTATATAAATGTTTATAAATAATTGGTAAAGCGTTAGGAGTTGAAAAGTTTAGTTGACACCTCCTGTAAAAAAATTAAAATTGTTGGAATGTTGGAACTATTTTATAAAAATCCTCGAAAACAGCCTAGTTATGAGCGTACAAGCTGAAATATGATAACTTACGTATGTGTTGATCTGTGTTTATGAGTTGATCTGTGTTTATGACAAGTTAGTTTGATCATTGTTTTGGTATGATGATAGTTTGCATGCATGGTTGTGTTTTCGAATTGGTTATTACGTGTGCCGCACTGTGTGTTAGTTATGCGTAGGGTTTTGTATCAGTGTGTTCACACACTAACTTTAAATCGGTTGACATGTTAGGACGCGATTAGCGGTCCCATCATTTGCTACTTTTGTGTTACTCTAACCGAGCAATTAAAGGTGAGTTCATGGCCCCTATTTTATCCGGTTTTAAACAACAGGGGGAGAAACATGTATACACTCTATAACTCTATCTTTTACGTTATGCGAAATTAACGTCGTTAAACTACTCGGTCACTAAGTTAATGTTAATGTACGTTATGGTCACTAAGTAGCTATATCACAGAAGTCCTCAACGAACTCTCGGATCGTTAGTATTGGGTTAGATAGCGGGGAAATTATAAGTAGTACTACTGGGCCCGACAAGCCCCACCCGAGCTAGTCGCGCTAGCCGACCGGGAATGGTCAACGGGTGATTAATTTGGCCTACTTTCGCCATGGTTAGTGATAGACCTGGCAACACTGAGGCAACAACAGTCAGCTTCGATCGCGAACTCTTATGTGACGTAACTTTAGGCTCGCTACCTACATGTTAACATTGAACTTAATTACGAACCAACATTATTATTCCGGGTTAGGAATAATGGAACTATATCGTTATCCCGGGTTAGGGATAACGGGGAAAGCAAACATTTAACCGAACTTGTGACCTTATAAAAACCTGTGAACTCACTCTTCTTTAATGTTGACACTTGTTTCTTTACATGTTTCTCAGGACGCTAGGAGAGCTAGGTGCACTCACTTGCATTGATCAAGACATTTTTATCGAGTCTTAGTTACGAATATTGTTTGGGATTTTTGGTTTGGCATTTTTGTTGGCGCCCGTTACTTTACTTTACTCTAATGCTTCCGCTAAACTTTGAAACTAATGCTTCCGCTAAACTTTGAAACTAAGATAATTTGAAAATAACTACGAATGGTTAAACAAATGTTTTTGGAAAACGTTTAAATAAATCATATAGAGTCGTTCGATATTACTAGTGTCTCAGATCCTGGTTTGATCACACGCCTCGCGGTAAAACTCCGCAAGTGGAAATTGAGGGTGTGACAGATTGGTATCAGAGCCTCTAGCTATAGAGAACCAGGTTTGCATTAAAAGTAGACCTAAACTATAGCTGTTACACGACACTAGACTTAGTTGGCACCAAACTGTGATATCTTGTTGTGTTATACCACAACTGTTTTATGTAAGATATATATGTATATTGTGATGCACGCAATTCGTAACTAACTACACCAACCCAACAGGCAATTTCATCATCATCATCCGACAGATCTCGACAATCAAGGGCGCCGGGGAAGGCACCCATGGTCGAACCCTCACCACCTCATGGCGTGGAGACACGCTCAGCTGCTAGGAAAAGACTCGCTCTAGGAGGGGAGTTGTCCTCCCGTCCGACCACCGCTATACCGGTCGAACCGGTCAACTCGTTAGAAGTAGGGGACGACCTACTTAGGGATATGTTAAGGAAACAACAAGAACAGCTAGAGAGAATGCAGGAGACTATCGAAGCACAAGGATAGATGATACGTCAACTAACTGCTAAAACTAGAATGCTCGAGGAAGAGCAACATGAGAATAGGAAAGTTCGAAACATTTTAGCTAAGGATCTTTGTGCTAAGCAGCTGAGGGCTGACTGGCTCGAAGACAGAGTTCTTGAGTCCAGTTGGAGGATTCAAGAACTGGAGCAGAATCAAGCACTTGTCCCAGTACCCGCACCAGCACCGGCCCCTCCAGCGCCGTTAGAGGAAGAAGAGGAGGATCGAGAGGAAGACCCAGAGGAGGATCCAGATGAAGACCCAGGGGAGGATCCGGAGGAAGAGGAGCCGGAACAGGACCCGGCTGTTGAAGCTAAAAACGCCGCAGAGGATGACGGCAACGATAACGACTTGGGAGATGGAGACGTCGAAGACTGACTCGTCTCGCCAATCTCCGCTTTGTTTTCTTTAGTTTGTTTGTTTCCACTTATGTTTGAACTTGAAAATTTTATAATTAAACTGAGATGTTTGGTTGGTATTTTGTGAGACATTGCAATTTATATAATCGAATGTTCCTTTTGATTTTTAACTTGTTGGGTTGACATAACTTGGGTGATGATTGAAGTGTGGAATATGATAACTATATTGGATATATATACTTATCGGGTGTGTTTGTGTTGTCTTACGAAGATCTGAAATGGCAACTGGACGTCGCGGAAACCTCAACATGTCACCTGAAGAATTGGCCGCATTGATCCAAGAACACGTGAATGCTGCTCTAGCAGGTGTTCAAAACCCACTAGCAGGTAACCATTATTAAATTTTCATGGGAAAATCTAATAGTTGGGCTAGTAGACTTTCTCGCTGACTACCTATCCTCTATCTCCAGGAGGGGGTCTTAACCCCTACAAGATGTTCCTGGATGCAAAACCGAGCAAGTTCACGGGTGCGGAAGGACCCATAGGACTGGTCCGTTGGATTGAAAAGTCTGAATTGGTGTTCGAGATGTGCAATTGCCTTGAAGTCAATAAGGTCAAGTATGCTGCCTCAACGTTGGAAGATGGGGCATTAACCTGGTTGAACGCACAAGTCCAAACGCGTGGACTTGTTGCGGCGAACGCAATGGCCTGGACCGAGTTTAAGGCCCTAATCAAGGAGGAATACTGTCCGCGGGACAGAGTTCAGCAGTTGGAGCAAGCGTTATGGAACCACAAGATGGTAGGGTCTGAAATTGAAGCATACACGACAAAACATCATGATCTGGTGTTCCTATGTCCCGATCTGGCTAACACTATCGAAAAATGACTTGAGTTTTATCTTGGGGGTCTGGTCCCTGGGATCTAGGGCATGGTAATGTCTAGCAACCCTACGACGGAGCATCAAGCGATTAGGCTGGCGCATAAACTCACCGATAAGGCGGTGGAGCAAAGGAAGTTGCCACCTCGGGGTGCAACCGAAGTTGTCCCTGATAACAAAAGAAAATTTGAAGACTCACCTGCTCGACAGTCTTCGTCAGCCCAGCCACAACAAGGAAACTAGAAGTGGTCCAACAATTTCAACAACAATCGGGGTCACAATAATCAGTCTGCCAACAACACCCAGAACTAAAGCGGCTATGCGGGTCGAAAGCCGCAATATAATCGTTGTAACCTCCATCATCATGGCCCTTGCGCCAGAAATCGCTGCCAACGATGTGGCAAAGCGGGACACGCGGCAAAGGATTGTCGTGGGGAAATCATATCTTGACAAAATCAGAATCAGCACCAGGGTCAACAGCAAGGTATTAACCGGGGATGCTATCAGTGCGGTAGCACTGCCCATTTCAAGCGAGACTTCCCGCAGCTTCGCAACAACAATGGTGGGAACAACAACAACAACAACCACGACAACAACAACAACAACAACAACAACAACAATAACAACAATGGCAACAATGGCAACAATGGAAATGGTGGCACAGGAGGTGCCAAAGGTCGTGCATTCACGCTGGGCAGCGGAGAGGCCAGAAACGACTCGGACGTGGTCACCAGTAAGTTTCCCCTTAACGATCATTTTGCTACTGTACTTTTTGATACGGGTGCGGATAAGAGTTTTATATCTGAGTCTTTTAGGAAGAACCTAAATCTCACGCCTAAACCCCTAGAGACCCCTTACGTCATAGAACTAGCCGATGGTAAATCTGTAGATGTGACCCATTTAGTAACCGGCTGTCAACTTAAACTCGCGGGTCACACCTTTACCATTGATCTGATGACAACTACCCTGGGTAGTCTTGACGTGGTAGCCGGAATGGACTGGCTATCCGACGTCCGAGCTGAAGTTCTCTGTTTCGAGAAAGCTATCCGTATTCCGCTCTCTAACGATGAAGTCTTGATGGTGCAAGGCGAGAAGGCATGCGCCGTCACAAACATCATCTCTTACATGCAAGATCAGAAGTATCTTCGGAGAAAGAACTCCTTCGCTTTGCTCGCACTGGTCATCGAGCAGCCTAAGGACGAGACGCGGATTGAAGATATCCCTGTCGTCCGTGACTTTTCCGATGTGTTTCTAGAGGAGTTACCTAGTCTTCCACCACATCGACAAGTGGAGTTTGAAATCGAATTGGCGAACCATGCGACTCCTATCACCAAGGCCCCGTACAGCCTAGCTCCAGCAGAGCTGCAAGAGCTGTCTACCCAACTTCAGGAATTGTTGGAAAAAGGATTTATCCGATCCAGTACTTCGCCATGGGGAGCTCCGGTCCTTTTTGTCAAGAAAAAGACGGGACCTTCCGCATGTGCATCGACTACAGGGAACTCAATAAGGTTACCGTCAAGAACCGATACCCATTACCTCGCATCGACGATCTCTTCGACCAACTTCAAGGGTCAAGCTACTACTCCAAGATTGATCTACGGTCCGGTTATCACCAGTTACGCGTCAGGGAGGAGGATATCTCCAAGACGGCATTTCGTACTCGGTATGGCAATTATGAGTTCTTGATCATGCCCTTCGGTCTCACCAATGCACCCGCGGTGTTCATGGACCTCATGAACCGCGTGTGTAAGCCGTACCTCGACAAGTTTGTCATCGTGTTCATCGATGATATACTCATCTACTCTAAGTGTGAAGAAGAACATGCTGAGCATCTACGATTATTGCTGGAACTACTTCAACAGGAGAAACTATATGCCAAGTTTTCGAAGTGTGATTTCTGGATTCGGGAAGTTCAGTTCTCAGGCATATCGTGAATGAAAAGGGTATACACGTTGATCCTGCGATGATCGATGCTATCAAGAACTGGGAAGCACCCAGTACACCGACAGAGATCCGCCAATTTTTGGGTTTGGCTGGTTACTCCAGACGCTTCATCGAGGGATTTTCCAAGATCGCACAACCGCTGACCACTCTCACCCAGAAGGGAACCAAGTATGCTTGGGGTGACAAGCAGGAAGCAACATTTCAATTGTTGAAGCAGAAACTTTGCAGTGCACCCATTTTGTCCTTGCCAAAAGGGATAGATGATTTTGTGGTATATTGTGACGCTCCCATTCAGGGATTGGGATGCGTACTCATGCAACGCGATAAGGTCATCGCGTACGCATCCCGACAATTGAAGGTTCATGAGAAGAACTACACAACACATGACCTGGAATTGGGAGCAGTTGTGTTTGCACTTAAGATTTGGAGACACTATCTATATGGAACAAAGTGCACAATCTACACGGATCACAAGAGCCTCCAACATATCTTTGACCAGAAGGAGTTGAACATGCGATAGCGTCGCTGGGTCGAACTCCTGCACGATTATGAATGTGCCATTCGGTATCACCCGGGTAAAGCCAACGTGGTAGCTGATGCCCTCAGCAGAAAGGAGCACTTGAAACCACGTCGAGTACGAGCACTACAGTTCACAATTCATTCTGAGTTACCCGAACAGATACGCGACGCGCAGCTAGAAGCAGTTAAGGAAGAAAACATCAAGGTCGAATCTATGGGAAAGATGGAACGCGATTGGGAAGTGAAACCCAATGGTGCCCGGTATTTCATGAATCGTATATGGGTACCTCTCTACGGAGACCTCAGGAAGCGAGTTATGGACGAAGCTCACAAATCCCGACACTCTGTCCATCCTGGTTCAGATAAGAGGTATCAAGACCTTAAAGTCGCGTACTGGTGGCCCAACATGAAAGCGGATATAGCCACCTATGTGAGCAAGTGTTTGACTTGTGCGAAAGTCAAGGTGGAATACCAGAAGCCATCAGGGCTACTTCAACAACCTGAGATCCCAGTGTAGAAATAGGATCAGATCTGGATGGACTTTATCACTAAACTCCCGCGAACTCCGGGTGGTTGCGATACCATCTGGGTAATCGTGGATCGTCTAAGTAAGTCTGCACACTTCCTAGCGATCAAAGAAACAGATAAGATGGATAAGTTGACTCGCATCTACATTAAGGAAGTAGTTTCTTGGCACGGAGTGCCAACGTCCATTATCTCAGACAGAGATGCTCGTTTCACGTCCAACTTTTGGCAGTCACTTCAGAAAGCGTTGGGTACACGCTTAGATATGAGCACAGCTTATCATTCTCAGACAGATGGTCAAAGTGAAGGACCATTCAGACCTTGGAAGACATGCTTAGGGCATGTGTGGTAGACTTTGGGAACAGTTGGGAAATTCATCTGCCTTTAGTGGAATTCTCGTATAACAACAGTTACCATACGAGTATTCAGGCAGCACCGTTTGAAGCATTATACGGTCGCAAATGTAGATCACCGGTCTGTTGGGTAGAAGTCGGTGACAGTCAACTCACAGGTCCTGAGTTGATACTTGAGGCTACTAAAAAGATTGTGCAAATCAGAAACCACATGGCAGCGGCACGAGATCGACAAAAAAGCTACGCTAATCAACTACGCAAACCGTTCGAATTTCAAGTAGGCGATCGCGTCCTACTGAAAGTGTCACCCTGGAAGGGTGTAATTCGTTTTGGGAAACGAGGCAAACTAAACCCACGGTACGTAGGCCCATTTGTGATTTCGAAGCGTATCTGGCCCGTAGCTTATCGGTTAGACCTTCCCGCCGAACTCAGTGGAGTTCACAACGTTTTTCACGTGTCCAATCTGAAGAAGTGTCTATCAGATGAGACCCTAGTTATTCCATTGGATGAGCAACCTATCGAGATCATGGATCGTGAGATTAAGACTCGAAGGCACAGCAAGATACCGATTGTCAAGGTTCGTTGGGACTCTAATTGTGGACCGGAGTTCACGTGGGAAAGAGAGGACCAAATGAAAAGCAAATACCCACACCTTTTTGCAGCTGAGCAGCAATCTGACGTTACCACCAACTAAATTTCGGGACGAAATTCATTCAACATGGGGATGATGTGACAGCCTGGGAATTTCTTGTACCATTGCTAACAAACTGAATCTTTGTGCGTTGCATTCTAAACCGCGTTTACTCAATTTTCGGGACGAAAATTCTTTGAACATGGGGATAATGTGACATCCCGGCTTTTCAGGTATCTTAAACGCGCTACTTCACGGTTATTCATTCCTACGCTGATTTAATTCGGAGAATTAAATTACACGCTCGCAATAACTACGCTAAACTTGTGAATCTATTGGGTGAATTACGTGCTATGTGTTATTAGACGTTTGTAGATTTCGTATATTATTATATCACGCTTTGATTTCGCGATTATTAGTTATAAAAAAATAATAAATGAATAGCCAAACCGAACCGAGCCGCGAAATGTGTCGACCTCACCTCCTTACGGCCCAAGGAACTAACCTAAACTTGAGGCCCAAGCCATATACCCAAACCCCCCCTTTGCGGTCGCGCGCCCCACCCCCTCCCCTTCTTTTCCCTTGTGCTATATATTTGTATGTATGCGTGTGTTCAAAAAAAAAAAACAACAAACCCTAGTCCCTAAGAGAACCGACGGCAGCCCCCCCTCTCTCACGATCGCAAGTCTCCAACTTCCGGATTGATTCCAATCTTGTCCCGGTTCGCTAATCATCATCGTTTCAAGGTTAGGGTTTAATTGTTTTGCGATTCACATTAGGGTTTGTATAATCTTGATCATGATTGTGTGTAATGGTAGGATTATTAATATGAAAAGTGTTGTGATTTATGATTAGTTTGGATGATTGTGCGAATCTTTGCGATTGTGATGTTATGATGAATACGAAAATCATAGGCTGCGTTTTAGTGATAAAGATCATGTTATATAATTAGGGTTTGCATGAATATTGATATACATGATGATATTTGACAAATAAACCTGTTGTTAATCATTGTTATTAAGAGTCATGATCGTTTAAGCATGTTCGAATGCGATAAAAGTCGAAAAATGTTTGCTGAATGACATTTACAACCAACTTCAATTGGCTGTAACCAGACCATTATTTATCGAAAAGTGGACTTTCTGAAACCTAAAATGTGTATTTTTGAAAACCGCTTCTAATTTCGGCGGATTTATATTTTTCTGAGGTCGTTTGTTATTTTTAAGTGCTCATTTAGTGCAGCAGCTGAAGCTGCGTAAATTCTGCAAAATTTGCTAGTTGTTTATCGAGTCGGATCTCAAAGTCTGTAGGGGGTTGGGTCACGAAATTTGTACAGTAACTGGAGACTGGAATTTCCGGAAAACTCCCACTAGAATTCATTTAATTGGATGAACGATGATTTTTAAAAAAAATTTCCCGTGGACTGCAGTCAGAAAGCGACGAATCTGACTGCAGCCTAGTATATAAATGTTTATAAATAATTGGTAAAGCGTTAGGAGTTGAAAAGTTTATATGAAATTCTACAGTTTAGTTGACACCTCCTGTAAAAAAATTAGAATTTTTGGAACGTTGGAACTATTTTTAAAAAATCCTGAAAAACAGCCTAGTTATGAGCGTACAAGCTGAAACATGATAACTTGTGTTTGTGTGTACCAAAGTGTTGTATGAGTTAATCTGTGTTTATGACAAGTTGGTTTGATCATTGTTTTGGTATGATGATACTTTGCATGCATTATTGTGTTTTCGAATTGGTTATTACGTGTGCCGCACTGTGTGTTAGTTATGTGTAGGGTTTTGTATCAGTGTGTTCACACACTAACTTTAAATTTGTTGACATGTTAGGACGCGATTAGCGGTCCCATCATATGCTACTTTTGTGTTACTCTAACCGAGCAATTAAAGGTGAGTTCACGGCCCCTATTTTATCCGGTTTTAAACAACAGGGGGAGAAACATGTATACACTCTATAACTCTATCTTTTACGTTATGCGAAATTAACGTCGTTAAACTACTCGGTAACTAAGTTAATGTTAATGTACGTTATGGTCACTAAGTAGCTATATCACGGAAGTCCTCAACAAACTCTCGGATCGTTAGTATTGGGTTAGATAGCGGGGAAATTATAAGTAGTACTACTGGGCCCGATAAGCCCCACCCGAGCTAGTCGCGCTAGCCGACCAGGAATGGTCAACGGGTGATTAATTTGGCCTAACTTTCATCATGGTTAGTGATAGACCTGGCAACACTGAGGCAACAACAGTCAGCTTCGCTCGCGAACTCTTATGTGACGTAACTTTAGGCTCGCTACCTACATGTTAACATTGAACTTAGTTACGAACCAACATTATTATTCCCGGTAAGGAATAAGGGAACTATATCGTTATCCCGGGTTAGGGATAACGGGGAAAGCAAACATTTAACCGAACTTGTGAACTTATAAAACCTGTGAACTCACTCTTCTTTAATGTTGACACTTGTTTCTTTACATATTTCTCAGGACGCTAGGAGCGCTAGGTGCACTCACTTGCATTGATCAAGACATTTTTATCGAGTCTTAGTTAAGAATATTGTTTGGGATTTTTGGTTTTGGCATTTATGTTTACTTTACTTTACTCTAATGCTTCCGCTAAACTTTGAAACTAATGATTCCGCTAAACTTTGAAACTAAGATAATTTGAAAATAACTAGGAATGGTTAAACAAATGTTTTTTGGAAAACGTTTAAATAAATCATATAGAGTCGTTAGATATTACTAGTGTCTCAGATTCTGGTTTGATCACACGCCTCGCGGTAAAACTCCGCAAGTGGAAATTGAGGGTGTGACAGAAATCCCTGTTGGAAGTAGGAACAAATCTCCGTGGATTTCATTACAAAATTACCACGGACCTCTCAAGGTCATGATATGATCTGGGTTATCATTGATCGGTTAACCAAATCAGGTCACTTCTTACCCATCCGTGAGAAAGACAGTACCGAGAAGTTAGCTTAACTGTAACTTAAGGCGTAGGTAGATTCAGGAAGCGTAAACCCGAGAAACATTAGGCTAGGCCTTGTTTTAAATTCTGGCAAGGGTTGGTACAGTGGCTTAAAAGCTAAAACTGCCAGAAAAAATCAACAATATACACGACACATTTCATGTGTATAATCTAAAGAAAACGCGACTAATTACACGGTTATCATCCCAGCGGATGAAACTCATGTTGATGACAAGCTCCAATTTACCAAGTAACCCATTGAGGTTATGGACTGGAAAGTTCAAAAGACAAGGAGAAGTCGAATCAAACTGGTCACAGTTCACTGGAACTCACATCACGGACCCAAGTATACGTGGGAACGTGAAGATCAAATCAAGACAAAGTACCCCCACCTGTTCAAGGAGACTCCTTCAGAGGAAGCCTCAAGGTGAATTTTGGGACAAAATTCTTTTTAACAAGGGGGAGTATGTGACAAATGGCAAATAACCAGTAATTCTGTACAATCTAGTCACTACTTTTCGTACATAATCTCCTGCATTATATCGTAGTTTGATTACGTAACTGTGTCGTATGTCATATCATAAGCGTAGGACAAGTGAGTCATGCCATAACATATATTGGTTTCCGTTACGACACAAAACAAACCAAACGATGCCCTAAAAGTGTTGGTAGAAAGTGTTGGGCGCACTATTCGCAGTTGCACTATTCATGTCAGCAAAAACGCTAAAATGAAAGAGAACAATGAATAACGGCATGCTGATGCCATAATTGAGTCCATATATATATATGAAAACACTAATGTGGGAACACCTATTTCAAAAATACATAACTTTCCGGTACAACGCCTACATTACAAAATTGTCCGTTTCGACCAAAAAGGCGACAATTTCAAATTGTACGCAATATCATTTTGGTATTTTTGGGATTCCAAAATTATAACAAAACAATGTTGACACCCTAAAACAATATGAGAATATCAGAAATACACCAAAAAGACATTGTTTCCTGTCGTACGACAAGCAATGCACAACTTGACCGGCGCGACCGATTGTAGAACCGGCAAAGATTTCAATGGCTGATAGCCTCATACATTAATCTAGAGAGCTTGTTAAGCTTCATTTGGAATCCGAAATCCCTTCAACTATCCTGAGGTCACGGAAACACAACTCCCAGGAATGTTCGACGGCAAAATATATAAGTGCCAATATTGAGCGAATAATTCAATAGGAAGCGTTTCGGCCATCCAAACTCAACATATACTCGACTTGTGAACTAGTTAATCATATTTCTATGTCAGAAGTGCTCTAAATAGACGCCATAGCACTTATGGTGTTCAAAAACCAAAGCTCCCGGTACGAAATAATAAAATTTGCATATTAACCGATATCGTACCGAGGAGTGAACTAGTGACGTTTTCGTTATCCGAAACTAATACCAGTTAGTCGAGAGGACTAATTAACATTGATTAACACCCTAAACCCTAATTACTTGCTAATAATACAATATCAACCTCTAATCACCATACTTAAATTAAACACCTAAATATATGTTTTTCAACACATGTTATAAATAATATTTACACTTAACCCCTCCCATGAGGGCCCCACTCCCTCAACCTACATCCAATAATGTATGATGGCTAGAAGCATGGTTCATGGAGACTTATGAGTCTTGTAAAGATTTGAAATCTCATATAAGTAACTAACACCATTCTCACTTATCCATTTCCACATTTAAGAAAATCAAAACAACACCCTCATCCTCTCTCTCACTTACGGATTCTAAACACCCTCCATGTTCAACTAAAGAACATCACATTTCAAGCACTTGCAACCTCTTACAAGATGATCTAAGGATGCTACAAGTCATAGATGCACACTAGGAGCTCTCTCTTGCATTTGGAGCTTCTAAATCACCATCTTTTTTTATTCTAGAGCTTACATAACATTGTGCAAAGTTGTAAGATCATTTCTCACCATTTTCAAGCTTTATATGTTATGTAGAATACCAAAGTACAACTTGATCATCTTGAACTCTAAGAAAATCAAAGCTCAATATCCTATATCTAACATAATAATCTTACATAAATATGTGTTGTATGTGTTGATTATGATGTTTAGTGTAGTGTAGCTTGTTTAGATTTAATGATCTTGTATGATGATCCTCATAAATAGGATCTAAACAAAAAGATCTTTAAATCTAGAAAGATAACACTCTTCAAAAGTTCATGAACTTTAACATAAGACTTGAAATTGATTTTTGGAAAAAGTAGAGTTATCAAGAAGCTAAAAATATAATCTTGAAGTGTGGATTTTCAAAATACAAACTAAAGTGGGTTATATAAACTTGTTAAAGTAAAAGATAAACAAAAAAATAATGATATTTTTAGTGATCTTGATAAATATACATATAAAAGTTCATGAATCTCCAAGAGGTATTTATGTGTTTAAGCATGGAAATGCGTTATTTGGTACTTGATTTGTGATGTAGGTGATTTTGGGTATTAAAACATGGTTTAAAATATGTTTGAAAACATGGAAAACGCCTTAGTTTAGGGGAACTATAGCAAAATTTTTTAAAATCCTATTCGCAGTTAATGGATAATTAAAGGGTGATTAGCAAGACTAAACGTGATTAGAGATCTTAATCATGATTAGGCAAGTCTTAATGGTAAGGTTTGGAGTCCTAAACTCCCAAGGGTTTTCATAAACACCTATATATTTTTCTAAGTTAAAAATGGAAATATTATATGTATATATATATAAAATTAGATATTCTTAAGAGAATTCATATTGGGTGTATATGTATAAATACTTGTGTGTATGTATTAAAAAGTTAGGAAAATACTAACTAAATACCAATACACCACACATGAGAACCTTCAAATACTTGGAGATGACAAGTATAATAACGCATATGGTTATACTCATAAATAATGACATTAAAATGCATACAACGGAACAATTTGCATTTACAATGCAATATTTGCATATACCTTGTAACAAATGCGTACAACGGAACAATTTGCATATACATTGCAATATTTGCATATACAATGGTGCAAGTGCATAAAATAAGACAATTTGTATATATATATATATATATATATATATATATGTTATGGACACTTGAAAATAAATTACATGGGCTAGGCACAATCACATAAAGACATGGGCTAGGCCTAATCACATAAAGACATGGGCTAGGCCCAATCACATAAAGACATGGGCTAGGCCTAATGACATAAATTACATGGGCTAGGCCCAATGACATAAATGACATGGGCTAGGCCCAATGACACGCGTGCAAGGCACGAGGACATGTGAAGGGTGAGGCCCGTTCACACACAATCTAAGAATGACAATATATATATATATATATGAGAAATATATGTATAAAAAAATTAATTCGAACAAACCAACTACCAACACTATGATAACATTAAAGCTGCTCTAATGTGATAAATATACACAACAAGAATTCAAGATGAACAACTAGTACGAGGTCCAACGAGACCTAGGTGTCTAATGGAGTTAATACACATGTATCTTACACACGTGTATGAACACCGAACTTTGATAAGTACGACGTACGGAACGCAAAGCTGTGAGTTCCTGTCACTCCTTTCAGTTATTTCAAAGTATTGTTTTAAAACTATCGAGGGGAAATACATGTCATAACAAATGGTATGTTAGCGATGGGGTTAGTTGATAACACGATCAATGTGCATAGGTAGGATGATGACAAGAGTAACCATTAATCACCTAGTGACCAAGATGCAAAAGGTATAGATCAATCAAGTTTGAACACGCTCCACTCCCGGTTTGTTAACTCTTTAGAAGTGCTTTTGTGATCCCAATTGATGTCAAGAGTTGTCTCGGTTTGGTTACTTACATATGGCACATATGTCAGGGTGCTAGCTACACACTAATAGATCTTTAAACTCCATGAATGCTAATAACATACATAGATTTCATTACTGGATTACGAGCATGACATTTTATGAGAAAACAATAACTACATGAACCCGCCAACTTTTGTTGACTTTTTAAAATTGCATGTATTTCAGAACACAAGACTTAAGCTGGTGATACACCTCGTGATATGGGAAATGACATGACAACGAACGCCACCTTTCGGAGGATTTGCCTCTTATATCCCAACCTCGTATGTGTATATAGGAGTCAAAACCTTTTCTTGTGCATTTATGATGAAAATAATATTTTATTTTGAAGTAATGTATGTCCAATTGTGACATTGATGACAAAGTGAAAACTATATAATTACTTTTGGTAATTAATAAATGTTAGAATGAAATATTTATATCAGTATGACATTGTTGTTTGTTTATACTAGTTTACTTGATTGGACGCAATGATTATCTCATCATCACACGCTTCCGCTACGACTATGGTGTGACAACATAAGAAATCAAACCCGAGAAAACTTCTGAATTCTATCAAATTACCACTTGAGGGGCTTCATATAAATCTTTGTAGGCTAGTAAACGTCAAAGGCATATCTGGTGATCTGTACTTCCTCGTTGTGACAGACGACTATTTGAGATTCTCGTGGGTTATTTTCCAGGAGAGTAAAGATGAGACATTTGATAATCTTATGGTTCTCTTCAAAAAGTTAGAGAACTTGTACCATCTTCCAATCAGACGAATACAAAGTGATAATGGTAATGAGTTCAAAAATAATCGAATGCTCGAATTCTGTAAAGTTAAAGGTATTCATCACGAATTCAGCGCCCCCTATACTCCGCAACAAAATGGAGTAGCTGAACTTAACAATCGAACTCTAATTGAAACTTCAGGTACGATTTCTGTTGATCCAATGTTACCTGTTAATTTCTAGAGCGATGTTGTTGCCTTTTCATGTCACACGTTGAACAATGTTTTTACCATCAAGGTACATAAGAAGACATGTTTCGAACTGCTTAACCAACGAAATCCGAACTTAGAGTTTTTGGAACCATTTGGATCTCCATGTATGGTCATTGACCCAGATGGTAAATTTGGTGCTAGATCTTTAGAGGGATTTTTTGTAGGATATGCAAGTCCGTTGAGAAGAGTATATTTTCCAAGTCTAACTCAAGACATTCTTGCTCGACATGTTGATTGTTAGAAGTATACATTGGCTACTCAAAAGCCTGGTGAATTCTGGATGTTCAACTACAAGACTTTATCGAATTCTTTCGATCTGCCGGATGAACCAAATGAAGAGGAACTTATGTTGTTGTATCAACAACAACAATCATCTAATCAATAACAAGTTCCAAGACCGATAGTGGTTACCCAACCATCTATTGACTCAAATGATTCTGGAGCATGTCCGAGCACGATCCAAACAGAACCCGTCGTTGTATCAGTAGTGTATGCCACAGAACCCACTTTTGACCAATCTGACGATTCTAATTCAGATACTGGGCCGACATATGATCAAGATGGTGAATCCGACTCTGACGAAGGTTCTGAGCAGATGACAAGTTTATTAAATCAATCTACAGGTCCAAATGATCAGATTGAAGCTTCAATAAGTAATTAGGTTGCTAAACAGAACATTACGAATTTAGAGAGTAAAGTAAATGTTGCTAATGAAGTAATGCCAACGAATTTGTCCTATCACCCATCGGAGAATATTATTGGAAAACTACAAACTGGAGTTAAAATGCGCAATCAGATCAGCAAGGATCTTATTTGTTTTTATACTAAAATTGCATCAATTCAAGATCTCTGATTACATCATTGTTCTATTTCTTAGATTGGCCGAAATCGAATATTGAAGCACTTGCTGATGATAGCTGGATAAATGCAATGAAGGAGGAGCTGCAACAATTCAAAAAGTTTGGTGTCTGGAAGCTTGCTGACCTACTGGCTAATCACAAAGCCATTGCTACTAAATTGGTCGTCAAGTGCAAAAGAGATGATCAAGGAGTAATTGTGCGCAATAAAACTCGATTGGTTATCAAAGGTTTTCATTAGCAAAAACGCATTGATTATACAGAGGTCTATGCTCCGGTTGCAAGACTAGAAGCAATCCGTATATTTCTGTCGTTTGCGTCATGGAAAGTTTTTAAATTTGTCAAGTTGGATGTCAAATCAGCTTTCCTTTACGGAAAAGTAAAAGAAGAAGTGTATATTAGACAACCACCGGGGTTTGTCGATCCAGTTCATAAAGACAAGGTTTACTTACTTGATACGACATTATACGGGTTGCATCAGGCCCCGAGAGCCTGGTATGAGACACTCTATCAGCACCTGTTAAAGAACGCCTTTACTAGAGGCACTGTTGATAGCACACTCTTCACACGGGAAGTGAAAGGACATCTGCTGATCGTACAAATCTATGTGGATGATATCATCTTTGGCTCTACGAATGATGCATTGTGTAAAGAATTTGAAGAAGTCTAGAAAAAGAAATTTGAAATGAGTTCAATGGGAGAAATGAAGTTCTTCTTAGGGCTTCAGGTCTATCAGTTCCCTGATGGCATCTTCATCCATCGGACAAAGTACATCAATGATATCCTGGAGAAATTCGATATGTCGAGAACGTCACCATTATCTACCCCATTGGCAATTAATCGTGGCATCTGTCTAGAGGAACATGGAGTCAAGATAGATGAAACCTTATATCGATCGATGATTGGAGCACTGATGTATCTTACAGCATCAAGACCAGACCTAGCAAGCGGATATCAATCAAGTCCTTGAGTGTCACACCTGATGATAGTCAAGCGAATTTTAGATATTTGAAAGGTTGCCCAAGCACCGGCTTGTGGTATCCGCGAAATAACAACTTTGACCTAGCAGGATATTCAGACTCAGATTTCGGATGCTACAAACTTAATGCCAAATCTACAACGGCTGGTTGCCAGTTCTTCGGAACATGCTTAGTAACGTGGCAATGCAAGAAACAAACCACGGTCGCTTTCTCCACATGCGAGGTTGAATACATTTCGGCTTCCTGTTGTTGTTCCCAAATTTTGTGGATACAACAATAGATGAGAGACTTTGGATTGCAATTTCTTAATACGCCCATATTTGTAGATAACAAGGCTGCCATCGATATAACTAAAAGCCTGGTTCATCACTCTAAAACTAAACACATTGAAATTCGACAATACTTTATGCGTGATTTAAATATCTTTTGAGAATTAATGGTACCAAAAATTGAACATTAGATGGGGAATTAGAGGTTGAATACTGATCGGAGGACGAGTTTTTGTAATCCTCATCGGTTTGACACATTTTATAGTTTTTAGAATTTCTTTTTTAGATACAAAATATCAAAAATATGTTTTTAATTTTAGGGGGAGAAATGTTGTAGAAAATACATAAATGCAAAAAAATGTACAAAAACATGATAGTACATCAAGGGACTATCACGGTATGCTAAAGATTTGAATTGTTATAAAGTTTAAACAGGTCTCACTGAGGATAGGCCAATAGGCTTCGCACATTCAGTAGTTTGTTTATACAAACTTAAAAGAAAACTTCTTAATTAGTGGCTTAACATCTCTCGGATATATGGTCTTAGTACACTAAAATTTTGTTTGAGAGATTGCCGGATTATGAGATACTAGGTCTTTATAAGTAATTGATATCTGGGGTATTAACAAGTTCTATGATTTTGTGTCGACAATGGACTAGAACTTGTAGAATACTTTTGCTTTTAATACCCAAAAATTGCAGCAAATTGTAAGTATCGAAAGATCCACCAATTGAAGTAAAAGATTCCAAATTGGAACACTACATTCAAGGCAAGCCTTCCTCTCTTTGTCGGTACGATGGTACTGACCTGAACTCTCAAGGTCTCACATACCCAGATACAGATATCAGTCAGATATATTCACTTGTAAGACGAAATCCAGGGAATCTTGATACGGGAGTATATTCTGAGGTGGGAAACATGGTAAAATCAAGTTCCTAAAATTACCTAAATGTATCTCATAACAATTGAGAAATGTGTAGAGGTTTATGTTGACAAGTATACTGACAATCTAAGTGAATTTGTTTAGTACTGAAAATCTTATAATGGTCAACGGTACTAGTGATATGTCTGAAAAACTGATATGATCCTCTAACACAAACTCTTAAAAATATTTCTGCAAATATGTTTATACATAGTTTATTACATTTCATTTCAGAAAAGCCAAAAAGATTTTTAGTATGTTTTAGCGTAAAGTTTGGAGAAACTAAAAAGATTTTATTTCTATCTTAGTTTTGACTACCGATGATGGAAAGCGAATCTTCAAAATCCAGAGATGCCAAATGCTGAGAATTCCGGAAGAAACGAGTTGGGAGCTTATTTAAATTGAGAAAATACTTTGAAAAGATCAAAAGTTCATTAACTTGATACTTTACATTGCCTAAAACATCAGTTTGATCACAAAGTGTTCAACCAAGGTCATTAACTTGGACTTGGTTAACTGCGTGGGTCGTTAAGACTGGTTAAAATGGCCAGGATGTTAAAAATTTGGTTAATCTTCGCTCAAAGAAGTTATCTTCGCACGAAGATAGGTATCTTCACATGAAGTTAACATGACAATATATATTATCTTCATACCAAGACAATTCATCTGTCACTGCTCATTGTTCTGAGAGAATATAAAATTGCAAAAAGATTAACGAAGTGCTGCCAAAATTTCTTAGCTTGGCACACCACGAACAATGCCTAAAGTAGTTTGGACGGAATTGAACTCGAATTGAACCTTAATTTGAAATTTTCGGTTAAACATACCTAAAAACGTAGATCTAGGACAATCTAATGGACAAAAGATAAAATTGAACATACCATCATGTTAATCGGCTTTTAAGGGTTGTTTTAGTAACATCAATTTCACGAAAATCAAGGAAAAATTTTCAAGTGTGTATAAGGTTACCTTCGCACGAAGATAAAGAGCAAAATATGTATTTTTAATTATTTACCTCTCATGAAGGTAAAGTTTCACTTCGCACCAGTTACCATCGCCTGAAGGTTAAACATATTTTTCGAAAAAAAATTCTAAGTGTTTTCGTGATTGTTTTGTATAGGAAAAGAAATCGAACTTCGACAAGAAACACAACATCTGTTGTGTTCTTGATGAGAGTATTCTAGAAATCACTCCTTTCAAGTATTAAAGTTTATGAGTGAGTTGCCAATTATTAAAGCACTTACAAGGCCTATCATTCACATATAGAGAGGTTCTTGGAGCATGCAAAGTATGTACCGGAGAAAATAGCTATAAGATCTTTTGTGCGGATTGGTAATGAGGATAAAGAGGTGTATAATACTGAAGCCTGATTCGCGGAGTGTTAGATTTCAAAGATAAAGATGAAGATCCAATGATGTATACTGAACGTATGTGCAAAGGATGCTTCTACAGAATGGGCTATAATGGGCATGTCAATACATAGTTCAATCAAGCTTATCTCGGAAGGCCTTACAAGTTTTTTGTACATTTTGTGATATCTTCTTTAGTAACAGGAAAGGGGGAGGTGATGCGATAGTCGATTATCAGATGTACATGATTGCTACACTTGCGCTGAACAAGCCTTACAACTTCACCAAGATGATATTCCAACTTTGTGTAGATGATGTTGGATAATCAATTTCCCAACTTATTCAAAAACAAGAATGATGTACTGCTGTTAGATCACATGAGAGGGTTGTCTTTGGTAAGATTAAATCAGTATCTAAGGCAGGCTACAGAGCCGGTGGCTAGAAAGTTCTTTGGGAGATTTAAAGACAGGAGATACAAAGCACCTCCAAAGAATAAATGGAGAAATGAAGACAGTGATTCTGATGATGAGGCTGCTTAGATGGATGGTTATGAGCCTAAGAGAGGTGTGTGGTACGAAATAAAGATGCTAAGAAACAGAGTACTCCAAAGGCCAAAGCTCAGAATTGAAAGAGAGAAACAGCTCTCAGAGATGAAACTACTGATGAGGAAGTAGAGATTGAGATAGTTATTGAGGGTCATGTTGAAGCTGAAGTGAATGTTGAGGCCAAGGTATTTTCTACTACCTTAGATAAAGAAAAGGAAGGTGCAGGTAGTGATAAAGATTCTAAGGATAGATATGACAGAGTTGAAAAAGCTAAAAGATTGGCTCAAATCAAAAAGAAGAAAGTTGTTGGAGATGACGATGATGTGTATATTCCGTCAGATAAGGATTTTGAAGCTGAAAGGCCAGTTAAAAACGGACGAAGAGTTAAAAGCAAGCCTGATGTTTAGAAAAAGACTACTGGGTCTCCAGCTATAAAGAAAGCCAGAAGGAAATATATGAGGAAAAAGACGACAAAGATTGAAAATGTTGAACAACCATATACATCACCTATTGAAAGTCCCGATAAACAGATCTCATGATAGCTACGTAGCTTGAATGTTGGCAGAATCACACAATCAAGCTAATAGAAGAAATAAGATGAAAAATAGAAAGATTCTACTTGCATACAAATCAAAGTTTGTCTAATAAGTGAGAGCAAAAACCACAAATGAGCCCCTGACCCTAAAGAAACATTATCTATTTATACTAGAGGGATAGTGCTCCTTTACCCTAAAGCCCTTGGGCCCAAATGCTACCCCTAAGCCCGTTACAACAAGACAACTTACATCACTATTATAACTAATCTATAAACCTTATAATGTCTAACAATCTCCCCCTAGGTTTAGTGTATTAGTTTGGCCTTCCGCTTCATGATCTGCCAGCTTCGCTGCCTCCGATAAAGAAGTTGGATTCACATATAGTTTGTTCTGAATTACAGTTGCCGCTGCACTGGTCCATGACTTTGACCATGCTTCATATTTTTCATTTGTTTGAATCTGAAGTTGACCCAAGATCAAGATTTCTTCCTCATGAAAACTTATCAAATCTGGAGTGTCTGCTAATCTGAATGCCTTCTATTTTGTCATAATTACTGTCTCTGTCATCCTTGGATCGTAAGCCCAATAATAGAAGTTCTTTAGCACACCCTTTAGAAATTTTGGAGCGGCAGGAACGACCCTTTCTTTGTCTGTTAGTGGCCAAATAACTGATTGCATGTGCTTGTGAGTGTGAGGGTCACAGATTCCTAGATTCTTCTTAAGATACGTCTCAGCGGTCTTCATGTTTGGGAAATCATGCTTTACTTCATATTTGAGCTTTGAGTGAAATGCCCCGCTTCGGCCATGTTGATTAGGATCAGAATCAAAGTAGTGAGGTCGAAACTGACTTTTTAGATCGTGCTTGGTCCAAGACTCAAACTGCGACTCCTTGGCATAATACTACCTGTGGCCATTATTCCGTGTCACTATCCACAACTGCCTGTCATGATCATATCTCCAGCATTTGACTTCTGATTTATTTCTGACCTTGTCGTATTAGACACTCTGGTTGGATCTTTCGGCTGGAAGTTTTCATCGAGGGGATTCATATCTTGGTTTTTCATGACGAGCATTCTTTTTTTGCTTGGATTTTTCTTTTGTGCCTGCTTTCTCTTCTTTGTTTATTCAGCTGCTAGATAAGCATTCAAGTCTGCCTTATGCTCTGCATCGGCTGCAGCTTTCTCTTCTGCTGTACACTCATAATGTGAAATGTTTTGAGGGTCGTCATCTTTGTCTGCAAATTTGCTGCCAAACTTCTTCTACAACATAGCATTCATTTCATAAATTTCTACCATCAACAGGCTTACGTCGCCTTGAAGTTGTTCGATAGCTTGATCTCTAACGGTAATTTATCCACCACTTCATCATCATCAACAGGCTTACGTCGCCTTGAAGGATGTTATCTGAGCGTTCTCTATTTCATTATCTTGTTCCAACAACACCACTCTTCTTTGTAGTTTTCCAACATCCACCACTTCATCATCATCATCACTGTTGGACTGCTCAATAAACTTCATCTTTTCGGCAGCTATTCTCAATGTAGCTTTGTCATGCTCAGAAATACCACCACCAGAACTTCCTGCTTCAAAATGGGCTCCACTTGAGCTTTCTAGCATATTTGTGATTCAGGCATCTTGCACTATTGGTTCAGGAACGACACTTGTGCTTATAGGCTTTGTGTTAACAGGGGCTTCTGTTTTCTGTTTCTTTCTTGATTCTTGTTCTTGAATGGGATCATCTTCGGTAGCGCTTCTTCAGAGGGAACGATTTTGGGAGGAGGGATCCTAGAATCGCCCTGAAGTGATGCTAGAAGGGCAGCAAGATTCACTGCGGATTTCACGTTCAATTCTTTGACCATTCAGCTTTCTCAATTTCAACATGGCCTGTCTCTTCATCTTTCTCTTCATCTGCAATGAGATCTTCAACTTCCGGTTCTGGTGTCTGTGGTCCACCGAGAATTTGAACATCATGTTCTTTAGCAATCATCACATTAACAGGCATTGGTGTAGTTACAAACTCCTTGAACTTTCTGTGCTTTACCATATCATATATAGAAGTGAACTTGATCTTTGTTGTATCACGTTTCTTGCATGCCGCCTCAAAATAACTAGGACCAATTGGCTTTAGATTTAGAAAATTATCGCTCTTCACCAGGTATGGATGTTTGCCATCAAGGATCATTTGAACGAATCTTGGGTAATGCAGAAAGACCTTCTTCTTGGGATTCTAAAGCATATTCTTCATGTTGTCAAAAATGTATGTAGAGAATTCGTAATCCCAATCGTTTACCAGGGCTACCACTGTGACTGTTTGCATTTGGTTAAGCTGATCTAATCCACCTTTGTTCTCTAAAATGCACTATAGAAAGATGTGAACTAAGCATCTCCAATAAGGTAGAAATATCTTCTTTAGGACTGTAGGATAAGTGCCTTCGTAACTAATTCATCTTAACGCCTTGAGTACAGTGTCTCTATCAAATCCGGTTGGATGACGATCTTGATCTCAAGTCTCTAATGCTTATGTGCATCCGCTTCTGATATAACAATCACTCTTTTCTAGATTACTGATTTAATAGAAGCTCCACCCCTTCTTACTTCGACATTTGTCCAGAAGTCTTGAATCATATCTTCGTCGATCACTGGATTCGTCTTTAGTGCATAGGTGAGTCGGCAAGAGTTCAGTCCAACTATCAGAGAGTTGAACAACTGGTAATAATCAGCTGGTGGATCCGAAGCAGACTTGATTGTGAAATGCCTCGACCTCAAGCTTTTTTTCTCCATCATTTTCTGCGCCATTTTCTACAATTGAACAAAACGTCAAAATTTATCGCAAAAAATAACTTAACCCTTTTGAGCGTTTGATATTAAATCAGATAGTTCAAATAGCCAACAACTCAAATAGTTCAAGTAAGGAAGGTCAGGGGTTCAATCAGGGGTTCAAAACAGTTTTGAACCATAAAAGAACTGAACCAGTCAAACACTTTCGGATGACTAGGCCAACAAGGCTCGGATGAACCGGGTCAAGATGTCTCGGATGACAAGGGTTCAACTTAATGACCCCTTGTCAGTCATTCGAGATGATCTAGCATCTCAGATATTTATCCAAGGTGGAAGATGTTCCATCCGAGATGCTATGATATACATCCGAGATGCTTAAAAGTTCATCCGAGTCTTTTCTGAGATCCAAGGGAAAACTAACCTATGAGTTCGAGTTAATTAGGTCCGAGATACGTTCGAGATGAGAGAGAGTTCGAAATGACTCGAATTAACTCGAAATTGGCTTATAATGGTTCGAATTGGGCCAAGCCTATCTCGGAACACTATATCTAATAGTTGGGCCATTCGAGAAAGAAATGAGGGTCCATCTGAAATGAGTGGGCCCATTTGAAACAATACTTTTGAGCAATATTTTAATCTTTTGGGCCCCACATAAGTACTAGTTCTGAACAGTAACACCTTTTGTCAAAATCCATGATCCAACCAACCGAGCAACCAGTTTTATAAAAAAATGATAAATGAGTAAAATATAATAACTAAAGAGATAAACGGAGAGTTGCCATGTGACCAAACCATTTTTGAACCGATTAAGAAACATTTTTCGGCATGAGCTTTGTCAAAGGGTCCATGCCATTGCCGATATATTTGTCCGCCTAAACATATTGCGTCAATTTTCAACTTTCATCCTTGCAACTTTATCATGTAAGTTTGCGATAACATCCGTGTGTCCCATATCAAGGCATACCCCCGCGATCAAGGTAAGCACAAATGTTCATCGTGACAAGTGAATATACCGAGATCATCATTTCATTTTACAACTTCCGACGTGTTGGTGAGCATGTCAGTACAACGTACTTCAAAGTGACAAAACAACATCAAACGAGGGTTAGGCTTAATACCTTATATGGTAGTTTGACCATTAAGTACGTGGAATTTTCTCATGATGAGATTTCCTATCTTTTAAGGTTTTAGCCTTCATTTTCGGCTCTTTTGAGGATATCCTGACTGTGCTAAGGTCTACATATATCCAGATGCAACAGAAGGGTAGCCTTGATAACCCCGATGACTCGTCAACATAAAGACCCAAAACTTCAGACGTTGGCTATCTATCAACATAGGATTTACGATCATGATAACATACGCTGATGATATGGTACCCACGAGATATATAGCTTGTCGGAATTTTGTCACTTGGTAGCTTTTTGCCCTTTGAGTGATAAGCCTATCAACAACTTGCAGAGGATCCTCGCCTTTTCAGCATCAATACCTTACGAAAATTTATTTCACTTCCCAAATCAACAAATATTTCTCCCCCTAAATTTGTGCAAAAGTGGAATACTTTATGCGCAAATTTAGTTACTTTGCTGATAGCTATTTACATATATGAACTCGGATTTTTATTTGTTGCTTAGTCGGTGTAACATATCATTTTTAAAAGGTCTACACGCACCTTGAATGTCGTTGCTGACGTGTTTTTAAAAAGATCCGTAGTATTAGCATCAGTGGGGATCTACTCAAGTTTAATTAAACCTCTGTCGTAGCAATCTCGAATAAAGTGAACTTTGATAACAATGTACTTGCTTTTGGAGTGAAAAACAAGGTTTTTGATGATTTGGATAGCGGCATCGTTATCACAGTAGATAGTAGTGTTAAGATAAGTCAAACCATAATCATTGAGCTGATGTTGCACCCAAATAACCTGGGAGCAGCATGCATATGTTGCAACATATTCTACTTCAACGGTTGTAAGAGACACCGTATGTTGCTTCTTACACAGCCATGAAATAAGCATGTCTCCCAAGTATTGGCATCCGGCCGATGTGGACTTCATATCCCTGTCCGTCCCTCTAAGGTTACTGTCAGAAAAAGCAAACAAATCAAAGTTTGAATCTCTAGGATACCAGAGTCCCAATTTGGAGCTCCCTTGAGGTATCTACAGATTTGTTTAATGGCTGAGAGATGCGAAAGTTTAGGATTAGCCTGAATCCGAAAAATTGGCAGACAGTAAACATAATGTCCGGCCGGCTCGCAGTTAAGTACATCAATGAACCGATCATGGATCAGTACATTGTTTAGTTGACCAGATCTCCTTCAGCATCCTCATTCAGTAATGGCCGTTCAGCAATGGGGGAGTTTATGGGCTTAGAGTTTTACATGTCGAATTTTGCAAGAACGACTTAAACATACATTCCTTGATGAATTAAGATTACTTGACTACTCTGACGAACTTGCCATCCTAGAAACATAGTCATTTCACCCAGTGAGCTCATTTCAAACTTCTTCTCCATCACCCCTCGAACTCTTTGCATAGCTCATCATTCGTAGACTCGACAATGATGTCGTCAACATAGATCTGAATAAGGATAAGGTCCTTGCCAACACGTTTAATCTATCATCCCCCGGGTATATCTGTGTGCAAGCAGATACTCTGTTAAGGTCGTATACCATGCACAAGGTGCTTGGTGCAAACCATACAAAGCTTTATCTAACTTGTATGCATATCCTTGCTTCTTCGAATCCATAAATACTAGGGGTTGAGCGGCATAAATCTCCTCCTTGACCTTCCCATACTGAAACACCGTCTAAACATCCATTTGATAAATGGTGAAACATATATAAGATGCATATGCCAAGAAAATGCGTATGGCTTCCAGACGAGCTACTGGTGCACGCACCTCATCATAATCAAGACCTTCGATTTGTTTGAATCCCTGAACCACCAGCTGGGCTTTGTTTCGCACGATCACTCCGGTATCGTCTTGTTTGCTTATGTATACCCAACGAGTACCAAGAGCCTGTTTTCCTTCCGGCAATTTCACTAATTTTCATACTGTCAACTTGTCAAACTGATTGAGCTCTTCATACATTGCGTCAACCCATCCAGGTTCCTGCAAAGCAACATCAATGCTCTTAGGCTTAATCTGTGAGATGAAACATGAATATAAACATGTTTTAATGTTTCCTGATCTACTGCGTGTCTTAACACCAGCAGTTTCAGGACCAATAATGTTTGTAATGGGATGGCTTTTTTGAACACGCTGAGGAATTGCTACAGTAGGTGCCCGCAAGTTAGATTATAAGTTAGAAAAACTTCCTGACACTATTCCAGATTGCTCCCCCTCATTTGATGCAGTAGTTGTGTTGATCACTAGTGGATCTACGGTGCAATCTGGTAGAATCGGCAGCAGAAACAACGAAGCTCTTTGAATATTTGCATTTGAAGGACCAGCAACAGTTTGTTGAATAGAGTTCATTGTTGAGAACTGCATCATCAGAAGTAGCTGTTGTCGTAGGTTCAGAACAGGCTCTTGAATTGAAGAAGAAAGATGCGGTTCAGCAGTAGGTTCATGAAATCCAGGTGGATCTACATTGAGCTTCTTGAAGGTGTCTTGAAGAGGTACAACATCATCATCGACCATGATGGAAATAGGTATTACTGAACTTGAGAGATCTACAACAACAAACACATCAGGCAAAATGTTAAACGACTTAAACAAAGAGGAATAATCATATAACCAATCAGGTCCAAGTCGTGCGTCTTTGGGATTTTCTTCCAGCCAATCCACATAGCATCTCCATGATCTGCTTCTTAATTTTGTTGTAAACTCAATATGAAGTGTTCTTTGCATAGCCGATGAAATAGCATGGATCTCCTCTTGCTTCAAATTTACCCTTGGCATCCATGGTAAGGAGAACACAAGGACAACCAAAGTGCAAAAATGTTGTACAGAGGGTTTCTATCCTTCGACTATTTCATACGGTGTCTTCATGTGACGTTTGTTGATGAGTGCATTTTTGTACATAGCAGGCGGTGTTCACTGCTTCTTCCCAAAGTATCAGTTGAAGACCAGAATCTATTAGCATAGTACGAGCTGCTTCGATGAGAGTTGTATTTCGTCTTTTAGCAACCCTTTTTTGCTGAGGAGTTCGAGCTGCATTGTATTGATGATCAATTCCTTTTGAAGCACAAAAGTTGTTTAACTGAGCATTTTTGAACTCCGTCCCATTATCGCATCGTAAAATCTTGACATGCTCGTTTGCTTGGTTTTCTATAAGAGTGATGAATTTCGTTATCATACCAGCAGTTTCGCTCTTTTGTTCCAAGAAAAATAGTGAAATGAGAGAAGTCATTGGTGATAACCAAATAATAAGCCTTTCCTCCAATACCTAGCACATTGATAAGACCAAAAAGATCCATGTGAAGCAGTTCCAGAACTTTAAATGTTGTGTGCACGAGCTTAGGCTTATGTGGCTTACGATGCTGCTTCCCACGGGCACATGATTCGTACTTTTCAATCTGCATAAAATCCTTGATTGGTACGCATCTGACTAGACTTCCCTTTGCTAGTAAATTAAGATTCTTCATGTTAAGACGACCAAGTCGTCAATGCCACAACATTGCATCATGTTCAACAATTTCAGAGAATAAGAAGGTAACTTGATTAGTGGGGATTTTGTTCATGTCGATCACATAGGCGTTTCGCCGGCATCTAGCTTCAATCAAGTACCAATCGTCTTTTATGACAATTCCGGACTTCAGAACCACGCATCCACCTTTTGTAAATAGGACCTCTAAACCGTGGTCGCCCATCTGTGAGACGCTGAGAAGACTGTGTTTGAGTTCAGGAACAAAGTTGACGTCAAAGAAATTGAGGACCCCATTTCTGACTGTGCCTTTCATAGTAATTCTCCCCATTTCTCCACCTGCAAAGGTGACAAATCCACCATTGAAGATTTTGATGTCGTTTAACTGGGAAATGTCCCCTGTCATGTGTCTGGAACAACCACTGTCGATAAACTAAAGTCTAACGACAACCCTCCATAGTCGTTCCTGCACACACAACGAGATTAGTGGGAAACAAGAATCCAGATCATTTTCAATCTGGGTTGATAATCACTCTTCTTTCACAAAGCCTCATGGAAAGTCACATAATGGCTAGTAGATTTTGAGGTTTGAGAAGATGAGGATGTAGAATTTGGCAAGTGAGAACACTCTGACTGAGATCTAGCAATATTTTTAGGTTTCCAAATCTTTAACTCTTTGTTGTTTGAAAAGACATTAGATAATGTTGCGTTTAATTTCTTGGATTAATTTATGAAACCATTTGCGTTTGAATGCTTTTGATTCTTTTTCTTTGCTGGATTCAAGTCTCCATAAGAGGGCTTTTGATGTCCATGATGTCGATGATGCAAAACCGTCTGATGGATGGAGTTTCCGGATGGATAAGACACGAAGGGACGATGAACCCAATATCTAGCTAGGTGCCTCGGAATTCCCCAATTGAAGCAAGTTTGTCTTTTCGAGAAAAAAGACTTTTAATTTGGCCTGTGTTATTATGGGGAGATGATTGGCTCTCTTCTTTCCACTAGGTGCTGATTTCTTGTGTGCATTTTTACTCTTGGATGAAAAACCTGCTCACAATCATTAGCACACAAGTGAGTATTGATAGTCTTACCCTTCAACTTTGGTTAAGTTGGTTTTTAAGTTGGATTTCTCTTCTGATATACAGCACTTGAGGAGGCTTCCTCTAGAATTTTCATTTTGTGTTGTTTTCTAGTTCTTTGAAATCTTCTTTTCTTTGCAAGAGTGGATTCTGCGGGCTTAGTTTCATTTGAAACCTTTTCTTCAGAAACTGAGTTTTCTTAGACAACAGCATCAGTTTCTTTAGAGACAGTTTCATTTGACACCAAGCTTTCAGAATCAATGGATTCTTGGTTACCAAATGTTGAGTAAATTTTGTCAAAATTTTGACTGTCACAAGCACCTTGCTCGTTATCTGATAGGTTAGAATCTTTAGTCTGATTCCCAAAAATATCAGACGGTTGAGATTCCAAAACAAAACCCGAGTCTCAAAAACCAAGGACTAAACAAAATTCCAAACATAGTCATCATGTTTATCACCTAAAGAAACATCTGAGTCATTAGCAACAACTGGTTGAGGTTCATCATCCACTTTAGACTGCTCTTCATCTATCACTGACTCTACACATACACTAAAACAGTTAACATTTTTACAAAATCAGAGGTGGAAGTCGTTTCCTGTGGTTCTTCGGGATGGAGTTTTTATCGACTCCTTTTCCCTGTATTCTTAGGCTTGAAAGGTTCCGAAGGAAAGTAGTCACTTAGTTTGCCATACATCATTCTTTCATAATTTTCCAATTATTGCTAAGTGAGTGGCATTCTTGAATAATTATGATTATATGGCTGAGGAACTTGTAAATAACCCAACCCTTTTCCCTTGTTTTCTTTGTACGACAATTGTACATTGCAAAGATTACGAACAATGTCACTGGAAGTATCAATTTTTTTAATATTCAACTCATTTTGTTGAAACTTTCCAGTGAGAAGTCCTAGCTCAAGTCTTACCAAGTCGTATTCCAATGTTTTTGAATGTAGTATAGTTTTATAATCATGGACCCAACATTTTTGTTGGTTTACGTCCTGGTGGAGTTAAGCTATGTCCTTCTTCAGTCCATCAATCTTTTCATAGAGAATTTTATTGTTCTCTCGAAGATCGATGCACTTTGATATAGCATTGTTGTAATCACTGATGAGATTGAAATTATGTGCTCTCATCTGTGCCATTATATTTCTACAGTCTTTGGAGTACAAGAGAGAGTTTAACGTTTCGAAGAGAGATTTGGGCTCCTTAGTTCGTGCCATCAAGCATTGGAGATGATTTTCAGCAACTTCTACAATCTTTAGAGATTCCACTTGAGATGCAACATCAACCAAGCTAAAACCATGCTGGTCTTGCACCATTAGTGCTTTTCCCGCTCCTGAGCCTCCTTGGCTTGATGAGGTTTAAGTTGACGTCTGAGCTGGAGTAACTGGAACCATGGACCTCTCTGAGTTCCTTGTAGCAGTAGCTGCTGCTTCATAACCCACGTCTGTCTTCCCGCAGTCTCTTGTGAAGTGTCCGGGTTCATGGCATTTGTAGCACCTAAATTTATCTTTGACAGACCCAGTGCGAATGTTTGACATGGGATGGTGCCAGTATCTCTTCTGAAAATCATCTGCTCAGAATGCAGCCATAGCCAGATTCCATGAAGTATCCAATTCTTCAATGTCTTCTTCAACAACTTGATTTATCTCTGTAGCAAACACTGAAGGAGTCATGAGATCACCTGCAAGAAAAGCATTCAAATTGTTGAGCATGGATGCTGCTAGAGCCAACTTCTTTTCGTTCTACTTAGTCAGGAATGCGAGATTTTCAGTGGAGGGTGTAGATTGAGCATTTTGAGAGGTTGAGGGATTAACAGGACAGTAGACCATGTTTGCGTGCTGTGGTAATCATTGAGCAGTAACAATAGTTGGAGCAGCCGAGTTGTTTGGAAAAGACATACATAAACGTAGTTTGTCTTCTGAGCTTAAATTTATGCTTGTGTCAACGGAATGAAAACAACATTTGGATTATTGTTCCTCACGAGGCTGAAGATAAGGTTAGGATGACTTTGACACATCAATGCAGTTTTAGAGCCGGTCACCCCTGCAGCCATCATGGAGTTCTTGTGGTTTAGTTCTCTTTGCGGGTTGTCGGTTTCACATGATTTGATGGTGGAGGTCAGTTCGGTGAGAGCAACTTCATTTAGATTTGTAGTACGTTTGATCATCTATACATCGACATCCCAAGACTTTAGCAATGAATTCAACAGTTGGCGATTCCTCCCACTTTTATGATCAAAATTCCAGCACTGATCATCTGTGAGATGAGTTTGATGAACCTCCTGATTTGGTTCTCCATAGTCTCCCCATAGATGTGATAAAATGAACTAAACTGCTGGTTCAACATGTTTACCCTTCTAGCCTTCATGTCGGTGTTTCCTTTGTACAAATTTTTTTAGCACATCCTAGATTTCGTTCGTATTTGTGTAGTTTCTAACAACAATCGAGATGTCAGGACCGAGAGCCATAGTAAGAATTGCAATTGTTTTATCATCTTCGTCCTTGATTTTTCGATCTTCGTCGGACCACAAACTTTCTAGGTTTGGAATCTGAGTATCTGGATCATCTGTAGTTGCTTACATGATAGTGTGGGACCATCACGAATACAACTCCACATACCAGGTTCCTTGGCTTTTGCAATACTACTTAAAACGCCAGGTCTAGTCAAAGTAGTCATCTCCATACAGCAACCTTGGAACCTTGGTAGACGTTCTGATACTCTAATCCAGTTCTTGATGCATTGCCAGAGTATGAGACTTGATGGTTGTTAAGGTAGCGTTGGTGAGATCTGCCGAAGTCAAAATACAGTTCGGGTTCATGATTTTTAGTTTTTACCGAATAGAAGTTATTTATATTTAATTAAAAATGACAAGTTTAAAAGTCCAATTCGAGATGGCCAACTAAAGGTCTACTCGAAACAGTAGATTCTGAACAGTGATTTCGGAACAGTAACTCGAATAGCAATCTCAAACTCGGAACAATAACTTATCCAAGTTGATGATTGATGATTCGAGATGGTGGTTCGAGATGTAGGCAGACTTCAACAGTAGAGATCCAAGATGATTCGAGATGCTTGATGATTATCCGAGATAGAATTCGAGATGCAGGAAAACTTCAACAGTAGTGATTCGAGATGCTTGATGATTATCCGAGATGAAATTCGAGATGCAGGCAAACTTCAACAGTAGTGATTCGAGATGCTTGATGATAACCTGAGATGGAATTCGAGATATAGGCAAACTTCAACAGTAGTGATTCGAGATGCTTGATGTTAATCCGAGATGGAATTCGAGTCTTCAATAGATGAGTGGAGATGTTCAAGCAGATGATCCGAGATGATCCAAAATGTAGAAGAAACTCAACAGCAGTTCTGAAATAGTGTGATATCAAATATGAGCTTGGAAACAGGTTCAAACAGGCTCTGACATGTAGCTTGAATTGTGACGTAATCACACAAACAAGCTAATAGAGGAAATAAGATTAAAAATAGAAAGATTCAACTTGCATACAAATCAAAGTTTGTCTAATACAAGTGAGAGCAAAAACCACAAAGGAGCCCCTAACCTTATCTATTTATACTAGAGGGTTAGTGCTCCATTACCCTAGGCCTAAATGCTACACCCAAGCCCATTACAACAAGATAGCCCACATCACTATTGTAACTAATATATAAACCTTATAATGTCTAACACCTATTCACATGTTCTCACCACAACAACCACCTTCACCACCACCACAGCCATCACCACAACATATCACACCTTCACATCAAACTCCACCACAACCAACATCTCTACAAATTCAAACAACACCCAAACAACCAACACCTAAGTCAGCTCCGAGACAATTAATGTCAGACAAATTTCCTATCGATTTTGGAGATATTCCATTTACAGAAGGGCTCTATGAAAACTTCGATGCGGACATGTTCAACGACTCCAAAATAGTGGAGTTGGAAAGCAAAATTTCTTGGAAGATAATAAGGAGTATTGGAAGGCATGGTAAAATTTCTTGAAAACGAACAAGAGTATATGAAAGCTGTGAGTGAAAGTCTGGTGACTGATAATGAAAGATTGAGATGGGTGTTAAATGAGTTTGAGAATGAATGTGCTAAGAATAATAAAAAAATTGGTTTATTTCAAAAGGTATTGGCTAGTAGGTTGGGAATAAACTTTGATGCTAAATTTGATCGTTTAGAAGTGGAAGAAGAAAGACAAAAAGCAGATAAACAGGCTAAGAAAGCAGAGGAAGATGCTAAAGCTTCAGGCAAGGGAAAAGAAAAAAATGATGAGGTTCCTGTGATGGAACAATTTGCGCTAGAGGCTGAATCTGTGCCAAAAATTACTACTGCCAGTGTTGAGAATGAGGAAGAAATTGATATAGATGTTGATGCTAAACTGGTTAATTTTGTACTTTTTAGAAGACCAGTGGATGTTTCTAAAAATCCTTTGATTGAAAAGATTGCAGAGCAAAGGAGATTGTATGCTTAGATAGATGCTGAGTTAGATGAATTTGATGATGACGAGGAGGAGGATGACAAAGATAAAGATGATAGTAAAAACGATGACGATGACAAAGGTGATGATGATAATACGCAAGGAGGAACAGGGTTGATCGTCTAAACTGCAAAGATTAATGAATTTTTTTTATTACAATGCTTACCTGAATGATTATGCTAATCAAGAAGATGATTGACAACAATAGGGGGAGCATAAAGAGCAAACTCACGATGAAGAACAGGTAGGAATCCTAACATCTACTCCATTTACAGTTGTTCCAGGTTGTTATACGCCCCGAATTTTTTATCTGGAACATAACATTGAAGAAGGTGAGTTCGTGCACAATTATATAAAAGAAGAGATTGCTATTATGCCTGGAGTTGATGAAGATTTGTTCGAATTTGACTTTGAAGAGGAACTAAATAGCATCAGTGCATTAGAGCATAATGGTTATGTTTACAAGCATATACTAGATGCTGAGATGTATGATAGGGTGATTATTGAAGATACATCTGATGATGATGAAGCAATCAAGTATTCTGGTGATGGAACTGATAACTTTCCAACTTTAAAGAGTTATTCAGTAAAGCAAACAATGATTTGTTAAAAAGAAGGGTTGAAGAGACAGTTGCAGAGGGAAGTATTCCTAAACGTCTATCTAAAGAACAAATTGTTGAAGCTAAAAAGATATGGTTTAAAGAGACAGTTGAAACTGTTTTGCAAACGATACGGCGAAGCCCTGTCGAACTATTCACTTATTCTAAATGTTTATCTGATTAGTGAAACAATGATTGACGATTAATCTTGTTATAAATGTCGCCAAATCTAAAATGAAATTTTGCACGTTTGGACCAGGTTAAACAGTTTAGACCTGAGCTTATTGGATTAAAGAGTAGATTCTCACAAGTGGTATCACAGCCTAGGGGCCTAATCTAAAGACAAACAACAAAATTTAGCAATCTAACACTTCTCTTCTACTCATTTTCACTCTTTTTCATAAAATTAACCGTCGAAATGGACTGAATTTTTTAACGAATACTTAAAATCTATTTCTAACAAGCCTTTGAAAAAATTTTACCTAAAATCAATCAGAATCATGATAAAATCAACGAAAAACGTGAAATTTTGAAACATTATCCTGGAACAAAGTTACTCTGTTCGTACGAAGTGCTACCTTCGTATGAAGATAAAAAATCAAAAATCAAAACTTATCTTCGTAAGGAGATAGGTTTTAGAATCTTTGTTTTAATTACCATCGTACGAACTTAACCAATTTTTGTTTTTTCATAATCTTGTTCGTACAAAAGCTACCCTCACACAAGGTTATCTTCGCACCAAGCATTCTTTGTTCAAAAGTTTCGACGAAATGGATAAAGAATTCTACAACGCCTTCGCCACTACAGCAACAACGTCAGTCGTTCAAAATTTGAGTCTCGACAATGAAATGGGAATGATGACAAAGCCCGCCTAAATTGATGAATTTAATGGAGGTTGGCATGAACTTTTTTAAAACTGGGTGCAGGAAAATTATCTAGAGTGTTGGTATGCAATCCAGGGAGGATATACTATGCACACCAGATAGAACGGTCTCGAGAAAACTATCATGCAATTCACTTAACAAGAAAAGGAAAAGTTTACACGGGAAAAGAAAATGTTGTACATTTTGCAACAAGCTGTGAAAGAAGACATCTTTACCTTGTCACAACATCAAGGCGATGCATTAATCAATCTAGAACGCATTAAAAATCTGTAGGTCCATTCTAGGATCCGATAAGCTTAGATCTGATCTGATTAACTAGTCCATTTCCTATGGAATCCGTATTAGATTAGGTGACAAATATAACCAGATTTACTTTTTAATCATTATTTCATTAATTGTTCAACGGTTACAGTTCCTGGAACAATTGGACAGAGCTCCACCGTGGTGTCCGCTAAACTCTCTGATCTCTGATGCAGACTCAAGAACACACTAACCTATATATAGACATGTAACTTCAGGCGAACTTGACTGCCTACTTTCGTACGAAGTAAATCAACTTCGTACGAAGTTGACATCTAAGCTACCTTCGTATGAAGTGAACTATTACATTATCAAATCTAACACTTTAATCCTATTACAAACTCATTACGACTCGATGACTTAGGCGACATACATATGCATCAATAGTCTCCTCCTTGGATGTTGCCAAAGTCTCGATGTCGTAGTCTCAATCAATCTTCATAACATTAATATCTTTGACGTTTTCAGCATAGCAAATTCTATCAACAATCTCCCCCTTACTTTGAGCTTGATTTGTAAACTTTAATCATCAACATGCTCCCCCTTTCATTGAACTTCTTATATCTTTGATCAACCTTTAAATCTTGCTCCCCCTATCTTTAAGCTTCCTGATCAAATTCAAAATCATGAAAATAAATATTTCAGTTTCACACTTTTGAAATTTTCAAATCAACTATTTATTATTATTTTCAAATTTCAAACTTTAAACAGTTAATCAGTCTTAATAACCCTCTGAGTTAACCAAGTCTAAGTTAATAACCTTGGTTATTTGATTTATCTACCAAGCTCAAGTTAATGAATTTGGTTGATCAGTTTGTAAACAAACTAATGTTATTTATCAATTTTAAGTTTGAAATTAATGAACTTCTAATCATTTCGAATATTTTCTTATTTTAGATACATTTTCAATCCATTGCTCTCAGATTATCTTCAGTAGTTTCAGATTTTGAAAATCACTATTCCAACATCGGTACTCAAAATATAATATGAAAATAAAATCTTTTTGAGTTTTCAAAATTTATGCTAAAACACACTGAAAATCTGTTTGGATTTTTCTAAAATGAAAAAGACTATGTACGAACATATTTATAGACATTTTTTGTGAGTTTGTGTTAGAGGATCATATCAGTTTTTAAGATTTACCACTAGTACCATTGATCTTGATTAAACATTAAGTTCTAAATAGATTCACTTAGATTGTCAGTATACTGATCCACTTAAACCTCTACATATTTCTTAATTGTTTCAAGATATGATATTAGATGCCTTAGAACTTGACTTAATAGTGTTTCTCATCTCAGAATATACTTCTGTATCAAGATTCCTTGAATTTCATCTTACAGGTTAATATATCTAACTGATATTTGTATCTAGGTTGTGTGAGACTCTTGTGACTCATACGAGTGACACTCTATCACTCGTACGAAGCTCCACTCGCACGGGTCAAACTCAGTTACACACTCTCCTGTGCGAGTCATGTCAACCTATAAATAGAGGAGTGTTGTGTCAGTAACAAAACTCTGTTGGTGTGGCGAAACCCTGCTAAACTGTATACTTGCTCTGTACGGTTATCAATACAATTCAAGGAATTTAAGCAGTAGATCTCACTTGTTTGTTTGTCCAACTCACTAACTATGAATTATGCGTCTGTTAGTTGAGTCAGATCGGTCCGGTGCTCATCGGAGGAGAGCTGATCCCCCTTCACAAGTGGTATTAGAGCCTTGAGGCCTGATCTGCTGACAAACATCAAGTTTCTGCATACTACCAACAGTTTCAGATTCAAATTCACCGTTGAAGTTTTCTACTTCTACACTTTCTCATACAGATATTGGAATTGGACGAATTCATGGACAAAATTGACTAGGATTTTAGGATATCACGTTAAAATCAAATCTAATCAGTCCTTGACAATTTCAGATTTAAAATCGAACTTAATCACGTCAAAATTGGTAAAATTCATCTGTTGATGACCTGAGTTGTTTCGTACGACTAGAGAGACAACACGTACGAACGGCTATCCGTACAAATTAAGCCATTCGTACGAAGGAACAACAAGTTTTTCTAAAAACATACAAGTGTAAAAATAAGTCATTCGCACGAAGCAATGATTTGCACGAATTAGTCGTTCACACGAACCAGTCACTCACACAAGTAACATTTCACTTGCACGAACATCTCATTTGTACGAATCTCATATTGCACAAATAGGTCATTCGCACGACTATCTCAGTCGCACGAGCCGTTCATCCGCACGAAGAACATTTTTGTCAATCAAATCAGTTTTTCGATAGTCTGTTTCTAATTTTTTGTAGAAAATGAAAGAAGAGTTTTATAATGCACTTGCTGCCTTAGCGGTCACAACTACTGCAGCTCAAAACATGAACCTCGAGAATTGTTGGTGCATATTTGTGACAACAACTTAGATTTGGTCTTGGATATCTTCTAATTAGTAAAAAGATAAATAGTTAGTGGTTTTAGTATCGTAATAGTAGATTAGAAGTGATTGGGCTAATCAAGACACCTTACAGTGAATGGTAGGTGAATTGGGCCTAAACCCAATAGCAGCCCATGTGGTGAAACCCTAGCCCAGGTGCAAACTTGTCTCTATATAAAGAGAATTTTGCATTAGTGTTAAAGTTGCTCAGTTGGATCAGTTGATCAGGGGACTAGCTAATTACTACATAGAGAGTTGAGTGAGACTCTTCAATTGATTGTAAACACTTGTGGTAGATAATCAATAGAAGACTGGTTGAAAGTGATTGTGTTTTTGTTCTTGTTCGGTTTTCTGTCAAATCTGATCTAGGGGATTTCTATGAAGATCCATACGTATTAGGGGACCTACAATTGGTAACAGAGCATTCAGCTCTTGTTTTTGCTTGGTTCGGAATTGTTACTGCAGAAAAAGTTGCGTTTTTGGACGTGTTTTGATGGTTGGTTCGAAGTTTTGACGGCTGTTCTAGGGTTTTGCTGCTATTTCGGATAAAGAACAAAGCATCTCGAATAAAACTTGGTATTCGGGTCATCAGAGTTGCATTTCGGATCAAAGACTAAGCATCTCGGATCAAAAAATGGCATCTCGGATCAGAACAGTCCATCTCGGATTGCATTTCGGATCAGAATAGTCCATCTCGGATTTTATCTCTGATCAGAGCAGTCCATCTTGGATCAGATCAACCTATCTCGGATTGCATCTCGGATAAACAAGGAACCATTTTGGATTATAGCCGGGCCTTCCGGCTTCCATATTGGATCACTATTCTGAATCACCATCTCAGACAAGCATCTTGGATCACTGTTCCAAGTTTTCATCTCGTATTGTCAATCCGAGTTACTGTTTCGAATTTGGTACTATTCTGAGTTCTATAAAAAATGGTGGAAAATGAATTAGCTGACGTAACCGGAGTTAAAGATTTTCAGACATAGAATTTGATCCATAGACAGTTAGACTCGTGTGATTTTTAGAACAAAAAGACATGAAAATTCCTAAAATCACTATCGTACATTATACATCATTGGATTCGTAACGTCGAGACGAGTCTAACGATATAATTTGGTAATCACACATTTCAGACAAACTTTTAACGTTTTCAACGAGTCGGTTCGGTAAAATTGTCGAATATGTCTAAGTTAAATGAATTGTTGAGAATGGAGCACGAGGCAAGCACGACTAATAAACCTCCAAAGATGTTGAAGGTAGAGAATTACCTTACATGGAAGGATAAGTTTCAGTCATTCATTGAATTTCAGGACACACGGATGTGGATCTGTATTCAAGATGGGTATGTTATCCCTACGCATGACTTTGAGGGTAGACAACGTGTCACTGCTTATGTGAACATGTCAGAGGCTGAGAAGAGAATGTATAAGTCTGAGAAGAAGGCCTTAGCTGCTATAAAGATGTCGTTACCTGATGGCATCAAACATACATTCAAGTGTTATACTACTTCGAAGCAGATGTGGGATGCCCTAGAGAAGATGTACGAGGGCAATCCTGATGTGAAGAAGAATAAGGTAGATTTGCTGAAGAAACACTTTGTTGTGTTTAAAGGCATGAGAAATGAGTCCCTTGAAGATATTATCACGAGATATTATCATCTGATGTCAGAAATGGACAACTATGACATAGAGGGATACACAGATGTTGAGATAAACAATAAGTTGCTTGATGTTTTACCTGCAAAGTGGAATAATATACTCTAATGACAACGGGTGAAGCTGACTATGAAGATAAAGACTTGGAAGAGGTTGTTGGGAAACTGAGAGCTTATGAGCTCAAAATGAAGAAGAAGAAGGAAACTGGATATGATCAGGTTCAAGATCCGGGAATCTATAAAGGGCTTACTCCTTCATCTTCCAACAATGCTTCAAATGATATGGAAACTGCATTTCTTTCATGTGAAAATGAGCAGATTGTGACAAATGTTGAGGGTGAAGTATGTTTTGTAGCTGCTTCAGGAGGATCGTCAGGGGCAAAGAGACAACAAGCTAGCAATAGTAACAACAGTACAAGATCTATGCCTCTGAGTGTCAAGGCTGCTGAAGATCATCTGGCCTTGCTCACTTCTTTCATTGCTTCATATGAGAACTACATTCAGGGAAGAATATCTGATCCTTCTACGTTTGATGAAGATTATGATCAGATTGATCCTGATGACCTAGAGGAGATGGATTTACAATGGAAGAGCCATGATCTTTAGAAGAGTGAAGAGGTTCATGAACAGAACGAGCAGAAAGTTTGTTGGACAGAATGTGGGTTTTGACAAGTCTAAAGTCAAGTGCTATAATTGTCAAAATTACAGACACTTTGCTAGAGAGTGTCAAAGACCTAAGTCTGAATCTCGTTCTAGTTCATCTTTTCAAGATTTTTCTGGTCATGGTTCAAGCAATAGGAATACGTCAACTAACATGGGATCAAAGGCTCTGATCTCTACTGCTAGAGAAGGTTCTTATGATTGGAGTGTTCATCTGGAGGGTGATGACAATGCCACACAGGCATTCATGGCTTAGATAGCCCCAGCTGATAATGAAGAAGTGAAGGCTGATGCTGAGGTAGGGCGAGGAGACAGTAGCTGAAAAAGCTGATGGAGAACAAAATGTTGCAGAGAAAAAGATGGCTGCTGATTTTGCTGCTTTCATGGCCGTTTGAAGCAAATCAATAGGAGAGGTACGTTCTAACTCTGGTAGTTCTGTTAGTTTAAAATGTCGTGAACTGCAAAGTGAGGTTGACACATTAACAAAGCAAAACCAAAGTCTGGTAAATGAGCTCTCGAAAGTAAAGGAATCAAACTTTTTTGTAAAAAGAAATGAGTCATTATATTTGTAGAAAATTAAGTGTTCCGAAGAAGAAATCTATATTTTAACCTGTAAGCTAAATGAAAACCTTCAAATTGTTGACTTAGCTCATGATACGATGAGTGAGAAAACAAAAGAGATTTCTGAAAAATGCAAAGGGTTGTCAGAGGCACAAATTAAAATTTGTGAACTTGAAAAGAAATTAAATCAATTCATAGATTCTTCTTTGTTATGGAACACATGATGAATGGTTTGAAGAAAAGTAATGACAAGACAAGTGTGGGCTTCAAAGGTTTCAATGAAGTTCCGCCACCTCTTGGTCATGACGATTCTTTCTTGCCATATGAAGAAGAGCTAACCGACTTTGTGTCAACTACACCTAGTAGTTCCACATCAGGGAATGTTGATGTGACTGAGAATGCAAAGAAGGATAATAACAGGGAACCAGTTTTGAAAACAAAGAATACACACCATACGAATAAAAAACAATTTTTTGTTAAAAAGGTTGATTTTGTTAAAGGGAGTGATATGAAAGAAGAGGTCACTGTTATTACAAAAGAGTCAAATATGTAGTTTGCTAAAAAGAAAAATAAAGAAAAATCAGAAATTAAGCAAACTAAACAAGATCCTTCAAAAGCATCATCATCATCATCATCATCGTCACCTAATGAATCTAAACCAGAGACCTCAATTAAGAAGTCTTCAGCTAGAAGATCATGCTTCAAATGTCATGACAAGGGACATGTTGCTAGCTGCTTTCCTAACAAAAAGAATGAAGCACAGGTGAGTGAGAGACAGAGAGAAAAATCACTAGCAAAAATTAGTGAAGGTGAGAAGAAGGTTACTAACTCAACAAAGATATCTTCTACTAAGCAACAGAGTGTTGCTATTGGTGTAGATAAGGCTGAAAAAGGAACTCACCAAGTTCCTCGTTTTCAAAGAAATCAACAAAGTTTTCAGCCTGTATCTACATTAGGTAGATATGAAAGACCTAGAAGTAGTTCACCAAGAATGAATAACTTTAATGGTAAATCAAGTAATTTCAGAAGTCAAGGTCAATATCAAACTTGATATCAAAATGTTGGTAGTCGACATTTTTATAACAATGGCTTTAGAAATTATTATCATCAAAATTCATGGAACCAAAACCAAAATTTCCAAAAGTCACAGAGCCCAAACATGTTTAGGAAACCTCAGGACCAGAGAACTAGTGGAAATCAAAAACTATTTTAATCAACAAGTTTGAGATCCAAGACCCCTGTTAGGAGTAATGGATATTGGATGAATGTTCCTGTGGTTGACGAATCTGGAAGACCCAAAACCATTAAGACTTGGGTCCCCACATCTAACTAATTTTGTTGGGTTGTGCAGGAGCTATTAAGGAGGATTATCAACTTGTGGTATGTTGATAGTGGCTGCTCCAGGCACATGACGTGGGATGCGAGGCTGTTGACAGAATTTGAGAATATAGATGGAGGTTATGTGAATTTTGCAGGTGCCAAAGGAGGGCACATTACAGGTCAAGGAAAAGTGACCAACGGGAAGATCACATTGGACAAAGTGAACTATGTGGAGCAGCTGAAGCACAATCTGATGAGCGTGTCTCAAGTCTGCGACAAGGGTCACTCGGTCCACTTTACTAAGTCTGAAGCTTTGGTGTTGAAACCTGGTTTGGTGATACCGGATGACTGGACAGTGATGAGAGCGCCGAGAAGAAACGAGACTTATGTGATAGACATGGGTGCTAAGGATTCTTTCAATGTGGTGGCGTGTTTACTGTCAAAAGCATGTGAGGCTGGGTCAATGCTGTGGCACAGACACATGGCCCACATTCACTACTGAAAAATGAATTATATTATTAAAACGGTTTAGTGGAAGGGGTGCCAGTGCAGCGGTTTCACGTGGAAGATAAATGTCTTCCATGTCAAAAGGGAAAACAACATAAGAAACCTCACAAGTCTAAATCAGTAAATTCCATAGGTGCTCCTTATGAATTATTTCATATGGATCTTTTTGGTCCGGTAAATGTAAGAAGCATAGGTGGAAAGTAATATTACTTAGTTGTTACAGATGATTACTCACGATATTCATGGGTTTTCTTTTTTAGGTACAAAAGATGAGACAACGGAGATGCTGATAGATCTTTTTACAAAATTGTAAAATGTCCATGATACACGGATCAAGAGGATAAGGAGTGATAATGGCACGTAGTTCAAGAATCAGATTCTGGATCACTATTGTCTTTGCAAGGGAATTGAGCATCAATATTCTGCTCCTTATACACCTCAACAAAATGGAATCCATGAGAGGAAAAACAGGAAGTTGATTGAAGCCGCTAGGACTAATTTTTACTGTTAAACGGTTTAACAAAGCTTCCAGTTTTTTTCTGGGGAGAAGCTGTGAACACAGGTTGTTATTTCCTAAACAAAGTTTTGACTGTTTAAACGGTTTAACAAAACATGTCACGAACTTTTGTTTAACCAAAAACCAAACTTATAAGGCTTTGAACCATTTGGATTACCCTGCACCATTGTGCGAAATAAAGATAAGCAAAAATTCTATGAGGTTGCTGACGAGGGTTACTTTCTAGGCTATATGCCTGGAACACCGAATAAAAGGGTTTTTAATCTAAAAACTGGTAAAATTGAGGTTGTGTTTAACATGGAAATCACTAGTTATTCACCTCAACAATCAACGAGTTGTCCTACTATATTATATGATTATGATAGCGTTTTTAAATCATTTAATATTCCTGATTTTTCCAATGCAGATGAGTCTCAAGTGATTCAAACAGTGATCAATGTGGATGAAGAGGGTGACTTCATGCCTAGATCGAGTATATCAATGGCGTATGCTCCAGAAAATTCTTCCAGTGAAGCTCCACATGACTCCAGTGATAGTGTGTCTGAACCTATTCTGGGGGAGGATTTTACTAATCCGTTTGCTAACAAGGATATTCAGGAGGAGATTGGCTCTAATCTGGGAGATAATATAGTTGTTGACACCATTGCTACTACACGTACAATCAGAGATCATCAAGTTGAGAACATTATAGGTGATGCTGTTGTAGGTGTTCAGACAAAAAGAGGTGTGATCGAAGGTTCCTGTTTATTACTTCGATTCAAAAGACTGAGATGTTACATGAGTGTTTGTATAGCTGCTTTATTGCCCAAGAGGAGCTAAAGAATGTTCACATGGCTCTAAAAGATAATTGTCGGGTTGAAGCTATGCAAGAGGAACTAGCTCAGTTTAAGAAGTTGAAGGTTTGGGAGCTAGTTGACTTGCCTGAAGGAGAGAGGGAAATAGGCACCAAGTGGGTGTTTAAGTGCACGAAAGATGACCGAGGGATCGTGATAAGGAATAAGGCTCGGTTAGTGGTGAAATGGTTCAATAAGCAAGAAGGGATTGATTACAATGAAGTGTTTGCACCAGTAGCAAGGTTGGAGGCAATTCGTTTGTTCCTAGCTTTTGCTTCATTCAAGGGCTTCAAAGCTTACCAACTTGACGTGAAGAGTGCATTTCTTTATGGGAAAGTCCAAGAAGTGGTGTATGTCTCACAACCAGATGGGTTTACAGATTCAAATTATCCAGATCGAGTTTATCGACTTGATAAGGCATTGTATGGATTGCATCAGCCACCTAGGGCGTGGTATGAGACACTGTCAGCACATTTGTTAAAGAATGGTTTTGAACGAGGTCAGATTGACAAAACACTTTTCATTAAAAGGAAGAAGGAAGACGTTCTGCTGGTACATGTATACGTGGATGACATCATTTTTGGGTCATCTGATGAGAACATGTGTCATGATTTCGAGGATGTAATGAAGAGCAAGTTTGAGATGAGTGCGATGGGTGAGCTATCTTACTTTCTGGGTTTATAAGTTGAACAGAAGAAGGATGGGATGTTTATACATCAGACGAAGTATGTGTATGACATTTTGTCTCGTTTCAAAATAGATTATTGCGCTACTTTCAACACACCTATTTGTGAGAATCACAATCTTGGTCCAGATAATGAGATTGTGGAGGATGTTGATCCAACTCAATACACGGCAATGATTGGTTCTCTGATGTACTTGACTGCTTCAAGACCAGACATCATGGTCATAGTGTGTCTTTGTGCCATATATTAAGCGAATCCAAAGGAGTCACACATGAAAGCAGTGAAGCGGATTCCTCGTTAGTTGAAGGGGAAACCTAAACTTGGGTTACGGTATCCAGCTGCTAGTGATTTGAAGTTTGTTGCTTTCATGGATTCGGACTTTGGAGGATGCAAATCAACAAGAAAGTCTACCACAGGTGGTTGTAAGTTCTTAGAAGGGAGGATTGTGTCATGGCAATGCAAGAAGCAGTCTTGCGTGTCTAACTCTACGTGTGAAGCTGAATATATTGATGCGGGTAGCTGTTGCTCTCAGGTTCTCTAGATCCAACAGCAGATGCGCGATTACAGTTTGAATTTCACTCGTACTCCTATTATGATAGACAATAATGCAACTATTTCAATCACCAACAATCCCGTAAAACACAGTCGCACAAAACATATTGACATTCGTCATCATTTTATAAGGGACTGTGCTGAAAAGAAATTGATTGAACTGCATCTAGTCGACACACTAGATAACCTAGTCGATCTTTACACAAAAGCATTTAACAGGGCTCGTTTTGAAGATTTAGTCGAACTCAAGGGGATGAGGAATCCTGAATAACTAGTTTTCCATAAAAAAATTTAAATAATTTACTGTTTTTCAAAAATCAAAACATAAAAAATAGAAAAATTAAAAATGAGTTGTCACTGTGTGAAAAAGAAGAAATGATAGTACATCAACAATTTAGACTGTCACACTGAAATTAAAATCAAATTGCTTACGTGTGATGGCAGTTTCATCATATGATGTACCAGTAGGCAAAAGGCATGAAATAATGAACTTACCTTGGTGATATACACATAACGAACTGTGTATGAGTGGGTAACATATTAGTGACGTATGGTTCTATAATCTTAAATCATGCGTTGATCGATTGCCAAAATCTGAGGTTTTAGGTCTTTATATCGTTATTTCATCCGAAGTATCAAGGTTGTCCTTCTACTGCATCCAGATATATGCTGACCTAGGCACAACCAGGATATCTTAAAAGAGCTAAATGCCAAATAACCTAGAAATTGAAGAAGCTCTCTTAGAGAGTCAGTTAAAAGTACAAATTGCATTAATCGTACAAAAATTTGGTATTTGCCCTAACCCTCGTTCGATATTGGTCTCTTTGCTGTACGGAAGTACTGACCTGATCACCAATTATCTAATGTTGAAAATCAAAAAGGATGAATTTCGGTATACTCACCTATTACGAGGAATCTTTGTGCATACCTTAATCGTGGGGGTATGTCCTGAAGTGGGACACACTAGTATATCAGTATAAATTATCTAAACATATCACTAGGTAATTGTACTTCAAATGTTCATGTATTTTGTTTAAGTGGATAAACAATACTGGTAATCGTCTTAAACTTCTTTTCATGAAAATTACATATAGAATTATCTAATAGTGTGAAAACAGTTTGATGTTCCTGATATGATCTTCTTACCGATGACTCTCACAAAAACAGAGTGTTTATTATTTCGTTATTTATTTGTTTTCAGAAAATATAAAAATCCAAAAAGATTCATTTTTCTTTCAAATTCTTAATGTACGGATATTGGTTGTTCATGGAGGAGTTGTTACCTAGAGGGGGAGAGGGTGTTAGAAGATGAGTTCAAAATTTTAAAATCATGCAGGTTTAGTGTGCTAAAAATTTTAAGTGTGTGATTGGAATTGAGAAGTGCGTAATCTGTGATACATTTTTACTATCTCTTGAATAATAGTAATTTGTTAATCTGTGTTGAAGAATGCTTATGGTTTCTTGAGATGTGTGTTATAGTATACAGATTGTAGCAGTATGCTGATAAGTTTGGTGAAGAGGAGTTTGATTGGATGCATGGTAGAACCTCCTTTCTACATTGCAGACAGAGTTGATGAGTTTTGAAGATTGCTACAAGTGCTAAACTAGAGTTTACTCAAACGCTAACGATTTAGAAGATTTTGTGATTGGATGCATCAGCTTAGGGGGAGTCTGTTGTTGACAAAAGATATGAAAGCTGAAGCTATCCAAAGACCAACGATTTTCAAAGAAATTGAAGATTGCAAGAAGATTGAAGACCAAAGTTATTTTATGAAGCTATTGTCAATGGGGAGTTTGTTGGTGCATATTTGTGTCAACAGCTTAGATTTAGTCTTTAGATATCTTGTAATTAGTAAAAGTATAAATAGTTAGTGGGTTTAGTAATGTAGTAGTTGATTAGAAGTGATTGGGCTAATCAAGACACCTTACAGTGAATGGTAGGCGAATTGGGCCTAAACCCAATAGCAGCCCATGTGGTGAAACCCTAGCCCAGGTGCAAACTTGTCTCTATATAAAGAGAATTTTGCATTAGTGTTAAAGTTGCTCAGTTGGATCAGTTGATCAAGGGATTAGCTAATTACTACATAGAGAGTTGAGTGAGAGTCTTGAATTGATTGTAAACACTTGTGTTAGATAATCAATAGAAGACTGGTTGAAAGTGATTGTGTTCTTGTTCGGGTTTCTATGAAATCTGATCTAGGGGATATCGCACTTTAGGTTGGATAGACGATTATGTGAAGATCCATACGGATTAGGGGACCTACAAGAATGAGATGGGTACGATGACGAAGCCACCAAAGTTGATGAACCTTGAAGAATTTAAAAGATGGAGTGAACATTTTATGAATTGGGTTAAACAAATCATTTTACCTGCTGGTTTGCCATCGAAGAAAAATATCAAGCTCCCGTTGGAGAAAACGGTCTGGAAAAACGTTAGCTCAACTTTCGGATTTTGATAGAGAGAAGTTCATAAACGAGAAAAAGATGATGAACATCTTACAACAAGTTATCAAGAAAGACATATTGGTGCTGTTACAACACGAGGATGACGCAAAATAGTTATGTAATGCTCTTCGATTGAAATTTCAAGCAAGTGCATAGTTGCTAAAAGGGAAGCATGCGTTGTTAAGTAAAGAATTTGATATCTTACTTTGATCAAGGGAGAGACAGTGAAACAGCTGATTGAAAGATACTGTCACTTGGTTGTGCAAATCAAGCATATAGGAATCGTAAAGACAAATGAAGAATTAGTCGATAAACGGGCAGATTCCTTGCCACAAGGCGAATGGTCTACTTATTTGACTATTCTGAAGAATGGAACAGAATACAATAATTTCTCATTACCTAGATTCATTGAGAGATTGGAGGGACACGAACTCAAAATGTAGAAACTGGCAAAAACAAAGGTGCCCAAATGCAACAAGACGTTAATCTGTATTACAAGGGGAGTTCTGCCGCTCAGATACAGTCTCCAAAATCCAAACTGCCTTCAGCGCTTACAACACACCAAGCCCACACTCATCACATCGTTTAAGCAATCCCTAGATCAACTAGAACAATCAATCTCATCCTACTCAAAGGGTTTTACAGTGCAATATAGATATTGATTTCCAAAATGCTCAAAACTTTGACGATAAGACCGCAAAGCAACATATGTTAGTATTAGCTTCGGTACTCGAATCATAGGACAGTTTCGTCGTAGGAATAATTGGAAACTCAGAGATGACAATAGAGGATTCTGATCAAATTGATCCGGTCGAGATGGAGTTGATCGACCTCAAATGGCATATGGCATCCATCGTTAGACGAGCGCAACGCTTCATGGAAATCACCAGGAAAGAGAATTTGGGAGGATTAGATGGAAAACTTGGCTTCGACAAGTCCAAATTTACATGTATCAAATGTCGGGAGAAGGGACATTTTAAATAAGAATGTCCGAATAGAGAAGTTTGGGGCAATCAGAACCCGTTTGCCGACGATTACTACAAGAAAGCCATCTATCATCGTCCTCAACCAAAAACGAGAATGGTGCAAATTGAAGATAGACAGCCAGAATCCAAAGACAAAACGCTTGTCATGACTCAAGAAGGCGAAGGATTTAACAGGAACAAATACATATCCAAGAATGAGAGTTTGGCATTGATCGCTGAAATCATCAAAGAACCTGAAGAATATGCAGAGACATCTTTTGACAAGGCTCCCGAAGAATACTATCACATGTCGTCAGAAGAAGAGGAATTGTTAAACATTGCTTTTAAACATCTCTTGCCTAATCATATTTTGAAAACTTTTGCAGGTTATTTTGAACCAAGCCATCGATCATCTTGTGAAGAAAAGAAGACGCCGGAAGTTGAAGCAAAGAGAGTTGATGAAGAGTTGAAAAACCAACTAACGAGACCAACAAAGCTTGCATGGCAAATGTGGATGAGGTAAATGTGTCGAAAAGTGAGTCTATAATAGAAAACCCATGCTTAAAATGCAACGAGTCATGCAGTGAATGTACTTAAAAGACACACGATATAATGAGCTAAAATGTCTAACAGATAATTTGTCATGTGGCTATAAATTAACAAAAGAAGCTTATGACCAATTAAGCAAATCTGTTAAACAATATGAAAAAGTGCTCAGAGAAAATGATGGAACACTTTCAATGCTTAAAGCGACCGTGATGGAAAAACAAATGGCCATCAACATTCATTTAAACACAATCGCTAAGTTAAAAAGTGAACTTGAGAAAATGTAAATAGAAACAGAACGGGTTAACAGATTGTTAATTAGTTACTCTACAAGTTCATACATCATTGATCACATTCTACCAAAGATCGAAAACAAAGAAGAAACTAAAAATGATGAAAACAAAGGTGCTAGTTAAGATCGTGTTCCACCACCCATGTGGAATAGCTATGCTACTAAAAAGCCACCAGGGGTGGAAAAGGCGCTTAATTTAAATTTGAAAACTGAAAATTCAAACGAGCTGCCTGCGAACATTGATATAACTTACACCAGACCAGAAAATGAATGTGAGTCTGATGTGGTTAAAACCATGGTTGAAAGTGTTTTGAAGAGTGATTCTGAGAAATCTGAATCGGATGTTGAAACATTGGAAAATAGTTTAAACACTGATCTAAACGTCATCATTTACAAAATGCATGGATCTGATAAACTATATTCTGATGAAGATTTCCTAATCTAGAATGTCAATCTGGATCGTGCCGAAAAGTTGTTCAAGCTTGTTGAGGCAAGTCATTCTGATTTAGAAAAACACGATGCAACATTTTATTCTTATTCAAGATGTGGCAACAAACCCTACCATCAAAGAAACAAAGATTATCCTGAGAACAGGAGGGTTGGGTTCGGTTTTCAAAAGAAAAGAACAAATAATAAGTTCAAAAGTTGAACTTTACAAAGAAAGTTAACTTTGTTTTTGGAACAACTACAGAAAAAGAAAAAGGTATCATTCGTACACAATCCAATGTTGAGTTCATGAAAGAAAAAGAGAGTACAAAACAAGTTTTGGATTTCTCTATTCGAAAGGACAGTAGAACGTGCTACAAGTGTAAAAATGTTGGGCATATTGCACGACATTGCTCTCAAAGAAATTCAAAACCTGTTTCTAACTCTATCAGATCTACCAAAGATGTGAAACAAAAAGCATCCATGGTTGTTCCATAACAGATTTTGAAAAGAAACAATGAATCCAAAAAAAATGTTAAATCAATGATTCGACTTAATTCTAAATTTGAAAATGGTGAAACTTCCACCAAAAATCATCAAAGTTAAAAGGATTCAAAGTTTTACTCAAAAAGGGCAAATCTAAAAACACAAACTTGGGTTGCAAAAATAAAACCATCTAAAGTAGATCTGAAACCACCTTTTTTCTACCAAAACAGAGCCTAAATAGAATGTCAAAAACAAAGTTGGTCCAAAATTTGATATTTCGAACCCACCCAAGACCAAACAGGCTTGGGTTTCTTTGTTTAAATAGTTTCTTCCTCATGTGTGCAGGGGCTCCCCAGATCGTTTATGTCAAAATGGATTATGGATAGTGGAGCTTCACGACACATGACTGGGATGCTTGCGTTGTTAGACGACGTCAAAGCTATTCGAGTAGGTTATGTAGGTTTTGCTGGAACACAAGGTGGAAGAATCATCAGAGAAGGTATTCTTACGAATGCAGTGGTTTCGTTTGACAATGTGAACTACATTGCGGAGCTAGAGAACAATCTTTTGAGTTTTTTTGCAATTTTTTTACAAAAAGTTCACAACACACTTCAACAACAAAGAATGCTTGATTTTAAAGCCGAGATTCAAAATTCCTGAGGAAGGGATTCTTATGCATGCTCCAAGAGAGAATGATCTTTATTTCCTTGATATGAGTGTCGCATCTACAACATCTAAGAAGGTTCAGTGTTTCGTTTCTTAAGCAACCGAGGAGTCTATCTTAGGGCATAGGAAGATGGGGCACATTCATCTGAGAAAGATGAATTATCTAGTGCACAACGACCTAGTGGAGGGTGTTAATCTGAAGAATGTTTAGTTATCTGATGATTGTCTCAGCTGTAAAAAGGAGAAGCAACATAACAAATCACCCTAGAAAGCTTCTAAGTTCTATCAAGCTACCACTAGAGAGGCTTCATATGGATCTATTCGAGCTAGTAGACATCAAAAGCATTTCTGGAGATCTATATTGCCTGGTCGTTACAGATGATTTCTCAAGATTCTCATTGGTTTTCTTTCTGAAGAGCAAAGATGAAACGTTTGAAAGTCTAATGATTCTCTTCAAGAAACTTGAAAACTTGTATCACTTGCCTATCAAGAGAATCCTCAGTGACAATGGTACCAAGTTCAAGAACAAAAGGATGCTCGAATTCTACGATGAAAAGGGGATTCTTAACAAATTCAGCGCTCCCTGTACTCCTCAACAAAATGGAGTGCTGAATGTAAGAATCGCACATTGATCGAGACTACCAAAACCATGCTCGCCGATTTAAAATTGCCAATTAGTTTCTGGAGCGAAGTAGTCGCATTAGCGTGTTACACCCTCAACTGTGTGTTAACAGTCAAGCCACACAACAAGACTTGTTTTAAACTGCTAAATCAACGACAACCTAACCTTGCGTTTTTGGAGGCTTTTGGATGACCGTGTACTGTATTGGACCCGGATGGTAAATTTGGAGCTAAATCTTTGGAAGGATTTTTTGTCGGTTATGCTACTCCACAAAAGCGTGTCTTTTTTCCGAGTCTGAACTAGGTTTTTCTTGCATAGCATGTTGGTTGTCAACGTTATACTACGCCAATGCAGAAACCTGGGGATCCATGGCTATTTAACTAAGAAGGTTTGTGGAATTCATTTGACCTACTAGACGTGCCATCTGAAGAAGAACTTGTTATGCTCATTCAACAACATCAAATCTTTAATCAAGAGCAAGTTACTAGATCGTTGGTGATTTCCCAATCACTTCCTGTCAATACTTCTGATGTAAGTATGAGCACTACTCTTCAAGAATCTGTATCTGTACCTATCTTGAATACTGCTGAATGATCTGCCCAACTACCGCCTAATGCCGACTCTGATCGTGAACCAACTTTTGATGATGGAGGATCTAGTTCCGATGAAGGATCTGAACATATTGAAAGCTTCTTAAATGCTCAAGCTGATCAATCAAACGTCAGGAATGAAGCTACATCTTCTGCACCATTTGTTGATGAAGTGATCAGGAATTTGCAAACTCAAGTGGATGTTCTAGAGAAGTAATGCCGAGAACACTTTCTTAGCATCCATCGGAGAACATCATCGGCAACTTACAAACTGGAGTGCAAACTCGCAATCAGATCAACAAGGATCTAAGCTATTTTTATACCCGTATTGCTCCATTACAACCAGAATTTCTTACAGTTGTTTTGTTTCACAGGTTGAACCTAGAAACTTGAGAGATGCATTAAAAGAAGAAAGCTGGGTGGAGGCAATGCAGGAGGATTTGCTTCAATTCTAGAAGCTAGGAGTCTGGAAGCTTGTTGACCTACCAGATCACCACAAAAAGATAAACACTAGATGGGTCTTCAAGTGCAAACAAGATGACAGAGGGATAGTGGTATGAAACAAAGCTCGACTCGTGGTTCAGGGCTTTCACCAGCAAGAAGGGATAGAATACACTGAAGTCTATGCCCCAGTCGCTCGTCTCGAAGCTATGCGCATATTCTTGGCCTTTGCTTCTTGGAAAGGTTCAAGGTGTACCAGTTGGATGTCAAATCTGCTTTCCTTTACGGCAAAGTTAACGAGGAGGTGTATGTCGGCCAATCACTGGGGTTTGTCGATCCCATACACAACGATAAAGTCTACCTTCTAAACAAAGCTTTATATGGTCTTCAGAGGAACTATAGATTCTACCATCTTTACCAAGGAAGTGGATGGTCATCTGATTATGTGTATGATATTATCTTTGGATCGACAAATGATAAGCTATGTAAAGACTTCGAAGAAGTCATGAAGAAGAAATTCGAAATGAGTGCAATGGGGGAGATGAAGTTCTTTTTAGGACTTCAGGTTGATAAATTGCCTGATGTATCTTCATTCATCAGATGAAGTATTTTCATGATATATTGGAGAAATTTGATATGTCAGGAACTAACCAGCATCTACCCCAATAGCTCCAAATCACGGCATTTGTCCAAACGTTCATGGAGTCAAAGTTGATGAAACATTATATCGCTCCATGATCAGATCCTTGATGTATCTATCAGCTTTCGAATCTGATATCATGTATCCTACATGCTTGTGCGCCCGTTTTTAGTCTAGTCCAAGAGATTCACACATGCTAGCCATCAAACGTATCATGCGATATTTGAAAGGATGTCCAAGCACTGGCTTGTGGTATCCTCGTCACGACGACTTCAATCTTGCGGGTTACTCGGATTCTGATTTCGGTTGCTGCAAACTTAATGCCATATCTACGCCGGCTGGTTGCCAGTTCTTCAGAACCCGTTTGGTAATGTGGCAATACAAGAAACAAACCACCGTCGCTCTCTCTACGTGTGAAGCTGAATACGTTTCAGCATCCAGTTGTTGTTCCCAGATACTTTGGATACAACAGCAGATGAGAGAGTTTGGACTACAATTTCTTGATACGCCCATATATGTTGATAATCAGGCTGTTATTGATATCACTAAAAACTCATGTCAACACTAACTTACTAAAAATATTGAGATTCGACACCACTTTATCTGTGACTGCTACGAGAAAAAGTTGGTTAGAATTAAAAAAAAATCCACAACTAGTATCAGAGCTACGGTACTGATTCATTCAATCTAACAGTTGATGAATCACCTACGCTCATGTATTTTGGACGTATGGGGGGTTTTAGACGTAAAATATCAAATAATCGAACAATCTACAGACATAATGTAAAACTGAAACCGTAGAAATGTTAGAAACTGATTTTCGACAAGATCTGTGTGAAAATCATGTTGAAATTCGGAGAAATGAAGATTCTGGATCGAAAAGACGTTATCAGTTTCGTCTATACGAGTGAGCCTCTATGGCTCGTACGAGTGACAATTGGTCACTCGCACGAAGCATCACTCGTACGAAGCAAACCACTCGTACGAAGCACAACTCGTACGAAATGGTAACAAAACAAAAACAAAATTTGATCGTATTGACGAGACGAGTTTCAAAAAAAATTTGGTGATTACAATTTTTTTCAAGATTTTAACGTCTAATTCGGGCTGTTCGGGGACACCGTCTAGAGCTTCAGAGTATAGATTTGATGATACGGTCACAAAGGGATGAAGATTTTGGGGTAGTCACTGATATCTATGCAAAAAGTTGATCATCTTGTGTAGTGACTATTAATGGGCCTTAATGTTAAATCAACATTTGATCAAAACTGCAATTTTTGTACCATATGCTGCAGTCGCGCCATAATCATTATTCCCGTAAGAACACAAGACGTCAAAATTTGAAAAAATAAGGGGGAATAAAAGTTTTAACGTATATGTAAAAATTCCGACATTTTAGAAATTCGTGATGCTGCAACAGTATCCGGGTGGTTCAGACTACAGATTATCTGGGAATCACAGAGGATCGAATATACATTTGGAATGTCGTGATCAAAAGAATCTTCAGAATTTTCAGATCATGATACAGATTGATGCTCAAGGGCTAAATACCTGATCCCCGATGTGGAATAGGAAGCACATATGACTGCCTATCTTTAACTCTGCAACGCAAATGAACTGTTTTTCAGACTAACCGCCAAAAAACAAGGATGTCTTGTAGATTCATGTCACACCCTCAATTTCCACTTGCGGAGTTTTACCGCGAGGCGTCTGAACAAACCAGAATCCGAGACACTAGTAACATCGAACGACTCTATATGATTAGTTTATACGTTTTCCAAAATCATTTTTTTAACCATTCATAGTTAATTTTTAAGTTGTCTTAGTTTGGTTTCAATGTTTAGCGGAAGCATTAGTTTTAAAGTTGAGCGGAAGCATTAAAGTAAAGTAAAGGAACGGGCGCCAACACAAACGCCAAAACTAAAGAAAAACCCAAACAATATTCGTAAATAAGACTCGATAAAAAGATGTCTTGATCAATGCAAGTGAGTGCACCTAGAGCTCCTAGCGTCCTGAGAAACATGTAAAGAAACAAGTGCCAATCATTAAAGAAGAGTGAGTTCACAGGTTTTCATAAGTTCATTTGTTCGGTTATAAGTTTGTTTCCCCCGCTATCCCTAACCCGGAATAACGTTATAGTTCCATTATTCCAAACCCGGAATAATAATGATGTTGATTTCATTATTCCTAACCCGGAATAATATTGTTGTTTGTTTCATTATTCCTAACCCGGAATAATATTGTTGTTTCGTAATTAAGTTCAATGTTAACATGTAGGTAGCTAGCCTAAAGTTATGTCACATAAGTGTTCGCGATTGAAGCTGACTGTTATGCCTCCGTGTTGCCAGGCCTATCACTGACCATGGCGAAAGTTAGGCTAAATTATTCACCCGTTGACCATACCCGGTCGGGTAGCACGACTAGCTCGGGTGGGGCTTGTCGGGCCCAGTAGTACTACTTATAATCTCCCCGCTATCTAACCCAATACTAACGATCCGAGAGTTTATTGAGGACTTCCGTGAAATAGCTGCTTAGTGACCATAACGTACATTAACATTAACTTAGTTACCGAATAGTTTAACGACGTTAATTTCGTATAACGTAAAGAGATAAAGTTGTAGAGTGTATACATGTTTCTCCCCCTATTGTTTAAAACCGGATAAAATTAGGGGCCGTGAACTCACCTTTAATTTCTCGGTTAGTGTAACACTGAAGTAGCAAATGATGGGACCGCTAATCGCGTCCTAACAAGTCAATCGATTTAGAGTTAGTGTGTGAACACACTGATACAAACCCTACACATAACTATCATACAATGCGGCACACATGATAACAATTTCAAAAACACAATCATGCATGCAAAGTATTATCATACCAACATAATGATCAAACCAACTTATCATGAACATAAATCAACACATACGACATTTTGATACACACATTCGCAAGTAATCAAGTTTCAGCTTGTATGCTCATAACTAGGCTGTTTTCGAGGATTTTTATAAAATAGTTCCAACGTTCCAAAAATTCCAATTTTTTTACAGAAGGTGTCAACTAAATTGTAGAATTTTATATAAATTTTTCAAGTCCTAACACTTTACCAATTATTCATAAATATTAATATACTAGGCTGCAGTCAGATTCGTCGCTTTCTGACTGCAGTCCACGGGAGAATTTATTTAAAAAGCACCGTTCATCAAATTAACAAAATTCCAGTGGGAGTTTCCCGGAAATTTCCATCTCCAGTTGCTGTACAAATTTCGTGATTCAACTCTCTACAAATTATGAGATCCGACTCGATAAACAACTAACAAATTTTCAGAATTTACACAGCTTCAGTTACTGCACTTAATTGACCACTTAAAAATATCAAACGACCTCAGAAAAATATGAATCCAGTGCCATTAGAAGCGTTTTTCAAAAATATACGTTTTAGGCTTCAGAAAATCCGTTTTTCGATAAATAATAACCAAGTTACAGCCAATTGAAGTTGGCTGTAAACACCCTTTAGCATCCTGTTTTCAACTTTTTATAGCAATATAACACGCTTAAACAATCGAGATGTTAAATATGAACGATCAAGAACAGATTTATCAATCATATATCATCATGTACATCATACTCATGCAAACCCTAAACATATTATATGATTTTTATCACAAAACGCAGCCTATGATCCTTTATTAAACTAATCGTCTTAATCGCAATTCTTGCACAAATCATCAAACTAAACATCATAACTCTTTCAATACCATCATTCTACCATTACAAACAAGCATGATCAATAGTTCATAAACCCTAACATGATTTGCGAAACAATAGAAAACCCTAACCTTTAACAATGAAGATTAATGAACCGGGAACGAGATGGGAGTCGATTCGGGTTTTGAAGAAGATCGCGACCGAGAGAAGGAGTGGGAAGGCTGCCGTCGGCTGATCTTAGAGCTAGGGTTCCTCTTTTTTTTTGTTTAACAACTCTCATGCATGCTTATCTATTTATAGTGTAAGGGAGGAAGGAAAAAGATCAAGGGTTTGAGGTTTGGTGCACGCGGCCGCAAGGGTTTGGGTGGGGCGGTTTGGGTCTTTAACTTGAACCTCAAGTTTTGATTAATCCCTTGAGTCACAAGGAAATGAGGTCGACTCGTTTCGCGGCTCGGTTCGATTCGTCTATCTATTTACTATATATATATATATTTATAACTAAAAATCACGAAATCGAAACATGACATAATAACTCACCAAACTTATAAACGTTTAATACACATAGCACGTAATTCCTTTGATAAGTTCACAAAGTTAGCGTAGTTATTTCGAGCGTGTAAATTAAATCTCCGAATCAATTTAGCGTAGGAATGAATAACCGTGAAGTAGTGCGTTTAAGATACCTGAAAAACCGGGATGTCACATTATCCCCATGTTGAAAGAATTTTCGTCCCGAAAATTGAGTAAACGCGATTTAGAATGCAATGCACAGGTTTAGAATGCAACGCACAAAGAATTAGTTCGTTAACAATGGTACAAGAAATTACAAGAAATTCCCAGGTTGTCACATCATCCCCATGGTGAAAGAATTTTCGTCCCGAAAATTTAGTTGATGGTAACGTTAGCTTACTGCTCAGTTGCAAACAGGTGTGGGTATTTGCTTTTCATTTGGTCCTCTCTTTCCCACGTGAACTCCGGTCCACGCTTAGAGTCCCAACGAACCTTGACGATCGGTATCTTGCTGTGCCTTCGAGTCTTGATCTCACGATCCATGATCTCGATAGGTTGTTCCACAAAGTGCAGTTGTTCATCCACTTGAATCTCATCCAATGGAATGACTAGGGTTTCATCTGATAGACACTTCTTCAGATTTGACACGTGAAAAACGTTGTGAACTCCACTGAGTTCGATAGGAAGGTCTAATTGATAAGCTACGGGTCCGATACGTTTCAAGATCACGAACGGGCCTACGTACCGTGGGTTTAGTTTTCCTCGTTTCCCAAAACGGATTACACCCTTCCAGGGTGACACCTTCAGTAGGACGCGGTCGCCTACTTGAAATTTGAGCGGTTTGCGTCGTTGATCAGCGTAGCTTTTCTGTCGATCTCGTGCCGCTGCCATGCGGTTTCCGATTTGTACAATCTTTTTAGTAGCCTCAAGTATCAACTCAGGGCCTGTGAGTTGACTGTCACCGACTTCTGCCCAACAGACCGGTGATCTACATTTACGACCGTATAATGCTTCAAACGGTGCTGCCGATATACTCGTATGGTAACTGTTGTTATACGAGAATTCCACTAAAGGCAGATGGATTTCCTAACTATTCCCGAAGTCTACCACGCATGCCCTAAGCATGTCTTCCAAGGTCTGAATGGTCCTTTCACTTTGACCATCCGTCTGAGGGTGATAAGCTGTGCTCATATCTAAGCGTGTACCCAACGCTTTTTGAAGTGACTGCCAAAAATTGGACGTGAAACGAGCATCTCTGTCTGAGATGATGGACGTTGGCACCCCGTGCCGAGAAACTACTTCCTTAATGTAGATGCGAGTCAACTTATCCATCTTATCTGTTTCTTTAATCGCTAGGAAGTGTGCGGACTTAGTTAGACGATCCACGATCACCCAGATGGTATCGCAACCACCCAAAGTTCACGGGAGTTTAGTGATGAAGTCCATCGAGATCTGATCCCATTTCCACACTGGGATCTCAGGTTGTTGAAGTAGCCCCGATGGCTTCTGATACTCCACCTTGACTTTCGCACAAGTCAAGCACTTGCTCACGTAGGTGGCTATATCCGCTTTCATATTGGGCCACCAATACGCGGCTTTAAGGTCTTGATACATCTTATCCAAACCAGGATGGACAGAGTATCGGGATTTGTGAGCTTCGTCCATGACTAGCTTTCTGAGGTCTCCGTGGAGAGGTACCCATATACGATTCATGAAATACCGGGCTCCATTGGGTTTTACTTCCCAATCGCGTTCCATTTTTCCCACCGATTCGGCCTTGATGTTTTCTTCCTTAACTGCTTCTAACTGCGCGTCGCGTATCTGTTCGGGTAACCCCGAATGAATGGTGAACTGTAGTGCTCGTACCCGACGAGGTTTCAAGTGCTCCTTCCTACTGAGGGCATCAGCTACCACGTTAGCTTTACCCGGGTGATCCTGAATGGCACATTCATAATCATTCAGGAGTTCGACCCAGCGACGCTGTCGCATGTTCAACTCCTTCTGATCAAAGATGTGTTGGAGGCTCTTGTGATCTGTATAGATTGTGCACTTTGTTCCATATAGGTAGTGTCTCCAAATCTTAAGTGCAAACACTACTACTCCCAAATCCAGGTCATGTGTTGTGTAGTTTTTCTCGTGAACCTTCAATTGTCGGGACGCATACGCGATGACCTTATCACGTTGCATGAGTACGCATCCCAATCCCTGAATGGAAGCATCACAATATACCACAAAATCAACAGTCCCATCCGGCAAGGACAGAATGGTGCACTGCAAAGTTTCTGCTTCAGCAATTGAAATGCCGCTTCCTGCTTGTCACCCCAAGCATACTTGGTGCCTTTCTGGGTGAGGGTGGTAAGCGGTTGCGCGATCTTTGAAAATCCCTCTATGAAACGTCTGTAGTAACCCGCCAAACCCAAAAATTGGCGGATCTCTGTCGGTGTCCTGGGTGCTTCCCAGTTCTTGATAGCATCGATCTTGGCGGGATCGACGTGGATACCCTTTTCTTTCACAATATGCCCGAGGAACTGAACTTCCCGAATCCAGAAATCACACTTTGAAAGCTTGGCATATAGTTTCTCCTGTTGAAGTAATTCCAGCAGTAATCGTAGATGTTCAGCATGTTCTTCTTCACATTTAGAGTAGATGAGTATGTCATCGATGAACACAATGACAAACTTGTCGAGATACGGTTTACACACGCGGTTCATGAGGTCCATGAACACCGCGGGTGCGTTGGTGAGACCGAAGGGCATGACCAAAAACTCATAATGGCCATACCGAGTACGAAATGCTGTCTTAGCAATATCCTCCTCCCTGACACGTAACTGGTGATAATCGGACCGTAGATCAATCTTGGAGTAGTAGCTTGACCCTTGAAGTTGGTCGAAGAGATCGTCGATGCGAGGTAATGGGTATCGGTTCTTGACAGTAACCTTATTGAGTTCCCTGTAGTCGATGCACATGCGGAAGGTCCCGTCCTTCTTCTTGACAAAAAGGACCGGAGCTCCCCATGGCGAAGTACTTGGTCGGATAAATCCTTTCTCTAACAATTCCTGAAGTTGGGTAGATAGCTCTTGCAGCTCGGCTGGAGCTAGGCGGTATGGGGCCTTGGCTATGGGTGTTGCATGGTTCGCCAATTCAATTTCAAATTCTACTTGTCGATGTGGTGGAAGACCAGGTAGCTCCTCTGGAAATACATCGGAAAAATCATGGATGACGGGGATATCTTCTATACGCTTCTCGTCCTTAGGCTGTTCGGTGACCACTGCGAGAAAAGCGAAGGAGTTCTTCCTCCGAAGATACTTCTGTGCTTGCATGTAAGATATGATGTTTGTGACGGCGCCTGCCTTCTCGCCTTGCACCGTCAAGATTTCGTCATTAGAGAGCGGAATACGGATAGCTTTCTCAAAACAGAGAACTTCGGCTCGGACGTCGGATAGCCAGTCCATTCCAGCTACCACGTCAAAACTACCCAGGGTAGTTGTCATCAGATCAATGGTAAAGGTGTGACCCGCGAGTTTGAGTTGACAACCGGATACTATATGGGTCACATCTACAGATTACCATCGGCTAGTTCTATGACGTAAGGGGTCTCTAGGGGTTTAGGTTCTTCCTAAAAGACTCCGATATAAATCTCCTATCCGCACCCATATCAAAAAGTACAGTAGCAAAATGTTCGTTAAGGGGAAACTTACCGGTGACCACGTTCGAGTCGTTTATGGCCTCTCCGCGGCCTAGCGTAAATGCACGACCTTTGGCACCTCCTGTGCCACCATTCCCATTGTTGTTGTTGCTATTGTTGTTGTTGTGGTTGTTATCGTTGTGGTTGTTGTGGTTCCCACCATTGTTGTTGTTGTTACGAAGCTGTGGGCAGTCTCGTTTGAAGTGGGCAGTGCTACCACACTGATAGCACCCCTTGTTAATACCCTGCTGCTGACCCTGGTGTTGATTTTGATTTTGTCGGGACATGATTTCACCGCGACAATCCTTTGCCTCGTGTCCCACTTTGCCACATCGTTGGCAGCGATTTCCGGCACAGGGGCCGTGATGATGAAGGTTACAACGATTACATTGTGGCTTTCGACCCACATAGCCGCTTGTGTTCTGGGTGTTGTTGGTGGGCTGATTATTGTGACCCCGGTTGCTGTTGAAATTATTGAACCGTTTCTGGTTCCCTTGTTGTGGCTAGGCTGACGAAGACTGTCGAGCAGACGAGTCTTCAAATTTTCTTTTATTATCAGGGACCACTTCAGTTGCACCCCGAGATGGCAACTTCTTTTGTTCCACCGCCTTATCGGTGAGTTTGTGCGCTAAACTGATCGCTTGATGCTCAGTCACAGGGTTGCTAGCCATTACCATGCCCTAGATCTCGGGGACCAGACCCCCAAGGTAAAACTCGAGTCGTTTCTCCACGGTGTTGGCCAGATCGGGACATAGAAATACCAGGTCATGATGTTCCGCTCTGTATGCTTCAATTTCAGATCCCACCATCTTGTGGTTCCATAATGCTTGCTCCAACTGCTGAACCCTGTCTCGCGGACAGTACTCCTCTTTGATTAGGGCCTTAAACTCGGCCCAGGCCATTGCGTTTGCAGCAATAAGTCCACGCGTTTGGACTTGTGCATTCCACCAAGTTAGTGCCCCATCCTCCAACGTTGAGGCAGCATACTTGACCTTGTTGGCCTCCAGACAATTGCACATTTCGAACACTGATTCGGACTTTTCAATCCAGCGGACCAGTCCTATGGGTCCTTCTGCACCCGTGAATTTGCTCGGTTTCGCATCGAGGAACATCTTGTAGGGGTTAAGACCCCTCCTGCTGACAGAGGACAGGAAGTCAGCGAGAAAGTCTACTAGCCCAACTATTAGATTTTCTCATGAAAATGTAATAATGGTTACCTGCTGGTGGGTTTTGAACACCTGCCAGAGCAGCATTCACGTGTTCTTGGATCATTGCGGCCAATTCTTCGGGTGTCATGTTGAGGTTTCCGCGACGTCCAGTTGCCATTTTAGATCTTCGCAAGACAGCATAAACACACACCGATAAGTATATATATCCAATATAGTTATCCTATTCCATACTTAAATAATCCCTCAAATTATGTCAACCCAAATAAATTAAACAATCCAAAGAAATATTCGATTAAATAAAATTTCAACGTCTCACAAAATGCCAACCAAACATATCAGTTTACTATAAAATCTCAAGTTTAAACATAAGTAGAAAAATTAATAGACTGAAGGAAGCAAATGGGATAAGCGAGACGAATCAGTCTTCTACGTCTCCATCTCCCAAATCGCTATCGTTGCCGTCATCCTCCTCGGCGTTTCCAGCTTCCACAGCCGGGTCTTCCTCCGGATCCTCCTCTGGATCCTCCTCTAGATCCTCCTCTACCGGCACTGGAGGGGCCGGTGCTGGTGCGGGTACTGGTACAGGTGCCTGATTCTGTTCTAGTTCTTGAATTCTCCAGCTAGACTCAAGAACTCTGTCTTCGAGCCAGTCAGCCTTCAGCTGCTCAGCACGAAGATCTTTAGCTAAGGTGTTACGAGCTATCTTATTCTCATGTTGCTCTCCCTCGAGCTCTCCAGTCTTACCCGTTAATTGTCGTATCATCCATCCCTGTGCTAGGATGGTTTCCTGCATTCCTCTAGTTGTTCCTGTTGTTTTCTTATCATATCTTTAAGTAGGTCGTTCCCTACTTCTAACGAGTTAACCGGTTCGACCGGCATAGCGATGGTCGGGCGTGAGGACGACTCCTCTCCGAGAGCGAGTCTTTTTCTAGCAGCTGAGCGTGTCTCCACGCCATGAGGTGGTGAGGGTTCGACCATAGGTGCCTTCCCCGGCGCCCTTGGTTGCAAAAGTTTGTCGGATGATGATGATGACATTGCCTGTTGGGTTGTGTAGTTAGTTACGAGTTACATTCATTTCAATTATGCATTTATATTTTACATAACACAGTTGTGGTACAACACATAACAAGATATCACAGTTCAGTGCCAAACTAAGTCTAGTGTCTTGTAATCAGCTATAGTTTAGGTCTACTTTTAATGCAAACTTGTCTCTCTATAGCTAGATGCTCTGATACCAATCTGTCACACCCTCAATTTCCACTTGCGGAGTTTTACCGCGAGGCGTGTGAACAAACCAGAATCTGAAACACTAGTACGTCGAACGACTCTATATGATTTGATAATACGTTTTCCAAAAATCATTTGATTAACCAATCATCGTAGATTTTAGATTGTCTTAGTTAGTTACCAAAGTTTAGCGGAAGCATTAGTTTAAGTGGTTGAGCGGAAGCATAAAATAAGTAGAGAAACGGGCGCCAACACAAACGCCAAAACAAATGAAAAACCCAAAACAACGTTTGTAAATGAGACTCGATAAAAGATGTCTTGTTCAATGCATGTGAGTGCACCTAGAGCTCCTAGCGTCCTGAGAAACATGTAAAGAAACAAGTGTCAACATTAAAGATGAGTGAGTTCACAGGTTTTCATAAATTCGTTTGTTCGGTTATGAGTTTGATTCCCCCGTTATCCCTAACCCGGGATAACGATTTAGTTCCATTATTCCCAACCCGGAATAACAATGATGTTGGTTCCATTATTTCAAACCCGGAATAATAAAGTTGTTGTTTCCATTATTCCAAACCCGGAATAATAATGATGTTGTTTCCATTATCCCTAACCCGGGATAATATAGTTGTCTCCATTATCCCTAACCCGGGATAATATAGTTGTTTCCATTATCCCTAACCGGGATAACATAGTTGTTTCGTAATTAAGTTCAATGTTAACATATATAGGTAGCTAGCCTAAAGTTATGTCACGTAAGAGTTCGCGATCGAAGCTGACTGTTGTGCCTCCGTGTTGCCAGGCCTATCACTGACCATGGCGAAGTTAGGCCAAATTATTCACCCGTTGACCATACCCGGTCGGCTAGCGCGACTAGCTCGGATGGGGCTTGTCGGGCCCAGTAGTACTACTTATAATTCCCCCGCTATTAAAACCCAATACTAACGATCCGAGAGATTGACGAGGACTTAAGTGATATAGCTGCTTAGTGACCATAACATTACATCAACATCAACATCAACTTAGTTACCGAATAGTTATGTGACGTTAATTTCGTATAACGTAAAGAGATTGAGTTTGAAGAGTGTATACATGTTTCTCCCCCTGTTGTTTAAAAACCGGATGAAGTTAGGGGCCGTGAACTCACCTTTAGTTGCTCGGTTAGTGTAGCAAAGAAGTTGTAAGGGATGGGACCGCTAATTGCGTCCTAACAAACCAATTGATTTCAAGTCAGTGTGTGAACACACCAATACAAATTCTACACTTAATTTACGCACAAAGTGATACACACAAACAACATACCTAACACTCAAACATGCATGCAAGTATCCTCATGTGATCATAGTAATCAAAACAATTTATCATGAACATAATCCAATCCATGCAACACTTTGGTGCACACAATCACAAGTTATCAAATTTCAGCTTAATACTCATAATTCAGCTGTTTTCTAGGATTTTTATAAAATAGTTCCAACGTTCCAAAAATTCCAATTATTTTACAGCAGGTGCCATTTATACTGTAGAAATTTATATAAATTTTCCAAGTCCTAAATCTTTACCATTTAACCATAAATATTAATATACTAGGCTGCAGTCAGATTCGTCGCTTTCTGACTGCAGTCCACGGAAGAATTTATTTAAAAATCACTGATCGTCCAATTAACAAAATTCCAGTTGGAGTTGCCCAGAAATTTCCATACCTAGTTTCTGTACAAAATTCATGACCCGAATCCCTACTGATTATAAAATCCAACTCGATAAACACTAACAAAATTTCAGGATTTTCACAGCTTTAGTTACTGAACTTATTTGGCCATTTAAAAATATCAAACGACTTCAGAAAAATATGAATCCAGCGCCATTAGATTCGTTATTCAAATCTCTATGTTCTAGACATCAGAAAGTCCGTTTTTCGACAACTAATGACCGAGTTACAGCCAGTTGAAGTCGGCTGTAACTATCAATCAGCAAACTGTTTCAGCATTCTATCACCACTATTTCGCATAACCCGTCGATATAATGAACCTAGGCGATCAAGAACTGATTTCTCTAATCATAGATCACTACATATAACATATCCATGCAAACCCTAATCAACATCTCTAGTTTTTATAAACAAACACAGCCTATAATTTTCAGATTTCGAACAACATCACTTGCAAACATTATTAACAAATCGGCAAACATAACCTTTCATTCAAACATACAATCCGAAAACAACAAAATCAAAACACATGTATCCGAATATGATCTTGTAACATATGATAAATTCTAATCTTTTAATGATAAGGTAAACGAACCGTGAGTGAGATGAGGAACCGGTGATCAAAGATAGTTGCGACCGAGAGATGATGATGAAGTAGGCTGTTTGTGATCGAGGAAGTGAACAAATGGGCTGATCTCGCGACCGAATGGAGGTGAACAAGGGGCTGCCGTCGGCTTCTTTCTCACTAGGGTTTTGTGTTTTGAAGGGGCATGCATGTGTTAGTATATATAGGCGCAAAGAGATGAGGGAATGGGTTGCGGTTTGGGTTTGATCCTTGTTCTCGGCCGAGAGTGGTTTGGGTTGGTTCGGTTTGGGTTGCACGCGGCCGAAGGGACTTGGGTTGGTTTGGTTTGGGTTGCACGCGGCCGAGTAGTTTGAGTTTAAGGTTTAAAACTTGGTTAACTCCTAGAGTCACAAGGAATCGAGGTTGGTTCGTGTCGCGGTTCGGTTCGGTTCGTCTACATATTTACTATAAATATTGTATAACTAAAACAATCACATAATCGCACATTACGTATTCACTAACTCGTACACGTTTAATACGTAGCATACAATTTATTCGACAAGTATTGCGTTTAAGTTATCCGAAAAACCAGGATGTCACATGAACAAACCAGAATCCGAGACACTAGTAACATCGAACGACTCTATATGATTAGTTTATACGTTTTCTAAAATCATTTGTTTAACCATTCATAGTTAATTTTTAAGTTGTCTTAGTTTGGTTTCAATGTTTAGCGGAAGCATTAGTTTTAAAGTTGAGCGGAAGCATTAAAGTAAAGTAAAGGAACGGGCGCCAACACAAACGCCAAAACTAAGAAAAAACCCAAACAATATTCGTAAATGAGACTCGATAAAAAGATGTCTTGATCAATGCAAGTGAGTGCACCTAGAGCTTCTAGCGTCCTGAGAAACATGTAAAGAAACAAGTGTCAATCATTAAAGAAGAGTGAGTTCACAGGTTTTCATAAGTTCATTTGTTCGGTTATAAGTTTGTTTCCCCCGTTATCCCTAACCCGGAATAACGTTATAGTTCCATTATTCCAAACCCGGAATAATAATGATGTTGATTTCACTATTCCTAACTCGGAATAATATTGTTGTTTGTTTCATTATTTCTAACCCGGAATAATATTGTTGTTTGTTTCATTATTCCTAACCCGGAATAATATTGTTGTTTCGTAATTAAGTTCAATGTTAACATGTAGGTAGCTAGCCTAAAGTTATGTCACATAAGTGTTCGCGATCGAAGCTGACTGTTGTGCCTCCGTGTTGCCAGGCCTATCACTGACCATGGCGAAAGTTAGGCTAAATTATTCACCCGTTGACCATACCCGTTCGGCTAGCGCGACTAGCTCGGGTGGGGCTTGTCGGGCCCAGTAGTACTACTTATAATCTCCCCGCTATCTAACCCAATACTAACAATCCGAGAGTTTGTCGAGGACTTCCATGATATAGCTGCTTAGTGACCATAACGTACATTAACATTAACTAAGTTACCGAATAGTTTAACGACGTTAATTTCGTATAACGTAAAGAGATAAAGTTGTAGAGTGTATACATGTTTCTCCCCCTGTTGTTTAAAACCGAATAAAATTAGGGGCCGTGAACTCACCTTTAGTTGCTCGGTTAGTGTAACACAGAAGTAGCAAATGATGGGACCGCTAATCGCGTCGTAACAAGTCAATCGATTTAGAGTTAGTGTGTGAACACACTGATACAAACCCTACACATAACTATCATACAATGCGGCACACATGATAACAATTTCGAAAACACAATCATGCATGCAAAGTATTATCATACCAACATAATGATCAAACCAACTTATCATGAACATAAATCAACTCATACGACATTTTGATACACACATTCGCAAGTAATCAAGTTTCAGCTTGTATGCTCATAACTAGGCTGTTTTCGAGGATTTTTATAATATAGTTCCAACGTTCCAAAAATTTCAATGTTTCTACAGAAGGTGTCAACTAAACTGTAGAATTTTATATAAATTTTCCAAGTCCTAACACTTTACCAATTATTCACAAAATATTAATATACTAGGCTGCAGTCAGATTCATCGCTTTCTGACTGCAGTCCACGGGAGAATTTATCTAAAAATCACCGTTCATCCAATTAACAAAATTCCAGTGGGAGTTTCCCGGAAATTTCCATCTCAAGTTTTTGTACAAATTTCGTGATTCAACTCTCTAAAGATTATGAGATCCGACTCGATAAACAAGTAACAAATTTTCAGAATTTACACAGCTTCAGTTACTGCACTTAATTGACCACTAAAAATATCAAACGACCTCAGAAAAATATGAATCCAGCGCCATTAGAAGCGTTTTTAAAAAATATACGTTTTAGGCTTCAGAAAATCCGTTTTTGATAAATAATAACCAAGTTACAGCCAATTGAAGTTGGCTGTAAACACCCTTCAGCATCCTGTTTTCAACTTTTTATCGCAATATAACACGCTTAAACAATCGAGATGTTAAATATGAATGATCAAGAACAGATTTATCAATCATATATCATCATGTACATCATACTCATGCAAACCCTAACCATATTATATGATTTTTATCACAAAACGCAGCCTATGATCCTTTTATTCAACTAATCGTCTTAATCGCAATTCTTGCACAAATCATCAAACTACACATCATAACTCTTTCAATACCATCATTCTACCATTACATACAAGCATGATCAATAGTTCATAAACCCTAACATGATTTGCGAAACAATAGAAAACCCTAACCTTTAACAATGAAGATTAATGAACCGGGAACGAGATGGGAGTCGATTCGGGTTTTGAAGAAGATCGCGACCGAGAGAAGGAGTGGGAAGGCTGCCGTCGGCTGATCTTAGAGCTAGGGTTCCTCTTTTTTTTTTGTGTTAACAACTCTCATGCATGCTTATCTATTTATAGTGTAAAGGAGGAAGGAAAAAGATCAAGGGTTTGAGGTTTGGTGCATGCGGCCGCAAGGGTTTGGGTGGGGCGGTTTGGGTCTTTAACTTGAACCTCAAGTTTTGATTAATCCCTTGAGTCGCAAGGAAATGTGGCGAAAGAAATGAATGCCGAGAACCTAACTAAGATAGCCAACAAAGCTTTGATGGCTATTCTGAAAGAGGTAGTTCTTGAGGTAGTCTAGAAGGATAAGGTCGTGTCGGTGAAAGAGTCTGTCAAGGAGTTGGTAAAGGAAGAAGTTAAAGTTCAGATTGTTGAAATTGAAAAACCTTGCAAACTTTCTGACAATTTGTCAAGTGATTTCAAACCAACAAAAGAGGCATACGAAAATTTAAGCAGAACTATTAGACAATATGAAAAAGTTAAAAGGGAAGATGGTGCCACACATTCGATGCTCAATGCAACCGTTATGGACGAGAAAATGGCCATAAACAAGTTGGAATCGGTATGCCCAAGACACATATTAAATTGATGTGGCTAGTACGTTATGATCCAAGTCGGGTCATACCCAATAACAAGCTAGACAAACACCCATAATATTTATTTAAGATATGATCAAACAAATAAATATTAACACTTAGAAATATTTAGAAATTGGTTTTGTAAATAATTGCACTTGAGAAACTAATAAATTATTTGGATATTTATTTTGAGAAGTTTTATTATTGTTATTTAATGGGTTAAATAACATTATAAATAGTTAAGATATATTGCATAAAGTCTTGTATTGAGTTATATTTTATAGTTGTAAAATATAAATACAAGAATTAACAAATAAAAAAAGGGATTGGGTGGAGAAAAGGGCCATATGGCCGTCCACTTTGGTGTCTTTCCAATATGGTCTTCCACCAATGAAATGTCATGCAATCTTCTTACATATCTCATGTAATCTCCATAATCCAAGATAAGATCTTGAAGAAGTTATATGGAGATTTGATGATCATTCTCTCACACACTTTTCATAAGAAAAATTCAAGTGCAAGAACTCAAAAAGAGCTCTCAATTTTCGGCCAAGGAGTGGTTGTCAAGAGGGTGTTTCAAGTGAGTTCATAAGTGTAGAAATCCTAGCAATCTTGTGGTGTTTGTTGGAAAGCTTGGGGTATACAAGCTTGAGGTCTTCTACTTTGAAGATTTCCATTCAAGAACGTCATCTTCTCCATATCTCTTACTATTTGGAAGGTAGTATTCTTATAACACCCTATAGTTATGTTTTGATAGCATGCATGTTCATATATGGGTTCGGGTTTTGGTTTTTACATAAAAAATGAGTTTTGTATCAACATAAGTAACATGTTTTAAATAATTATTCTGCTGCGTTTTTATTTTATATGGATAAAAGAACTTTGATAAACATGTTCAAAACCCAACAGTGGTATCAGAGCCGCTTATATGAATGCATGCTTCAATGGATTTAAAAATTTCAGGATTTTGTGTTTGTGGAAACCCTATGGCCGAAAATTTTAATCATGGTTTTCCTTTTGTTTTTCAAGATGTTTATTATACATGCATAAACGTATCTTGAAAAATTATATCATTTGGATGATTTGTTTGTTTGGACAAAAACCCATCTTTTCGGTTTTTCCCTTGGCCGAAAATTGGGTTACAAAAAGGAAACCATTTTTTGCTCTTGAATTTAAATATATATGTGGATATATATTTTGGTGTTCATAACCTAGCCATGACCTTGTGTTTGAATATGTTGAATGATTGTGTTTATGATTTATTTAATTATTCCAATAGGTTATAATAATTAATTATCTTTGTTCTTCCATTTGTAAAGTTGTAATTTATTTATTTTCATTTGGTATGCAAATAAATAGATTAGGTGCATTTTATTTTACTAGAAAAATGTATTAGGATACTTCATTGTAAAAGATGTACACAAAATGCGTTTTTGATTTTGGCCAATTTTGGGCCTAAAGAACCTCATGGTTCTTAACGGGATTTTAGCCCAATAATCAAAACACATTTTTGAGGCCCAAAGGAGTTTGGAGCTGAATATAAAATCCATTTGGAAGCCCAAAGAAAGTGAAGAAATCGCAACACAAAAGGAATACTTGAAGCATTTGGATGCGGGTTCAAGTGGGAGTTCAACGACACATTTTGTGTCAATATTCACCCTTTAGGAAGGACCTTTTGGCACACTTGTTTCGGCTAACAAGTGTTGTGAAAAATAGTTGGCTATGGTTATACACCTATTTTGTTTGTTATGCTTGTATGATTATTAATTTATGGCTGTTTTGATGATATTGGGATATGCATGCTTAACAACTTATAATCCATAACAAGCTTAAAATTGGTTCTTTAAAAATCATTAAAGTGGTTAATAAAATGGTTTTATTAAAAATTAAAGATTTTATAATAAAATGAGTTTTATTAAAAGAACCTTGAAAATTGGTTTTTCACAAAGGTACCACTAAGTGTATCTTTGTAGGATATCCTAAAGATGATATAGGATATTACTTTTACGATCCAACATAGCAAAAGGTATTTGTTGCTCAAAAGGGTAAGTTCTTGGAGGCTAAGTTCCTTATGGAAGGAACTAGTAGTACAACAGTGGAACTTGATGAGGATCAAGAACCATAAGCCGATACGCGTTTGGTTGATACTAGCACTCAACAAGAGGTTGTTGAAGAGGATCAAGTGGTTGATCAATACACACAAAACGTGCGCAGATCTGGTAGAATTAGTAATCCACCCGAAAGATATGGATTTTTCATGGATGGATGCTACATGGAAGATTCGGATGAACCAACGACATACCATGATTCAATGTCACAATCTGGTTGTGACAAATGGCTTGAAGCCATGAACGTAGAGATGCAATCCATGTATGACAACCAAGTATGGGAATTAGTTGTTCTACCTCTTAACTCCAAAGTAGTTGGAAGTAAGTGGGTTTTCAAGAAGAAAACTGATATGCATGGTAACTTGGATACTTATAAAGTGAGACTTGTAGCAAAAGGTTTCACTCGAACTCAAGGGGTTGATTATGATGAGACCTTCTCGCCCGTGGCGATGCTAAAGTCAATTAGGATATTATTTGCCATAGCTGCATATTACGATTATGAGATTTGGCAAATGGATGTCAAAACGGCTTTCCTCAATGGATATCTTAATGAAGATGTCTATATGGTTCAGCCTGAAGGTTTTGTCGATCCAAAACATCCTAACAAAGTATGCAAGTTAATGAAATCAATATATGGATTGAAACAAGCATCTAGAAGTTGGAATCATCGTTTTGATGAAGAAATTAGGAATTTTGGATTCATCAAGAACGCAGATGAAGCTTGTGTGTATAAGAAGGCTAGTGGGAGCATCATCACTTTCCTAGTACTGTATGTCGATGACATTCTACTATTTGGAAATGATATTCCAACCATTTAAGGTGTTAAAACCTGGCTTGGAAGTAGTTTTTCCATTAAGGATCTTGGTGAAGCCGCCTGATAGGTTTGAACCAAAGTGCATACATTGACAAAGTCTTGAAAAGGTTCAATATGGAGAACTCTAAGAAAGGTTTGGTACCTATTCAAAAGGGAACGATATTGAATGCGTCTCAATGTCCAAGCTCAGAGGATGAGTAAGAGAGAATGAAAGGAGACCCATATGCGTCTGCTATAGGATCCATCATGTATGCAATGATATGCACTAGACCGGATGTGTCATGTGCCTTAAGCATGACAAGTAGATACCAGCAAAATCCAGGTAACAGTTATTGGGTGGCTGTTAAAAGCATATTGAAGTACCTTATAAGGACTAAGGATATGTTTCTAATATATGGATCTGGTGAAGAGGAACTCGTTGTAAAGGGTTACATGGATGCGCGTTTCAAAACTGACCGAGATGGTTCTCGATCACAATCTGGGTGTGTCTTCATTTTGAATGGAGCTGCAGTCTCTTGGAAGAGCTCGAAGCATGTTGTAGCATTGTCCACTACAGAATCAGAATACATCGCCGCTTCATTGGCAGCACAAGAAGCTGCATGGTTGAAGAAATTCATAGCCGACCTAGGGGTAGTCCCTACCATTCAGGATCCCCTAGAGATCTTTTGTTATAATGAGGGTGCAATTGCACAACTTAAGGAACCTCGTGCACATCAAAAGACTAGGCACATTGAGCGGGGATTCAACTACATAAGGGATGAAGTTGAAAAAGGAAAGATATGTATTCGCAAAGTTCACACCGATCAAAACATTGCAGATCCACTCACGAAGCTCCTTGAACGGCCAAAGCATGAGGGTCATACTTGTGCCTTAGGACATCGATATTCTAGTGATTGGATTTGATCTACTTTGTATTTCGATATTGGAATAATTGCTATTCTGACTCATGTTAATGATTATGGCATTTTGAGTTATGTTCCATTTTAGCATGTTTAAATCCATAAATAAGTTAATTATTCTAAATTTTCGTAGTCGATCATATTTGTGGGAACAAATATGAAGGTAAGACTATTATGAATTCGGATTGGTGGATATTCATTAGGTATGAATATAGAGCAAAGTGTTGCTGCCAAAGTTCATAGATATTTGTGGGATACAAATATTGGACTGACCCGCTCTCAAATATTACTACATGGAATCTTTGAGATTGATCATAAGTAAATTTAAGTAAAGGCGAATATCATTTTATCCTCCAACCTGAGATACATATTGGGTCTTGATATTCACCAAATATTGTACTTTGACTTGGTTCTTTGCTGTCAGTAATATGGTAGTACATAAGGCTAAGCTCAGGTGTGGTACGAGGTGATTGTGAGAGACGTATGTAGTCAAGATGGGATTTGTTCCTCTTATTCGTTGAGAGTAAGATGTCTAAGGCCCGCTAAAGTTAAATCAACAGAGAATGATCACTCTATGTCTTTGGATTTGACATGACATCTGTAACGAAAGGATAAATGATAGTTTCACCTAAATCATGTTCAAGTAAGGGACTTGAAGGGGATAATGTTATTGAATGGCACTTCGTCATACGTATTAGGGGTAGTAAACCGTTGTTAGGCGGTATTTGCTACTTGCATCAATCTTCTATGTATCTTGTGCAAGTGGGAGATTGTTGGAATCGGTATGCCCAAGACACATATTAAATTGATGTGGCTAGTACGTTATGATCTAAGTCGGGTCATACACAATAACAAGCTAGACAAACACCCATAATATTTATTTAAGATATGATCAAACAAATAAATATTAACACTTAGAAATATTTAGAAATTGGTTTTCTAAATAATTGCACTTGAGATACTAATAAATTATTTGGATAATTTATTTTGAGAAGTTTTATTATTGTTATTTAATGGGTTAAATAACATTATAAATAGTTAAGCTATATTGCATAAAGTCTTGTATTGAGTTATATTTTATAAAAGTTATAAAATATAAATACAAGAATTAACAAATAAAAAAAGGGATTGGGTGGAGAAAAGGGCCATATGGCCGTCCACTTTGGGGTCTTCCCAAGGTGGTCTTCCACCAATGAAATGTCATGCAATCTTCTTACATATCTCATGTAATCTTCCATAATCCAAGATAAGATCTTGAAGAAGATATATGGAGATTTGATGATCATTCTCTCACATACTTTTCATAAGAAAAATTCAAGTGCAAGAACTCAAAAAGAGCTCTAATTTTCGGCCAAGGAGTGGTTGTCAAGAGGGTGTTTCAAGTGAGTTCATAATTGTAGAAATCCTAGCAATCTTGTGGTGTTTGTCGGAAAGCTTGGGGTATACAAGCTTGAGGTCTTTTACTTTGAAGATTTCCATTCAAGAACGTCATCTTCTTCATATCTCTTACTATTTGGAAGGTAGTATTCTTATAACACCCTATGGTTGTGTTTTGATAGCATGCATGTTCATATATGGATCCAGGTTTTCGTTTTTACATACAAAATGAGTTTTGTATCAACATAAGTAACATGTTTTAAATAATTATTCTGCTGCGTTTTTATTTTATATGGATAAAAGAACTTTGATAAACATGTTCAAAACCCAACAAAACATTCATCCAAATACGATTCCCGAGGTAAAAAGTGAATTGGAGAAAATGAAAATTGAAATCAAAAGGGTTAACAAAATTTTAATCAGTTATTCCACCAGTTCACATGTCATTGATCACATTATTTGAAAAATTGAGAAGGAAAAGGATGATAAGAATGGTAAGAACAAATGTGCATGTTACAGTCGAGTTCCACCACCTATGTGGGAAAGCTATGCAAGGAAGAAACCATCTGGGATGGAAAAGGCGCTCAATTTAAAATTGAAAACTGAAAAGAACAACGAGCTGCCTAAGAACATCAATGTAACATACACTAAATCTGAAAATGGTTGTGAATCTGATGTAGTGAAAAATGTGGTAGAAAAAGGTTTAGGAAGTGACAGTGACAACACAGAAGTTGAGAGTGCTGAGTTGAACTTGGAGAAAACCAACTCAAGTTCACCTTCTCAAAATGAAGAAAGTTTTCATAAGAACTATCTTAGAAAATCGGAATCTTGTTCGGATGATGATCCTAATCTGGTTGCTTATAAAAAAAAAGGATCGGACAAACTACATTCTGATAAAGAATTTCCAATTCAGAATGTGAATCTTGAAAAGGTCAAACAAATGTTTAAAATGATTGAAATGAGTCTCTAAGAGCTTGAAAATTTGAATGCAAATTACTACTCTAAACCCAACAGTTCATATAACAATAATTACAAGGGTAAAAATTATCCTGAAAACAAGAGGAAAGGGTTGGGGTATGTAAAGAAGAAGAATGATAAGTTTCGAAAACCAAATATTAAAAAAAGTAAACTTTGTTTTCAGAAAAAGCGAGAGAAAGAGAATTTGGCAAAGGAACAACCGAATGATGAGTTATACGTTAAGAAAAATCATCGTGAGCAGGTTCAGAAATCCTTTGTCATTGACAGTAGGACATGCTTCAAGTGTAACGAAGTTAGACACATTGCACAACATTGTTCCAATTCTAATCATGTTTACGATGCTAAGAAGTCAATAGAAGATGTGAAAAACAAATCCCCAAAAGTTTGTTCCCACACAGATCTCAAAAACAAAAACTGAATTTAACAACAATGAGAAACCAATAACTAATAGTGTTTTAAACAAAGAAACTAGTGAATCATCGATCAAGAAAGATCAAAAAGATTCAAAATTTTATGCGAAAAAGGCAATTCCTAAACAACAAACTTCGGTGATCAAAACTAAACCATCTTCTGAGACAGTCAAAACTTTTGTTACAACCGAGTCACAGGTTGAACAAGTTGTTAAAGTTAAGAGTGTAAATATACCAAAGTTTGATATCCCAAACCCACCCATGACCGAGTGGGCTTGGGTATCTATGTTTAAATAATTTCTTAATTGCATGTGTAGGGGCTTCCAAGGTCAATGATTTCAAAGTGGATAATGGACAGCGGAGCTTCTCGACACAAGACAGGGATGCTTGCCTTCTTATATGATGTTAAATCAATCAAAGGTAGCTTTGTAGGGTTTGTGGGTACTGAAGGTGGAAGGATAATCGGAGAGGGAATACTAAGGTACGACGTGGTTGCTTTCGACAAGGTCAACTACATCACCGAATTAGAGAATAACTTGCTAAGTTTCTCCCAAATCTGCAATAAGAAGTTTATAACTCACTTTACGGATAAAGAGTGCCTCATTTAGAAGCCGAGATTCAAAATTCCCGAGGAGTGGATCCTCATACGTGCTCCACAAGAAAATGATCTCTATGTCCTTGACTTGAGTGTCGCATCCACTACTACGAAATCGGCACAATGTTTTGTATCAAAGGCGACAGAAAAGGTATCAAATTTATGGCATCGAAAGATGGAACATATCCATTTACGGAAGATGAATTATCTAGTGCATAACAATCTGGTGGACGGTGTGAATCTTAAGAGTTTCCACCTGAGTGATAATTGTATCAGTTGTAATAAGGGCAAGCAGCACAAGAAAACTCATCCAAGAACACTCAGAGAGGTTACATATGGATCTATTTGGCTCAGTTAACGTCAAAAGTATATCTGATGATCTATATTGCCTTGTTGTGACTGACGACTACTCATGATTTTCATGGGTTCTATTCCTAGGAAGTAAAGATGAGACATTTGAAAATCTGGTGATTCTTTTCAGAAGTTGGAGAATTTGTACCATCTACCAATAAGAATGATTCGCAACGACAATGGTACTGGATTTAAGAACAAAAGAATGGAAGAGTTTTCCAACAACAAAGGAATACTTCATGAATTCAGCACGCCCTATACTCCACAACAAAATTGAGTAGCTGAGCTAAAGAATCGAACTCTTATTGAAACAACACGCACAATGCTCGCATATTCTAAATTACCTCTCGACTTTTAGAGCGAAGTTGTTGCCTTTGCTTGTTACACGCGTAATCGAGTATTAATAGTTAAGGCTCATAAAAAGACATGCTTTGAGTTACTTAATCAACAAAAACCAAATTTGGAGTTTTTAGAACCGTTTGGATCTCCGTGCACAGTTATTGGCCCGGATGGTAAATTCGTAGCCAAGTCTCTAGAGAGGTTTTTGGTGGGATACGCTAGTCCTTTGAGAAGAGTTTATCTTCCTAGCATAAACTAGTTTATTCTAGGTCAACATGTTGACTGCAGAGATACACATCACCAACATAGAAGCCTTGTGATCCTTGGTTGTTTAACTATGAGAGTTTGTGGGATTCCTTTGGACTGCCGATTGAACCTACCAAAGAGGAGCTTGTGTTGCTATATCAACAACAACAATCGTCTGCTCAAGAGCAAGTTCCTAGACCAATAGTGATTTAAAAATCGCAAGTTGGCACAAACAATTCTGAAGAAGGTCCGAGCAACACACAACAAGAACCCGTAGTCGAACAAGATGTGAACAACACAGCACCCGCTTTTGATTATCAAATGATTCTGACTCTAATAGCGAGCCAACATATGATAATGGAGGATCCAGTTCTGATGTAGGTTTAGAGCATATTACACATTTATTCAATCAATCTATGGGTCCAAGCAATTAGAATGGAATACAATGAGTAACCAGGTTGCTGAAAAGAATTTTACGAATCTAGAGAATGAAGTGAGTGTCTCTGATGAGGTTTTGTCGAAGACGTTCCCATATCACCCTTCGGAGAACATAATTGGAGACTTGCAGGCTGGAGTAAAAACGAGAAATCATATCGATAAGGATCTAAGCTGATTTTATACTATAGTTGCATCAATTCAAGAAAATTGCTTATATAGTTGATTTATTTTACAGGTTGAGCCTAAAACATACAAAGAAGTGCTTACCGAAGAAAGCTGGGTAAATGCAATGTAGAAGGAGCTGTAACAAGTCGAGAAACTTGGAGTATAGAAGCTTGTCGATTTACCTGATAAACACAAGTCAATCGGTACTAGGTGGGTCTTCAAGTGTAAGAGAGACGATAGAGGAGTCATTATACGCAATAAAACTCGACTGGTTGTCCATGGTTTTCATTAGCAAGAGGGCATTCATTATATAGAGGTCTATGCTCTTGTTGCACGGCTAGAAGCTATCTGCATATTCCTGGCCTTTGCGTCATGGAAAGGGTTTAAAGTGTACCAACTTAATGTTAAGTTCGCTTTTCTATACAGAAAAGTGAAAGAGGAAGTGTATGTCGGCCAACCACCGGGGTTTGTCCATCCAGTGCATAAAGAAAAGATTTACTTACTAGGCTAAAGCGTCATATGGTCTACACCAAGCCCTGGGAGCTTGGTATAAGACATTTTCTCAGCCCCTTTTGTGCAACGGCTTTATTAGAGACACTGTTGGTAGCATTCTCTTCACACGGGAAGTGAACGGACACTTGTTGATTGTACAAATCTATGTGGATGACATCATCTCGATTCTACAAATAACGAGCTATGTAAAGAATTTGTAGAGGTCATGAAAAAGAAATTTGAAATGAGCTCAATGGGAGAAATGAAGTTCTTCATGGGACTTCAAGTTGATCAGTTGTCTGATGGCATCTTCATCCATCATACAAAGTACGTTCATGATGTTTTGGAGAAATTCAACATGTTGGCATCGTCACCATTGTCTACTCCCTTGGTACTTAATCATGGCACAGAACCAGATATAACGGAGTGAAGATCGATGAGACCTTCAGCAGATCGATGATTGGATCATTAATGTACCTCACAACATCAAGGTCGAATATCATGTACCCAACATGCCTTTGCGCTCGATATCAATCAAATCCACGAGTGTCTCACTTGGAGATCGTCAAGAGAATTTTCAGATATTTGAAAGGTTGCCCAAGCACCGGCTTGTGGTATACGCAAAATGATGACTTCAATCTCGCTGGATATTCTGACTCTGATTACAGATGCTGCAAATTAAATGCTAAATCTACTATAGCTGGTTGCCAGTTCTTTGGTATACGATTAGTAACGTGACAATGAAAGAAGCAAATCACGATCGCTCTCTTTACTTGCGAATCAGAATATGCTTTTGCTTCCAGTTGTTGTTCCCACATCTTGTGGATACAACAATAGATGAGAGACTATGGATTGTAGTTTCTGGATACGCCTATATACGTTGATAACAAGGCTGCCATTGATATAACTAAAAACCCAATTCAACACTCCAAAACTAAACATATTGAAATTCGACACCACTTAATCTGTGATTGCTATAACAAAAAGTTGGTTAGAATTGAAAAGATCCACACTAATAAGCAAAAGGCTTATTTTTACACCAAAGCTTTTAATAGAGATATATTTAGTTATCTTTTGAAACTTAATGGGTTGAAAAATATGACATCAGGGGGAATTTAGAGGATGTTGAATTCGAGGCGGACAATGAGTTGACGTGATCTTCATCGGTTTGTTAAAGTTTTTAGTTGTTTAGAATTTATTTCTTTAAAAACAAAAATCTAAAAATTTGTTTTTGATTTTAGGGGGAGAAATATTGTGAAAAATAGAAAAAACATATAAAATTTGAAAAATGTACAAAAACATGAAAAAGATATAAAGAGTTTTTGTGTAAAAAGAGGAAATGATAGTGCATCAGTGGATTATCACAGTATGCTAAGGAAATGTAGTATCAAAATGTTTAAACAAGTCTTACTGATGATGTGCAAGTAGGCTTTGTACACCGAAATTTTGTTTGAGAGATTGTCGGATTAGGAGATACTAGGTCATTATAGATTATTGATGTCTAGGGTATTATACTAGTTCTTCTAATTTTGAATCAGCAATGGCCTAGAATTTGTAAAATACTTTTGCTTTTAAACCCTAAAATTGCACAACATTGAGAGTATTGAAAGATCTAGCAAATGCAGTCAAAAGATTCCTAATTGGAACACCACTTTTAAGTCGAGCCTCCATCTCTTTGTTTGTACGGTGGTACTAACCTGAGCTCTCAAGGTCTCACACAACCCAGATAAAGATATCAGTTAGATATTCACCTGTCAGATGAAATCCAAGGAATCTTGAAATGGGAGTGTATTTTGAGGTGGGGGGAACACTGTTAAGTCAATTTCTAAAAGCATCTATTTACTGTATCTCAGAGCAATTGAGCTATGTGTAGAGGTTTAAGTGGATCAGTATACTTACAATCTAAGTGAATTTTTTTAGAACATAAAGTTTTCAAGATCAAAGGTGCTAGTGATTTGTCTCAAAAACTGATATGATCCTCTAACCCAAACTCACAAAAATATGTCTATAAATATGTTTGTACATAGTTATTGCATTTCATTTTAGAAAAACCCAAAAAGATTTTCAGTGTGTTTTAGCATAAACTTTGGAAAAATCAAAAAGATTTTATATTTATCTTAGTTTCGACTACCCATGATGGAAAGTGGATCTTTAAAGTCTAAAGATGCTGGTTGCTGAGAAAACCTGGAGGACAATAGGTTGGGAGCTTATCTAAAATGAGAAAATGTTTTGAAATGATCAAAAGTTCATTAATTTCAAACGTAACATTGCCTGAAAACATTAGTTTGTTCATAAAGTGTTCAACCAAGGTGATTAACTTAGACTTGGTAGACAAATCTGTTAATCATGGTCATTAATTTAGAATTGATCAACTGGGTGGGTTGTTAAAACTAAAAAAAATGAAAATTTGATAGTTTGAAAAATTTGATGTCCACTTCGTACGAAGTGAAATCTTGCACTACATAAGAGCAAGTTCGCACGAAGTAGGTCATTTCACTATTGCATTTTCTTTTTGCGATCTAAGAGTGCTTCGTACGAACTAAGTGTTTTTGCTAGATTTGAGCTCTGCCAAAATAGACATCGGGGAGGTTTATTAGCACACCTCTTACAATGGTTAATGTAATTGGACTCTTGGACATCAATTGGATTTTTTCGGTAAACCTTACATAGAAACGTAGTTCTGCGGAAATCTAGTCGGCCAAAACTAAAACTGAATTTATATTCATGTAAATCGACACTTTTAGAACATAATAAAACCTTCAATTTCATAAAATCGTCAAGTTTTAAAATCGATGTTCGAAACAGTGTTGGAACGAAGTGAACTTGTTGAATTTTTTTATAAACGACTCCGCACGAAGTGTTATTTGGTCAAAAGTATATTTTTATTATACCACTTCATATGAAGTGGAAATTACCACTTCTCATAAATGCCACTTCGCATGAACATTTGGTATTTTTTTTGTCAAATTTGCCTAAGTGTTGCAATTCTAAGTGTTATCATTATGTTTTGAAGGAAAAGAAGAGGTTGTTCGAGCCAATACACAACTCATGCTGTATACTTGACCATATTATACCAAAAATGGCTCCGTTCAAAGATATATTAGAGTTTATGGATCGCTTACCAATCAAGAAGGCGTTGACACATAAATAAAAAGGTGTATAGGTCACATATCGAACGCTTATGGAATGCTACAATGTTTGTTTCTGAACCACAAGCGATACATTCAGTTGTTAATATCGGCAACGAAGAGTTTGAAGTAAAATTATAGAAGAATTGATTCGTAAGGTTTTGGAGTTAAAAGATAAAGATGGTGATCCCACGGGCTACCAAGAAAGAATGGTGAAATGATGTTTCTATAGGATGGGATACAAAAGATTTGTGAATGCCCCGAACTTCAAAAAAGCTAATGTTGGCAGGCCATATAAATTCTTCGTACATTTAATAATGCATGTGTCCAGTCACCATTAGAGAGGTTTTAATGATATACTTGACTATCAGTTGTGCATGGTTGCAGCACTGACGCTAAATTTGCCGTACAACTTCACCAAGTTAATTTTTTATTAGATGGTGTCAAATATTAAAAGAGAAAATTTTCTTCACTATCCAATATTCTTATAGATGATTTGTTTCCAAACTTAGAAAAGAACGACGATGTTGAGTTGGTACTTAATCATATGGATAAAGAGACTTTGATCAGATTGAATCCATATCTAAAGCAAGATTTTGAGCCAGTTACAAAGAAATTCTTTGGAGCTGTACATGAAAAAAAGTATGTTGCACCACCAAAGGGCAAGTGGAGGAAAGATACAAGCGGCTCAGAGAATGATGAAGAGGAATGGTTAGATGGTTTTATTCCAAGAAGGCATAGTTGGTTTGAAAAGGAGGAGAAGAAAAAGAAACATCAACTCCTAAGAAGAAACATCAAGCTTGTAAGTGTGCAACTACTCAAACAATGCTTGTTGATGAATAGTCTGAAGTAGAAGAACAAGTGTATGAGCCTATGAATGAGCCAACATATAAGAATGTGAATGTACATGACGAAGTATTCTCTACTATGTCTTATAATGATCAAGATGTGAATGTTGTGAAAACTGCTGCTGAGATAGACAAAGAAAAAGTTGAGGGTTACAATGAGGAAATCTCAGATGATAGTATTGATCTTGAGATAGCAGCAGCAAAAGAAAGGGAAGAATTACGAAAGCAATAACGTAAACGAAAATAGGTTGGAGATGATGATGATACATATGATCCAACAGATCCGGAGGAAGTACTGAATACCAAACTCTCGTTTGATTGCATAAACGTTAAGCTCTTCAATCCAACCCCAACTTATAATGTCCCCTAGAGAAATATCAGCGTCACGTGTAAAGAATGCTAGAGGACGTTTGAATTTCCGCTCGATTGGTGAACTCTTGAGCAACTTTTTCCTCATCTCGTCAATTTCAGCTCTATTTAACTGTTGAGGAATAGTTCCGTGCTTAGCAGCTTCTACAACTTTAACACATCTGCATTCTCTGCTGCAAACACTTCAAAAAAAGTTAGGGAGTCCTCTGTACCCTGATCGACAATATTAGCAGCATCGTCATCATAATCATTTTCCACGACAACTTGATCTAATCGTTAGCTTCTTCAACATACCTAATCGTTTGGCTCAAACGCGCTAATCTCATTCAGCTCATCTTCAAAATAAAACTCAAACTTTTCTTTATCCACGTCTAACATTTCTGCAATCTCTTCCTTAGAATAGCTGTGGATAAATTCTCCTTCCTCGACATCATGCTCAAGATAAAAGATCTTTGGTTTCGGCACAACAGGAATGATAGATGTATTAATTACCGAGAAGATTCCTGCTTGCTGAGCATCAGAAGAACCTTCAGTTCTGTCCTTATTACCTTCCTCAGTCATTTGGTTCGCAGAGTCATGAAGACACACTGAATAATAATCTCTTCATTTACACCAGACTCTGTTACAAGAATACCAACACCTCCTACGTTATCATCATCATCATCATCACCATTATTAGAATCCGAATCAGAATCACCAACGTCATCCAAATCTTCATCTTCTTTCTCAGCATCTTCCTCAAATTCTTCAGTCGCTTTCTCAACTCCTTATCTAACTTTTTCTTCAGAAGCCATTCGTGGTGTCTCATAGAAAGATATGACATATCAATCTCCCCATCCTTAGGCTTCCCGATCGGCACAAACTTGTTTGACACTTGATATAACACGATATCTGTGATAACTAGCACAGACTCAGCTTCTGGCGCAGTTTCAACATTCACGGGATCCTCTACCACTTTCTCTTTACCTTTGCCTTGCGTGTCTGATAGTTCTTTAGCAAGAAGTTCTCTTTCAACAACACGTTCTCTAGCCTCCGCACATTCAATCTCATCAATCTCTGTAGCTATGTTCAATCTCAGCTTTTTCGTCAACATTTTCTCAAACATATTCATTCTTCTATCACTTTGAAGCCTTTCCTCTTCGTATTCAGCCATTCTGAGTCGTAAACATTTATTTTATGTCAGTATACTTGCGAGCATGGCTTCTAACTACTGTTTATCTTCATTCAACACATTAACCTGCTCCTGCATCTCCGCAATTTTGATAGTATTCAACAAGACCTGTTTTTGTAGCTCATCAACACGCGGGTCGTTGAACACGTCAGTAGTAAAATGTTCACCCCCTGGAATGTCTCCAAAATCAAAGTTAAAATCAAATTGAGACAGGGGTTGTGTAGTATGCGGTGGTGGCTGTGGTGTAGCCTGTCGTGGTGTTGATTGTGGAGGCAGCTGAGATGCTTGCTATTGTGGCGGAGTAGATTGACGTGGTGGCGATTGTGGTATCTAAGAAGAAGACTGATGAACTGGTGATGGTGGAGTTGGTTCAACAACAACCTCTTCTTCGACCGTCGGCTCTTGGACTGCCTCTTTAGATTTAACAGTAGGAGACTTAGAGCTTCTAGCTGCTTGGTGCTTAAACCGCCGTGTCTTTTTCTTCGCTGGTGTGCGTACAGGAGTATCTGTACCTGAACCCGAAGGTACATACATTGTATCATCTTCACCTGCCGCTTTGCGCTTTCGCTCTTCAGCTTTTCTCTTTTTTCAACCACATGCTTTGCCTCTATCTTTTTGGCCCATTTTCTTTCACCAGCGCGTCTATCATCAGAATTAGTTCTAGAAGATGATGCGTCTTTGGCCACTTTTTCTCCACCAAACGCTTGTCTCTCGATATCTGCAGCAATATCCTCAATATTTTCTTTGATTTCTGGTTCATCTCCTAACCCAAAACTTTCTGTTGCTTGCTTTTTCTTTTGCGTTGTAGAAGTAGAAGATGTAGCAGTTGCTTTTCCTTTTGCACTCTTTTCTCCATCTTTAATAAAAAAAGAACTACGCTTAGCAACAAAACTTTCTATCGCAGTTAACTCCTCACTCTCATCCCCACTGTCTTCTTTCCTCCATTTACCCGGAGCTGGAGAAATGTAATATTTGTTGACTATAGCACCAAAAACTGGCTTAGCATTCGAAAAAGTCTTTAATGCAAATTCATCTTCTTGAGGGTCGAGATATCCATATGTTCACGCTTTAACACATCGTCCTTCTTCTTCTTTAAGTTTGGGTGCAAGTGATCTAATAACATCTGTACAAACCGAGGGCACTGCAAGGTTTTTTCCCTCTGTATGTTCTGCTCCATCTGTGTAAATATAACCTTAGAAAAGTTATATGGCAGATTCAGGACCAATGCAGTAATCATACACATTTGGTAATCCATCAAATCATTAAACCCTCCTTTGCGATGACTCAACGTATGAGCAACAACGTGAGCAATGTAACGAAATGGCGCACTGAGGTTTCCTTTCTTGAACGGTGCAATGTTTACAAATCCAGCATATCCCATTCGATAAAAACAACCCTTCACCATATACTCAGAAAATCCGGTAGGATCGTCTTCATTATCCTTAAAATCCAAAACCGTCCGGATCAAATCTTCCGTGATCTTAACTTGTATATCCTCGTTGTCAATCTTTACCCCAAAATTGTAGCATTTTTTTCAGAATCATAGCCTGTCGTGTTCTAGAAATATTCAACATGAGATCTATAAGCTGTATGACGATCAATGAGCGCTTTTGTAATCGGAATCCTGCTAAAAAAATCTAGCACATCTCTGTAAGCAGCAATCTTCGAAATAGTCTCATCAAGCAGACAACAGATGTTGTGAAACGGAGAGAAGGACGTTTTCTTGACCTGTACACAAAGAGAATTCAAGCCGTTAGAAAAATTTTCAAAACTTTCAACATACAATATCACTCATACGAACCATTCAACCGTACGAGTCAATAGTTAGGAAATATTTGCAAGTTTGGATCAAGACATCATTCGTACGAATCACTACTTCATACGGATGACTGAAGAATTAGACATTTTTCAACAACTTTACCAAACTTGCTTCGTACGAACCATGCTTTGTACGAATCATCAATACTTAAAAAACTCAGTTTGTACAAATGGTCCTTCGTACGAATCGTGAAACGTTCTAAAACACCAAGTTCAAACCAAACTTAAAACATGTTGTTTTTATCAAAATGATAGTCGATTTATAGGCTATTGCGGCAGATATTAACGTTTTTAAGTTAAATTTTAAGTTTTACTGGTCCAATATACAGTTTAAGTATGTTTGGTCTAAATTCAGGCTTAACGGCTAAGAACAGGCAATAATACGTTTCCCATCAAAAGAGGTGTGCGTATCAACCTACCCAATGTAACGATACTCGGTATATGTAAAGAAAACGAAGTTTAGAACTGATTCCAACAAAAAGCTCTCTCAGACGCACAGTAACATAAACTCGGTTCGTGCGAAGAAAGTTTCCTTTTATACTAGTTCAGTGTTATTCATACGAACCAATGGTTCGTGCGAATGAACACTAAATACCATTCGTATGAGTTAGTGAGACTCGTACGAATCAAGTCGGATATATTTTTTAAACTTTTTTTTATATTTTTTATTTCTACGAAATTTTATCTGTTTAAAACCCACTCAATTAACCAAGTCCAAGTTAATGACCCCGGTTATCTGATTTGCCTACCAAGTCCAAATTAGTGACCTTGGTTGACCATTTTTTACCAAAACAGATTTATTTTAATTTGTAAAGTTTCAGATTAATGAACTTTATTGACGTTCAGGTAAATTTTCGATTACAAATTAGCTCCCAACCCATGGTCTTCAGATTTCCTTCAGCAAGATGTCACCATGACTTCAACTATCCATGTTTACATCATCGGTAGACTAAAACAAAAATTAAAAAGCTAAGGAAACTGAAAATCTTTTTGGGTTTTAGGATTTTTCAAAAAGAAATAAGAAGAGAAGATACATATTTTTTTGTGAGTTTTGTGTTAAGAGGATCATATTAAGTGTTTAACAAATCACCCGTACCGTTGATCTTGGTATACTCATTAAGCTTTTAACCAGATTTACCTAGATAGCCAATATTCTTATCCACTTAAACCTCTTTTCGTTTCTCACCCCTTTCAAGATATGTTAGGTAATATTAAGAACATGAAATAAATGTGTGTCCCATCTCAAAATATACTCACATGTCGAGATTCCCATAATTTCATTACACAGGTGATTATATCCAATTGATATCAGTAAAGGGGTGAATTGCAAGACCTTGAGAGCTCAGGTTAGTACTACCATACAGACAAAGAGAAGAAGGCTCGTCTTTAGGTGGTGTTCCTTAAAGGAATCTTTTGAACTACAGATGTCACAAAGTTTATGACATAATCATTTTTATGCAGCTTATATAGGCGAATAATGCGTAAAGTATTATACAAGCTCTAGGCCATTGCTGACGCAAAATCAGAAGAACTCGGATAATACCCGAGATATTGATTAAATATAAAGAACTAGTATCGCAGAATCTGGCATTCTCTCAAACAAAATTTCGGAGTACTAAGTCCATATATCCGAGAGATGTTAACCCATAAATTATTCAGTTTTTCTTTTAGGTTTATATCTTGAAAACAATTTCCTGAACGAGTGAAGCCTACTGGCACATCCTCAGTAAGAGATGTTTAATTACTTGTTTAAACATTCCATATCTTTAGCATACTGTGACTGTCATATTGATATAATATGATCTCCATTTTTCACAAAAAACTCTTTTTGACTTTTATAATGTTTTTGTATTTTCCCAAAATTTCTCCCCCTAAAATCAACAATATATTTTTGGATTTTTAGAGTTTTTTAAGAAGAATGTACAAAAAAATTCATCAAACCGATGCTTATCACGTCAAGTCGTCGTCATCCTCAAACTTAACCTCATGTATATCCCCTGATGTCAGATTTCGTAAACCATTAACTTTAAAAGGGTTTGGTCATCAGTGTGGATTTTTTCAATTCTAACCAACTTTTCTCGTAGAAATCACGGATAAAGTGGTGTCGAATCCCAATATGTTTAGTTCGGGAGTGTTGACATGAGTTTTTAGTGATATTGATCGCAGCCTGGTTATCTACATATATAGGCGTATCAAGAACTTGCAGTCCGAAGTCCCTCATCTGATGTTGAATCAAGAGAATCTGGGAACACAAACTGGTTGCTGAAACGTATTCAGCCTCACAGATAGAGAGCGACCACGGTCTGTTTCTTGCATTGCCATGTTACGAAACGGGTTCCGAAGAACGGGCAACCAGCCGTCGTAGATTTGGTGTTAAGTTTGCAGCAACCAAATTCATAGTCTGAGTAACCTGCAAGATTGAAGTCATCGTGTCTAGGGTACCACAAGCCGGTGCTTCGAAATCCCTTCAAATATCTCATGATACGTTTGACGGGCGAGCAAGTGCGAATCTTTTTTATTGGACTGATAACGGGTGCACAGGCATGTTGGATACATGATATCTGCTCGAGAAGTAGTGAGATACATCAAGGATCCGATCATGGAGCGATATAATGTCTAGTCAACTTGACTCCATTAAGATCTGGACAAATGCAGTGATTAGGAGCTAATGAGGTTGATGCAAGTTTAGCTCCTACCATATCGAATTTCTCTAATATGTCATGAAAATTCTTCATCTGATGGATTAAGATACCATCAGGAAACTAATCGACCTGAAGTCCTATAAAGAAATTCATCTCCCCCATCGCGCTCATTTCAAATTTACGTGTCATGATTTCTTCGAAGTCTTTACACATCTTGTCATTTGTTAATCCGAAGATGATATCATCCACATATATCTGTACGATAATCAGATGCCCATCCACTTCCTTCGTAAAGAGGGTAGAATCTACAGTTCCTCTGATAAAGCCGTTGTCTAGAAGAAGTCCTGAACGCGTTTCATACCAAGCTCTCGGGGCTTGGTGTAAACCATACAAGGCTTTGTTTAGAAGGTAGACTTTGTCTTTGTGCATTGGACCTATGAACTCCGTTGGTTTGCTGACACACACCTCCTCTTTTACTTTTCCATATAAGAAAGCAGATTTGACATCTAACTGGTACACCTTGAAACCTTTCCAAGAAGCAAAGGCCAAGAATATGCGGATTGCTTCAAGACGGGCGACTGGGGCATAGACTTCTGTGTAATCTATCCCTTCTTGCTGATGGAAACCTTGAACCACAAGTCGAGCTTTGTTGCGCACTACAATCCCTTTATCATCACGCTTGCACATGAAGAACCATCTAGTGTTTATTTTTTTGTGATGATCGGGTAGGTCAACAAGCTTCCAGACTCCCAGTTTCTAGAATTGAAGCAACTCCTCTTGCATTGTGTCCACCCAGCTCTCTTCTTTCAACGCGTCTTTCCAGTTCCCGGGTTCCACCTGAGAAACAAAACAACTATTAGAAAGTCTGGTTTGAAGTGGAGCAATACGAGTATAGAAACAACTTAGATCCTTGTTGATTTAATTGCGAGTTTGTTCTCCTGTTTGAAAGCTGCCTATAATATTCTCCAAAGGATGATAAGAAAGCATCCTTGGCATCACTTCGCTAGGAACATCTACTTATGTTTGCAAATTTGTGATGACTTCATCCACAACCGGTACCGACTATGAAGCTTCTCTGACGTTTGACTGATCAGCTTGAGTATTCAGGAAGCTTTTCAATATGCTCAGATCATCCATTATCAAAAGTTGGTTCCCAATCAGAGTCGGCATTTGGCTGTTGCTGGGCAGATGATTCGGCAGTGTAGATAAAAGGTACAGGAACAAAGTCTTGAAGAGTAGAGCTCGGACCTACACCAGACGTGTTAGACACAGGAAGTGACAGGGAGATCACTAACGGTCTGGTAACTTGTTCTTGATTAGATATTTGATGTTGTTGAAAGAGTATAACAAGTTCTTCTTCTGATGGCACATCTGGCAGGTCGAATGAATTCCACAAACCATCATAGTTAAACAACCACGGAGTCCCAGGTTTTTATGTTGGCGTACTATATCTTTGATAATCAATATGTTGCGCAAGAATAACCTTGTTCAGACTCGGCAAGAAGACACATTTTGAGGAGTAGCATAACCCACAAAGAATCCTTCCAAGGATTTGGCACCAAATTTACCAGCCAGGTCCAATATAGTACGCGGTGATCCAAATGGATCCAGAAATGCAAGGTTAGGCTTCTGCTGATTAAGTAACTCGAAACGCGTCTTGTTGTGAGGCTTAACTGTTAACACACGATTCAAGGTGTAACACGCTGACGCGACTGCTTCACTCTAGAAACTGATTGGTAATTTCAAATCGGCTAGCATAGTTCTGGCAGTCTCGATCAGTGTGCGATTCTTTCATTCAGCTACTCCATTTTGTTGTGGAGTATAAGGAGCACTGAATTCATGAAGAATCCCCTTCTCTTTGCAGAATTCGAGCATCCTCTTGTTTTTGAACTATGTACCTTTGTTACTGCGGATTCTCTTGATTGGCAAGTGATAGAGGTTTTCGAGTTTTCTGAAGAGAATCATTAGAGTTTCAAATGTTTCATCTTTGCTCTCTAGAAAGAAAACCCATGAGAATCTTGAATAATCATCTATAACGACAAGGCAATATAGATCACTAGAAATGCTCTTGACGTTTACTGGTCCGAAAAGATCCATATGTAGCCTCTCTAGTGGTAGCTTGATAGAATTCAATAACTTTCGTTGGTGTGATTTCTTATGCCGCTTCCCCTTTATACAGCTCAGACAATCATCATATAATTCAAATTTCTTCAAATTAACACCCTCCACTAGGTCGTTATGCACGAGATAATTCATCTTTCGCAGATGAATGTGCCCCATCTTTCTATGCCATAGTACCGACTCTTTCTCAGTAGCTTTGGAAACAAAGCATTGAACTTTCTTCGATGTGCGACACTCATATCAAGAACATACAAATCATTTTCTCTCGGTGCACGCATCAGAATCCATTCCTCCGGAGTCTTGAAACCTGGTTTTAAGATCAAGCATTCGTTATCATTGAAGTGCGTTGTGAATTTCTTGTCACAAATCTGCTAAAGGCTGAGTAGATTGTTCTCAAGTTCCGCGATGTAGTTCACTTTATCAAACAATACAACTCCATTCGCGAGAATTCCTTCACCGACAATTGTACCACCTTGCGTTCCGGCAAAACCCACATGCCCTCCGCGGATAGCTTTAACATCGTGTAACAACGCAAGCATCCATGTCATCCCTGCACACATGCGGAAGAAACTATCTAAACAAAGAAACCCAAGGCTGCTTGGTCTTGGGTGGGTTTAGAATGTCAAATTTTGGACCTACTTTGTTTTTATCATTCTTTTTAGGCTTGGTTTTGTGTGGAACAAAAGGTTTCGGTTCTATCATTGACGGTTTCTCTTTTGCCAACCATGTTTGCGTTATCATATTTTCCTTTTTAGCATAAAATTTAGAATCCATTTGTCGATATTTAGTTGATGTTTCACCAATTTCAAATTTTGAATGACGTTGAAGAGTGGGTTTAACATTTTTGTAGGATTCATGTGTTCTTTTAAAAATTTGCGTTGGAGCAATCGTAGGTGCCTTCTATTTCTCATCCTTGGTAAACTTTTTAGAATAAGAAACAGGTTTCAAAGACTCTTGTGAGCAATATCTTGCAATGTGCCCAACAGTTTTACATTTGTAACACTTCCTACTGTCCTTTCGAACAGAAGATTCCAAAACTTGTTTCCTATCCTCTTTCTCTTTCTTGAAATCATCATTCAATTGTGTTTCGATGATTTGTTTTTCCTTCTCTGTTGTTGTCCCAAAAACAATGTTGATTTTCTTTGTAAATTTAAGTTTTTGGGACTTCCTCTTCATTTGTCGCTTTTGGAAACCGAACCCTACCCTCTTATTCTCAGGATAATATCTAGGATCGGTTGTCACATTTTGATTTAGAACAGAATAATACATCATGTTTATCTAAATCAGCATGACTTACCTCCACAAGCTTGAACAATTTATCAACACGATCCAGATTCACGTTCTGGATGGGAAAATCAGCATCAGTAAATAGTTTATTTGATCCATGCATTTTATAAACTATGACATTTGGATCATTGTTTAAACTATCTTCCGATGTTTCAACATCAGATTCAGACTTGTCCGATTCAATTTTAAACACATTATTAACCACTGTTTTAACCACCTCAGAGTCACATTCAGATTCAGATATTGTGTAAGTTACGTCGATGTTTGTAGGCAGTTCATTTGATTGTTCAGTTTTCAGTTTTAGATTGAGCGCCTTTTCCACCCCTGATGGTTTTTACACGCATAACTATTCCACATAAGGGGTGGAACACGATCGTAATTCGCACTCTTGTTTTCAACCTTTTCTGATTCTTCTTTATTTTCAATTTTCGGTAAAATGTATCAATGACGTAAGAGCTTGTTGAATAACTGACTAACAACTTGTTAACCCGTTCAGTTTCTATTCTAACCTTCTCAAGCTCACTCTTCAGCTCAGCCATAGTATTTAATTAAATATCATTGGCCATTTGCTTATCCATCACTGTCGCTTTGAGCATAGAAAGAGTTTCATCATTTTCTCTGAGTATTTTTTCGTATTGTTTAACATTTCTGCTCAATTTGTCGTTTGCTTCTTTCGTTGACTTAAAATCACTCGACAAATTTTCTGTTAAACTTTTGAGCTCAGTATATCGTGTGTCTTTAACAACACATTCATTGCATGGCTCAGCACATTTTAAACATGGTTTTTCTAGTAAAGACTCACATTTTGGCTCATTTACCTCGTTAATGCTTGCCATGCATGCTTTGACATTTTCATCAACCACCTTTTCCATCTTTTCATCAACTTTCTGTTCAACATCAGGCGTCTTCTGTTCTGTGCAAGATGATCGTTGACTTGATCCAAAGTAACCTGCAAAATGTTTCAACATATTGTTAGGCAGGAGGTGTTTAAACGCATTGTTTAAAAGTTCATCGTCTTCTGATGATGTGTGATAGTAATAATCATCTTCTGGCGCCTCATCAAAAGTTGCCTCCAATTCATCTTCAGGTTCTTCGATTATCTTAGCAACCCAAGTCAAACTCTGATTCTTGGAAATATATTTGTTCCAGTTAATGCCCTCATCTTCTTGAGTTACCACTAGCGCTTTGTCTTTGGTCTTTGGCTGTTTATCTTCGATCTGCACCATGCGAGTTCTTGGTTGAGGATGGTGGTAATAGCCTTCTTGTAATAGTCATCGGCAAATGGGTTTCTGTTACCCTGAGCTTCTCTATTTGGGCATTCACGTTTAAAATGACCCTTTTCCCGACATTTAAAACAATTAACTTTAGATTCATCAAATCTAAGTTTTCCATCCAAACCTCCTAAGTTCTCTTTTCCTGTAATTTCCATGAAGAGTTGTGCGCCTCGAACAATATATACCATACACCACTTTATTACGATCAACTCCATCTCTACTTGATCAATGTGATCATAGTCCTCTCTGGTCATTTCAGAATTTTCAATCCTTCCTGCTACAAGACTATAATAAGATTCGAGAACTGATTATAATAATGACATATGCCGCATAGCGGTTTTCTCATCAAAGTTTGGTGCATTCTGGAAATCGACAGCGATATTGCACTGTAGCACCTTCTGAGTACTATTTGATTAACTGGTCTAGTTGAGTTGGGGATTTCTTGATCCATAAGATGACTGTGGGCTTTGAGATGCGTTTGGATTGACCGTTGCAAATGATCGAAAACTATTGTTTTGATTCGACGGTGGGCTCGGTGTACTGTAAGCGTTAAAGGCAGTCTGGATCTTCGGAGATAGTATTTGAGCAGCGGAACTATTCTTGAAGTAAAGATTAACATCTTGTTGCAATTGAACATTCTTGTTCTTCGCCATCTTTTACATTTCTAGTTCATGTCCCTCCAATCATTCAATGAAATGTGGTAATGAGAGATTACCATATTCTGATCCATTCTTCAAAATGGTCAAACAAGTAGACCATTCACCTTGTGGCAAGGAATCAGCGAGTTTATCAACAAGTTCTTCGTTCGTCTTGACAATTCCCATTCGCTGCAGTTGCACCACCAGAGGACAGTATCTTTCAATTAGCTGCTTAACCGTCTCTCCTCTTATCAATGTAAAGATATGAAATTCTTTACTCAACAACGATCTCTTCCTTTTGGACAATTGGGCACTTCCCTGGAACTTCAGTCGAAGAGCATTCAACAATGATTTTGCGTCATCATCATGTGGTAATAACGCTAGTATGTCCTCTTTGATGGATTGTTGGAGATTGTTCATCTTTTTCTTCTCCTTAATAAACTTTTCCCTTTCATACTCGTCTTCTCGAGCCCGTTCTCTCCAACAGGTGATTGGTATTTTTCTGCCATAGCAAACCAACAAGTAAAATGATTTGCCTGAACCCGGTTCATGAAACGTTCGCTCTAACTATCGAAGTCTTCGATGTTCATTAACTTTGACGGTTTCGTCATAGTACACATCTCGTTTTCAAGATTCATGTTTTGTGCTGTAGTAGTCGCGACTTCTGATGTAGCGAATGCGTTATAGAATTCTTCAGTCATTTTTCTACAAAGATTTAAAAACACACTTTTCGAACAAACTGATTAGTACGGAAAAATTATTTCGTGCGGATAACAATACTAGTTCCTGCAACCACAATCCATATGTACGACCAGAAATTTATGCAGACAAGGTGATTTAAACAAGTAACTCGTGCGAACAAGGAAATAACTCGTACGGATGAAAATTTCACTCGTACGAATGAGATATTTGGACAAATGTGTAACTCGTGCGACTCACACTTGTAAAATTTGAAACTTGTATCTTTTGAAGAATTTCCGATTACTTGCACGTACGAATGGCCTAAATCGTATGGTCAGTTGTTTGTGCGAGTGGTCTCTCTACCCGTACGAAACAACTAAGTCTTCTAACGAATGAATTTTACCAATTTTAACATGATTAAACTCGATTTTAGATCTGAAATTGTTAAGGATTTATTAGAATAGAATTTAACGTGATATCCTAGAATCCTAGTCCAATTTGTCCATAATTTCATCCAAATCCGAGATCAGTTTGGGAGAAATGTAGAAGTAGAAAGCTGCAACAGTGAATGTGATCTGAAACAGTTGGTAGCCTATAGAAACTTGACATTTGTCAGTAGATCAGGCCTCAAGGCTCTGATACCACTTGTGAATGGGGATCGGCTCCTCCGATGAGCAACCGGTCTGATCTAACTCAGCTAGAAGAGGCAGAATTCATTGCTAGAGAGGATGACAAACGAACAAGAAACTATTTAACCGCTCTGAATTTAATTGATTGACGTGCAAAGTACAGACGCAAGTAAACAAACCATTAGGGCTTCCCCGTACCAACTAAACTAACACTACATAGCTCTGACACAACACTCCTCTATTTATAGATGGACATGACTTGCACTAGAGTGTGTGAAACAGAGACTATGACTCGTGCAAGTGATTGCCTCGTATGAGTAAGAGAGTGTCACGAGTACGAGTCAACTGACTCACTCGTACGAGTCATCTAGAAAACATATAAAACAAATAATAACATTTATACAAATGACGTTTAAGCCCTATACACAATATCGACATATCCTAGACGTAGGCAATAGACAACTCTTACTCGAAATAAAAAATCAAATGAACTCTCGTCAATACCCAACATTTCTACAATTTCCTCCTTGAGTTGGGGATTGCTTGATCCATAAGATGATTGTGGGCTTTGATATGCGTTTTGATTGACCGTTGCAAATGGTTGAAAACTATTGTTTTGATTTGACGGTGGGCTCGGTGTGCTGTAAGCGTTAAAGGCATTCTGAATCTTTGGAGATTGTATTTGAGCAGCAGAACTATTCTTGAAGTTAAGATTAACATCTTGTTGCACTTGAACATTCTTTTTCTTTGCCATCTTTTTCATTTCTAGTTCATGTCCCTCCTGTCTTTCAATGAAATGTGGTAATGAGAGATTACCCTATTTTGATCAATTCATCAAAATTGTCAAATAAGTAGACCATTCGCCTTGTGGCAGGGAATCAGCGAGTTTATCAAGAAGTTCTTCGTTGGTCTTGACGATTCCTATTCGCTTCAGTTGCACCACCAGATGACAATATCTTTCAATTAGCTGCTTAACCGTCTCTCCTCTTATCATCGTAAATATATGAAATTCTTTACTCAACAACGATCTCTTCCTTTTGGACAATTGGGCACTTCCCTGGAACTTCAGTCGAAGAGCATTCCACAATGATTGTGCGTCATCATCATGTTGTAATAACGCCAGTATGTCCTCTTTGATGGATTGTTAGAGAATGTTCATATTTTTCTTCTCATTAATAAAATATTCCCTTTCATACTCTTAAAGTTGAGCCAATGTCTTCTCGAGCCCGTTCTCTCTAACAGGTGATTGGTATTTTTCTTCCATAGCAAACCAACAATTAAATGATTTGCTTGAACCCAGTTCGTGAAACGTTTGCTCCAACTATGGAAGTCTTCGAGGTTCTTTAACTTTGACGGTTTCATCATAGTTCCCATCTCATTTTCAAGATTCATTTTTGTGCTGCAGTAGTCGTGACTGCTGATGTAGCGAATGCGTTATAAAATTCTTCGGCCATTTTTCTACAAAGATTTAAAAACACACTTTTCGAACAAACTGATTAGTACGGAAATTTCCTTCGTGCGGATAACAATAACAGTTTGTGCGGTACGACCAAAAAGTTGTGTAGACAAGGTAATTTAAACAAGTTACACGTGCGAACAAGGAAATAACTCGTACGAATGAAAATTTCACTCGTACGAACGAGATATTTGGACAAATGTGTAACTCGTGCGACTCACACTTGTAAATTTTGAAACTTGTAAGTTTTTAAGAATTTCTGATTACTTGCTCGTACGAATGGCCTAAATCGTATGGTCAGTTGTTCGTGCGAGCGGTCTCTCTACCCGTACGAAACAACTAAGTCTCCAAAGGATTTTACCAATTTTAACATGATTAAGCTCAATTTTAGATATGAATTTGTTAAGAATTGATTAGAATAGAATTTAACGTGATATCCAAGAATCCTAGTCCAATTTGTCCATAATTTCGTCCAAATTCGAGATCAGTTTGGGAGAAATGTAGAAGTAGAAAGCTGCTACAGTGAATGTGATCTGAAAAAGTTGGTAGCCTGCAGAAACTTGACTTTTGTCAGTAGATCAGGCCTCAAGGCTCTGATACCACTTGTGAACGGGGGATCGGCTCCTCCGATGAGCAACCAGTCTGATCTAACTCAGCTAGCAGAGGAGGAATTCATTGCTAGAGAGGATGACAAACGAACAAGGAACTGTTTACCTGCTCTGAATTATAATAATTGACGTGCAAAGTACAGACGCAAGTAAACAAATCATCAGGGCTTCGCCATACAAACTGAACTAACACTACTTAGCTCTCACACAACACTCCATTATTTATAGGTCAACATGACTTGCAATGGAGTGTTTGAAATAGAGACTGTGACTCGTGCAAGTGATTGCCTCGTATGAGTGACAGAGTGTCACGCCTACAAGTCAACTGACTCACTCGTATGAGTCATCTAGAAAACATATAAAACAAATAATGACATTTATAAAAATGATGTTTAAGCCCTATACACAATGTCCTAGACGTAGGCAATAGACAACTCTTACTCGAAATCAAAATCAAATGAACTATCGTGAATACCCAACATTTCTACAATTTCCTCCTTGAGTTGCAGATTGCTTGATCCATAAGATGATTGTGGGCTTTGAGATGCGTTTGGATTGACCGTTGCAAATGATTGAAAACTATTGTTTTGATTTGATGGTGGGCTCGATGTGCTGTAAGCGTTAAAGGCATTCTGGATCTTCGAAGATTGTATTTGAGCAGCAGAACTATTCTTGAAGTATAGATTAACATCTTGTTGCACTTGAACATTCTTGTTCTTCGCCATCTTTTTCATTTCTGCTCAATTTGTCGTTTGCTTCTTTCGTTGACTTAAAATCACTCGACAAATTTTCTGTTAAACTTTTGAGCTCAGTATATCGTGTGTCTTTAACAACACATTCATTGCATGGCTCAACACATTTTAAACATGGTTTTTCTAGTAAAGACTCACATTTTGATCTCATTTACCTCGTTAATGCTTGCCATGCATGCTTTGACATTTTCATCAACCACCTTTTCCATCTTTTCATCAACTTTCTGTTCAACATTAGGCGTCTTCTGTTCTGTGCAAGATGATCGTTGACTTGATCCAAAGTAACCTGCAAAATGTTTCAACATATTGTTAGGTAGGAGGTGTTTAAACGCATTGTTTAAAAGTTCATCGTCTTCTGATGATGTGTGATAGTAATAATCATCTTCTGGCGCCTCATCAAAAGCTGCCTACAATTCATCTTCAGGTTCTTCGATTATCTTAGCAACCCAAGTCAAACTCTCATTCTTGGAAATATATTTGTTCCAGTTAATGCCCTCATCTTCTTGAGTTACCACTAGCGCTTTGTCTTTGGTCTTTGGCTGTTTATCTTCGATCTGCACCATGCGAGTTCTTGGTTGAGGATGGTGGTAATAGCCTTCTTGTAATAGTCATCGGCAAATGGGTTTCTGTTACCCTGAGCTTCTCTATTTGGGAATTCACGTTTAAAATGACCCTTTTCCCGACATTTAAAACAATTAACTTTGCGCCTCGAACAATAGATACCATACACCACTTTATTACGATCAACTCCATCTCTACTTGATCAATGTGATCATAGTCCTCTCTGGTCATTTCAGAATTTCCAATCCTTCCTGCTACAAGACTATAATAAGATTCGAGAACTGATTCTAATAGTGACATATGCCGCATAGCGGTTTTCTCATCAAAGTTTTGTGCATTCTGGAAATGGACAGCGATATTGCACTTTAGCACCTTCTGAGTACTATTTGATTAACTGGTCTAGTTAAGTTGGGGATTCTTGATCCATAAGATGACTGTGGGCTTTGAGATGCGTTTGGATTGACCTTTGCAAATGATCGAAAACTATTGTTTTTATTCGACGGTGGGCTCGGTGTACTGTAAGCGTTAAAGGCAGTCTGGATCTTCGGAGATAGTATTTGAGCAGCAGAACTATTCTTGAAGTAAAGATTAACATCTTGTTGCAATTGAACATTCTTGTTCTTCGCCATCTTTTACAATTCTAGTTCATGTCCCTCCAATCATTCATTGAAATGTGGTAATGAGAGATTACCATATTCTGATCCATTCTTCAAAATGGTCAAACAAGTAGACCATTCACCTTGTGGCAAGGAATCAGCGAGTTTATCAATAAGTTCTTCGTTCGTCTTGACAATTCCCATTCGCTTCAGTTGCACCACCAGAGGACAGTATCTTTCAATTAGCTGCTTAACCGTCTCTCCTCTTATCAACGTAAAGATATGAAATTCTTTACTCAACAACGATCTCTTCCTTTTGGACAATTGGGCACTTCCCTGGAACTTCAGTCGAAGAGCATTCAACAATGATTTTGCGTTATCATCATGTGGTAATAACGCTAGTATGTCCTCTTTGATGGATTGTTGGAGATTGTTCATCTTTTTCTTCTCCTTAATAAACTTTTCCCTTTCATACTCGTCTTCTCGAGCCCGTTCTCTCCAACAGGTGATTGGTATTTTTCTGCCATAGCAAACCAACAAGTAAAATGATTTGCCTGAACCCGGTTCATGAAACGTTCGCTCTAACTATCGAAGTATTCGATGTTCATTAACTTTGACGGTTTCGTCATAGTACACATCTCGTTTTCAAGATTCATGTTTTGTGCTGTAGTAGTCGCGACTTCTGATGTAGCGAATGCGTTATAGAATTCTTCGGCCATTTTTCTACAAAGATTTAAAAACACACTTTTCGAACAAACTGATTAGTACGGAAAAATTCCTTCGTGCGGATAACAATACTAGTTCCTGCAACCACAATCCATATGTACGACCAGAAATTTATGCAGACAAGGTGATTTAAACAAGTTACTCGTGCGAACAAGGAAATAACTCGTACGGATGAAAATTTCACTCGTACGAATGAGATATTTGGACAAATGTGTAACTCGTGCGACTCACACTTTTAAATTTTGAAACTTGTATCTTTTGAAGAATTTCCGATTACTTGCACGTACGAATAGCCTAAATCGTATGGTCAGTTGTTTGTGCGAGTGGTCTCTCTACCCGTACGAAACAACTAAGTCTCCTAACGAATGAATTTTACCAATTTTAACATGATCAAACTCGATTTTAGATCTGAATTTGTTAAGTATTTATTAGAATAGAGTTTAACGTGATATCCTAGAATCCTAGTCCAATATGTCCATAATTTCATCCAAATCCGAGATCAGTTTGGGAGAAATGTAAAAGTAGAAAGCTGCAACAGTGAATGTGATCTGAAATAGTTGGTAGCCTATAGAAACTTGACATTTGTCAGTAGATCAGGCCTCAAGGCTCTGATACCACTTGTGAATGGGGGATCGGCTCCTCCGATGAGCAACCGGTCTGATCTAACTCAGCTAGAAGAGGCGGAATTCATTGCTAGAGAGGATGACAAACGAACAAGAAACTATTTAACCGCTCTGAATTTAATTGATTGACGTGCAAAGTACAGACGCAAGTAAACAAACCATTAGGGCTTCCCCGTACCAACTAAACTAACACTACATAGCTCTGACACAACACTCCTCTATTTATAGATGGACATGACTTGCACTAGAGTGTGTGAAACAGAGACTATGACTCGTGCAAGTGATTGCCTCGTATGAGTAACAGAGTGTCACGAGTACGAGTCAACTGACTCACTCGTACGAGTCATCTAGAAAACATATAAAACAAATAATAACATTTATACAAATGACGTTTAAGCCCTATACACAATATCGACATATCCTAGACGTAGGCAATAGACAACTCTTACTCGAAATAAATATCAAATGAACTCTCGTCAATACCCAACATTTCTACAATTTCCTCCTTGAGTTGGGGATTGCTTGATCCATAAGATGATTGTGGGCTTTGATATGCGTTTGGATTGACCGTTGCAAATGGTTGAAAACTATTGTTTTGATTTGACGGTGGGCTCGGTGTGCTGTAAGCGTTAAAGGCATTCTGAATCTTTGGAGATTGTATTTGAGCAGCAGAACTATTCTTGAAGTTAAGATTAACATCTTGTTGCACTTGAACATTCTTTTTCTTTGCCATCTTTTTCATTTCTAGTTCATGTCCCTCCTGTCTTTCAATGAAATGTGGTAATGAGAGATTACCCTATTTTGATCCATTCATCAAAATTGTCAAATAAGTAGACCATTCGCCTTGTGGCAGGGAATCAGCGAGTTTATCAAGAAGTTCTTCGTTGGTCTTGACGATTCCTATTCGCTTCAGTTGCACCACCAGATGACAGTATCTTTCAATTAGCTGCTTAACCGTCTCTCCTCTTATCATCGTAAATATATGAAATTCTTTACTCAACAACGATCTCTGCCTTTTGGACAATTGGGCACTTCCCTGGAACTTCAGTCGAAGAGCATTCCACAATGATTGTGCGTCATCATCATGTTGTAATAACGCCAGTATGTCCTCTTTGATGGATTGTTAGAGAATGTTCATCTTTTTCTTCTCATTAATAAAATATTCCCTTTCATACTCTTAAAGTTGAGCCAATGTCTTCTCGAGCCCGTTCTCTCTAACAGGTGATTGCTATTTTTCTTCCATAGCAAACCAACAAGTAAAATGATTTGCTTGAACCCAGGTCGTCAAACGTTTGCTCCAACTATGGAAGTCTTCGAGGTTCTTTAACTTTGACGGTTTCATCATAGTTCCCATCTCATTTTCAAGATTCATTTTTGTGCTGCAGTAGTCGTGACTGCTGATGTAGCGAATGCGTTATAAAATTCTTCGGCCATTTTTCTACAAAGATTTAAAAACACACTTTTCGAACAAACTGATTAGTACGGAAATTTCCTTCGTGCGGATAACAATAACAGTTTGTGCGGTACGACCAGAAATTTGTGTAGACAAGGTAATTTAAACAAGTTACTCGTGCGAACAAGGAAATAACTCGTACGAATGAAAATTTCACTCGTACGAACGAGATATTTGGACAAATATGTAACTCGTGCGACTCACACTTGTAAATTTTGAAACTTGTAAGTTTTTAAGAATTTCTGATTACTTTCTCGTACGAATGGCCTAAATCGTATGGTCAGTTGTTCGTGCGAGCGGTCTCTCTACCCGTACGAAACAACTAAGTCTCCAAAGGATTTTACCAATTTTAACATGATTAAGCTCGATTTTAGATATGAATTTGTTAAGAATTGATTAGAATAGAATTTAACGTGATATCCAAGAATCCTAGTCCAATTTGTCCATAATTTCGTCCAAATTCGAGATCAGTTTGGGAGAAATGTAGAAGTAGAAAGCTGCAACAGTGAATGTGATCTGAAAAAGTTGGTAGCCTGCAGAAACTTGACTTTTGTCAGTAGATCAGGCCTCAAGGCTCTGATACCACTTGTGAACGGGGGATCGGCTCCTCCGATGAGCAACCAGTCTGATCTAACTCAGCTAGCAGAGGCGGAATTCATTGCTAGAGAGGATGACAAACGAACAAGGAACTGTTTACCTGCTCTGAATTATAATGATTGACGTGCAAAGTACAGACGCAAGTAAACAAATCATCAGGGCTTCCCCATACAAACTGAACTAACAGTACTTAGCTCTCACACAACACTCCATTATTTATAGGTCAACATGACTTGCAATTGAGTGTTTGAAATAGAGACTGTGACTCGTGCAAGTGATTGCCTCGTATGAGTGACAGAGTGTCACGCCTACAAGTCAACTGACTCACTCGTATGAGTCATCTAGAAAACATATAAAACAAATAATAACATTTATACAAATGATGTTTAAGCCCTATACACAATGTCCTAGACGTAGGCAATAGACAACTCTTACTCGAAATCAAAATCAAATGAACTATCGTGAATACCCAACATTTCTACAATTTCCTCCTTGAGTTGCAGATTGCTTGATCCATAAGATGATTGTGGGCTTTGAGATGCGTTTGGATTGACCGTTGCAAATGATTGAAAACTATTGTTTTGATTTGACGGTGGGCTCGATGTGCTGTAAGCGTTAAAGGCATTCTGGATCTTCGAAGATTGTATTTGAGCAGCAGAACTATTCTTAAAGTATAGATTAACATCTTGTTGCACTTGAACATTCTTGTTCTTCGCCATCTTTTTCATTTCTGCTCAATTTGTCGTTTGCTTCTTTCGTTGACTTAAAATCACTCGACAAATTTTCTGTTAAACTTTTGAGCTCAGTATATCGTGTATCTTTAACAACACATTCATTGCATGGCTCAACACATTTTAAACATGGTTTTTCTAGTAAAGACTCACATTTTGACTCATTTACCTCGTTAATGCTTGCCATGCATGCTTTGACATTTTCATCAACCACCTTTTCCATCTTTTCATCAACTTTCTGTTCAACATTAGGCGTCTTCTGTTCTGTGCAAGATGATCGTTGACTTGATCCAAAGTAACCTGCAAAATGTTTCAACATATTGTTAGGTAGGAGGTGTTTAAACGCATTGTTTAAAAGTTCATCGTCTTCTGATGATGTGTGATAGTAATAATCATCTTCTGGCGCCTCATCAAAAGCTGCCTCCAATTCATCTTCAGGTTCTTCGATTATCTTAGCAACCCAAGTCAAACTCTCATTCTTGGAAATATATTTGTTCCAGTTAATGCCCTCATCTTCTTGAGTTACCACTAGCGCTTTGTCTTTGGTCTTTGGCTGTTTATCTTCGATCTGCACCATGCGAGTTCTTGGTTGAGGATGGTGGTAATAGCCTTCTTGTAATAGTCATCGGCAAATGGGTTTCTGTTACCCAGAGCTTCTCTATTTGGGAATTCACGTTTAAAATGACCCTTTTCCCGACATTTAAAACAATTAACTTTGCGCCTCGAACAATAGATACCATACACCACTTTATTACGATCAACTCCATCTCTACTTGATCAATGTGATCATAGTCCTCTCTGGTCATTTCAGAATTTCCAATCCTTCCTGCTACAAGACTATAATAAGATTCGAGAACTGATTCTAATAGTGACATATGCCGCATAGCGGTTTTCTCATCAAAGTTTTGTGCATTCTGGAAATCGACAACGATATTGCACTGTAGCACCTTCTGAGTACTATTTGATTAACTGGTCTAGTTGAGTTGGGGATTCTTGATCCATAAGATGACTGTGGGCTTTGAGATGCGTTTGGATTGACCGTTGCAAATGATCGAAAACTATTGTTTTGATTCGACGGTGGGCTCGGTGTACTGTAAGCGTTAACGGCAGTCTGGATCTTCGGAGATAGTATTTGAGCAGCAGAACTATTCTTGAAGTAAAGATTAACATCTTGTTGCAATTGAACATTCTTGTTCTTCGCCATCTTTTACATTTCTAGTTCATGTCCCTCCAATCATTCAATGAAATGTGGTAATGAGAGATTACCATATTCTGATCCATTCTTCAAAATGGTCAAACAAGTAGACCATTCACCTTGTGGCAAGGAATCAGCGAGTTTATCAACAAGTTCTTCGTTCATCTTGACAATTCCCATTAGCTTCAGTTGCACCACCAGAGGACAGTATCTTTCAATTAGCTGCTTAACCGTCTCTCCTCTTATCAACGTAAAGATATGAAATTCTTTACTCAACAACGATCTCTTCCTTTTGGACAATTGGGCACTTCCCTGGAACTTCAGTCGAAGAGCATTCAACAATGATTTTGCGTTATCATCATGTGGTAATAACGCTAGTATGTCCTCTTTGATGGATTGTTGGAGATTGTTCATCTTTTTCTTCTCCTTAATAAACTTTTCCCTTTCATACTCGTCTTCTCGAGCCCGTTCTCTCCAACAGGTGATTGGTATTTTTCTGCCATAGCAAACCAACAAGTAAAATGATTTGCCTGAACCCGGTTCATGAAACGTTAGCTCTAACTATCGAAGTATTCGATGTTCATTAACTTTGACGGTTTCGTCATAGTACACATCTCGTTTTCAAGATTCATGTTTTGTGCTGTAGTAGTCGTGACTTCTGATGTAGCGAATGCGTTATAGAATTCTTCGGCCATTTTTCTACAAAGATTTAAAAACACACTTTTCGAACAAACTGATTAGTACGGAAAAATTCCTTCGTGCGGATAACAATACTAGTTCCTGCAACCACAATCCATATGTACGACTAGAAATTTATGCAGACAAGGTGATTTAAACAAGTTACTCGTGCGAACAAGGAAATAACTCGTACGGATGAAAATTTCACTCGTACGAATGAGATATTTGGACAAATGTGTAACTCGTGCGACTCACACTTTTAAATTTTGAAACTTGTATCTTTTGAAGAATTTCCGATTACTTGCAGGTACGAATGGCCTAAATCGTATGGTCAGTTGTTTGTGCGAGTGGTCTCTCTACCCGTACGAAACAACTAAGTCTCCTAACGAATGAATTTTACCAATTTTAACATGATCAAACTCGATTTTAGATCTGAAATTGTTAAGTATTTATTAGAATAGAGTTTAACGTGATATCCTAGAATCCTAGTCCAATTTGTCCATAATTTCATCCAAATCCGAGATCAGTTTGGGGAAAATGTAAAAGTAGAAAGCTGCAACAGTGAATGTGATCTGAAACAGTTGGTAGCCTATAGAAACTTGACATTTGTCAGTAGATCAGGCCTCAAGGCTCTGATACCACTTGTGAATGGGGGATCGGCTCCTCCGATGAGCAACCAGTCTGATCTAACTCAGCTAGGAGAGGCGGAATTCATTGCTAGAGAGGATGACAAACGAACAAGAAACTATTTAACCGCTCTGAATTTAATTGATTGACGTGCAAAGTACAGACGCAAGTAAACAAACCATTAGGGCTTCCCCGTACCAACTAAACTAACACTACATAGCTCTGACACAACACTCCTCTATTTATAGATGGACATGACTTGCACTAGAGTGTGTGAAACAGAGACTATGACTCGTGCAAGTGATTGCCTCGTATGAGTAACAGAGTGTCACGAGTACGAGTCAACTGACTCACTCGTACGAGTCATCTAGAAAACATATAAAACAAATAATAACATTTATACAAATGACGTTTAAGCCCTATACACAATATCGACATATCCTAGACGTAGGCAATAGACAACTCTTACTCGAAATAAAAATCAAATGAACTCTCGTCAATACCCAACATTTCTACAATTTCCTCCTTGAGTTGGGGATTGCTTGATCCATAAGATGATTGTGTGCTTTGATATGCGTTTGGATTGACCGTTGCAAATGGTTGAAAACTATTGTTTTGATTTGACGGTGGGCTCGGTGTGCTGTAAGCGTTAAAGGCATTCTGAATCTTTAGAGATTGTATTTGAGCAGCAGAACTATTCTTGAAGTTAAGATTAACATCTTGTTGCACTTGAACATTCTTTTTCTTTACCATCTTTTTCATTTCTAGTTCATGTCCCTCCTGTCTTTCAATGAAATGTGGTAATGAGAGATTACCCTATTTTGATCCATTCATCAAAATTGTCAAATAAGTAGACCATTCGCCTTGTGGCAGGGAATCAGCGAGTTTATCAAGAAGTTCTTCGTTGGTCTTGATGATTCCTATTCGCTTCAGTTGCACCACCAGATGACAGTATCTTTCAATTAGCTGCTTAACCGTCTCTCCTCTTATCATCGTAAATATATGAAATTTTTTACTCAACAACGATCTCTTCCTTTTGGACAATTGGGCACTTCCCTGGAACTTCAGTGGAAGAGCATTCCACAATAATTGTGCGTCATCATCATGTTGTAATAACGCCAGTATGTCCTCTTTGATGGATTGTTAGAGAATGTTCATCTTTTTCTTCTCATTAATAAAATATTCCCTTTCATACTCTTAAAGTTGAGCCAATGTCTTCTCGAGCCCGTTCTCTCTAACAGGTGATTGGTATTTTTCTTCCATAGCAAACCAACAAGTAAAATGATTTGCTTGAACCCAGTTCGTGAAACGTTTGCTCCAACTATGGAAGTCTTCGAGGTTCTTTAACTTTGACGGTTTCATCATAGTTCCCATCTCATTTTCAAGATTCATTTTTGTGCTGCAGTAGTCGTGACTGCTGATGTAGCGAATGCGTTATAAAAATTCTTCGGCCATTTTTCTACAAAGATTTAAAAACACACTTTTCGAACAAACTGATTTGTACGGAAATTTCCTTCGTGCGGATAACAATAACAGTTTGTGCGGTACGACCAGAAATTTGTGTAGACAAGGTGATTTAAACAAGTTACTCGTGCGAACAAGGAAATAACTCGTACGAATGAAAATTTCACTCGAACGAACGAGATATTTGGACAAATGTGTAACTCGTGCCACTCACACTTGTAAATTTTGAAACTTGTAAGTTTTTAAGAATTTCTGATTACTTGCTTGTACGAATAGCCTAAATCGTATGGTCAGTTGTTCGTGCGAGCGGTCTCTCTACCCGTACGAAACAACTAAGTCTCCAAACGAATGGATTTTACCAATTTTAACATGATTAAGCTCGATTTTAGATATGAATTTGTTAAGAATTGATTAGAATAGAATTTAACGTGATATCCAAGAATCCTAGTCCAATTTGTCCATAATTTCGTCCAAATTCGAGATCAGTTTGGGAGAAATGTAGAAGTAGAAAGCTGCAACAGTGAATGTGATCTGAAAAAGTTGGTAGCCTGCAGAAACTTGACTTTTGTCAGTAGATCAGGCCTCAAGGCTCTGATACCACTTGTGAACGGGGGATCGGCTCCTCCGATGAGCAACCAGTCTTATCTAACTCAGCTAGCAGAGGCGGGATTCATTGCTGGAGAGGATGACAAACGAACAAGGAACTGTTTAACTGCTCTGAATTATAATGATTGACATGCAAAGTACAGACGCAAGTAAACAAATCATCAGGGCTTCCCCATACAAACTGAACTAACACTACTTAGCTCTCACACAACACTCCGTTATTTATAGGTCAACATGACTTGCAATGGAGTGTTTGAAATAGAGACTGTGACTCGTGCAAGTGATTGCCTCGTATGAGTGACAGAGTGTCACGCCTACAAGTCAACTGACTCACTCGTATGAGTCATCTAGAAAACATATAAAACAAATAATAACATTTATAAAAAATTATGTTTAAGCCCTATACACAATGTCGACATATCCTAGACGTAGGCAATAGACAACTCTTACTCTAAATCAAAATCAAATGAACTCTCGTCAATACCCAACATTTCTACAATTTCCTCCTTGAGTTGCAGATTGCTTGATCCATAAGATGATTGTGGGCTTTGAGATGCGTTTGGATTGACCGTTGCAAATGATTGAAAACTATTGTTCTGATTTGACGGTGGGCTCGATGTGCTGTAAGCGTTAAAGGCATTCTGGATCTTTGGAGATTGTATTTGAGCAGCAGAACTATTCTTGAAGTATAGATTAACATCTTGTTGCACTTGAACATTCTTGTTCTTCGCCATCTTTTTCATTTCTAGTTCATGTCCCTCCTGTCTTTCAATGAAATGTGGTAATGAGAGATTACCCTATTCTGATCCATTCTTCAAAATGGTAAAATAAGTAGACCATTCACCTTGTGGCAAGGAATCAACGAGTTTATCAACAAGATCTTCGTTCGTCTTGACGATTCCTATTCGCTTCAGTTGCACCACCAGATGACAGTATCTTTCAGTTAGCTGTTGAACCGTCTCTCCTCTTATCAACGTAAATATATTAAATTCTTTACTCAACAACGATCTCTTCCCTTTGGATAATTGAGCACTTCCCTGGAACTTCAGTCGAAGAGCATTCCACAATGATTCTGCGTCATCATCATGTTGTAATAACGCAAGTATGTCCTATTTGATGGATTGTTGGAGAATGTTCATCTTTTTCTTCTCATTAATGAACTTTTCCCTTTCATACTCTTAAAGTTGAGCCAATGTCTTCTTGAGCCCGTTATCTCCAACATGTGAATTGTATTTTTCTTCCATAGCAAACCAACAAGTAAATGATTTTCCTGAACCCAGTTCATGAAACGTTCGCTCCAACTATCGAAGTCTTCAAGGTTCATTAACTTTGACGGTTTCATCATAGTTCCCATCTCGTTTTCAAGATTCATGTTTTGTTCTGCAGTAGTCGTGACTGCTGATGTAGCGAATGCGTTATAAAATTCTTCGGCCATTTTTCTGCAAAGATTTAAAAACACACTTTTCAAACAAACTGATTAGTACGGAAAAATACCTTCCTGCGGATAACAATAATAGTTCGTGCGACCAAAATCCGTATGTACGACCAGAAATTTGTGCAGACAAGGGGATTTAAACAAGTTACTCGTGCGAACAAGGAAATAACTCGTACGGATGAAAATTTCACTCGTACGAACGAGATATTTGGACAAATGTGTAACTCGTGCGACTCAAACTTGTAAATTTTGAAACTTGTAAGTTTTTAAGAATTTCTGATTACTTGCTCGTACGAATGGCCTAAATCGTATGGTCAGTTGTTTGTGCGAGTGGTCTCTCTACCCGTACGAAACAAGTAAGTCTCCAAACAAATGAATTTTACCAATTTTAACATGATTAAGCTCGATTTTAGATCTGAAATTGTTAAGGACTGATTAGCATAGAATTTAACGTGATATCCTAGAATCCTAGTCCAATTTGTCCATAATTTCGTCCAAATCCGAGATCAGTTTGGGAAAAATGTGTCACACCCTCAATTTCCACTTACGGAGTATTACCGCGAGGCGTGTGATCAAACCAGAATTTCAGACACTAGCAATATCGAACGACTCTATATGTTTTATTTAAACGTTTTTTGAAAACATTTGTTGTAACCATTCGTAGTCATTTTGAAAATATCATAGTTTCAAAGTTTAGCGGAAGCATTAAAGTAAAGTAACGGGCGCCAACATAAACGCCAATACCAAAATCCCAAACATTATTCGTAAATAAGACTCGATAAAAATGTCTTGATCAAATACAAGTGAGTGCACCTAGCGCTCCTAGCGTCCTGAGAAACATGTAAAGAAACAAGTGTTAACATAAAGAAGAGTGAGTTCACAGGTTTTTATAAGATCACAAGTTCGGTTTAAAAGTTTGTTTTTCACCGTTATCCCTAACCCGGGATAACGACTTAGCTCCATTATTCCTAACCCGTAATAATAATATTGTTTCGTAAATAAGTTCAATGTTAACATGTAGGTAGCGAGCCTAGAGTTACGTCACATAAGAGTTCGCGATCGAAGCTGACTGTTGTTGCCTCAGTGTTGCCAGGTCTATCACTGACCATGGCGAAAGTTAGGCCAAATTAATCACCCGTTGACCATTCCCGGTCGGCTAGCGCGACTAGCTCGGGTGGGGCTTGTCGGGCCCAGTAGTACTACCATAATTTCCCCGCTATCTAACCCAATACTAATGATCCGAGAGTTGGTTGAGGACTCCCGTGATAAAGCTACTTAGTGACCATAACGTATATTAACATTAACTTAGTTACTGAATAGTTAACGGCGTTAATTTTGTATAACGTAAAAAGATAGAGTTGTAGAGCGTGTACATGTTTCTCCCTGTTGTTTAAAACCGGATAAAATAGGGGCCGTGAACTTACCTTAAATTGCTTGCTTAGAATAACGCAAAAGAAGCAAATGATGGAACCACTAATCGCGTCCTAACATGTCAACCGATTTAAAGTTAGTGTGTGAACACACTGATATAAAACCCTACGCATAACTAACACACAGTACAGCACACGTCATAACCAATTGGAAACCATAATCATGCATGCAAAGTATCACCATACAAAATAATGATCAAACCAACTTGTCATAAACACAGATTAACTCATACAACACTTAGGTACACACAAACGCAAGTTATCATGTTTCAGTTTTACGCTCATAACTGGGCTGTTTTCGAGGATTTTTATAAAATAGTTCCAATGTTCCAAAAATTCTAATCCTTTTACAGGATATGTAAATTTGACTGTAGAATTTTGTGCGGAATTTTCAAATCCTAAATCTTTACCAATTATTTATAAACATTTATATACTAGGTTGCAGTCAGATTCGTCGCTTTCTGACTGCAGTCCACGAGAAAAATTATTTAAATATCATCGTTCATCGAATTAACAAAATTCAAGTGGGAGATTTCCGGAAATTCCCGCCTCCAGTTACTGTGCAAATTTCGTGACCTAACCCCCTACAGACTATGAGATCCGACTCGATAAAAACCTGCAAATTCTGCAGAATTTACGCAGCTTCAGCTGCTGCACTAAATGACCGTTTAAAAATAGTAAACCACCTCAGAAAAATATGAATCCCACGCCATTTGAAGCGTTTTTTAAAAATACACGTTTTAGGCTTCAGAAAATCCACTTTTCAATAAATAATGATCAGGTTACAGCCAACTGAAGTTGGCTGTAAATGTCAATCAGCATACTGTTTTCGACTTTATTGTATTAGAAACATGTTTAAACGATCATGACGCTTAGTTGTATTGATTAACAACAGGTTAACTTGTCAAATATCATTATGTATATCAATATTTCATGCAAACCCTAAATATATATCATGATCTTTATCGCTAAAACGCAAACTACGATTTTAGTATTCAACATAACATCACAACCGCAAAGATTTGCACATTCATCCGAACCAATCATAAATCACAATACTTTTTCATACTAATATCCTACAAACACATAACCATGATCAAGATTACACCAAAACCTAGTGTGAATCGCAAAACAATTAAACCCTAACCTTGAAACGATAATGATTAGCGAACCGGGACAAGCTTGGAATCAATCCGGGAGGTGTGGGGTTTGCGACCGTGAGAGGGGGCTGCCGTCGACCTTCCCTAGGGATTAGGGTTTCTCTTTTTTTTTTGAAACATCCCCATGCATACATACATATAAATATAACAAAGGGAGGGGGGTCGGTCGCGATAGGGGGGGGGGTTTGGGTAAGTGGCTTGGGCCTCAAGTTTAGGTTATTTTCTTGGGATGCAAGGAGGTGTGGGTCACAAGGTCGACACGTTTCGCGGCTCGGTTCGATTCGGCTATTTATTTATTTTTATTTTATTATTTTTTTTTTACAATTCGGTAACATAAGCTTATAACTAATAAATCGCGAAATCAAAGCGTGATACAATAATCTACAAGCGTCTAATAACACATAGCACGTAATTCAGATACAACCCATCTAATAACACATAGCACGTAATTCACCCTATAGATTCACAAAGTTAGCGTAGTTATTACGAGCGTGTAATTTAATTCTCCGAATTAAATCAGCGTAGGAGTGAATAACCATAAAGTAGCGCGTTTAAGATACCTGAAAAGCCGGGATGTCACATTATCCCCATGTTGAAAGAATTTTCATCCCGAAAATTGAGTAAACGCGGTTTAGAATGCAACGCACACAAGTTTAGTTTGTTAGAATGGTAGAAGTAAATCCCAAGCTGTCACATCATCCCCATGTTGAAAGAATTTCGTCCCCAAATTTAGTTGGCGGTAACGTCGGATTGCTGCTCAGTTGCAAAAAGGTGTGGATATTTGCTTTTCATTTGGTCCTATCTTTCCCACGTGAACTCTGGTCCATGATTAGAGTTCCAACGAACCTTGACAATCGGTATCTTGCTGTGCCTTCGAGTCTTAATCTCACGGTCCATGATCTCGATAGGTTGTTCCACAAAATGCAGTTGCTCATCCACTTGAATCTTATCCAATGGAATGACTAGGGTCTCATCTGATAGGCACTTCTTCAGATTGGACATGTGAAAAACGTTGTGAACTCAACGGAGTTCGGCAGGAAGGTCTAACTGATAAGCTACGGGCCCGATACGCTTTGAAATCACAAATAGGCCTACGTACCGTGGATTTAGTTTGCCTTGTTTCCCAAAACGAATTACACCCTTCCAGGGTGACACTTTCAGTAGGACGCGGTTACCTACTTGAAATTCGAGCGGTTTGCATCATTGATCAGCGTAGCTTTTCTGTCGATCTCGTGCCGTTGCCATGCGGGTTCTGATTTGCACAATCTTTTCAGTAGCCTTAAGTATCAACTCAGGACCTGTGAGTTGATTGTCACCGACATCTGCCCAACAGACCGGTGATCTACATTTGCGACCATACAATGCTTCAAACGGTGCTGCCTGAATACTCGTATGGGAATTGTTGTTATACGAGAATTCCACTAAAGGCAGATGGATTTCCCAACTGTTCCCAAAGTCTATCACGCATGCCCTAAGCATGTCTTCCAAGGTCTGAATGGTCCTTTCACTTTGACCATCCGTCTGAGGGTGGTAAGCTGTGCTCATATTTAAGCGTGTACCTAACGCTTTCTGAAGTAAGTGCCAAAAGTTGGCCGTGAAACGTGCATCTCTGTCTGAGATGATGGACGTTGGCACCCCGTGCCGAGAAACTACTTCCTTAATGTAGATGCGAGTCAACTTATCCATCTTATTTGTTTCTTTGGTCGCTAGGAAGTGTGCAGACTTAGTTAGACGATCCACGATTACCCAGATGGTATCGCAACCACTCGGAGTTCGCGGGAGTTTAGTGATAAAGTCCATCGAAATCTGATCCCATTTCCACACTGGGATCTCAGGTTGTTGAAGTAGCCCTGATGGCTTCTGGTATTCCACCTTGACTTTCGCACAAGTCAAACACTTGCTCACGTAGGTGGCTATATCCGCTTTCATGTTGGGCCACCAGTACGCGGCTTTAAGGTCTTGATACATCTTATCCGAACTAGGATGGACAGAGTATCGGGATTTGTGAGCTTCGTCCATAACTAGCTTCCTGAGGTCTCCGTAGAGAGGTACCCATATACGATTCATGAAATACCGGGTACCATTGGGTTTCACTTCCCAAACACGTTCCATCTTTCCCACAGATTCGGCCTTGATGTTCTCTTCCTTAACTGCTTCTAGCTGCGTGTCGCGTATCTGTTCGGGTAGCCCTGAATGAATTGTGAACTGTAGTGCTCGTACCCGACGAGATTTCAAGTGCTCCTTCCGACTAAGGGAATCAGCTACCATGTTAGCTTTACCCGGGTGATACCGAATGGCACATTCATAATCGTTCAGGAGTTCGATCCAGCGACGCTGTCGCATGTTCAACTCCTTTTGGTCAAAAATATGTTGGCTGCTCTTGTGATCCGTGTAGATTGTGCACCTTGATCCATATAGATAGTGTCTCCAAATCTTAAGTGCAAACACAACTGCTCCCAATTCCAGGTCATGTGTCGTGTAGTTCTTCTCGTGAACCTTTAACTGTCGAGATGCATACGCGATGACCTTATCACGTTGCATGAGTACACATCCGAATCCTTGAATGGAAGCGTCACAATATACCACAAAATCATCTGTCCCCTCTGGCAAGGACAAAATGGGCGCACTGCAAAGCTTCTGTTTCAGTAATTGAAATGCTGCTTCCTGTTTGTCACCCCAAGCATACTTGGTACCCTTCTGAGTGAGAGTGGTAAGCGGTTGCGCAATCTTGGAAAATCACTCGATGAAACGTCTGTAGTAACCAGCCAAACCCAAAAATTGGCGGATCTCTGTCGGTGTCCTGGGTGCTTCCCAGTTCTTGATAGCATCGATCTTGGTGGGATCAACGTGTATACCCTTTTCATTCACGATATGCCCGAGGAACTGAAATCACACTTCGAAAACTTGGCATATAGTTTCTCCCGTTAAAATAGTTCCAGCAAAATCGCAGATGCTCAGCATGTTCTTCTTCACCTTTTGAGTGGATGAGTATATCATCGATGAACACGATGACAACTTGTCGAGATACGGCTTACACACGCGGTTCATGAGGTCCATGAACACCGCGGGTACATTGGTGAGACCGAAGGGCATGACCAAGAACTCGTAATGGCCATACCGAGTGCGAAATGCCGTCTTGTAGATATCCTCCTACCTGACGCGTAGCTGGTGATAACCGGACCGTAGATCAATCTTGGAGTAGTAGCTTGACCCTTGAAGCTGGTCGAAAAGATCGTTGATGCGAGGTAATGGGTATCGGTTCTTGACAGTAACCTTATTGAGTTCCCTATAGTCGATGCACATGCGGAAGGTCCCGTCCTTCTTCTTGACAAAAAGGACCGGAGCTCCCCATTGCGAAGTACTGGGTCGGATAAATCCTTTTTCCAACAATTCCTGAAGTTGGGTAGATAGCTGTTGCAGCTCTGCTGGAGCTAAGCGGTATGGGGCCTTGGCGATAGGAGTCGCATGGTTTGCCAATTCGATTTCAAACTCCACTTGTCTATGTGGTGGAAGACCGGGTAACTCCTCTAGAAACACATCGGGAAAGTCACGGACGATGGGGATATCTTCAATCCGCTACTCGTCCTTAGACTGCTCGGTGACCAGTGCGAACAAAGCAAAAGAGTTCTTTCTCCGAAGATACTTCTGAGCTTGCATGTAAGAGATGATGTTCGTGACGACGCCTGCCTTATCGCCTTGCACCATTAAGACTTCGTCGCTAGAGAGCGGAATATGGATAGCTTTCTCGAAACAGAGAACTTCAGCTCGGACGTCGGATAGCCTATCCATTCCGGCTACCACATCAAAACTACCAAGAGTAGTTGTCATCAGATCAATGGTAAAGGTGTGACCCGCGAGTTTAAGTTGACAGCCGGTTACTAAATGGGTCACAGGTACAGATTTACCATCGGCTAGTTCTATGACGTAAGGGGTCTCTAGGGGTTTAGGCGTGAGATTTAGGTTCTTCCTAAAAGACTCAGATATAAAACTCTTATCTGCACCCGTATCAAAAAGTAGAGTAGCAAAATGATCGTTAAGGGGAAACTTACCAGTGACCACATTCGAGTCGTTTCTGGCCTCTCCACGGCCCAGCGTGAATGCACGACCTTTGGCACCTCCTGTGCCACCATTTCCATTGTTGTTATTGTTGTTGTTGTTGTTGTTGTTCCCACCATTGTTGTTGTTGCGAAGCTACGGATAGTCTCGCTTGAAATGGGCAGTACTACCGTACTGATAGCATCCCCGGTTATTACCTTGCTGTTGACCCTGGTGCTGGTTCTGATTTTGTCGTGTCATGATCTCCCCGCGACAATCCTTTGCCGCGTGTCCTGCTTTGCCACATCGTTGGTAGCGATTTCCAGCGCAAGGGCCGTGATGATGGAGGTTACAACGATTACATTATGGCTTTCGACCCGCATAGCCGCTTGAGTTCTGGGTGTTGTTGGCAGACTGATTGTTGTGACCCCGATTGTTGTTGAAGTTGTTGGACCGCTTCTGGTTTCCTTGTTGTGGCTGGGCTGATGAAGACTGTCGAGCAGGTGAGTCTTCAAATTTTCTTTTGTTGTCAGGGACAACTTCGGTTGCACCCCTAGGTGGCAACTTCCTTTGCTCCACCGCCTTATCGGTGAGTTTATGCGCCAGCCTAATCGCTTGATGCTCCATCGTAGGGTTGCTAGACATTACCATGACCTGGATCTCAGGGACCAGACCCCCAAGATAAAACTCAAGTCGTTTTTTGACGGTGTTAGCCAAATCGGGACAAAGGAACACCAGATCATGATGTTTTGCCGTGTACGCTTCAATTTCTGACCCGACCATCTTGTGGTTCCATAACGCCTGTTCCAACTATTGAACTTTGTCCCGCTGACAGTATTCCTCCTTGATTAGGGCCTTAAATTCGGTCCAGGCCATTGCGTTCGCCGCAAGAAGTCCACGCGTTTGGACTTGTGCATTCCACCAAGTCAATGCCCCATCTTCCAACGTTGAGGCAGCATACTTGACCTTATTAGCTTCAAGGCAATTGTACATCTCGAAAACTGATTCAGACTTTTCAATCCAACGGACCAGTCCTATGGGTCCTTCAACACCCGTGAACTTGCTCGGTTTTTCATCCAGGAACATCTTGTAGGGGTTAAGACCCCCTCCTGAGGATAGAAGATAGGTAGTCAGCGAGAAAGTCTACTAGCCCAACTATTAGATTTTCCCATGAAAATTTAATAATGGTTACCTGCTGGTGGGTTAGGAACACCTGCTAGAGCAGCATTCACGTGTTCTTGGATTAATGCGGCCAATTCTTCAGTTGACATGTTGAGGTTTCCATGACGACCGGTTGCCATTTCAGATCTTTGCAAGACAACACAAATACACACCGATAAGTATATATATCCAATATAGTTATCATATTCCAAACTTTAATAATCACACAAATTATGTCAACCCGACAATTTAAACAATCAAAAGGAACATTCGATTAAATAAATTGCAATGTCTCACAAAATACCAACCAAACATCTCAGTTTAATTATAAAATTTCAAGTTTAAACAAAAGTGGAAACAAACAAACTAAAAGAAACAAAATGGGGATTGGCGAGACGAGTTAGTCATCTATGTCTCCATCTCCCAAGTCGCTATCACTGGCGTCATCCTCTTCGGCGTTTTCAGCTTCAACAGCCGGGTCCTATTCCGGCTCTTCTTCCTCCGGATCCTCCTCCGGGTCTTCCTCTGGATCATCCTCTTCGTCCTCTACCGGCGCTGGAGGGGCCGGTGCTGGTGCGGGTACTAGGACAGGTGGTGCTTGGTTCTGCTCCAGTTCTTGAATCCTCCAACTGGACTCAAGAACTCTGTCTTCGAGCCAGTCAGCCCTCAGCCACTCAGCACGAAAGTCCTTAGCTAAAATGTTTCGAACTCTCTTATTCTCATATTGCTCTTCCTCGAGCTCTCTAGTTTTACTAGTTAGCTGACGTATCATCCATCCCTGGGCTTCGATAGTCTCCTGCATTCTCTCTAGCTGTTCCTGTGGTTTCCTTAATACATCTCTAAGTAGATCATCCCCCACTCCTAAAGAGTTGACCGGTTCAACCGGTATAGCGGTGGTCGGACGGGAGGATGACTCCCCTCCTAGAGCGAGTCTTTTCCTAGCAGCTGAGCGTGTCTCCACGCCATGAGGTGGTGAGGGTTCGACCATGGGTGCCTTCCCCGGCGCCCTTGGTTGTCGAGATCTGTCGGATGATGATGATGACAAAGCCTGCTGGGTTGGTGTAGTTAGTTACGAGTTGCGTATATCACAATATACATATATATCTCACATAGAACAATTGTAGTATAAACACATAACAAGATATCACAGTTCGGTGCCAACTAAGTCTAGTGTCGTGTAACAGCTGTAGTTTAGGTCTACTTTTAATGCAAACCTGGTTCTCTATAGCTAGAGGCTCTGATACCAATCTGTCACACCCTCAATTTCCACTTGCGGAGTATTACCGCGAGGCGTGTGATCAAACTAGAATTTCAGACACTAGCAATATCGAACGACTCTATATGTTTTATTTAAACGTTTTCTGAAAACATTTGTTGTAACCATTCGTAGTCATTTTCAAAATATCATAGTTTCAAAGTTAGCGGAAGCATTAAAGTAAAGTAACGGGCGCCAACATAAACGCCAAAACCAAAATCCCAAACATTATTCGTAAATAAGACTCGATAAACATGTCTAGATCAAATGCAAGTGAGTGCACCTAGCGCTCCTAGCGTCCTGAGAAACATGTAAAGAAACAAGTGTCAACATTAAAGAAGAGTGAGTTCACAGGTTTTTATAAGATCACAAGTTCGGTTTAAAAGTTTGTTTTTCCCCGTTATCCCTAACCCGGGATAACGACTTAGATCCATTATTCCTAACCGGAATAATAATGTTGGTTCGCAAAATAAGTTCAATGTTAACATGTAGGTAGCGAGCCTAGAGTTACGTCACATAAGAGTTCGCGATCAAAGCTGACTGTTGTTGCCTCAGTGTTGCCAGGTCTATCATGAGCATGGCGAGAGTTAGGCCAAATTAATCACCCGTTGACCATTCCCGGTCGGCTAGCGCGACTAGCTCGGGTGGGGCTTGTCGGGCCGAGTAGTACTACCATAATTTCCCTGCTATCTAACCCAATACTAACAATCCGAGAGTTGGTTGAGGACTTCCGTGATAAAGCTACTTAGTGACCATAACGTATATTAACATTAACTTAGTTACCGAATAGTTAACGGCGTTAATTTCGCATAACGTAAAAAGATAGAGTTGTAGAGTGTGTACATGTTTCTCCCCCTGTTGTTTAAAACTGGAATAAATAGGGGCCGTGAACTCACCTTAAATTGCTCGGTTAGAATAACGCAAAAGAAGCACATGATGGAACCACAAATTGCGTCCTAACATGTCAACCGATTTAAAGTTAGTGTGTGAACACACTGACACAAAACCTTACGCATAACTAACACACAGTGCGGCACACGTCATAACCAAATCGAAACCATAATCATGCATGCAAAGTATCACCATACAAAATAATGATCAAATCAACTTGTCATAAACACAGATTAACTCATACAACACTTAGGTACACACAAACGCAAGTTATCATGTTTCAGCTTGTACGCTCATAACTGGGCGGTTTTCGAGGATTTTTATAAAATAGTTCCAACATTCCAAAAATTCTAATCTTTTTACAGGAGATGTCAATTTGACTGTAGAAGTTTTTGTGAAATTTTCAAATCCTAAATCTTTACTAGTTATTTATAAACATTTATATACTAGGCTGCAGTCAGATTCGTCGCTTTCTGACTGCAGTCCACGAGAAAAATTATTTAAAAATTATCATTCATCCAATTAAAAAAATTCCAGTGGGAGATTTCCGGGAATTCCCGTCTCCAGTTACTGTGCAAATTTCGTGACCTAACCACCTACAGACTATGAGATCCGACTCTATAAAAACCTGCAAATTCTGCAGAATTTACACTGCTTCAACTGCTGTACTAAATGACCATTTAAATAGCAAACGACCTCAGAAAAATATGAATCCGGCGCCATTTGAAGCGTTTTTCAAAAATACATGTTTTAGGCTTCAGAATATCCACTTTTCGATAAATTATTGGCTGTAAATGTCAATCAGCATACTGTTTTCGACTTTATCACATTAGAAACATGTTTAAACGATCATGACGCTTAGTTGTATTGATTAACAACAGGAAAAATTGGCAAATATCATCATATATCAATATTCATGCAAAACCTAAATATATATCATGATCTTTATCGCTAAAACGCAGCCTGCGATTTTAGTATTCAACATAACATCACAACCGCAAAGATTCGCACATTCATCCGAACCAATCATAAATCACAACACTTTTTCATACTAATAATCCTACAAACACATAATCATGATCAAGATTACACCAAAACCTAGTGTGAATCGTAAAACAATTAAACCCTAACCTTGAAATGATGATGATTAGCGAACCGGGACAAGCTTGGAATCAATCCAGGAAGTGTGGGGTTTGCGACCGTGAGAGGGGGGGGGGCTGCCGTCGACCTTCTCTAGGGATTAGGGTTTCTCTTTTTTTTTTGAAACATCCCCATGCATACATTAATATAAATATAATAAGGGGAGGGGGGCGGTCGCGATGGGGGGGGGGGGGGGGTTTGGGTAAGTGGCTTGGGCCTCAAGTTTAGGTTATTTCCTTGGGCCGCAAGGAGGTGTGGGTAGCAAGATCGACAAGTTTCGCGGCTCGGTTCGATTCGGCTATTTATTTATTTTATTTATTTTATTTTATTTATTTTTTATTTTTACAGTTCTGTAACACAAGCTTATAACTAATAAATCGCGAAATCAAAGCGTGATACAATAATCTACAAGCGTCTAATAACACATAGCACGTAATTCAGATACAACCCGTCTAATAACACATAGCACGTAATCCACCTTATAGATTCACAAAGTTAGCGTAGTTATTGCTAGCGTGTAATTTAATTCTCCGAATTAAATCAGCGTAGGAGTGAATAACCATAAAGTCGCACGTTTAAGATACCTGAAAAGCCGGGATGTCACAAAATGTAGAAGTAGAAAGCTGCAACAGTGAATGTGATCTGAGACAGTTGGTAGCCTGCAGAAACTTGACGTTTGTCAGTAGATCAGGCCTCAAGGCTCTGATACCACTTGTGAACGGGGGATTGGCTCATCCGATGAGCAACCGGTCTAATATAACTCAGCAAGCAGAGGCGGAGTTCATTGCTAGAGAGGATGACAAACGAACAAGAAACTATTTAACTGCTCTGAATTGTATTGATTGACGTGCAAAGTACAGACGCAAGAAACAAATCATCAGGGATTCCACGTACCAACTGAACTAACACTACTTAGCTCTGACACAACACTCCTCTATTTATAGGTCGACATGACTTGCACTGGAGTGTTTGAAACAGAGACTGTGACTCGTGCGAGTGATTGCCTCGTACGAGTGACAGAGTGTCACGCGTACGAGTCAACTGACTCACTCGTACGAGTCATCTAGAAACATATAAAGCAAATAATAACATTTATATAAATGTCGTTTAAGCCCTATTTACAATATCGACATATCCTAGACGTAGGCAATAGACATAATGTACCAACACTAATGTTATTCAACTCTTACTTAAAATTAAAATCAAATGAACTCTCGTCAACACCCAACATTTCTACAATTTCCTCCTTGAGTTGGGGAATGCTTGATCCATAAGATGACTGTGGGCTTTGAGATGCGTTTGGATTGACCGTTGCAAATGATTGAAAACTATGGTTTTGATTTGACGGTGGGCTCGGTGTGCTGTAAGCATTAAAGGCAGTCTTGATCTTCGGAGATTGTATTTGAGCAGCAGAACTATTATTGAAGTAAAGATTAACATCTTGTTGCACTAGAACATTCTTGTTCTTCGCCATCTTTTCCATTTCTAGTTCATGTCCCTCCAATCATTCAATGAAATGTGGTAATGAGAGATTACCATATTCTGATCCACTCATCAAAATGGTCAAATAGGTAGACCATTCGCCTTGTAGCAAGGAATCAGCGAGTTTATCAACAAGTTCTTCGTTCGTCTTGACGATTCCTATTCGCTTCAGTTGCACCACCAGATGAGCGTATCTTTCATTTAGCTGCTTAAACTTCATTCCTCTTATCAACGTAAATATATGAAATTCTTTACTCAACAACGATCTCTTCCCTTTGGACAATTGGGCACTTCCCTAGAACTTCAGTCAAAGAGCATTCCACAATGATTGTGCATCATCATCATGTTGTAATAATGCCAGTATGTCCCCTTTGATGGATTGTTGGAGAATGTTCATCTTTTTCTTCTAATTAATAAACTTTTCCCTTTCATATTCTTAAAGTTGAGCCAATGTCTTCTCGAGCCCGTTCTCTCCAAAAGGTGATTGGTATTTTTCTTCCGTAGCAAACCAAAAGTAAAATTATTTGCCTGAACCCAGTTTATGAAACGTTCGCTCCAACTATCGAAGTCTTCGAGGTTCATTAACTTTGACGGTTTCGTCATAGTACCCATCTCGTTTTCAAGATTCATGTTTTGTGTTGCAGTAGTCGTGACTGCTGATGTAAATGCATTTTAAAATTCTTCTGCCATTTTCTTCAAAGTTTTAAAAACACACTTTTCGAACAAACTGATTAGTACGGAAAAATTCCTTTGTGCGGATAACTAATAACAGTTCGTGCGACCATAATCCGTATGTACGACCAGAAATTTGTGCAGACAAGGTGATTTAAACAAGTTACCCGTGCGAACAAGGAAATATGGAAATTTCACTCGTACGAATGAGATATTCGGACGAATGTGTAACTCATGCGACTCACACTTGTAAATTTTGAAACTTGTAAGTTTCTAAGAATTTCTGATTACTTGCTCGTACAAATGGCCTAAATCGTATGGTCTGTTGTTCGTGCGAGTGGTCTCTCTACCCGTACGAAACAACTAAGTCTCTAAACAGATGAATTTTACCGATTTAGACAATGATTAAGCTTGATTTTAGATCTGAAATTGTTAAGGATTGATTAGAATAGAATTTAACGTGATATCCTAGAATCCTAGTCCAATTTGTCCATAATTTCGTCCCAACCTGAGAACAGTTTGGGAGAAATGTAGAAGTAGAAAGCTGCAACAACGAATGTGATCTGAAACAGTTGGTAGCCTGCAGAAACTTGACGTTTCTCAGCAGATCAGGCCTCAAGGCTCTGATAAAACATGTGAACGGGGGATCGGCTCCTCCGATGAGTAACCGGTCTGATCTAACTCAGCTAGCAGAGGTATAATTCATTGCTAGAGAGGATGACAAACGAACAAGAAACTGTTTAACTACTCTAAATTGTATTGATTGACTTACAGAGTACAGACGCAAGTAAACAAATCAGTAGTGCTTCCTCGTAACAACTGAACTATCACTATTTAGCTCTGACACAACACTCCTCTAATTATAGGTCGACATGACTTGCACTGGAGTGTGTGAAACAGAGACTATGACTTGTGCGAGTGATTGCCTCGTACGAGTGGCAGAGTGTCACTCGTACGAGTCAACTGACTCACTCGTACGAGTCATCTAGAAAACATATAAAATAAATAATAACATTTATACAAATGACGTTTAAGCCCTATATACAATATCGACATATCCTAGACATAGGGAATAGACATAATGTACCAACTCTAGTGTTATTCAACTGTTACTCGAAATCAAAATCAAATGAACTATTGTCAACACCCAACATTTCTACAATTTTCTTCTTGGTGTAATTATGAACAAATTCACCTTCTACGACTCCATGTTCCAAGTAGAAAACTCTAGGTTTTCGCAAATCAGGAACAACCGATATAGGTGTGAGGATTCCTGATTTCTCTGCATCGTTTACTAGATCCTTTTGCTTCCCCTGTCTCTGAGAACCATCTTCTTCATTAACTGTATGGTTCAGATAAGCATCGTAGTTGAATGACTCAGTGATCTTCGCATCTAGAATAGTCACAACAGTACCTCCTTGATTATCATCATTGTCATCACCTTTGTCGTCATCATCTTTCTTATCATTTCCACCAACATCTTCATCATCATCCTCATTATAACCAATAACCTCTTCATCTATCTCAACATCCAGCTTTTTCTTTTCCAATTACTTTTCCTTCGCTTAGACTCGGTTCTCTAACCAATACATATTTAATTAACGGTTCAACTTCAATTTCTGGTTCAGTTGGGATAATCATAGGAATTTCTGTAAGTCCGTGATATGGATCTATACACGGTATCACAACCACTAATCGGTTGCGGAAATAAAGATTAGATGAATAGAACAAGAACACTCTCTGATTAATCAACTTGCATACACCGAATGGTGTGGTATACAAGATATCTGAAAAACAAACTGACCAGCCACCAAAATATTAACCCTAACACATGTATTTATACTAATCACAAAACCCACTAATTACAACCCGAGGCCCATAATGCTCTAGGAAGCCCATTCTTTCACCCTTAGCCCCAACTGCAACACTAATGTGTAAACCTTTTAGCTAGGGGCCCAACAATCTCCCCCTAGGTTTATATCATTAGGCGATTAATCCTTTGGTAGTGCATCAACTCCCATTCTACCAGCTATGATCCCTGCAACTGCCGCCGTCCAATCTTTAGCACATGCTTTATACAACTCTCTAGTTTAAATCTGATTCGCGGCTAGAACTTGCAGGTCTTCATCGTGAAAGCTCACTAAATCAACCACATCATTCACGCGAAAGGCTTTCTCCTTGGTCACAATCGCCACACTCCCGACCTTTGGATCATACATCCAAAAGTTAAAATTCTTCAAAATGCCTTTGGGAAATGTTGGAGCGACTGGTATAACTAGTTCCTTATCAGTCGGATGGCACATCACAGACTTAAACCCTCTAGCAGTTCTCACATCTCTAACACCTTTAGTTGCCCGTAAATACGGTTCATCTGTCTTCATCTTTTTGAATCCATTCTTTACTTCTTGCTCCAGTTTGCTTTCTCTAACTCGCAGTAAACTTCCTCTTTGGATCACTCAAATAATCATCTAATCCAGCCTGACGATCTGCTGCGAGCTGTTCAACAGCAATTCTATCAGCTTCTCTCTTTTTAGCAACTTGATGACCATGTTCAACATCAATAGGATCATCAACTGGATAAGAAAACTCTCGTCCAAACTTATTCTCCAACTTTGCCTTCAGATCGAAAACCATACTCATCAATAACGAAACATCACCCTAAAGTTGGTCTAACGTCTGATCACGCGCATCTAATTGAGTCTGTAGAGAAGCTTCCTTTGCATCTGTAAGAATAACCTCCTGCTCGAGCACTACCACTCTCTTCTTCAGATCGACTACATCAACGTCGTCCTCATCACTATCAACCCCACTGAATTCAAATGCTCTCTTTTCAGACCCCCTGAAATACTCAATATCTTGATCCTGACCACCACCAGAGCCACTATCCCCTACCCCCGATCCTCCAACACTAGCAAAACTACCACTACCACCCCCAAAATCCATCATCTCGAGTACAGATTAAGCTAGAATGGACATGACAGTAGACTGAGTGACAACAAGAGGAACTGTCGGTTCTTTAGAAGTAACAGGTTCAACAGTGGAAGTATCAGTCAAAGATATAGTGACCGAGGATGTAACAGTGATCGGTTCTTCAGTAGTATCATCAATATGAGCTTCGGTTTGTATCTGGACTTCTGTATGAATGGGTTCTTCGGTTGCTTCTGTTCGTCGTCTTTTCAACAATGGTACTTCCTCTTCTTCAACATCTTTAGCTGAATCAGCTTCAGCAACTGGGATATCAGAATGAGGCAACACGAGAGGAGGATTCCCTTGCTGCTCCTGAATCTCCTTCAGATGTGCAATATGCGCTGTTATGTTCTCAGTAGTGAGTTCTTGTAGCTCTGGAGTCGGATGAACTTCAGATTTTGTAATAGATTGCAACAGAGCTTCTTCATTATCAGTATCTACATCAGAAACTATATCTTCAATCTCAACCTCTTTCTCTACCACTGGTTATCATGTTCTTCAGCCACCGTAGCATTCACCAGCTTAGGTGCTGGGATATCCTGACCAATCATCTTAGAAAACTATCCAAACTTCTTCAATGGAATTTGTCCAACAAAAAATGTCTTCGACGTCGATATGTTCTTCTTCATCGTGTCAAAAATAGTTCGACCCATAGGCTTGATATTCAACAAGTTCGCATCAAAAGCCTCTTTAGCCATATCATAATAACGGGCATCCAGAATTAGCTGTACAAATCGAGGATACAACAAAAACATCTTCTTCTTCGACTGCTCAAGAATCTTCTTCATATTCTCGAAAATATAACCAGAAAAGTTATATTTCTAATCCATCAGCAAAGAAACTATCGCCAAAGTTTGCGTCGGGTTTGGCTGATCTAACCCGCCCTTGTTCTCAGATACGCACTTCATAAACATATGAACTAACGATCTCAAGTACGCCGAGAACATCTTCTTCAAAAACGATGGATATGTTCCCTCATAACCCATTTCTGTCAATACCGGCATCAACTACTCCTTAGCATATAATATCATATCGCTCTCAAGATCCGTAAACTTCAACACCTCCCTAATACATGCTTCGTTCACGACAATCTCCTTCCCCTGAATAGATGAACTACTATAAGGCTTCTTGTCAACACCCCTCAAATGAAATCTTGCCTACTTCTAAAACATGTGCACAAGATCACGATATATAACCAGGTTTGCTCGGAGTGCATATGTGATCCTGTAGTCATTCAAACCCACCATCATAGACTTGAACTCTTGGAAAAACTCTGCTGGTGGATCTGACAAATAACCCGCCTGGTTATGAAACTGCTCTTCTACCAATAAAACAGCATCAAAAGCCTCTTCAGCCATTTATGTCAGAAGAATAACAGATTAAACCATACTCAGGAAAACATTTACTAATTAAACTAGACGTCCAAGTTAGCATAAGTTAACTGGTCAATTTCAAACTAAGATGTCAAAAACTCATTAGCTCAAATATGATTGAAAGATCAATAAGCAGGTCAAGAAATAGGTCATTAATGAATTTGACAAGTTCAAGGTTCAATTGAGGATTCATCATAAAGTTTAGTTTTAATGTTCAACATTCAATCCGGAAGGTTTAAAAAACCATTTCAGAGAGTTCAAACACTAAGATTCGGAATCAAAAGGGTTCAAACCGGAATCCCGATGGACCCCTTATCATCTCAGATGAATGCCATCCGAAATGGAATCCGAGTTCATCTATTTCGGTTGAATGCTCATCCGAGATGGACTTCGGAGTGCACACTTTTGGAAGGGTCATCCGAGATGCCATCCGAGATGCTTAATTACATGAAGATTTGAAGATTAACATTTAATTTTGATGATTAAGAAGCACTTTATACCTAATTAAGATGTAATTCGGATGAATGTGAAAAAAGTTTAATTCGGATGATGATCAGAGTATTTCCGAAGAAGATTTTAGTGAATGATCTGAAATGTAATACTGATAATCTGATATACTATTCTGAAATGTGCTTGTGCCTAAGGATGGCCCAAGTCAATTCGGATCCAACTGAACTTGGTCAACGCTATTTGGGCCCAATTCGGAACAGTAATAAGTCCGAAACGGTCAAATGAAGAGGGTCCAATTCGGTCAATGGGCCTATCCGGAATGGTTCAAAAGGCCCAATCCGAAACAGTACCATAGTGGGCCCAATGCTGTTCAACTTCAAAATTTTCAAAAATTCTATTGGATTAGCCCAGTTCCAAAACTCAGTAGGCCAGTCCAATACCCCTTGACATAAATCATCTAGCTAAAAAATCAACAGTTTAAATTAACCGAGCAACCAAACAAACTTTACCAAATGTACAGAAGTAAGCAAAACATTTAAACAAGATCAATACAACATATACACAGTTTTGCTAAGGGATCAAATCGTTTTCAAGAAGACTAAGGAACACGTTCAGTGTGAGCTGGGTCAGACTGGTCTAAGCGATTGCCAATATATTTTTCCATTTAAACCTAGAGCTCAACCTTCTAACTTTTGCTTTATGATATGCTTAAGCTAATGTTATACTATAATACCCGTGTGTCCCACTCCATGACATACCCTCGCGATAAAGGTAAGCACAACGGTTTACGATGTTTTGGTAACTTATACTGGAATAATCCTAGCTTTACAACGTTAGACAATTGATCATAGGTATGCACCATCGTGTATGCAAAGTTTTCAATGTTTTGTGTCCAACGAGGGTGAGATATACACCTTTTGGTGTTAATTTTGCTTTTAGGAGCAATTAAGGTTTTTGTCTAATTTGGTTCTATTAAGATATCCGGGCTGTGTCTAGGTCTGCATATAATTTGGATGCAACATAAGGACAACCAAGATACCCCGGATGACTCAACAATATAAACACCTAACACTTTAAATATTGGCCAACTATCAACGCAAGATTTAAGACCATAAAATCATATGCCGATGGTGTGTGACCCACTAGATATATAGTTCTTTAAGTTTATATCATTTAGCTTATAATATCCATTTGAGCTCTAAGCCTATCAACATATCACTTTCGATCCAAGTCGTTCCAGCTACAAAACCTTACATGTGTTAGCCAAAACCTTTATCACGAGAAATCATTTCATTTCCCAATCATTGCAAAACTGTTTGAAACTATTTTTGTCATTTTCTGAATTTTTTAATGTTTTTGTGTTTTTCTAATTTTTCTCCCCCTAAAATTGTGCATATATATGAACAAATTGTCACACCCCGACCCGCAGCGGAATAAGAGTCGGGGCATAATTGGGTTATCACCAAAGCTCATGACATTTACTATTATGTTTCATATTTAATAAAGTCAAAGTTACATTCTCAAATATTCAAACATGTTCATCCAATACAAAGAAAATAAAACAAACATAACAATCCCAACACTATATCGTTTTATTCTTCTAGTCCAAATCCTATGTGTTCCTAGCTGCAGCTGCTTCACCTATATCATGTGTAAAGTGGGGGTTTTTGGGTCAACATAAGTTGGCGAGTGAACCTTATTAGATAAACATTTATTAATAAATTAATTGTTAGTTTATCAAATGAAAATTTGTGCATAACCATAGATGAGCAATTGTGAATAATCAAGTAATGGCAAATAGCAGTCACAACTATAACATACAATAACACATGGCATCATACATGAACATACCATCATCATACTGTAAATAACATAAATGAAACTGTGCGATCAAGGCTCAATCAAACGGAGCCTATCGTATTGCATGTACTGAAAATGAAAATGTCTGTGCGATCAAGGCTCAATCAAACGGAGCCGATCGTATGTGGGCACGCCAGGTTCAACCGCATAATAAAATGGGGAACATGCTCAACGCTCATAATGTAATGGGGAGCGGCGGCCTATGAAATTGCATGTACTGAATAATAAATTGCATCTAATGATAACTACTTAACAGCAACAAACTGAATACACAAGCTCAAGTTATGATGTATGCACAATGGTTTAGTAATAATATATATAAACAAAGACACATCATACACCCCAAAACGTGATTAAACCGGGGAATTTGTAAGATTCACTCACATTAGGTGCGTTGGATTGGAGATGGTGAGATGTGCACGAATTAGATGAACGGATCAACGAGGAATACTAACCTAAATAATAATGGAAAAATATATTAAATGGAGGAATTTTATTAAGGATTTTAATGAAATTTTTAGATATATTTTTTTGAGTTTATGGCTATTTTCTATCTTTAAAAATGTTATTTTTAAGTATTTTTAATTGATTTTAAATTAAATTAAATAAATAAAAATATAAAAAAAATATTATTATTTTTTTTAGCGTTGACCGTTGACCGTTGACCGGTTCGGTCAGCGAATTAATCTGCACCGGGTGAGGCTTGAACCCGAGACCTCCCGTTCGCGTGCACGCAGCTCTACCAACTGAGCTACGTGTCTAACCCGAAATAATCTTGTTTTTAATTATATTTATACACTTATTCGATTTAACCGAATTTCCTTTATTTGCAAAAACATTTTAATTTAATCGGACCGGTGCTCGTGACGGGTTTCGAACGCGCAACGTGTAGTTCATGTTGCACACAGTCCACAGCTGGACTGTGTGTCTAACGTGGTTAATATCTCGGTTTTTATTATACTTAACAACTAACTGGGTTATCCCGGTTTAGTTTTTAAACAAAAAGGCGTGTTGTAATATAAGGTGTGCGTGTAGCAGGGATCGAACTCGGGACGTGTGTGTGTAATTTGCACACAGTCCACCGCTGGACTGTGTGTCTAACCCATTTAAAATACCAATTTTAATTAATCTTATGTTATGTTGTGTCTTCATCTTCTTCGCCGATTTACACAGACAAACATATTCCGACTTGTTATGACTGATTTTTGACTTATACGCTTTTCAGACATTATCAATAATTTAAAAGTAGAGAATGGAGAGAGTTTAAGGAAAAAGGATATACCGATTGATGTGGTTCACAGAATTCCGGCGGAGGTTCGTCGGTACTAGAAGTGAACTCCGGCTGTTGAAACCAATTAACAGCGTTGTTCGATTATTTAAGAAGTTGAGTCACTTAAACAAGGTTTAACAGAAGTTTGGGAGATCATACCCGTTCACAGTGTGATTCCGGCAGTCTCAGAAGTTTTCCGGCGAAGGTAAGATTTTCGATAAACGTTGACTAGGATCGATTCTGATGGTGGAGTTATGTTAGAGACTGATTAATCACATGATTTAAACAGAAAGAGTCGGAGGAAATACCGTGTGGATGTGAGTCCCGGTTTTCCGGTGACTTGCAGAGTTTTTCCGGCGGTCTGATTCAAGCTTCTCCGATGGATTGTAAGGTTGCGGAAATGAAATTGGGAGTCTTGTAGAGTGTTCTGAGTCGCAGGAGAAGTCTATGATTGAAGTAGTCCGGGAATTGAAGACTTTCGGTTATTAAACCGATCTTCTTCCGAATTCAAGTTCCATTCATGGTAACATTGATTGAAATTGTCCGTTTATCGGTTATACTTGCTGGATCGAGAGTATCCAAAACGATTTGGATGATTGATAACCGGTTTCAGTTACAATGTGTAAACTCGATTGATTTACCTTAGTCTATAAAAATTATTTGTTTCCTAAACATGACTGAAAACAAGCAAGTGGCGGAGTGGTCTTGGGAGTAAGTGTTAAGTTGTTGAAGTGTTTCATGGCTGACCCGGGTTCGAGTCCCGGCAGCTTCATAATTTTTTTTATTTATTTTATTTTAACTTTTTATCAAATATAATTTTTATAGTTTAGTTTATTTATTAATTATGTATCGTTTAACTCGAAATAATCATAAATATTTAATGTAACTTTTATAATTTGGTACATGATTACAAAACGGAGCGGGTTTTGAAGACTCGATTTTTACAAATGTTACACAAATTTACAAGGCAAACTGAAAGAAAAGAGAATGAACACAAACTAAAAAGAAAAGATAAGGAAGCTCAGTTAGAAAACCAGATCATTTTGAGAAGATCCACAAGCACTTAAAAACGCGTGTTGCTAACATGTTTCGTGAACAAATCCGCAATGTTTGCATCGGTGTGGATTTTCTCAAGTTTAAGGAGACCCTTTTCATAGCAATCACGAATAAAATGAACTTTGATGTTTATGTGCCTTGTTTTGGAGTGGAAAACAGGGTTTTTGACAATTTGGATAACGACATCATTATCACAATAAATTGTTGTGTTTAAATAAGTCAAACCGTAATCTGCAAGCTGATGTTACATCCCTAAAACATGGGAGCAGCAAGCTGATGCTGCGACATATTCTGCTTCCGCTGTAGAAAACGAGACTGTCTGCTGCTTCTTGCATTGCCAAGAGATCAATCTATCTCCCAAGAGTTGGCATCCAGCTGAAGTTGGTCGCATGTCCCTGTCTGTACCTCCAAGATTACTGTCAGAGAAAGCATATAGTTCAAATTCAAAATTTTTAGGATACCAGAGCCCTAGTGATGGGGCCCCTTTGTATCAACATAAGTGACCTCACGAAAAATTAAGTGACTAGCCACCAAAATATTAAACCTAACACATGTATTTATACTAATCACAAAACCCACTAATACAACCCTAGGCCCATAAGGCTCTAGGAAGCCCATTCCTTCAGCCTTCGCTCAAACTACAACACTAATGTGTAAACCATTTAGCTAGGGACCCAACAATTTCATCTATCTTTCCTTTCCCTTTACCCATCGTTGCAGCTTCAGCTTCTGCTTTACACACACGTTTAGCAGCTTTAGCCTTTGCTTCTTCAATTTCTAACAAATCGAATTCTACATCAAAATCAAATACCAGCTTATTTGATAATACTTTATGAAATAGATCAAACTTTTTATCATTCCTCAATCTCTCAGCTTCATACTCTTCAACCAACCTTCTTAATCTTTCATTCTCGAAAAGAAAACTTGCTAATACCGCTTCTATGTCTCTCAGCTGCGACATAGTCTTCATCCTTAATATCTCTGAAGACTGGTTTTGCAACAAGCTCAGATTCCTTCTTTAAGTATAGATTCAATCGGACCAATGTCTCTCTATCCATATTCTCCAACACAAGCTCATCATTTGTAAGTCCCGATATCAGATCTAATAGGTATCGTAAACCTAATCAATTGCGGAAATAAAGATTAGGATGAAGAACAACTCTTGAATCAAAAACAACTTGCATACACCAGAATATTGTCTGATATAAGTTTTCAATAATAACTCTCTAACCCTGAAACATTAACCTAATACATATATTTATACTAACCATCTAGCCCACTAATTACAATCCTACGCCCATGAGGCAATAGGAAGCCCAAAACCCTCTAGTAAGCCCAAATGTACCACTAATGTGTAAACCTTCAATAGTATAAGCCCAGCAATCTCCCCCTAGGCTTACCACATTAGGCCTTTTAATTTTTATGTTGCGCATCAACTCCCAATCTTTCAGCAATGAATCCATCCACAGCAGTTGTCCAGTCTTTAGCACAACCGCTGTTCGAATCTGATTTGAAGCAAGAACCTGCAGATCTTCATCGTGAAAACTCACCAAATCGACCACATCATTAACACGAAACGCCTTCTCTTTCATCACAATTGCCACACTTCCAACTTTAGGATCATATAGCCAAAAATTAAAATTCTCCCAAATTCCTTTTTGGAATGTTAGAGCTACTGCTATAACAAGTTCTTTATCCATCAGAGGACACATCACTGATTTAAACCGCCTCCCAATCCTTGCATCACGCACCCCTTTGCTGCTCGCAGATATGGCTCAACCGTTTTCATTGTCTTAAAAACCAGTCTTCACTTCCTGTTCCAACCTCTTGAAAAACATCCAGCAAGGACCTCGCCCGATAGTATCATCATCAGAGTAAGGAGCTCGTAACAGATCAGTCAAGGCAATCGTCGTCAAAGTTTCAAACTGAGACTCCTTAGAATAAAATTCCCGAGTACCGTCCTGTCTGACAATAATCGCATCTTCTTCACATGATGATACATCCAGCAGAGCACTTTTGATTTATTTCCGACATTGCTTTAGTAACTCGAGCCGAGTTCCATGACATACTGTTCAGATTGGTTGGACGGATCCTTCAACTGAAAATTTTCATCAGGCGGATTAACGTAAACATTTTTCATCAAAATCATCTGTTTCTTTTTTGGGTCGTTGAAAGCTTTTGACTGGCAGTGTACTTCTTTCTTCGATCACGCAAATAATAATCAAAACTAGCTGTCTATCAGAAACCAACTGTTCCGCAACTACCATATCCGCTTCAGTGTGTTCGGCTGCTCTCTGCTCGGCCGCTCTATGGCGGTGTTCTATATTCATTGGATCATCAGTAGGGTCAGAAAACTCTCGCGCAACTTAGCCTTCAAATCAAAGACCAAAGTCATCAACATAGTGGGTCCCCTCGCAACTGATCGATCATTTGGTCCCTCACGTCTAAGCGTGTCTGCAATGAAGCAATCTAAGCATCTTTAAGTATGACCTCCTGATCAAGTACAATAACTCGCTTCTTCAAATCAACAACATCAACCTCTACATCTTCATCATCACTATCCAGACCACTAAACTCAAAGGCGCATTTCTCTGATCTTCGTAAAGATTCTGCAGCATCACCCTCAACACCACCTATACCACTTCCACCCGCTCCAGATCCCTCAGCACCCACTAAACTACAGCCAAAATCCTTCATTCGTAATACAGAGTCCGCTGGAACAGATACGACCATGGAATGTGTAGCAATATGAGCAGTATTCGGTTCAGAAGAAATAGTAGAATCAATCATCGAATCATCTGTCAAAGGTACAGTAAATAAAGATAAAGCAGGAGTAGATGTCACTAGTGTAGATTCTTACTACCAACGTGAACTTCTGAATGACTTGGTTCGTTAATAGTCTCCGTCCATCGTCTCTTTATCAAAGGCACTTCGTCTTCTTCAACCTCTTCATCAGACTCTACCACACCGACAGGAATGTCAACAGAAGGTATCACAAGAGGAGGATCACCTTGTCGCTCTTGAATTTCTTTCAAGTGTGTAATAAGAGCTTTTAGGTTCTCTGAAGAAAGTTCTGGCAAAACTAGAGTCAAATTAGCATTAAATTCGGTAAGGTCGTCTAAGAAAGCTTGTTCCTCGTCTGTGTCTGCATCAGTAACCAGATCTTCAACCTTAATCTCTTTCTCTTTCACAGGCATATCATGTTCTTCTTCAACGATAGCATTAACTGGTGTAGGAGTTGGGACATCCTGTCTGATCACCTCAGCGAACCTTCCGAACTTCTTAAATGGGAAACGACCAACAAAAACAGTCTTCGATGTCGAACGGTTTTTCTTCATAGTGCTAAAAATAGTTGGTCCCATTGGCTTCATAGTTAGCAGATTCGCATCAGAAACATCCTTGGCTAAATCGGGATATCGAGCATCCAAAATAAACTTCACGAAGCGCGGATATAGATGAAACATCCTCTTCTTTGACTATTTTAAAATCTTCTTTATATTTTCGAAAATATAACCTGAAAAGTTATATTTCCAATCCATAATAAGGGCCACAATCGCGGAAGTTTGAGTATGATTTGGTTGGTCTAACCCTTCCTTTTTCTCAGAAACACACTTCATAAACATATGCACCAGCAATCTCCAGTAAGCGGGAAACATTTTCTTAAGCAGTGGCAGATATGATCCCTCATAACTCATCTCCGTAAGAATAGGAAATACTTTCTCGTTTGCGTACACAGTTGGATCACGTGTAGCGTCTGTAAACTGTAGTACCTCTCCAACACAGGCTTCATTCACTAAGATATCCTTACCCTGAATCTGAGAACTAATGTACAGCCTTACATCAGCTCCTCTCAAGTGGAATCTAGCTCTCTTCCAAAAGATGTGCACCAGATCTCTATATATCATCAGGTTGGCACGAAGTGCATACACAATCTTGCACTCATTTAGCCCAGACATCGTGGATTTGAACTCTTGAACAAATTTCGTTGGTGGATCTGATAGATATCCCGCTTGATTATGAAATTGTTCCTCCACCAGCATGACTGCATCAAATTCTTCTTCCACCATTTCTATCAAAAACAATAACCAAGTTAACTCAATCTCAACACAACTAATAGAAGTTAAGGGAGTTCATTAGGATTAAGGGTCAACACAAATCGGATGGTTCAAACAGATTTCAGAGGATCAATTACTAAAAAGGTTCAAACCAGTTTGAGGTGTTCAATCACTTGGAAAGGTTCAAAAGAGCTCAAAGGTTCAGACACTGGAATCCGGATTCACCAACAGTTCAACAGTAATCCGGATGAACCTTTCATCTATCCAGATTCGTAAACAGGTCAATCAATTCGGATTCGCAAACAGGTCAATAGTAATTCAGATGGACCTTACATCAATCCGGGTGAACATCATCCGAGATGAAATCCGAGTTCATCAACTCGGTTGAATGTTCATCCGGAATGAGATCTGAAATACCAGGCTCTTTGAAGACCAATTCGAAATGCTGCCCGAAATACATGAATACTTGAAGTTTATCATTAACTTTCACAATTTTTAAGCATTATATACCTAATCCGGATGAAATCTAAGATAAAGTCTGAAATGAAAGATGAACAGTGAGTTCAGAGATGATCATAGAATATCAGAGGATTTCAGAAATTTTGTGAATAATCCGAAATGCATCTCTGATTTAGTTAAGTAATTTCCGGAATGGGCTTGGGCCTAAAACCTTTTAGGCCTAACTCAATCCGGAATCCATCATCCGAATTCCCAAATGATCCGAATTGGGCTTATGTCAGGCCCAATCCGGAATAGTGACTATTCAGTGGGCCTATCCGGAAGGTGCTTGAAATCCCAATCTGGAACAGTAACTCATTAACCATAAATGCTCAATTTTGAGACTTTCAGAAATTCTATTTGATTGGCCCAATTTCAAGATTTAGCAGACCAATCCAATATCCCTTGACAGAAACCATCTAACCAAAAATCAGTAATTTGACTAAATAAGCATCCAACCACCTTTTACCAGCTACAAAAGTGTGAGTCCCAAAACAGATTCGGATCACAGTGGTTGATTGTTATCACCTAAACAACTATAGATTAGTTGTTTGAATGTGTAAAAGTTAAGAAAAACCAAACAACGAAGATGAAGAATCTTGAATGGATCAAACAACTAGTGTTGTATATGAAATCCCAATAAGATGTAATCAATAACAGCACATGGATATTTGGATGTAAGCATAATAACAAGAATCACAACACAAGAGACTCACCAAAATCTGTCCAAAAAATTTGGACAATACATTCATTAAAGAACATATTTATACAAAATGACTACCGAGCATAATTAACAATTACGCTGGGTTGCTAAATACGCCGCCAACTTGTGAGTTTCATACAATTGCACTTTTGACCCTTCAAGATTGTCTAACTATTACAAACCAGATCAAACTATGGATAATCAAGTACCAACGGTCTCAAAATGTTCTAACAATATCCCCCCTAGACCGTTGTGTACTTGAATTTCTTCAATCTTGTTTTGGAGCTTCAGGGTCTGCGGCTGGTCCTTGATCTTTATGTTGCACAGCTTGATCGGTAGGTTGGTCGGTTGTTGCTTCGTTTGTTTCTTTAGAGCTTCGATTAACAAAAGCTTCACTTTAGGGTTGTTGGAACTCCGTAGTGGCTTCATATGTGGATGAAACCGGAGTTTTACATTGAGATGCAGCTTGAGATTGTGAGGTAGCTTTTTGTTGGGATGATGACTTGTGCTTTCTGTTTCTTTTTCTTTTTCTTGCCTCCTCCTTCTTTCTGCTTCTCAATTCTGATTACAATGTCCATCATTTCAATCTTTCTTTCTCTAGCCCGCTCCACCGCCCTTTGAAATAACATTCCTTGTTCTATGTACTCATTTCCGGCTCCAACGTGCATTTTGTGGCTATAGAGAATGTTAAGATCGGAAAGACAGAACATGAAAACATCCATCGGGTCTAAAATGTGAATATCTTCGTTAGATACCAATCGGATCACTGCTTCTCCCATCTTCCCGTCGTAGAACCACTTCTTGAAATTTGTAAGCCTGACGGGCTGTTCTGGTGGGATTTTGACTCTCGTTTCAACCTTAGCAGGATCGATGACCCATGTAACCATTCCCTTTCTGGTGATAGGATCTTTTGTGGTCGTTGACACTCTTCTTCGGGGTCATTGTGGCTTAAAAACTGTGAAACCCCGATTGCATTCTCTCAAAATAAGTCTTTCTAAGTCACCTCCGATACCAATTCACGAGCATATTAAAAACTGTCAATTAAGCCAGTTGCTTGAACTTGCGTTCAAGACTTCAATCCGTTGACTCGATGATTTAAGATAATTACGCCACATTCAGATTATCTACGCAGCATTCATAATAAATATGTTGGCTTCAAGATTTTCTTGATAAACCCATGAAAACCGGATAAGCACCAGATCAAGATGTTAATGTGAGACTCAAACGTATTTCAAATTGATGCACTCACACATTCAATCAACAAACATTCAACATTTTAAAGCCAGAATCATACCGATTCAATTTTAACAGATGTGGTTGATTTTAATGAGTGGAACTTCGGATGAAACAGAAAAAGATGAGGTTTGAATGATTTTTAAAATATTTGCATAAAGATGAAACTGAGATTTATATACAAAATTATCTTCCAGTGTATTTAATAAATACACTGGATCTGTAAATATGCCACGCAGGTTTGTTTTGAGGTATCTTCACAGTTAAGATTTTTTTAGAAACAAATACGCTCGAAAATTTAAATTTGGTTAAAAATAGTGCAAGAATAAAAAAAGCTTAAGAAAAATGAAAAATTGCAATTTTGATAAATTTGTTTTGAGGCCTCCTTTTTCAAACAAGATTTATGCTTATTGACTTGAATCCTGTGACTTTCCTTCAAAAGATCAAACTGGTAACATTTTGTTAAATAAAGATAGGATATTAGATATTTTGAACAATCAAGGCACAAGTAAAACTATCAGTATGTTTGTCCTTTTAAATCCATGCACCTATCTTTCAACATGCGATCAGAGAGCCTTTTATCATGTTGCGGTAATATTGACAAGAAATTCGATATCCCCCAATCATGCTGAAACAGTCAGAATGTTGTGCCCGTGAGTCCCACATCTGGACATACCCCCACGATCAAGGTATGCACAAAGATTCCTCATAGCAGGTGAGTATATTTTGTATTTGAAATTTCAACGTTAGACAGTTGGTGTTCAGGTCAGTACTTCCATACAGCAAAGAGACCAAAGTCTAACGAGGGCTATGACAGATACCAAATACGGTACAATTTAAGCACTTGAATGATTCTCAATGATAGCTTCATTTGTGTAGGGTTTTGGCTGCATTGGCTCTTTTGTAAAGATATCATAATTATGTCAAGGTCAGCATATATCTGGATGCAGCAGAAGAGCAACTATGATATCCCCGAATGGACTCGCAATCTATCAATGCAAGATTTAAGACCATTAAGCCATACACCGCAATGTGTTACCCGCAAGTTGCACAACATTGCGGGTGTCTAGAAGTCTTGTGTGTTCATTAGAATTTGCCTCCTATTCGCAGTTTACTTCAAGGTATTGCTGAAACTACTGACACGTCGTTGCATGAGGCCTCAATCTATTTCTGTTTTAAGATTAAAAAAAGTGTTCGCAGTTTTTCTATCATTTCTCATGCAGGAGTCAAATAAAGGATTCTGTCTCAACAATATTTTCTAGAAAATTTCCCCCCGTAAAATTTTATTTTCAAGAATCCATTGCTTGAAAAGAAATTTTAAAACATGCAGAAAATCTTTTTGTTGGGCACATCTTATGAGATTATTATTTATTATCAAAACCATTATTATTATTATTATTATTATTATTATTAATATTATTATTATTTTATTTTTATTATTTTTATTTTTATTTATTTTTAAATTTTTTTTAATCACTTCCAGTCAAGGAAATTGACCATCTCCAACCAGGTTACCAACTGACTGAAGAGAGTTTTATCAAAGGCTTTCGTGAATATATCAATTTTCCGTTGCATCGTATCCACCGACACCACTTGCATATATCCTTTCTCATACGCATCTCTGATCGCATGAATGCGAATTTCGATGTGTTTAGTTCTGGAGTGGTGGATAGGGTTCTTCACAATTCCAAGACACGCTTCATTGTCGATGAATATAGGAGTCTTCATTACGTTGATTCCATAATCCAACAACTGATTGTGTATCCAGAGAACTTGATAACAGCAACTGTAAGCTGCCGTGTATTCAGCTTGAGCAGTTGATGTGGAGACTGTTGTCTGCGTTTTGCTTTGCCACGAAATGAGACGATTTCCCAAAAATTGACATCCTCCGGGGACGGACTTTCTGTCAACTTTACAACCTGCATGATCACTGTCAGAGTAGGCAATTAAATCAAAATTACTATCTTTAGGATACCACAAACCATGCTTGGAAGTTCCTTTGAGATAGCGAAAGATTCTTTTGACAGCAGCTTCATGAGATTCTTTCGTATCCGTCTGAAATCGCGCACAGAGACAGAAAGCCCACATAATGTCAGGCCCACTTGCGGTCAGATACATTAACGAGCCTATCATAGAACGATAGAAGGATTTATTCACGGGTTTTCCTTGAAGATCCTAAGTAAGTTCTGTCTAAGAAGCAAAGGGAGTACTGGCAGATTTGCAATCATCCATGTTGTACTTGGAGAGAATATCTCTAATATACTTAGACTAATGAATGAGTATGCCGTCTTCTCTCTACTTCACTTCTAATCCCAAGAAAAACGTAAGTTCTCCCATCATGCTCATTTCGAATTTTTCCTTTATTACTTGCTCGAACTCCTTGCAAAGAGCTTCATCAGTCGACCCAAAGATGATATCGTCTACATAGATCTGCACTAGCATCACGTCATCTCCGATCCACTTTGTGAAAAGAGTCATATCAATTTTCCCTCTTGAGTACCCACATTCTAGAAGATATGTTGACAAAGTCTCATACCATGCTCGAGGAGCTTGGTGAAGACCATAGAGAGCTTTGTCAAGCTTATAGTATTTTGCGGGGAAGTGAGGATTTTCAAAACCTGGAGGTTGACAGACATAGACTTCTTCTTTCACTTTCCCATATAGAAGAGCAGTCTTTACATCCATCTGAAACACCTTAAAGTTTTCAAATGAACCATAGGCTAAGAATATTCTGATAGCTTCTAAGCGTGCAACCGGTGCAAAAACTTCCTCATAGTCAATCCTCTCCTCCTGCCGAAAACCTTGAACAACTAATCTTGCCTTATTTTTTATAACTACACCACGGTCTTCCATCTTGTTTCGAAACACCCACTTGGTACCAATTGGATACTTACCATCTGCTAAATCAACGAGTTCCCAGACTTAAGTTTCCAAAATTGGGCTAATTCTTCTTGCATTGCTTGTACCCAGCTGGAGTCTTGAATTGCTTCTTCGATATCTCTTGGGACAGACTACGAGAGAAAAGCTGCATACAGTCCTTTGTTGATGGTATGTATTTGTCTACGTGTTCGAACTCCATCATTGACAGAACCAATGACATTTTCAATTGGATGGGTTCGATTGGTCTTGTACCCTGCGTTGGTGTGAGTTTCCACTTGTTGATGCTGATTGGTGAAGTGTTCATCGACGTAGCTAATTGGAGTTTCATCTTCTTTAGGAGGTTCATCCACTGCCTGCTGTGAAGAAGAATCATCATGTGCGGATGCATTCTCAGCAGATGTGTTACCATTTACTTCGATAACAGGAAGAGTAGGACAGGCAGAGGCAGGGGTGAAATGGGTTGTAAAAGGAGTGAAACCAATGTCTGACGGATCAAACAATGGCTCCAATGGAGTGGATTCTGCAGGTTCGGATTCAGTGACGGGTTCAACAATGTCGAAAGTGTTGAATACAATGTCTGCGTCATAAAACCAATTTGGAGCGCTTACAGTATTAGTGGAGTTTCCTTCTTGAAAATCGACGTAATATGATTTAGTCACCATCTTTGTCCATTTGTTGTAGACTTGATACGGCTTTTGAGAGGATGAATAGCCCATGAAGTAGCATACATCACCTACCGCTTCAAACTTGATGAGATTATCTTCAGTGGTGAGAAGTGTGCATGAGCATCCGAACGGGCTGAAGAAATCTATCAGAGGCTTCCTTTTGAAAAGTAGTTCATAACCTGTCTTTCCATGAGGTTTGACAATGAGAACACGATTCAAAACGTAGCATGCTGTGTTGACTGCTTCAGTCTAGAAGATTATGGGAAGCTTGGAGTCGACAAGCATAGTTCTAGCAGCTTCGATGAGAGTTCTGTTCTGGCAGCACTATATTGAAGACGAATTCCTTTCTCTTCGCAGAAGGAGACAAACGTATGATTCTTGAATTCTGTACCGTTGTCACTTCTTACGAATTTCACCTTCAACTTGATTACGTTTTCAATCATAGGGATGAAGCTTTTCAGAACGGAAGCTGTCTTACTCTTAACTTCGAGGAAATACACCCATGAGAACCTTGAAAATTCATCTGTAATTACCAAACAATAAGATCTTTTAGCTAAACTTTTAACACTTATAGGCCCGAAAAGATCCATGTGAAGTAATTGCATTGGGGCGGAAATCGTATTCACTGCTTTGGACTTATGAGGCTTTTTATGTTGCTTTCCTTGGGCACATGCGATGCATTTTTCAGAAAAAGGAAAATCTTTCATAGGTAAACCTCTTACTAGATTTATTTTAGAAAGCTTATTTATGTTTTTAAAGTTCACATGCCCCAAACGCCTGTGCCACAGCAGTGATTTCGATTCAGATGCTTTTGCAATAAGACATGTCATTTGCTCATTTGATTTGGCATTTTTCATATCCAGCACATAGGTATTATTTTGACGGGGAGCTCTAAGCATGATCATTTCTGCATGGATGGAGTATTCGGGTTTGAGGAATAAGCACTCCGTGTCATTGAACAACACCGTTTGTCACTGACTTGTGAAACACTCATGAGATTGTAACACAATTCTGGAACATAGTTTACATTCTCCAGAGTAAGTGCTTCCTAACGACATCACCCATTCTGATGATCTTCCCTCCCTTTTCGTCTCCGGTAAAGGACACAAAATCACCATTGATAACTCGAAAGTTTGTAAGCAGATCCTTTAACCCGGTCATATGCCTGGAACAACCGCTGTCAACATGCCAGATATATTCCATGAGCATCCGAAGCCATTTCTGAATTTTATTCTGTTATACAACAACAACAAAAGATATTTACAAGTTGGCTAGCTTTTGGAACCCAGACTTGCTTTACATTAGTCCAATCATGATTTTGAGCAAGAGAGTTTTCTTTTCTTTTCCAAAAACAAGTTGAGTCAACAATGCATTTTACTGATTTCTTTAGATTGTCAAATTGATTAGTAAAACTCTTAACGAGATCTTGATTAGGTTTAGAAGATTTCTTGCTTTTGCAATGTTTCGTAGTATGTCCTAAATGACCACAACGAAAGCATTGTTTGCAGTTCGATCTTTTCTTCCTGGGTGCTGAGTGCCAAGACGATGTGTATGATGAGAATCTGGAGCTGCTTGAGGAATCTGATGACGTAACATGGCTTGAATCTTTGACTTTCTTCTTGTCAGGATGATGTTTATCTTCAATTTCGTCTTCACTATGCTCACTGTCTGATGACGAGGTTGATTCCTGATTTTCATTTGACATTTCTCCATCACTCTATGAAGTTGTTGTGCTTGAATCATCTCTGCTGCTTTCTTCAGCAAAGTCTTTATCGGTCTCTGAAGTACCTGCAGCTGATGGAACAAACTCGGGAATTTCCTCTGTGAGAAACTTCATAAATCTGTTTTCTTCAATTCTGGCACAAAGACAGGAGATTCTAGCATAACATTTTCATCATTAAAAACAGAGTTTAAGTCATGACTCTCAACCTTAGCATGCAATTGGTTGCGAGTCTTAAGTGTAGGCGCAAGACCATTACAGTCATCCCGAATGTTCAATTTTGGCACAAAGCCGTTACAGTCATCCATCCTAGATAAACTATTACAGTTATCCTAAATAGAAATTATGTTTGTCTTATTACAATTCCAGGCGAACCAGTTAACTGTTGAATAACTGTCGCCTAAGTAACAGATTCATATTTTTGAACCTCCACATTCATCTTCCTCATCGCACACATCTTCTTGACCCTCACGCAGATCTGCATTGCTTTCAGACATGTTAGTATTGTTTTGTGATTTGTAAAAAGCATTTTGATCCAAAAGATCATTTTTATCGATGAAATCAATTTTAGGATGAGGAGATGGCATAGGGACATAATTTTTGCTGTGCGGAGGAGGAAATGATTTTCTTTCATTTCCGAATTTATCCTTATATGCAATTCCATCCTTGATGAATGTCGGTCGTTGGCAGTTTACAATATCAACCAGTGCTTTTTGACTAATTTTCCATTTATCAATATTGATTTACAATTTGTTGTTTTCGTTTTGAGATTTTTCGAGTTTTTCGGTCAAATCATTTATGATAAAATCTTTTCTGAAAACAAATTCTTTTAAAGTCTACTTTCAGCTATGGTTGAATTTAACTTCCGCTCATATGCAGCTTCATTTTCTTTTAGTTCTTGATTAATTTTCAAAGTCTTTTCTTTTTCTTTAATGATGTCACGATTGAGAGATTTGTAGTGTGCCACGACGTTCAAGCATGGTTTGGAGCACAACTTCGCTTTGAATTCATATGGTATGTTATTTACCAAATCATTATCTTAAGTTTCTGACTTCATGGCGGTGGTAGAAGTTCCAACCGCCTCATTCTTGATGCTACTGATGGTTTATTGAACTGCAGGCTTCAACTCATTCATTTTAGCTTTCTGTTGTTCCATCTCTGAGATTTGTTCAGCAGAATCGATGATGCTTTTCGACCAGCGTTATCTTTTGGAATCTTGGAGGTTTGTTTTCAACACGATTTGAAGCAGACGTGACAGAGACGGTGGAGATGTTTGCCATGAGGGCCTTGTTAACTTCACCTTTAGCCTCAGCTATTTCCTCTGACCAGTCATAATCTTCCACAACTAAAGCCTTTTGATTGTTTTCAGCAATGCTGTCATTCCCTTCAATGGCCACCGGTCTTCTTGTCTGGTTGAGCTCGGCATTCTCGTTCTTCAGCAATGGACACTCCCTTTTGAAATGGCCCAAATTTTTGCAATTGTAACATCTTAGCTTGGACTTGTCAAATCCAGCTTTTCCAAGGCCAGCCTTTTTCCCGTTTTATCTTGGAATTTCTTCAACCGAAGAGTGATCATTGCCATCTGCCACTTCAGATCCATCTCCTCCATGTCGTCAGGATCCATTTGATACATGTCTTCAGCTGTGAGGAAATCTCTCTTCAACTCTTCTGACATAAGAGCCTCATAGCTGCTTAAGAAGGTATTAAACAATGCGACATGTTCTGTGGATATTTTAAGTGTTTGAGCGTCGTTGGCCACAGTAGTCTTCTCGGAGGATGACGAGGCCTTCAAAGAGCGTGCGGAAGCATTCGGATAAGATTCGACAGCACTTTGAGAGTTTAATCCACATGAGGTTATAGGAGCAAGAAATGCCATATTCTTGGGGGCCGAGGTTGTAGCAGCTTGCTGAGCAATCTTCTGAGAATAACCAGTTTGGTTCATCTTTCTCTTGACAATGTCCATTTCAAAGGCTTTTAGAGTGTTGATCAGTTCTGAGAGTGTAACAGGAGTTGTGCTGGTTAAGAAAGTTCTCTTAACATCATGCATTGAAGGCTCCATTCTTTCGGGAGAGAATCTAGCAGCTTCTTGATTGATGCATAATTTGCGACGGGATTTCCCACTTTCTTCATCTTAGTTAACACTCCCAGAAATCAACTTATGTGGTCAGATAAGCTTTCAGCACGAACACTTCCAAACATGTCATACTCTTTCTGGACCATGTCTCGTTTGTTGTCCATGAGTTCCTCATTTCCTTCATAGTGGTCGATTAGTGCCAATCACAGTTCATGTGCTGAGGTGTACTCTTCAAACAAATTGTTATCGTCCTTGGATAGAGCCATAGTAAGAGCAGCATGAGCCCTCCGGTCACGTTGAATCAGAGTTCTATCTTCATCTGTGAACGTTGATGGATCTTCATTGATTTTATGAATGTCGTCACGAATTATCATTGGAACATGCGGACCCACTTTGACTGACATCCATTGAGTATAGTCGGTATACTCAAAGAAGGCTTTAATCCTGTTTTTCCAGCTGCTGAAATCTTCTGATCCTTTCAAATTTGGTGGCCTTGTAGCAGTTACAGTTTCTAGCTCGGCTTGGGCAATCGGATTGAGTTGATTAAGAGACATGATTGATGATCGGTGATCAAATACGCTGGAGAGTGATAAATCAGGAAACAATTTCGCTGAAAAGTAGACAAATACACTGCAAATGAAATAAATACACTGGACTGGAGATCAAATTCGCTGCACTGGATCAAATACGCTGCACTTGAAATCAAAAGCTAAATCCGTTGGATATTCAAAAACAAACCAAAGTTTGGTTAATTTCGCTGATCACCGTGATAAAATCGCAGAGGCTTTCTATCACTGACTTCGAAGTCGCCTTCGATTAATTTTGCTGGCATTATTACGTTCAAACTCAACAAATTCGTTGGTTTAAACCCAGGGTATTTGTTAAATACGCGATATTCAAACTTAATTACGCTGCCTTCAAAAGTATCTACGCTAGCTTCAAAAATAAATACGCCCAGAAGGGTTTTAGTACGAACAAAAATCCTCTAATCACCCAAAAACGACTCAAAATTCATGTTTCTTTGCAGCAAAATGACCAAAATGTTTACTAAACCACTGATTAACAACAACCCAATGATTAAACACACCAGATCAAGCCATTTTAAGCCTAAAAATTTGAAAAACCATAAAACTTTGAAAACTTTTGAAAAACCTTCAAAACTTGAAAAATCTTAACAAAAACTCAAACAATCAAGAGCACAAAGGCTCTTATACCAAATTGTGAGTCCCAAAACAAATTCGGATCACAGTGGTTGATTGTTATCACCCAAACAACTATAGATTAGTTGTTTGATTGTGTGAAAGTTAAGAAAAACCAAACAATAAAGATGAAGAATCTTGAATGGATCAAACAACTAGTGTTGTATATGAAATCCTAATAAGATGTAATCAATAACAGCACATGGATATTTGGATGTAAGTACAATAACAAGAATCACAACATAAGAAAATCACCAAAATATGTCCAAGAAACTTGGACACATTCATTGAAGAACATATTTATACAAACTGACTACCCAGCGTAATTAACAATTACACTGGGTTGCTAAATACTTTGCCAACTAGTGAGTTTCATACAATTGCACTTTTGACCCTTCAAGATTGTCTAACTATTACAAACCACCTCAAATTATGGATAATCAAGTACCAACGGTCTCAAAATGTTCTAACAAAAAGTAAGTAAGACATTTAAACAAAAACACAAACACAGCCTTGCTAAGCGATCAAATCATTTCTAAAGTCGACTAAGGAGCATTTTTCAGTGTGAGCTGGGTCATACTAGTCTAAGAAATTGCCAATATACTTGTTCGTTTAAGTCTAAAACTCAACTCTCCAGTTCTTGCTTCATGATATGCTTAAGGTAGTATTATACTATGATATCCGTGTGTCCCATACCATGACATACCCCCGCGATCAAGGTAAGCACAACGATTCATCATAGCAGGTGAGTATACTGAGATCATCCTTTATCTTTTACAATGTCATACTATTGGTGAACAGGTCAGTACTTTCGTACAGCAGAGTGACCAATAGTATCTGACGAGGGTTAGGCAAATACCTTATGTGGTATGTAGGAATTCATGGAATTTTCTTATGAAGAGATTTCTTCTTTTAGTTTTGGCCCTTCTATTTTGGCTCTTTTAAAGGATATCCTGACTGTGCCTAGGTCTGCATATAATCTGGATGCAACAGAAGGGCAGCCAAGATATCCTCGGAAGACTCAACAGCACAAAGACCATGAAATCATACGCCTATAGTGTGTGACCCACTGAATATATAGTTCTTTTATGTTTATATCATTTGGCTTACACTATCCGGTTGAGATCTAGACCTATCAACATATCACCATCGGTTCAAGTCTTTCCCGCTTCAACACCTTACATTTGTTAGTCAGAAACTTTATCACGAAAAAGTATTACATTTCCCAATCATTTCAAAAGCAGTTTAAAACAAATTTTTTTCTCTCCCCCTAAATTTGTGCATATATATATGAACAAATTTACAAAGCAAACAAAAATGAAAGAAAGATAACAAACGAAACAAAAAGGACAGAGGATGCTCAGTTAGAAAAATGGATCATTTTGACGAGATCCACAAGCACTTGAAAACGAGAGTTGCTAACGGGTTTCGTGAATAAATCCACCACGTTTGCATCGGTGTGGATTGGCTCAAGTTTAACGAGATCCTTTTCATAGCAATCACGAATAAAATGAACTTTGATATTTATGTGCTTGGTTTTGGAGTGAAAAACAGGGTTTTTGACGATTTGGATAGCGGCATCATTATCACAATAAATTGTTGTGCTTAGATAACTCAAACCGTAATCCGCAAGTTGGTGTTGCATCCATAAAACCTGGGAGCAGCAACCAGATGCTGCGACATACTGCTTATGCTGTAGAAAGCGAGACCGTCTGCTGCTTCTTGCATTGCCAAGAGATTAATCTATCTTCCAAGAATTGGCATCCAGCTGAAGTTGAGCGCATATCCCTATCTGTACCTCCAAGATTACTGTCAGAGAAAGAATACATTTGAAATTCAGAATTTTTTAGATACCAACGGCCCAGTGATGGTGCCCCTTTGAGGTACCTAAAAATTCTTTTAATAGGATGTAAATGAGAGAGTTTAGGAGTAGCCTGATATCGAGCACACTTGCAAACGGCAAACATGATATCTGGCCGACTTGCAGTAAGATACATGAGTGAACCAATCATAGATCGGTACATAGTTGGATTGACAGTGTTCCTTCCGCGTCTTCATTTAGCAAAGGCCGTTCTACAATAGGTGAAGTTGTAGGCTTTGAGTCTGTACGCTTGAATTTCGCAAGAACGTCATTAACATATTTTCCTTGATGAATCATGATTCCTTGCGGGCTTTGAAGAACTTGAAGTTCCAAAAACATAGTCACCTCTCCCAGTGAGCTCATCTCAAATTTCTTCTTCATGATTTCTTCAAATTCCCGACACAGACCATCATTCGTAGAACCAAAATAATATCATCAACATAAATTTGAATAAGAATAATGTCCTTGTCAACACGTTTGTGAACAAAGTTTGATTGATGGTTCCCCAAGTATATCCATGCGCAAGCAAATGCTCCGTTAGAGTTGCGTACCATGCGCGAGGCGCTTGATGCAATCCATACAAATCTTTGTCCAACATAATCTGGCTTGTCAGGATCAGTAAAACCAGGTGGTTGTGCCACGTATATTTCCTCTTTCACCATGCCGTAGAGAAAAGCAATCTTGACATCCATATGATAGACGGTGAAATCCATGTAAGATGCATATGCAAGGAAGATGCGAATATCCTCTAATCGAGCTACCGGTGCATAAACCTCATCATAGTCCAATCCTTCAATCTGACGGAAATGCTGAACAACCAGTCGAGCTTTATTCCGAACAATGACTCCGGTATCATCCAGTTTATTGCAAAATACCCAGCGAGTTCCAAGAGCACGTTTTCCTTGAGGATGTTTCACCAATTGCCATACACCAAGCTTCTCAAACTTATTGAGTTCTTCATGCATAGCATCAACCGAGCCTGGTTCCTACAAGGCGACATCAATGCTTTTAGGTTCAATTTATGAAATAAAGCAAGAGTAAAGACGAGTATTGATATCTCCTTATTGACTTCGGGTTCGAACGGCAGCCGTAAGTCAAATCACCAATACATTTTCAATTGTCAATATACCAGAGTCTGACGAGAGTTCGCAAGAGCTGTTCCTACACATTTCATCATGTTTTAGGTAGAAGCTGCAACCTAGGCCATTGACGATCTGGGCATGCCAGGTGCATCAACATAGGTAACCTCACGGAAAATCAGATTAGTTGAGGATGAGGTTGATGTTGCTTTTGAATTGTCTGATTTTTGGGCATAAGACTGAATCTTGGTCAAGATCTTAGGCCTCCAGGTTAGCGACTCAGACTTCTGCATAGTCTTTGGAGTTCTAGAAGGATTCAGAAAACCTAAAGGTCTTAGAGTTTGTGAGTTTGTTTCTTGGCAATGTTCCATTCTTCATCAGAAGGCTTAGCTGTAGCAAATCGAGCCTGATATAGAGGATTAGGCATAACTTTCTGATATTTTGAGTATAATGCTTTGAAAGGTGTAAAAGCTTTTTCACAATTTCACGCAATATGTTCGGGAAATCCACATTTGAAACTGGTCTGCCTATTCTGGAAGAAAACAGTCCGTTCCGCTTAGGGAATTCTTGGCACTTTGTCTGTCAGTTTCTTGCTTGCTGGTACTAACGGCTGGTGCAAGGTTTTGGTCTTGGTTGTTGCATGTGCACAACCATCAGCACACTTGTTAGTTTTGTGATTTGAATCAAACAATTGAGTAGACTTAGCACAAATTTAACTGATTTATGTTTAGCTGGTTGCTTAACATATTCAGTTTATGGCTGCTAAGTCAATTTCTCGAAATGAGGAAGTGACTCAGCAGTCGCCTGTTCATTTGTCTGAGATGCCTGTTTGGTGTTCTTCTTTTTGGATCTACGCGTTCTCCGTTTCTTATTATTAGTTGTCAAATAATTTTGTGTGGCAGATCCTCAGAGGAGACGGGTGGCTCAGCAAGGACATCCTTTTCTGAACTGCCAGAAAATGAGCTTGAAGCATTAAAAGCAGGAGGAACCTCTAAGTTTTGAAAAGTTTGAGAGTCCGATTCAGATTCAGTTTCTAGATTTTTGTCTAAATCAGTAGGAAGAGAATGCTCATTTTCTGTCATTTTAGAAACAGTCCATCGTTCTTTGTTTGAGGAAGCTGATTCGCCCGATTCTTCTAGTACTATGTCAGCGTCATTCTTCACAGGGTCAGTTGGTTGGTTGAATTCCTCACTATCAACCCTGGGATTAGCATCAACAAACGAACTTCTGGAGAAGAACTTCTGGTCTCTTCAGTAGGAACTGAGGAAACCAAATCATCTGTCGATGCTGTACCAGTAGCAAAATTCATGTTTTCATCACATGATGTCACACCCCCAATTTCCACTTGCGGAGTTTTACGGTGAGGCGTGTGAACAAACCAGAATCTGAGACACTAGTACGTCGAACGACTCTATATGAATTGATGATACGTTTTCCAAAATCATTTGTTTAACCATTCATTGTAGATTTTATATTGTCTTAGTTAGTTTCCAATGTTTAGCGGAAGCATAAAAATAAGTAGAGAAACGGGCGCCAACACAAACGCCAAAACAAATGAAAAACCCAAAACAATGTTTGTAAATGAGACTCTATAAAAGTGTCTTGATCAATGCAAGTGAGTGCACCTAGAGCTCCTAGCATCCTGAGAAACATGTAAAGAAACAAGTGTCAAAATTAAAGATGAGTGAGTTCACAGGTTTTCATAAATTCGTTTGTTCGGTTACAAGTTTGTTTCCCCCGTTATCCCTAACCTGGGATAACGATTTAGTTCCATTATTCCCAACCCGGAATAATACTGATAGTCCCATTATTCCTTACCCGGAATAATACTGATAGTTCCATTATTCCTTAACCGGAATAATAATGATGTCCCATTATTCCTAACCTGGAATAATAACGTTGTTGGTTCCATTATCCCTAACCCGGGATAATATTGTTGATTCGTAATTAAGTTCAATGTTAATATATATAGGTAGCTAGCCTAAAGTTATGTCACGTAAGTGTTCGCGATCGAAGCTGACTGTTGTTCCTCCGTGTTGCCAGGCCTATCACTGACCATGGCGAAGTTAGGCCAAATTATTCACCCGTTGACCATACCCGGTCGGCTAGCGCGACTAGCTCGGATGGGGCTTGTCGGGCCCAGTAGTACTACTTATAATTTCCCCGCTATTTAAACCCAATACTAACGATCCGAGAGATTGTCGAGGACTTGTGTGAAATAGCTGGTTAGTGACCATAACGTACATTAACATTAACTTAGTTACCGAATAGTTAAGTGACGTTAATTTCGCATAACGTAAAGAGATAGAGTTGTAGAGTGTATACATGTTTCTCCCCCTGTTGTTTAATACCGGATAAAATTAGGGGCCGTGAACTCACCTTTAGTTGCTCGGTTAGTGTAAGACAGAAGTTGCAAATGATGGGACCGCTAATTGTGTCCTAACAATTCAATTGATTTCAAGTTAGTGTGTGAACAGACCAATACAAATCCTACACATAATTAACGCACAAAGCGGTACACACAATCATAATTCCTAACACTCAAACATGCATGCAAGTATCCTCATATGCACATAGTGATCAAAACAATTTATCATGAACACAATCCAATCCATGCAACACTTTGGTGCACACATTCGCAAGTTATCAAGTTTCAGCTTATATACTCATAATTCGGCTGTTTTCGAGGATTTTTATAAAATAGTTCCAACATTCCAAAAATTCCAATTATTTTACAGAAGGTGACAACTATACTATAGAATTTTATATAAATTTTTCAAGTCTTAACACTCTACCAATTATTCGTAAATATTAATATGCTAGGCTGCAGTCAGATTCGTCGCTTTCTGACTACAGTCCACGGAAGAATTTATTTAAAAATCACCATTCGCCAATTAACAAAATTCCAGTGGGATTTTCCCGGAAATTTCCATATCTAGTTTCTGTACAAATTCCTGATTCGACTCCCTACCGATTATTAGATCCGACTTGATAAACAACTAACAAATTTTCAGGATTTTCACAGCTTTAGTTACTGAACTTAATTGGCTGCTTAAAAATATCAAACGACTTCAGAAAAATATGAATCCGGCGCCATTAGAATCATTTTTCAAAACTCTACGTTTTAGACTTCAGAAAATCCGTTTTTCGATAAATAATAACCAAGTTACAGCCAGTTGAAGTTGGCTGTAACCACCATTCAGCATTCTGATTCAGCACTTTAACACAATCTAACTCGCTTAAACCCTCGATACATTGAACATAGGCGATCAAGAACAGAATTAAAAATCATATATCATCATATATGTCATACCCATGCAAACCCTAATCATAACCTATAGTTTTTATCAACAAAACACAGCCTATGTTTCCAGATTTCGAACAAACATCAAACTTGCAAACATCATAAATAAATCGGCTAACATAACACTACATTCAAACATATAAATCCGAATATGATCTTGCAAACAATGATAATCCTAACCTTTAATAACAAGATTTATGAGCCGAGACTTGGACAAGAGCCGATTCGGATATGATGAAGGAGATCGCGACCGAGAGCAAAGAGTGAGGAAGACTTGTTGCGACCGCGAGGGGTGTATCAAGGCTGTTTGCGATCGAAAGGATGAATGAGGGCTGCCGTCGGCTGTTTTATCCACTAGGGTTTTGTGTTTTGTTTTTGTGAAGCAAGCTCATGCATGTGTATGTATATATAGCGCAAGGGATGAAGGGAAGGGAAGGGTTTACGGTTTGGGTGTGTGCTCGCGGCCGAAAGGGTTTGGGTGGGGCGGTTTGGGTTTAACACTTGGTCCTCAAGTTTGGTTAACTCCTTGAGTCACAAGGAAGTGAAGTTGGCTCATGTCGCGGCTCGATCCGATTCATTTATCTATTTACTACATCTATGTTTTATAACTAAAATAAAACACGAAATCGGAACATCACATAATAACGCACTAACTTATAAACGTTTAAGACTTGCATGTAATTCATTCGACAAGTACACAAAATTATCGTAATTATTTCGAGCGTGCAATTTAAGTCTCCGAACCAAATTAACGTGGGAACGAATAACCGTGAAGTAGTGCGTTTAAGATTTATGAAAAACCGGGATGTCACATTATCCCCATGTTGAAAGAATTTTCGTCCCTAAAATTGAGTAAACGCGGTTTAGAATGCAGCGTACATGTTTAGAGTGCCACGCACTTTAACAATGGTATGCAAAATTACAAGAAATTCCCAGGTTGTCACATCATCCCATGTTGAAAGAATTTTCGTCCCGAAAATTTAGTTACTGGTATTGTTAGTTTGCTGCTCAGCTGCAAAGAGGTGTGGGTATTTGCTTTTCATTTGGTCCTCTCTTTCCCACGTGAACTCCGGTCCACGCTTAGAGTCCCAACGAACCTTAACGATCGGAATCTTACTATGCCTTCGAGTCTTGATCTCACGATCCATGATCTCGATAGGTTGTTCTACAAAGTGCAGTTGTTCATCCACTTGGATCTCATCCAATGGAATGACTAGAGTTTCATCTGATAGACACTTCTTCAGATTTGACACGTGAAAAATGTTGTGAACTCCACTGAGTTCGGTAGGAAGGTCTAATTGATAAGCTACGGCTCCAATACGTTTCAAGATCACAAACGGACCTACGTACCATGGGTTCAGTTTGCCTCGTTTTCCAAAGCGGATTACACCCTTCCAGGGTGACACCTTCAGTAGGACGCGGTCGCCTACTTGAAATTCGAGCGGTTTGCGTCGTTGATCAGCGTAGCTTTTCTGTCGGTCTCGTGCCGCCGCCATGCGGTTTCTGATTTGTACAATCTTTTCAGTAGCTTCAAGTATCAACTCAGGGCCTGTGAGTTGACTGTCACCGACTTCTGCCCAACAGACCGGTGATCTACATTTACGACCGTATAATGCCTCAAACGGTGCTGCCGAAATACTCGTATGGTAACTGTTGTTATACGAGAATTCCACTAAAGGCAGGTGGATTTCCCAACTATTCCCGAAGTCTACTACGCATGCCCTCAGCATGTCTTCCAAGGTCTGTATGGTCTTTTCGCTTTGACCATCAGTCTGAGGGTGATAAGCTGTGCTCATATCTAAGCGTGTGCCCAACGCTTTCTGTAGTGACTGCCAAAAGTTGGACGTGAAGCGAGCATCTCTGTCTGAGATAATGGACGTTGGCACTCCGTGCCGAGAAACTACTTCCTTAATGTAGATGCGAGTCAACTTCTCCATCTTATCTGTTTCTTTAATAGCTAGGAAGTGTGCGGACTTAGTTAAACGATCCACAATCACCCAGATGGTAAAGCAACCACCCAAAGTTCGCGGGAGTTTAGTGATGAAGTCCATCGAGATCTGGATCCCATTTCCACACTGGGATTTCAGGTTGTTGGAGTAGCCCCGATGGCTTTTGATACTCTACCTTGACTTTTGCACAAGTCAAACACTTACTCACGTAGGTGGCTATATCAGCTTTCATGTTGGGCCACCAATACGCAGCTTTAAGGTCTTGATACATCTTATCCAAACCAGGATGGACAGAATATCGGGATTTGTGAGCTTCGTCCATGACTAGCTTTCTGAGGTTTCCGTAGAGAGGTACCCATATGCGATTCATGAAATACCGGGCTCCATTGGGTTTTACTTCCCAATCGCGTTCCATTTTTCCCACCGATTCGGCCTTGATGTTTTCTTCCTTAACCGCTTCTAACTGCGCGTCGCGTATCTGTTCGGGTAACCCCGAATGAATGGTGAGCTGTAATGCTCGTACCCGAAGAGGTTTCAAGTGTTCCTTCCTACTGAGGGCATTAGCTACCACATTAGCTTTACCCGGGTGATACCGAATGGCACACTCATAATCGTTCAAGAGTTCGACCCAGCGACGCTGTCGCCTGTTCAACTCCTTCTGATCAAAGATGTGTTGGAGGCTCTTGTGGTCTGTAAAGATTGTGCACTTCGTTCCATAGAGGTAGTGTCTCCAAATCTTAAGTGCAAACACTACTGCCCCCAATTCCAGGTCATGCGTTGTGTAGTTTTTCTCGTGAACCTTCAATTGTCGGGACGCATACGCGGTGACCTTATCGCGTTGCATGAGTACGCATCCCAACCCCTGAATGGAAGCATCACAATATACTACAAAGTCATCTGTCCCTTTAGGCAAGGACAGAATGGGTGCACTGCAAAGTTTCTGTTTGAGCAATTGAAATGCTGCTTCCTGCTTGTCACCCCAAGCATACTTGATGTCTTTCAAGGTGAGGGTAGTAAGCGGTTGCGCGATCTTTGAAAATCCTTCGATGAAACGTCTGTAGTAACCAGCTAAACCCAAAAATTGTCGGATCTCCGTCGGTGTCCTGGGTGCTTCCCAGTTTTTGATAGCTTCAATATTGGCAGGGTCGACGTGGATACCCTTTTCATTTACGATATGCCCGAGGAACTGAACTTCCCGAATCCAAAAATCACACTTTGAAAGCTTGGCATATAGTTTCTCCTGTTGAGGTAATCCCAGCAGTAATCGTAGATGTTCAGCATGTTCTTCTTCACCTTTAGAGTAGATGAGTATGTCATCGATGAACACAATGACAAACTTGTCGAGGTATGGTTTACACACACGGTTCATGAGGTCCATGAACACCGCGGGTGCGTTGGCGAGACCGAAGGGCATAACCAAGAACTCATAATGGCCATACCGAGTACGAAATGCCGTCTTAGCGATATCCTCCTCCCTGATGCGTAGCTGGTGGTAACCGGACCGTAGATCAATCTTGGAGTAGTAGCTTGACCCTTGCAGTTGGTCGAAGAGATCGTCGATGCGAGGTAACGGGTATCGGTTCTTGACAGTAACCTTGTTGAGTTCCCTGTAGTCGATGCACATGCGGAAGGTCCCGTCCTTCTTCTTGACAAAAAGGACTGGAGCTCCCATGGCGAAGCGCTTGGTCGGATAAATCCTTTTTCTAACAGCTCCTGAAGTTGGGTAGACAGCTCCTGCAACTCGGCTGGAGCTAGGCGGTATGAGGCCTTGGCGATAGGAGTTGCATGGTTCGCCAATTCAATTTCAAACTCCAATTGTCGATGGGGTGGGAGACCAGGTAACTCCTCTGGGTATACATCAGAAAAATCACGGACGACGGGGATGTCTTCTATACGTTTCTCGTCCTTAGGCTGTTCGGTAACCAGTGCGAGTAAAGCGAAAGAGTTCTTCCTCCGAAGATACTTCTGCGCTTGCATGTAAGAGATGATGTTTATGACGGCACCTGCCTTCTCGCCTTGCACCGTCAAGATTTCGTCGTTAGCGAGCGGAATACGGATAGATTTTTCGAAACAGAGAACTTCAGCTCGGACGTCGGATAGCCAGTCCATTCTGACTACCACGTCAAAACTACCCAGGGTAGTTGTCATCAGATCAATGGTAAAGGTGTGACCCGCGAGTTTGAGTTGACAGCCAGATACTATATGGGTCACATCTACAGATTTACCATCGGCTAGTTCTATGATATAAGGGGTCTCTAAGGGTTTAGGCGTGAGATTTAGGTTCTTCCTAAAAGACTCAGATAAAAAACTCCTATCCGCACCCGTATTAAAAACCACAGTAGCAAAATGTTCATTAAGGGGAAACTTACCGGTGACCACGTTCGAATCATTTCTGGCTTCCCCGCGGCCCAGCGTAAATGCGCGACCTTTGGCACCTCCTGTGCCACCATTTCCATTATTGTTGTTGTTGTGGTTATTGTGGTTGTGGTTGTTCCCACCATTGTTGTTGTTGTTGTTATGGAGCTGTGGGCAGTCTCTTTTGAAGTGGGCAGTGCTACCACACTGATAGCATCCCCGGTTAACACCCTGTTGCTGGCCCTGGGGTTGATTTTGGTTTTGTCGGGACATGATTTCCCCGCGACAATCCTTTGCCGCATGTCCCACTTTGCCACATTGTTGGCAGCGATTCCCGGCACAAGGGCCGTGGTGATGAAGATTACAGCGATTGCACTGCGGCTTTCGACCTACATAGCCGCTTGTGTTCTGGTTGTTGTTGGCGGGCTGATTTTGGTGACTCCGGTGGCTGTTGTATTTATTGAACCGTTTCTGGTTCCCCTGTTGTGGCTGGGATGACGAAGACTGTCGAGCAGACGAGTCTTCAAACTTTCTTTTATTATCAGGGGCAACTTCAGTCGTACCCCGAGCTGGCAACTTCTTTTGTTCCACCGCCTTATCGGTGAGTTTGTACCCCAACCTGATTGCTTGATGTTCAGTTGCAGGGTTGCTAGCCATCACCATACCCTGAATCTCCGGGACCAGACCCCCAAGGTAGAACTCGAGTCGTTTCTCAACAGCGTTGGCCAGATCGGGACATAGAAATACCAAGTCGTGATGTTTTGCTGTGTATGCTTCGATTTCAGATCCCACCATCTTGTGGTTCCATAATGTCTGCTCCAATTGTTGAACTCTGTCTCGCGGACAATACTCTTCTTTGATTAGGGCCTTAAACTCGGCCCAGGCCATTGCATTTGCAGCAATAAGTCCACGCGTTTGGACTTGCGCATTCCACCAAGTTAGTGCCCCATCTTTCAATGTTGAGGCTGCATACTTGACCTTTTTGGCCTCCAGACAGTTGCACATTTCAAATACTGATTCAGATTTTTCGATCCAGCGCACCAATCCTATAGGTCCTTCTGCCCCCGTGAATCTGCTTGGCTTCGCGTCGAGGAACATCTTGTAGGGGTTAAGACCCCCTCCTGCTGACAGAGGACAGGTAGTCAGCGAGGAATTCTACTAGCCCAACTATTAGATTTTCCCATGAAAATTTAATAATGGTTACCTGCCGGTTGGTTCTGAACACCCGCTAGAGCTGCGTTCACGTGCCCTTGGATCATTGCAGCTAATTCTTCGGGCGTCATGTTAAGGTTTCCGCGACGTCCAGTTGCCATTTGGATCTTCGTAAGACAACATAAACACACACTGATAAGTCTATATATCCAATACAGTTATCCTATTCCGTACTTAAATAATTCTTCGAGTTATGTCAACTCAAATAAATTAAATAGTCAAAAGAAATACTTGATTAAATAAAGTTTCAACGTCTTACAAAGTGCCAACTAAACATACGAGTTTACTATAAAGTCTCAAGTTTAAACACAAGTGGGAAAATAAATAGACTGAAGGAAAGTAAATAAAATAAGCGAGACGTGTCAGTCTTCTACGTCTCCATCCCCCAAATCACTATCGTTGCCGTCATCCTGCGCGGCATTTCCAGCTTCTACAGCCGGGTCTTTCTCCGGATCCTCCTCTGGATCCTCCTCTGGGTCCTCTTCTGGATCCTCCTCTACCGGCACTAGAGGGGCCGGTGCTGGTGCAGGTACTGGTACAGGTGCCTGATTCTGTTCTAGTTCTTGAATTCTCCAGCTAGACTCAAGAACTCTGTCTTCTTGCCAGTCAGCCCTTAGCTGCTCAGCACGAAGATCTCTGGCTAAAGTGTTGCGAGCTATCTTACTCGTATGTTGCTCTTCCTCGAGCGATCCAGTTTTACCTGTCAATTGTCGTATCATCCATCCCTTGTGCTAGGATGGTTTCATGCATTCTCTCTAGTTGTTCTTGTTGCTTTCTTATCATATCTCTAAGTAGGTCGTCCCCTACTTCTAACGAGTTAACCGGTTCGACCGGCATAGTGGTGGTCGGGCGTGAGGACGACTCCTCTCCTAGAGCGGGTCTTTTCCTAGCAGCTGAGCGTGTCTCCACGCCATGAGGTGGTGAGGATTCGACCATAGGTGCCTTCCCCGGCGCCCTTGGTTGTAAAGGTTTGTCGGATGATGATGGTGACATTGCCTATTGGGTTGTGTAGTTAGTTACGAGTTGCATTCATTTCTTACTATGCATTCATATTCTACATAACACAGTTGTGGTATATCACATAACAAGATATAACAGTTCGGTGCCAAACTATGTCTAGTGTCGTGTATTCAGCTATAGTTTAGGTCTACTTTTAATGCAAACCTGGTTCTCTATAGCTAGTGGCTCTGATACCAATCTGTCACACCCCCAATTTCCACTTGCGGAGTTTTACCGCGAGGCGTGTGAACAAACTAGAATCTGAGACACTAGTACGTCGAACGACTCTATATGAATTGATGATACGTTTTCCAAAATCATTTGTTTAACCATTCATTGTAGATTTTATATTGTCTTAGTTAGTTTCCAATGTTTAGCGGAAGCATAAAAATAAGTAGAGAAACGGGCGCCAACACAAACGCCAAAAGAAATGAAAAACCCCAAACAATGTTTGTAAATGAGACTCGATAAAAGGTGTCTTGATCAATGCAAGTGAGTGCACCTAGAGCTCCTAGCGTCCTGAGAAACATGTAAAGAAACAAGTGTCAACATTAAAGATGAGTGAGTTCACAGGTTTTCATAAATTCGTTTGTTTGGTTATAAGTTTGTTTCCCCCGTTATCCCTAACCTGGTTTAACGATTTAGTTCCATTATTCCCAACCCGGAATAATACTGATAGTCCCATTATTCCTTACCTGGAATAATACTGATAGTTCCATTATTCCTTAACCGGAATAATAATGATGTCCCATTATTCCTAACCTGGAATAATAACGTTGTTGGTTCCATTATCCCTAACCCGGGATAATATTGTTGATTCGTAATTAAGTTCAATGTTAATATATATAGGTAGCTAGCCTAAAGTTATGTCACGTAAGTGTTCGCGATCGAAGCTGACTGTTGTGCCTCCGTGTTGCCAGGCCTATCACTGACTAGGGCGAAGTTAGGCCAAATTATTCACCCGTTGACCATACCCGGTCGGCTAGCGCGACTAGCTCGGATGGGGCTTATCGGGCCCAGTAGTACTACTTATAATTTCCCCGCTATTTAAACCCATTACTAACGATCCGAGAGATTGTCGAGGACTTGTGTGATATAGCTGCTTAGTGACCATAACGTACATTAACATTAACTTAGTTACCGAATAGTTAAGTGACGTTAATTTCGCATAACGTAAAGAGATAGAGTTGTAGAGTGTATACATGTTTCTCCCCCTGTTGTTTAATACCGGATAAAATTAGGGGCCGTGAACTCACCTTTAGTTGCTCGGTTAGTGTAAGACAGAAGTTGCAAATGATGGGACTGCTAATTGCGTCCTAACAATTCAATTGATTTCAAGTTAGTGTGTGAACACACCAATACAAATCCTACACATAATTAATGCACAAAGCGGTACACACAATCATAATTCCTAACACTCAAACATGCATGCAAGTATCCTCATATGCACATAGTGATCAAAACATTTTATCATGAACACAATCCAATCCATGCAACACTTTGGTGCACACATTCGCAAGTTATCAAGTTTCAGCTTATATACTCATAATTCGGCTGTTTTCGAGGATTTTTATAAAATAGTTCCAACGTTCCAAAAATTCCAATTATTTTACAGAAGGTGACAACTATACTATAGAATTTTATATAAATTTTTCAAGTCCTAACACTTTACCAATTATTCGTAAATATTAATATGCTAGGCTGCAGTCAGATTCGTCGCTTTCTGACTGCAGTCCACGGAAGAATTTATTTAAAAATCACCGTTCGTCCAATTAACAAAATTCCAGTCGGAGTTTCCCGGAAATTTCCATATCTAGTTGCTGTACAAATTTCCTGATTCGACTCCCTACCGATTATTAGATCCGACTTGATTAACAACTAACAAATTTTCAGGATTTTCACAGCTTTAGTTACTGAACTTAATTGGCTGCTTAAAAATATCAAACGACTTCATAAAAATATGAATCCAGCGCCATTAGAATCTTTTTTCAAAACTCTACGTTTTAGACTTCAGAAAATCCCTTTTTCGATAAATAATAGCCAAGTTACAGCCACTTGAAGTTGGCTGTAACCACCATTCAGCATTCTGATTCAGCACTTTATCACAATCTAACTCGCTTAAACCCTCGATACATTGAACATAGGCGATCAAGAACAGAATTACAAATCATATATCATCATATATATCATACCCATGCAAACCCTAATCATAACCTATAGTTTTTATCAACAAAACACAGCCTATGTTTCCAGATTTCGAACAAACATCAAACTTGCAAACATCATAAATAAATCGGCTAACATAACACTACATTCGAACATATAAATCCGAATATGATCTTGCAAACAATGATAATCCTAACCTTTAATAACAAGATCAATGAGCCGAGACTTGGACAAGAGCCGATTCGGATATGATGAAGGAGATCGCGACCGAGAGCAAAGAGTGAGGAAGACTTGTTGCGACCGCGAGGGGTGTATCAAGGCTGTTTGCGATCGAAAGGATGAATGAGGGCTGCCGTCGGCTGTTTTCTCCATTAGGGTTTTGTGTTTTGTTTTTGTGAAGCAAGCTCATGCATGTGTATGTATATATAGCGCAAGGGATGAAGGGAAGGGAAGGGTTTACGGTTTGGGTGTGTGCTCGCGGCCGAAAGGGTTTGGGTGGGGCGGTTTGGGTTTAACACTTGGTCCTCAAGTTTGGTTAACTCCTTGAGTCGCAAGGAAGTGAAGTTGGCTGGTGTCGTGGCTCGATCCGATTCATTTATCTATTTACTACATCTATGTTTTATAACTAAAATAAAACACGAAATCGGAACATCACATAATAACGCGCTAACTTATAAACGTTTAAGACTAGCATGTAATTCATTCGACAAGTACACAAAATTATCGTAATTATTTCGAGCGTGCAATTTAAGTCTCCGAACCAAATTAACGTGGGAACGAATAACCGTGAAGTAACGAATAACCGTGAAGTAGTGCGTTTAAGATATCTGAAAAACCGGGATGTCACACATGAGTTATCACATTTATTATTAGCATTCAAACCACCAGCATTAGATGAAAAACCAGAATTAAAACCGTCTGTGTTATGAACACAACCAACACTGTCTGAGAATTTAAACTGTTCAGTAATAAATTGATTCAAAATGTCAAAAGCAGGTTTTAAAAAATCATAATCAGCAGTTGAATTGTCTGAATTCGAATTCAGACACACTTCTTGATCACCATCCGTAATATCCTCAACTATTAACTCTTTTGCACATTAGGTAGAAAGGTTAGTATCGTTCACTGAGTCAATTTCAATTTCAGAAGAATTTTCTCCTTTTGTTGTTGCGGGTGATGTTGCTGCCTCTGCCTTAGGCGTCTTCTATCCTCTGAACTACAAGATGGATGATCACCAGATTCGTGTGAAAATGGCGTGGAAGTAAAGAAGACATCATCCCTCTTGACTTCAGTTGGCTTTGAGAACTTTGGGTAATAGGGCTTCCACTGTTTAGAAAGATAATTTGAAGGTTTTACATACATCATATTCTCTGCATTTACGAGATCAGCCTCAGATTAGGCATTCTTGTATAGTTATGATTATATGGTAGAGGAGCCCTATTGTACCCAAGACCTTTTATATAATTTTTCTGATAATTAAGCTATAGATCACACAAGTCCTTGACCAACTTGCTGGAAGTTTTAAATTTTTTAATATTTATTCCATTTTCTTGAAACTTCCCTGTCAAGGAATTTAGCTTGGCTAAGGCTGCTTGAAGTTCTACGTCCTTTTCAGCTAATTTTAGCTTATAGTCGTATACCCAACATTGCTGTTGGTTCAAGTCAAGCATTAGCTGAGCTATATCATGTTTTTGAGCTTCGACCTTTTCCATATGAAGTTTGTTCTTATGTTTAAGGGTGATATTCTGTGATACAGCTTGCTGATATTCAGCTACAAGAGTTGAATTATGGGCGCACATTTGTAATAATTTAAAACGACAACTATCTGACCAGAGAATTCGATTTACCATTTCCGAAAGATTAGGTGTCTCAGTTGTCTGCGCCATCATGCAGTGGTTGCTGTTCCTAGAAAGATTCAAAGTCTCCATCTGAGTTGCAGCATCTGCCCAGTTGAATCCTTCGAGCTGTTGTGCCACCAAAGCTGTTGATTTCCCGCCAGAGCTGCTTGAAGGACTTGTAGTAGACTTTGAAGGAAAGACTGGCACCAGCTGTCTATCACTACCTTGTATGTCTACTACTCTGGAGGACACATATCCAGATGGCGGCTTCTTGCACTACCTTGCAAAATCTCCTGTCTCATGACATCTATAACTTCTTAGTTTATCTTTTGTAAGCCCAGTCTTCAGATTTGACAATGGTTGCCTCCCATACTTCTTTTGAAACTTGTTGACACAGAAAGCAGGCATTGCAAGATTCCAGGACATGTCAATCTCGTCCAGATCCTCCTCCATTATTTGATCTACTTCGGTTAGAAGAATAGATGGGGGAGTCAGGTCACCAGTATAAAGGCATTTAAGATACTAATCATTGAGGCAGGTATGGCCAATTTCTCCTCATTTTCCTTAATAAGAAAGGCAGAATTGGACACAACTTGAGTAGGAGCCGGTGCAGGAGCAGCAGATTGAGAAATGCCGCCTTGTTGAGCTGCAGCTGGAATGGCCGGACTGAACACCATGTTAGGATACTGAGCATTGTATTGTGCCTAAACTTGCGTTGTAGAAATCATAGTAGGAGTCTGAGACTGAAGACCGTGGACGTACTGAGTTTTCTGTGGTGTGGCAAGAGGACTGTTCACTACGTTTGAGCTACTCGATGTGTGAGAACTTCCTTGCAGAGGGCTATAAACTAGATTTTGTGACATTAATGCTGCATTTTGCCCTGTAATACCAGCCACCATCAAACTACTCTGATGATTGATGTCTCTCTGCTTATTATCTATCTCACAAGATTTGATAGTTGCAATCATTTCTGTGAGAGTGACGTCATTCAGATTTTTCATCTTTTTGATCATTCCAACACCAGAATCCCAACTCTTCGGTAATGAATTTAACAGCTGTCTGTTCATAGCACTGTTGGTAAGAGTAACTTCAGCTGATATCATCTGAGAAACGAGCTTCGCATATCTCCGGATCTGGTTCTCAATGGTTTCCCCATAAATGTGATTAAATGAGCTGAATTGTTGATTCAGCTGATTAACTTTGCTGGCCTTCATATCAGCATTTCCCTCATAAAGATTTTGCAATTCACTCCACACTTCTTTAGCGGTCTTGCAATTTCTGACCGCAATAGAAATATCAGGCCCAAGAACCATTGTTAACACAACTGAAGCCTTTTCATCTTCTTCAATAATTTTCACATCTTCCGGAGTCACAAGTGACTTAGCTTTGGAATCTTTTTATCTGTATCTTGATCGATACTGTAAACAATCATTCGAGGACCATTCATAATACATCTCCAAACCCCAGGCTCTTTGGCCTTGCAATGCTGCTCGAATCCGAACTTGCATTCATAGTACTCATCTCCATATAACAGACGGGGTACCTTAGTTGAAGTGCCAATAACTTGATCTAATTCCTGATGGAGGGCCAGAGTCTGTGATCGCAGTGCAACCAAAGTGGCATTGGTCAAATCTTAAGCGGTCATAAAACTATTCATCATGGTTAACTTTATTAAGATTACCAAGTAAATTAAATTAAAGTTAATTTTGAATTTTATAATGAACAGTGATCTGAAAATGTGCCCAAAATAAAGGTGTCCGAAATGAGTCCGAGATAGCGAGATCCGAAATCAATCCAAGATAGATGATTCCGAAATAAGTCCTAGATTATAATCAAGAAAGCATTGTATATCCGAAATAAAGAAATCCAGAATGGAACTTGGTCCGGGATGAGAGAAAATCCGGAATGAAACTTTGTCCGGAATGAGAGAAAATCTGGAATGAAACTTAGTCCGGAATGAGAATGAATTCGGAATGAATCTTAGTCTGGAATGAGAATGAGTCCAGAATGAGACTTGATCCGGAATAAACTTGATCCGGAATGAGATCAGTCCGGAATATAGTCCTTATCCGAACGTAATAGTAGTCCGAATTCTCTGCAACAGATAACCACCAACAGTGATCCGTATCCAAAATAGTAGCAATCCAGATTGAATTGTTGAAATTCTTCAGGAACAGTAGTCCGGGATCAATCCGATATGGATGATCTCCTTCATGTTCTTCGGGATCTTCAACAGTGGCCAATCTGAAATCCTTGAACCTTCTTCGTGTTCTTCGGAATCCGCAACAGTATCGAATCCGAAGCCTTCTTCGAGTTCTTTAGAACAGTAGAAATTCCGATCAAATCACAGCAATCTTCAATTCAGAACAGTAATCCGGGTTGAACAGCAACAATTTCCAATTCCAAACAGCTCTTCAATCTGTGATACCTGGAGCCTGTATTGTACAGCAGGCTCTGATACCAATTGTAGGTCCCGATATCGGATCTAACAGGTATCGTAAACCTAATCAATTGCGGAAATAAAGATTAGTATGAGAACAACTCTTGAATCAAAATCAATTTGCATACACATGAATAGTGTCTGATATAAGTTTTCAATAATAACTCTCTAACCGTGAAACCTTAACCTAATACATATATTTATCCTAACCATCTAGCCAATTAATTACAACCCTAGGTCCATGAGGCACTAGGAAGCCCAAAACCGTTTAGTAAGCCCAAATGTAGCACTAATGTGTAGACCTTCAATAGTATAAGCCCAACATCATCTTCTTCCTTTTCCAAGTTAGGGAACAGATCATCTAGCATCATCTGCAAAAATCTCGAGTACTACATAAACTTTTCCCTCGTAATGTTCAGCACCATTTAATCAAAAATTAACTTTGTGAAGATGTATGGCAAGTTTAGTACGAGAGCTGTGATCATACACATCTGATAATCAACACTATCATCAAAACTTCCTTTTGTATGACTGAGCGCGTGTATGAAAGAGTGTACGAAGAATTTGTAAGGCATGCCAAGGTTTGCTTTCTTGAGATTTGTGGAATTTACGTGGCCTTTGTAACCCATGCGTTAAAAAATCCCTTGACCATTCTTTCTTGGTAACCCGTTGGATCACCTTCTTTGTCTTTGAAGTCTAGCACTCTACGTATCAACTCCTTTGTGATTTTAACTTCAAACTCTTCATCGTCAATCATCACTGAAGAAACAATAGCTTTCGGATTTTCCTCATATCTAGCAGCACCCCAAAAAGTTCAATATGCGATCGGTAGGCTTTGTGTTTATGAGTTAATGCCTTTGTCACGGGTAATCGTCCCATAAACTCTAGTATATCTTTGAAAGTAGTGATTTCTTGGATTTTATCGTTAAGAAGACAGTAAATGTTACAAATAGGCTTGAACGGCGTCTTCTTTTCGTGTAAGCACAACGATATCAACACTTAGAAAATTTTTTACGAAATTACACAACATTTTAGTGCGAGTTGTACTTGGTGCGGAGTGTACATTTGCACTTCGTACGAAGTGGTACCTACTAACACAACAATTCTTACCAAGGCACTTCGTACGAAGTGGTCTTTTAAAAAATCAGCACATTTCACATCGTACGAAGTAGACATCCACTTCCTACGGAGTGGCTCACTCCACACAAAAACAACTATTATGGACATCAAAGTTTAAACTTGTGATTTTAATTAAATTGATGGTTCATTAAGGTAGTAGAATGCCAATTAACACAAATATATGTTCAATTTTTTTATTTGGTAGGTTAGTTTTTAGTAGATCTACGTTTTTAAGTCTGATTTGCTGAAAAGTAAGATTTGATGGTTAAATCTTGGTTATCTACCTTGACCATTGTAAGAGGTGTGTAAATGAACCTCCCTAAGGTGTATAATGATAGCACTTCGTTAAAAATCGCTTAATGGTTTAGATCGCACAATATTTTCTCCAGGTCACATAAGCAGGTAATGGTTGGTTCGTATGTGTTGGTCAACCACGTCGTACGCGGTGGTCAACCACTTCGTCCGAAGTGGCTCTTTCTGCGATGTGGACTTCCAACCTTCAAACTTTTAACTTTTTCGAATATTTTTTTAGTAATAACAACCCACTCAGTTGACCAAATCCAAGTTAATGACCCGATTAACTGATTTGTCTACCAAGTCCAAGTTAATGACCTTGGATGACTACATCATGGCCAAACTGATGTTTTTCATCAATTTTAAGTTTCAAATTAATTAACTTTCATCGTTTTAGAACATTTTCTCTTTCTAGATTAGCTCCCAACCCGTAGTTCCTCAGCTTTCATTCAGCAACTTGTCGCTTTGGACTTTGAAGATTAGTTTTCCATCATCGGTAGTCGAAACTAAGATAGAAATAAAATGTTTTTTTGTATTTTCCAAATTTTATGCTAAAACAAACTAAAAATCTTTTTGGTTTTATCTAAAAAGAAATGTAAACTATGTAGAAACATATTTATGGACACATTTTGTGAGTTTGTGTTAGAGGATCATATTAGTTTTGAGACATATCACTAGTACCGTCGAACTTCATAAAACTTTAAGTTCTATCACCTCAGAATACGTTAGGTAGTTTTAGGAACATGACTTAACTATGTTTCCCACCTAAGAATATATACTCCCATATCGAGATTCCCTAGATTTCAACTCACATGTCAATATATCTAGCTGATATCTTTATCTGGGTAATGCGAGTCCTTGAGAACTCAGGTTAGTACCACCGTACAGACAAAGAGATGAAGGCTCGACTTATCGGTGGTGTTCCAAATTTGGAATCTTTTGTACTATAATTGTCGTATCTTTTGATATTTTCAATTTTGATACAGCTTTAGGGTTCTAATGCAAAAGTATTATACAAGTTCTGGCCATTGCTGACGCAAAATCAGAAGAACTTATATAATACCCCAGATATCAATTAAATATAAAGACCAAGTATCTTAGAATTTGACATTCTCTCAAACGAAATTTTGGAGTACTAAGTCCATATATCCAATATATGTTCAGCCACAGATTAATCAGTTATTCTTTTTAAGTTTATATCTCGAAAACAATTTACTAAATATTCGAAGCCTACTCACACATCATTAGTAAGACCTATTTAACCACGTTTTAACATTACATTTCTTTAGCGTACTGTGATAGTCCACTGATGTACTATCATTTCCTCTTATTACACGAAAACTCATTTTGTCTTTTTTTCAGGTTCTTGTACTTTTTGAATTTTTAAATGATTTTGTATTTTCCACAACTATTTATCCCCCTAAAATAAAAAACATATTTTTGGATTTTTTGTTTTTAAAGAAAGAAAAATTTAAAACGAATAAAGACACATCGATGAGGATCACGACAAGTCATCGTACATCTCGAATTCAACCTCATTTTCATCCCCTGATGTCAGATTTTTTAAACCATTTAGTTTCAACAGCCTTTTAAATTTTTCTCTATCAAAAGCTTTAGTGTAAAAATTTGCCTTTTGGTCATCAGTGTGGATCTTTTCAATTCGAACCAACTTTTTCTCGTATCAATCACGGATAAAGTGGTGTCGAATTTCTATATGTTTAGTTTTTGAATGTTGAACCGGATTTTTTGTTATAGCAATGGCTGTCTTGTTATTTATGTATATAGGCGTATCAAGAAATTGCAGTCCGACGTCTCTCATCGGTTGTTGTATCCACAAAATTTGGGAACAACAACTGGACGCTGAAAGGAATTCAACTTCGCAAGTAGAGAAGGCGACCGCCGTCTATTTCTTGCATTGCGATGTTATTAGTTGTGTTCCGAAGAACTGGTACCAGCTGTTGTCGATTTGGCATTAAGTATGAAGCAACCAAAATCAGAATCGGAGTATCCCACAAGATTGAAGTTGTCGTCACATGGATACCACAAGCCGGTGCTCGGGCAACCCTTCTGATAGCGCATTATCATTTTGACGATCAGCAAAGGTGAATCCTTTGGATTTGACTGATATCGGGCGTAAAGGCATGTCGGATACATGATATCCAGCTGTTGATACAGTTTTGTGTCTGTCGCTTGTTCTTAATTACAGTTGTACTTGTACGGTCTTTGCTCAAGTGTCTGTATAGGTTTGGTTGTGTCGAATAGATCGAGATATCTTTCTATCTTGATCTAGTATGACATCTTAGCTTGTCTGTGTTAACAGTTGCATGTGAGCATACTGATAAGTCTTGTGTACGTCAAGTCTACACATGTTCTCCAGTTTTAAGGATTCTGTGCGAATCAAGAGATTTCGTACGAAACTCAGGATTCGTACGAATCAAGTAGTATTTCGTACAAATCAAGCATTTCGTACGAAACAATGACTCGTACCAAATCCTGGAGTTGTGTCTCATGTGTAATAGTGTGTCCCGTATGTCTGGCAACTTGGTTTCGTACGAGTGACCAGCTTGGACACTATAAAAGCAGACATGCACCTCTTAGTGAGGGTCAGCAGTTACGCCTTTTGTCCAGAAGGTAATAGAGCGAACTAGCAAACTGATCTTTTGGTGAGATCTCTAAGTTAGCATTTCTAGAAAAGATGAAGACACAAGAACACAACAAGTTTGTTTGAGTCATACGAGCATTGTGTGTATATGTTTGTACTTGTTCTCAATCATTAATCAAGATAGTGAATCTTTGGTTACCCCGTGTTCTTTACTTTGCTTTCGTTGCATGCACACTTGGATTTCGCACTCGTGTGTGTGTCATTTGAACAAGGAACTGGTCTAACACCATCCTCAGGTGGACCTACAAGTGGTATCAGAGCTTTGGCTCTTTCCTTATTCAAAACTGGGCTTAGTTGTGTTTGAGATATTTTGAAGATTTCTGAATTGTTCTTGAGCCTCCAGCAGAAAACATAAGTTTTGGATAACTAACTTAAAACTTGGTTAAAATCTGTTGCATGCAGAAAATTTTATGGTAAATTTTTTCTGAAGAACACCCTTGAAGAAGAAATCTGCAAAAATTTGAATCTGATTAGTTTTGGTAGGGTTGACATTTTCTGACTTGGATCTGGACTTGGACTGTTAACTGTTAAAAAAATATGTGTTTTAACTAAAAGTGGGTAAGACAACAGGTAATTTTGAAAAAGCAGATCTACACAAGAAAGGAAATTTCTCACCAAACTATTTATGAAAAGATTCCTCTGAAAAACACTGAACAAAACAGTTTATTCAACTAAAAAGTTTCGTGCGAATCATCTGACCCGCAAGAAACATCCTGTCTCACACTAAACATCCTGTTTCGCACGAAACAAGTGTCTGGCATGAAACAGCAGTTGTTTGTTTCTCGTCTTTTTCAAACTTTGTGATTTTCAGAATTTATTCAGATCTGTGAATTTTTAAACGGTATTTATAATTGTGAAACTTTAAACCTTTAAATTTTCATCTAAAACAAGAAAATATAATGAGTTCTAACCCGTGGGATTGGAGTTGTTCAAGCTCAAATCAGGAGTCTTCGCAAAGCTCCGCAACATCATGGGTAAAATCTTTTAAGCCTCAACATACAGCAATGATCTCTGCAAATCAATGGGCGTGTGTTGCGAATCAGAATCAAAGCATCCAAACTCTGTTAATGAGTGAAAGTAATAACCGACCGCCGAAGTTAAATCACATGAACGATTATCCTTCATGGAAAAGTCGTTTTCATACGTATGTTCTCCGTCAAAACACGGACTTGTGGACGTGTTTCACTACCTCCTACAATGTAGCACATGAAGAAGCTGGACCAAATCCAACCTCATTGGCCAATCTAATCGAAAGTGACAAGAAAGCTTACAATCTAGAGAAAAAGGCATTTGATATCGTTACACAAGCTCTTCATAAAGACATTTATCATCAGTTTATGTGTTGTACTATAACGAAATATTTGTGGGACACTTTGGAAGCAAGAGGTGAAGGTAACGCTGCTACTAGGAAGATTCGGCATGATCTACTCAAGAAAGAGTTTGAAGGTTTCATGTTCATGGAGAACGAAACCTTGAATGATATGACCACTCGGTTTTATCATCTTCTCAGCAAAATGTACTCGTATAAAGTGTTAACAGCACCACAAGAAATTGTGATGCGATTTGCTGATGCTTTACCACCAAAATGGGTTCAATTTATTGATCTATTAAAACATACAGGTGTTTTGGACTCAATAAGTATATATGAATTTGTGCAGAAACTTGAGAACAAGAATGAAGAAGAGCTCCGGAAGGCACAACGAGTCAATGTCCCACAAAACCCTGAAATGTATTTGGAGGTATAAATGCAGGTACAAGCTCAAGCCAGCTATCGAAGCTGCAGACCTCGTTTGTGTCAAACGTGAACCCTTTCCTACACCAACCAGTTCAATCAAGTCAGTCTACAGGTTCGAGCAATCAAGCCTATGGACAAGCTTTTGATCCGAAATCCTTCCTTCCACAGCCAAGGGACTTAGCGCATAAAGCTCCATAGCAAGCTCCTCAACAAGCTTTCTATGGAAGCAACAATCAATCTACAAATCCCAACTGTCAAACTTGACACGTCAAATCTGTCACACCCTCAATTTCCACTTGTGGAGTATTACCGCGAGGCGTGTGATCAAACCAGAATCTCAAACACTAGCAATATCGAATGATTCTATATGATTTATTTAAACGTTTTCCGAAAACATTTGTTGTAACCATTCATAGTCATTTTCAAAATATCATAGATTCAAAGTTTAGCGGAAGCATTAATATTAAGTAACGGGCGCCAACATAAACGGCAAAACCGAAAATCCCGAACATTATTCGTAAATAAGACTCGATAAAAATGTCTTGATCAAATGCAAGTGAGTGCACCTAGCGCTCCTAACGTCCTGAGAAACATGTAAAGAAACAAGTGGCAACATTAAAGAAGAGTGAGTTCACAGGTTTTTATAAGTTCACAAGTTCGGTTTAAAAGATTGCTTTTCCGCGTTATCCCTAACCCGGGATAACGGCATAGTTCCATTATTCCTAACCCGGAATAATAATGTTGGTTCGTAAATAAGTTCAATGTTAACGTGTAAGTAGCGAGCCTAAAGTTACGTCACATAAGAGTTCGCGATCGAAGCTGACTGTTGTTGCCTCAGTGTTGCCAGGTCTATCACTGACCATGGCGAAAGTTAGGCCAAATTAATCACCCGTTGACCTTTCCCGGGCGGCTAGCGCGACTAGCTCGGGTGGGGCTTGTCGGGCCCAGTAGTACTACTATAATTTCCCCGCTATTTAACCCAATACTAACGATCCGAGAGTTGGTTGAGGACATCCGTGATAAAGCTACTTAGTGACCATAACGTATATTAACATTAACTTAGTTACCGAGTAGTTAACAACATTAATTTCGCATAACGTAAAAAAGATAGAGTTGTAGAGCGTGTACATGTTTCTCCCCCTGTTGTTTAAAACCGGATAAAATAGGTGCCGTGAACTCACCTTAAATTGATCGGTTAGAATAACGCAAAAGAAGCAAATGATGGAATCACTAATCGCGTCCTAACATGTCAACCGATTTAAAGTTAGTGTGTGAACACACTGACACAAAACCCTACGCATAACTAACACACAGTACGGCACACGTCATAACCAATTCGAAACCATAATCATGAATGCAAAGTATCATCATACAAAATAATGATCAAACCAACTTGTCATAAACACAGATTAACTCATACAACACTTAGGTACACACAAATGCAAGTTATCATGTTTCGGCTTGTACGCTCATAACTAGGCTGTTTTCGAGGATTTTTATAAAATAGTTCCAACGTTAAAAATTCCAATTGTTTTACAGGATATGTCAATTAGACTGTAGAAACTTTGTGTAAGATTTTCAAATCCTAAATCTTTACCAATTATTTATAAACATTTATATACTAGGCTGCAGTCAGATTCGTCGCTTTCTGACTGCAGTCCACGAGAATTTTTTTTTAAAAATCATCGTTCATCCAATAAAAAAATTCCAGTGGGAGATTTTCAGAAATTCCCGTCTACAGTTACTGTACAAATTTCGTGACCTAACCCCCTACAGACTATGGGATCCGACTCGATAAACAACCTGCAAATTCTGCAGAATTTACGCAGCTTCAGCTGCTGCACTAAATGACCATCTAAAAATAGCAAACGACCTTAGAAAAATATGAATCCGGCGCCATTTGAAGCGTTTTTCAAAAATACACGTATTAGACATCAGAAAATCCACTTTTCGATAAATAATGATCAGGTACTTCAGTTGGCTGTAAATGTCAATCAGCTTACTGTTTTCGACTTTATCGCATTAGAACATGTTTAAACGATCATGACGCTTAGGTGTATTGATTAATAACAGGTTAACTTGTCAAATATCATCATATATATCAATATTCATGCAAACCCTAAATATTTATCATGATCTTTATCGCTAAAACGCAGCCTACGATTTTAGTATTCAACATATCATCACAACCGCAAAGATTCGCATATTCATCCGAACTAATCATACACCACACACTTTTTCATACTAATAATCATACAAGCACATGATCATGATCAAGATTACACAAAACCTAGTGTGAATCGCAAAACAATTAAACCTTAACCTTGAAACGATGATGATAAGAGAACCGGGACAAGCTTGGAATCAATCCGGGAGTAGAATTGCGCGACCGTGAGGGGGGGGCTGCCGTCGACCTTCTTCTAGGGATTAGGGTTTTGTGTTTTTTTTTTTTGAAACATCCCATGCATAGATAAATATAAATATTACAAGGGGGAAGGGGGGTGGTCGCGATAGGGGGGGGGGCGGTTTGGTTAGAGCCTTGGGCCTCAAGTTTGGGTTAATTCCTTGGGCCGCTATGTGTGTGGGTCGCAAGGTCGACACGTTTTGCGGCTCGGTTCGGTTCGGCTATTTATTTATTTTTATTTTTTTTACAATTCGGTAACATAAGGCTTATAACTAATAAATCGCGAAATCAAAGCGTGATACAATAATCTACAAGCGTCTAATAACCCATAGCACGTAATTTAGATACAACCCGTCTAATAACACATAGCACGTAATTCACCCTATAGATTCACAAAGTTAGCGTAGTTATTGCGAGCATGTAATTTAGTTCTTTGAATTAAATCAGCGTAGGAGTGATAACCATAAAGTAGCGCGTTTTAGATACCTGAAAAACCGGGATGTCACATTATCCCCATGTTGAAAGAATTTTCGTCCCGAAAATTGAGTAAACACGGTTTAGAATGCAACGCACAAAAGCTCAGTTTGTTAGAATGGGAGAAGTAAGTCCCAGGCTGTCACATCATCCCCATGTTGAAAGAATTTCGTCCCGAAATTTAGTTGCCGGTAACGTCAAATTGCTGCTCAGCTGCAAAAAGGTGTGGATATTTGCTTTTCATTTGGTCCTCTCTTTCCCACGTGAACTCCGGTCCACGCTTAGAGTTCCAACGAACCTTGACGATCGGTATCCTTCTGTGCCTTCGAGTCTTAATCTCACGGTCCATGATCACAATAGGTTGTTCCACAAAATGCAGTTGCTCATCCACTTGAATCTCATCCAATGGAATGACTAGGGTCTCATCTGATAGGAACTTCTTCAGATTGGACATGTGAAAAACGTTGTGAACTCCACTAAGTTCGGCAGGAAGGTCTAACTGATAAGTTACGGGCCCGATACGCTTCGAAATCACAAATGGGCCTACGTACCGTGGATTTAGTTTGCCTCGTTTCCCAAAACGAATTACACCCTTCCAGGGTGACACTTTCAGTAGGACGCGGTCGCCTACTTGAAATTCAAGCGGTTTGCGTCGTTGATCAGCGTAACTTTTCTGTCGATCTCGTGTCGCTGCCATGCGGTTTCTGATTTGCACAATCTTTTCAGTAGCCTCAAGTATCAACTCAGGACCTGTGAGTTGACTGTCACCGACTTCTGCCCAACATACCGGTGATCTACATTTGCGACCGTATAATGCTTCAAACGGTGCTGCCTGAATACTCGTATGGTAACTGTTGTTATACGAGAATTCCACTAAAGGCTGATGGATTTCCCAACTGTTCCCGAAGTCTACCACGCATGCCCTAAGCATGTCTGAATGGTCCTTTCACTTTGACCATCTGTCTGAGGGTGGTAAGCTGTGCTCATATCTAAGCGTGTACCCAATGCTTTCTGAAGTGACTGCCAAAAGTTGGACGTGAAACGAGCATCTCTGTCTGATATGATGGACGTTAGCACCCCGTATCGAGAAACTACTTCGTTAATGTAGATGCGAGTCAACTTATCCATCTTATCTGTTTCTTTGGTCGCTAGGAAGTGTGCAGACTTAGTTAGACGATCCACGATTACCCAGATGGTATCGCAACCACCCGGAGTTCGCGGGAGTTTAGTGATAAAGTCCATCGAGATCTGATCCCATTTCCACACTGGGATCTCAGGTTTTTGAAGTGGCCCTGACGGCTTTTGGTATTCCACCTTGACTTTCGCACAAGTCAGACACTTGCTCACGTAGGTGGCTATATCCGCTTTCATGTTGGGCCACTAGTACGCGGCTTTAAGGTCTTTATACATCTTATCCGAACCAGGATGGACAGAGTATCAGGATTTGTGAGCTTCGTCCATAACTAACTTCCTAAGGTCTCCGTAGAGAGGTACCCATATACGATTCATGAAATACCGGGCACCACTGGGTTTCACTTCCCAATCGTGTTCCATCTTTCCCACAGATTCGGCCTTGATGTTCTCTTCCTTAACTGCTTCTAGCTGCGCGTCGCGTATCTGTTCGGGTAAACCAGAATGAATTGTGAACTGTAGTGCTCGTACCCGACGAGGTTTCAAGTGCTCCTTCCGACTGAGGGCATCAGCTACCACGTTAGCTTTACCCGGGTGATACCGAATGGTACATTCATAATCATTCAGGAGTTCGACCCAGCGACGCTGTCACATGTTCAATTCCTTCTGGTCAAAAATATGTTAGAGGCTCTTGTGATCCGTGTAGATTGTGCACCTTGTTCCATATAGGTAGTGTCTCCAAATCTTAAGTGCAAACACAACTGCTCCCAATTCCAAGTCATGTGTCATGTAGTTCTTCTCGTGGACCTTCAACTGTCGGGATGCATACACGATGACCTTATCACGTTGCATGAGTACACATCCCAATCCCTGAATGGAAGCGTCACAATATACCACAAAATCATCTGTCTCCTCTGGCAAGGACAAAATGGGCGCACTGCAAAGCTTCTGTTTTAGTAATTGAAATGCTGCTTCCTGTTTGTCACCCCAAGCATACTTGGTGCCCTTCTGAGTGAGAGTGGTAAGCGGTTGTGCGATCTTGGAAAATCGCTTGATGAAACGTCTGTAATAACCAGCCAAACCCAAATATTGGCGGATCTCTGTCGGTGTCCTGGGTGCTTCCCAGTTCTTGATAGCATCGATCTTGGCGGGATCAACTTGTATACCCTTTTCATTCACGATATGCCCAAGAAACTGAACTTCCCGAATCTAGAAATCACACTTCGAAAACTTGGCATATAGTTTCTCCTGTTGAAGTAGTTCCAGCAATAATCGCAGATGCTCAGCATGTTCTTCTTCACCCTTAGAGTAGATGACTATATCGTCGATGAACACGATGACAAACTTGTCGAGATACGGCTTACACACGCGGTTCATGAGGTCCATGAACACCGCGGGTGCATTGGTGAGACCGAAGGGCATGACCAAGAACTCATAATGGCCATACCGAGTGCGAAATGCCGTCTTTGAGATATCCTCCTCCCTGACGCGTAGCTGGTGATAACCGGACCGTAGATCAATCTTGGTGTAGTAGCTTGACCCCTGAAGCTAGTCGAAAAGGTCTTCGATGTGAGGTAATGGATATCGGTTCTTGACGGTAACCTTATTGTGTTCCCTGTAGTCGATGCACATGCGGAAGGTCCCGTCCTTTTTCTTGACAAAAAGGACCGGAGCTCCCCATGGGGAAGTACTGGGTCGGATAAATCCTTTTTCCAACAATTGCTGAAGTTGGGTAGACAGCTCCTGCAGCTCTGCTGGTGCTAAGCGGTACGGGGCCTTGGCGATAGGAGTCGCATGGTTCGCCAATTCGATTTCAAACTCCACTTGTCGATGTGGTTGAAGACCGGGTAACTCCTCTGGAAACACATCAGGAAAGTCACGGATGACGGGGATATCTTCAATCCGCTTCTTGTCCTTAGACTGCTCGGTGACCAGTGCGAGCAAAGCAAAAGAGTTCTTCTTCCGAAGATACTTCTAAGCTTGCATGTAAGAGATGATGTTCGTGACGACACCTGCCTTCTCGCCTTGCACCATCAAGACGTCGTTAGAGAGCGGAATACGGATAGCTTTCTCGAAACACCGAACTTCAGCTCGGACGTCGGATAGCCAGTCCATTCCGGCTACCACATCAAAACTACCCAGAGTAGTTGTCATCATATCAATGGTAAAGGTGTGACCCGCGAGTTTAAGTTGACAGCCGGACACTAGATGGGTCACATGTACAGATTTACCATCGGCTAGTTCTATGACATAAGAGGTCTCTAGGGGTTTAGGTGTGAGATTTAGGTTCTTCCTAAAAGACTCAGATATAAAACTCTTATCCGCACCCGTATGAAAAAGTACAGTAGCAAAATGATCGTGGAGGGGAAACTTACCAGTGACCACATTTGAGTCGTTTCTAGCCTCTCCACGGCCCAGCGTGAATGCACGACCTTTGGCACCTCCTGTGCCACCATTTCCATTGTTACCATTGTTGTTATTGTTGTTGTTGTTGTGGTTGTTGTTGTTATTCCCACCATTGTTGTTGTTGCGAAGCTGCGGGCAGTCTCGCTTGAAATGGGCAGTGCTACCGCACTGATAGCATCCCCGGTTATTACCTTGCTGTTGATCCTGGTGCTGGTTCTGATTTTGTCATGTCATGATCTCCCCGTGACAATCCTTTGCCGCGTGTCCTGCTTTGCCACAACGTTGGCAACGATTTCCGGCGCAAGGGCCATGATGATGGAGGTTACAACAGTTACATTGCGGCTTTCGACCCGCATAGCCGCTCGAGTTCTGGGTGTTGTTGGCAGACTGATTGTTGTGACTCCGATTGTTGTTGAAGTTGTTGGACCGCTTCTGGTTTCCTTGTTGTGGCTGGGCTGATGAAGAATGTCGAGCAGGTGATTCTTCAAAATTTCTTTTGTTGTCAGAGACAACTTCAGTTGCACCCCTAGGTGGCAACTTCCTTTGCTCCACCGCCTTATCGGTGAGTTTATGCGCCAGCCTAATCGCTTGATGCTCCATCGTAGGGTTGCTAGACATTACCATGCCCTGGATCTCAAGGACCAAACCCCCAAGATAAAACTCAAGCCGTTTATCGACGGCGTTAGCCAAATCGGGACAGAGGAACACCAGATCATGATGTCTTGCTGTGTACGCTTCAATTTCTGTCCCGACCATCTTGTGGTTCCATAACGCTTGTTCCAACTGCTGAACTCTGTCCCGTGGACAATATTCTTTCTTGATTAGGGCCTTAAATTCGGTCCAGGCCATTGCGTTCACCGCAACAAGTCCACGCGTTTGGACTTGTGCGTTCCTCCAGGTCAATGCCCCATCTTCCAACGTCGAGGCAGCATACTTGACCTTATTAGCTTCAAGGCACTTGCACATCTCGAAAACCGATTCAGACTTTTCAATCCAACGGACCAGTCCTACGGGTCCTTCAACACCCGTGAACTTGCTCGGTTTCGCATCGAGGAACATCTTGTAGGGGTTAAGACCCCCTCCTGAGGATAGAGGATAGGTAGTCAGCGAGAAAGTCTACTAGCCCAACTATTAGATTTTCCCATGAAAATTTAATAATGGTTACCTGCTGGTGGGTTAGGAACACCTGCCAGAGCAGCATTCACGTGTTCTTGGATTAACGCGGCCAATTCCTCAGTTGACATGTTGAGATTTCCGTGACGACCGGTTGCCATTTCAGATCTTCGCAAGACAACACAAACACACACCGATAAGTATATATCCAATATTGTCATCACATTCCACGCTTAAACGATCACACAATTATGTCAACCCAACAAATTAAACAATCAAAAGAAACATTCGATTTAATAAATTGCAATGTCTCAAAAAATACAAACCAAACATCTCAGTTTAATTATAAAATTTCAAGTTCAAACATAAGTGGAAACAAACAAACTAAAGGAAACAAGTTGCTATCACTGCCGTCATCCTCTGCGGCATTTTCAGCTTCAACAGTCGGGTCCTGTTCCGGCTCTTCGTCCTCTGGATCCTCCTCCGGGTCTTCCTCTGGATCCTCCTCTTCGTCCTCTACCGGCGCTGGAGGGGCCGGTGCTGGTGCGGGTACTGGGATAGGTGGTGCTTGGTTCTGCTCCAGTTCGTGAATCCTCCAACTGGACTCAAGAACTCTGTCTTCAAGCCAGTCAGCCCTCAGCCTCAACACGAAAGTCCTGAGCTAAAATGTTTCGAACTCTCTTATTCTCGTATTGCTCTTCCTCGAGCTCTCTAGTTTTACCAGTTAGCTGACGTATCAGCCATCCCTGTGCTTCGATAGTCTCCTACATTCTCTCTAGTTGTTCCTGTTGTTTCCTTAACACATCCTTAAGTAGGTCGTCCCCCACTCCTAAAGAGTTGACCGGTTCAACCGGTATAGCGGTGGTCGGACGGGAGGACGCCCTCCTCTCCTAGAGCGAGTCTTTTCCTAGCAGCTGAGCGTGTCTCCACGCCACGAGGTGGTGAGGGTTCGAACATGGGTGCCTTCCCCGGCGCCCTTGATTGTCGAGATCTGTCGGATGATGATGATGACATAGCCTGCTGGGTTGCTGTAGTTAGTTACGAGTTGTGTATATCAAAATATACATATATATCTCACATTGAACAATTGTAGTATAACACATAACAAGATATCACAGTTCGGTTCCAACTAAGTCTAGTGTTGTGTAACAGCTATAGTTTAGGTCTACTTATAATGCAAACCTGGTTCTCTATAGCTAGAGGCTCTGATACCAATCTGTCACACCCTTAATTTCCACTTGCGGAGTATTACCGCGAGGCGTGTGATCAAACCAGAATCTCAGACACTAGCAATATCGAACGACTCTATATGATTTATTTAAACGTTTTCCGAAAACATTTGTTGTAACCATTCATAGTTATTTTCAAAATATCATAGTTTCAAAGTTTAGCGGAAGCATTAAAATTAAGTAACGGGCGCCAACATAAACGCCAAAACCAAAAATCCCAAACATTATTCGTAAATAAGACTCGATAAAAATGTCTTGATCAAATGCAAGTGAGTGCACCTAGCGCTCCTAGCGTCCTGAGAAACATGTAAAGAAACAAGTGTCAACATTAAAGAAGAGTGAGTTCAAAGGTTTTTATAAGTTCACAAGTTCGGTTTAAAAGATTGTTTTTCCCCGTTATCCCTAACCCGGGATAACGGCATAGTTCCATTATTCCTAACCCGGAATAATAATGTTGGTTCGTAAATAAGTTCAATGTTAACGCGTAGGTAGCGAGCCTAAAGTTACGTCACATAAGAGTTCGCGATCGAAGCTGACTGTTGTTGCCTCAGTGTTGCCAGGTCTATCACTGACCATGGCGAAAGTTAGGTCAAATTAATCACCCGTTGACCATTCCCGGCCGGCTAGCGCGACTAGCTCGGGTGGGGCTTGTCGGACCCAGTAGTACTACTATAATTTCCCCGCTATTTAACCCAATACTAATGATCCGAGAGTTGGTTAAGGACTTCCGTGATAAAGCTATTTAGTGACCATAACGTATATTAACATTAACTTAGTTACCGAGTAGTTAACGGCGTTAATTTCGCATAACGTAAAAAAGATAGAGTTGTAGAGCGTGTACATGTTTCTTCCCCTGTTGTTTAAAACCGGATAAAAAAGGGGCTCCTTAAGTTGCTCGGTTAGAATAACGCAAAAGAAGCAAATGATGGAACCACTAATCGTGTCCTAACATGTCAACCGATTTAAAGTTAGTGTGTGAACACACTGACACAAAACCCTACGCATAACTAACACACAGTACGGCACACGTCATAACCAATTCGAAACCATAATCATGCATGCAAAGTATCATCATACAAAATAATGATCAAACCAACTTGTTATAAACACAGATTAACTCATACAACACTTAGGTACACACAAACGTAAGTTATCATGTTTTGGCTTGTACGCTCATAACTGGGCTGTTTTCGAGGATTTTTATAAAATAGTTCCAACATTCCAAAAATTCCAATTTTTTTACCGGAGGTGTCAATTTTAAAATCCTAAATCTTTACCAATTATTTATAAACATTTATATACTAGGCTGCAGTCAGATTCGTCGCATTCTGACTACAGTCCATGAGAAAAATTATTTAAAAATCATCGTTTATCCAATTAACAAAATTCCAGTGGGAGATTTTTGGAAATTCCCGTCTCCAGTTAATGTACAAATTTCGTGACCTAACCCCCTACAGACTATGGGATTCGACTCGATAAACAACTTGCAAATTCTGCAGAATTTACGAAGCTTCAACTGCTGCACTAAATGACCATCTAAAAATAGCTAACTACCTCAGAAAAATATGAATCCAGCGCCATTTGAAGCGTTTTAAAAAAATACACGTTTTAGGCTTCAGAAAATCCAATTTTCGATAAATAATGATCAGGTTACAGCCAACTGAAGTTAGCTGTAAATGTCAATCAGCTTACTGTTTTCGACTTTATCGCATTAGAACATGTTTAAACGATCATGACGCTTAGGTGTATTGATTATTAACAGGTTAACTTGTAAAATATCATCATATATATCAATATTCATGCAAACCCTAAATATTTATCATGCTCTTTATCGCTAAAACGCAGCCTACGATTTTAGTATTCAACATATCATCACAACCGCAAAGATTCGCATATTCATCCGAACTAATCATACACCAAACACTTTTTCATACTAATAATCATACAAGCACATGATCATAATCAAGATTACACAAAACCTAGTGTGAATCGCAAAACAATTAAACCCTAACCTTGAAACGATGATGATTAGCGAACCGGGACAAGCTTGGAGTCAATCCGGGAGTAGAATTGCGCGACCGTGAGAGGGGGGCTGCCGTCAACCTTCTTCTAGGGATTAGGGTTTTGTGTTTTTTTAAAACATCCCATGCATAGATACATATAAATATAACAAGGGGGAAGGGGGGCGGTTTGGGTTAGAGCCTTGGGCCTGGGTTAATTCCTTGGGCCGCAAGGTGTGTGGGTCGCAAGGTCGACACGTTTCGTGGCTCGGTTCGGTTCGGCTATTTATTTATTTTTATTTTTTTTCTAATTATGTAACATAAGGTTTATAACTAATAAATCGCGAAATCAAAGCGTGATACAATAATCTACAAGCGTCTAATAACCCATAGCACGTAATTCAGATACAACCCGTCTAATAACACATAGCACGTAATTCACCCGATAGATTCACAAAGTTAGCGTAGTTATTGCGAGCGTGTAATTTAATTCTTTGAATTAAATCAGCGTAAGAGTGAATAACCATAAAGTAGCGCGTTTAAGATACCTGAAAAACCGGGATGTCACAAAATCTCTCCAAAATCAATGTAGAAGTTGCACAGGAACATGCAGAACTTCTAAATACCATGGTCAGTGCGTATTGTGGTTTAGTTGCAGGTCATACAGGGAACATCAATTTCACAAACGAAGACTATGAACAAATTGACCGAGATGAAATGGAGCTGATGGACATCAAGTGGGCATTTGCAAGCGCTATGAGAAGAGCGAATGATTATATGAGAAGAACGGGTACAACCAGTTTGGAAAGCAAGAAGGATACAAAATACGGCTTTGACAAAACCACCGTTACTTGCTTCTACTGTGGAGAAAGAGGTCACTTCAAGCGGGAATGCACAAGACCTAGCAAGGAAGGAAATCACAACCCCTTTCGTAATCAGTCTCAACCATCCAACACAGCACAGTACAACAATGATAGAAGAATAGTAGCTGTTGGCAACTCTAACAACACCAATCAATCAGGACCTTCCAACATGCATAGAGCTTTGGTAGTTCAATTTGATAAAGGATGCGATTGGTCAGTACAGTTGGGAACTGAGAACAACGGAAGAACTGCATGATATGCTAAGATCGTGGATCAAGTCAAGCATGACCACAACATCAACACTCCAAATAATGATGATACATATGGGGATGCTGGTAGTTCTGATGAAGAATGTTCAAGTTCAGATGGTTATGAATCTGATTCTGATGAGAAAAAAGGAAGTGATGCTGAGGTTGAAGAGTTGCTGAGTGAAGCTGAGATGTTGAAGTCTGAAAAGGTAGGTATGACGAGGAATGCAGAAGTTGCGGTAAAAGAGACAGAGGCACTCTCTACAGATGGTGCAGCTTTTCCTCATCACACTACCTTTATGGCAAATGTTGAAGGTTCTTCAAAACAGGTAAATTCTGACCCTCTTACTGTTTGCAATGACTGTGTTGACTTGAAAATAAAATATGAAACCGTCAACAGTCATAATCAGAATTTAGTTGTTGAGTGATCAAAATGCAAAGAGGCGAATTTGGCACTAACTAAAAATGAAAAAGATTTCAAATCTGTAATAGAAACCCTTAAGAAAAGTGTTTCTGAATTGACAAAACTGTTTTGAATAAACAGACAGGAATTAATAACTACATTAATCTCCTAGAAGAAACAAAGAAAGAGTTATCCATTGCCAAATGCGAATATGATTCGATCAAACGCAAATTGAAAAGTTATTCTAACTCCCAATATGTGCTTGATCATATCCTTGATGTTCAAAAACTAAAGGGAGATGTTCAATGCATAGGGTATAAGTCGTGTCCACCGCCAATGAAACACAACTATACCAAAATGCTTGATGAAGAGGAGATGCCTTTGTTTGAACCCTATATACCTTTGAATCCTGAGGAATTTGCAGCAGGGTTAGGGTTCAAATTAGACAAATCCTCTCAAGAACCATGCAAGCCAGAAAATTCAAAGTATGATGTTGTTCAATCTCCATCTGTTGAGGAGGAGGATGACAAATCAGATGATGAAGCTATAAATGATGAACAGGATCAGCCTCTTGATGAAAGGAAACGAGTAGAATCTTCTGCTACTCCTAGTACACAATCTGTTGAGTATCAAGAGACCATTCCTAAGAAATCTTTGTGAAGACAAGTGTGTCTACACAAGAAGTAGATAATGTGTCGTATCCCTTGGTTGCAGATAAGAAAATCTATTCAAACAAAGATTTTTCAATTAAAAACGTAAATCCAATCTCTATAGATTAGGTTTTAGAAAAGTCAACAACCAAACCTGTAGAAAAGAAAAAGCCGACCAAATCACAACCATTATCTGCTTCAAGAGAAAAACAATGTAAGAGAGTTGAAAAGCCTACAATTTCTCAACCGAAGGTTGAAGCAAAAGGCTCACGTTACCAGAAGAAGTGCAAAAATGTTATATTTGTGAGTTCTAAAGGTACCGATAAAGTCGAAACTTTTCAAGGAAAATCTAATGTTTATTTTGTAAAGAAAGTTAAGATTTTGAAATGAAACAGTCAAAATAATTACACGCAACACACTGATGGATGTAATGAAAATGAACCTAGTACCTCAAAACCCACAAGTTCAATGTCAAGCCAAGAAACACGATCTCTTAGTTTTGTTGAAAGGAGAACATGTTTCAAATGTGGAGAGTTTGGCCACATTATAAAGGATTGTCAAAATCCAGCCAAATCAAGATGTATAGAGAAATCCCCTCATGAACCAACTTGCAAACGTAAATCTGTTTCTTCGACTCAAGATAAACGAATCATAAAGGATCAAAAAGAGAAACAAAAACGTAAACAAGTAAAAGAAGTTGAGAAAGCTTTAAAATCAGATTGTTCTAAAAAGGATCAAAGATCTTCAAAATCAATAAAACCAGACACTGTTACAACTGTAAATAATAGTAAATCTGGTAATAAACAAGGATCTTGGAAACAGAAGACCGGTAATGGTTCAAAAGGAGGTTCTCAGTTTGTTAATCATCAAGAATTGAGATTACATTTCTTGATGATAAGGGATGACCATAGACCACTAAGGCTTGGGTCCCCATCTCAAACTAATCTTGTTTGTGCAATGTGAAGTGTGTTCCAGGAGGAACTGTAAACAGTCATTGGATTGTTGACAGTGGAGCATCAAGGCACATGACGGATGACTTGCGGCTCCTATATGATGTGAAAAGCATTAGGGGTGGTTATGTTGCTTTTGCTGGTGACAAAGGTGGACACATCCCTGGAGAAGGAATGGTCTCCAATGGTGTTGTGAGCTTCGACAAGATCAATTATGTGCGGCAAATTGAACACAATCTTCTTAGCGTTTCTCAAATCTGCGACAAGAAGTTCACGATACATTTAATGATTTATATATTCTTGATATGAGCCAAGCTATTACAACATCTGCATAAGTCACATGTTTTGTCTCTAAAGCCACCGAGAAGGAATTAATCTCTTGGCACAGATGTATGGGACACATTCACCTGAGAAAAATGAACTATTTGGTGAAGAACAATCTAGTGAGTGGTGTACCAGTAAAAAATTTCATTAACTAGCTTCATGGATTCTTCTTGTTTCAGTACACAGTAGTATTGACTCGATCCTCCGAAGAAGCCTCCAAAAGAATTGTAGACATCAGAAGGTGTCATAGTTTTAAATGCATGTTGAATAAAATCTTCCTCCGCACACTATTCATAATAAATCGCCTCAGCACACTCTTCAACAGTAAGGTCAGTCACTACATGAAACACTATCTCACTTTCTGCAATCGAACTCTCCTCGATCACCTGATCAAACACTGCAACTAATTCAGCAAGCAGTGCAAAACTTTCCTTCTTAGGTATGTAGTCATTCTAGTTAAAACCCTCATCCTCAAGAGTCACCATGAGTGCCTTTGATTTGGTCTAACCATCCTCAATTGCATCCATCCTAGTTGATGTATGAGGAGGAGAAGTTTTATGATATATTGCTTTATTGTAATAACCATCATTGAAAGGATTATGATTACTGTGAGAGGGGATCGACTCTCCTCTTATGAGCACCGAACTGATTCGACTCAACTAACAGAGGCGGAATTCAATGTTAGTGAGTTGGACAAACAAACAAGAATGATATATACGCTTACACGCCTTGATTCGCATTAATAAACGTGAGAGATTATAGACGAGTAAACACTTTGACAGGGCTTCGCCGTAGTCACCAGCCAACAGATGCAAACACAACACTCAAGCTCCACTATTTATAGGCCAACATGACTCGCACAGGAGAGAAGTGTGTTCGGCTTATGCGAGTGGTGCCTCGTACGAGGGACAAGGTGTCACTCGTACGAGCCACTAAGCTCACTCGTATGAGCCAACATATATAAACATACAATATTTGATATTCTAGACGTAGGCGATAGACATTATGCACCAACAAACTCCCTCTTGGATGTTGCCGCAGTCTTGGATAGTCTTCAAAAAATCTTCAAATTTGACAGTTAACGTCCAAAGAACCGTTTTGGTGGGCTGCGGTGCTCCTCAGAAGATATCAGTGTTTGGTCTGTAGGAGGAGGTCGATTATACGTCTTGCCAAACCAAAAGCTCCTTAGTGATGCAATCCGCTTTCGCTCGACAATCATTTCTGCATTCTTCTCTTTCTTTCGCTGCTCTATCTCCTCCAGCTTCCTCCAAGAAGTGTTCCATGCTGTTCCTGAATGTATGCCATTAGCAAAACAAACATTAACAATCTTCTGGAATTGGAAAGCCTGTTCTTTGTCTTTCTCCTCAAAACTGATTTTGCTATAAAATAAGCATTCAATATCCTTCTTAGAACAATTGACTAGCCACATAGGGTCCAGTACTCGAATGTCGTGCCATAGACCATATATGCGTTTGTGTTCTATGACGGCTTGGGTAATTCTTCAGTTATCTTCCAAGAATCTTCATCTGGATGAACACAAATAAAAGCTTAACCAGTACAAGAATCGTACTGCCACCATTTGAAGAACTTGAAGAAATCCTTCTCCATTTTTATCAGAGGCATATTCTTCATCACTTTCGGCCTTTTCACAATCAATGTCACATCTTTTCCTTTGTAATAGGATCAATCTTTGTGATTCTCTTGGGCATATGTGGCTTCAAGCATCTAAAGCTGTGAGTAGCTTCCAACTTTATCAATTTCCACAGCCGTTGGTCGTGGAATTTCATCTTAAGATTTATCATCTTCGTCTGCACCAGTTTAGTAATGTCCCAGAAAAGCAATTTCCACAGCCGTTGGTCGTGGAATTTCATCTTAAGATTTATCATCTTTGTCTGCACCAGTTTAGTAATGTCCCAGAAAAGCAGGGTCTTGATATCACTTAGGTGTCGGAAGTACTAGAGCCCATACTCCGGTTTAATCGCACAGACGTCAAGGTCTTCGATCCAACCCCAGCTTATGATGTCTCCTAGAGAAATGTTAGCATCATGTGTGAACAAAGCTAGGGGACGTTTGAATTTACGCTCTGCTGGTAATTCTTTAAACCACAGTTTCCTCATTTCTACTATTTCTTCCTTAGATCATCTTTGAGTTCCTTGTTTTAAAGCTTCTTCAACTTTACGTTTCAGTAAATCATCATTCTCAGCTGCAAAAATTTCACTGAAGGTTGGGGAGTCATCTGTACCCTCTCCGGCAATATTTGCATCATTGTCATCAGAATCATCCTACACGACAACCTTATCATAATCATGTGCATCCGAAAAATGTTTGAAGACATAATCCTTGGGCTGAAAAGCACTGATGTCATTAAGCTTATCTTCGAAATCAAATTCAAATGTGTCTTCGTTCACGCCTAACATGTTCGTAATTTCTTCCTTTGTGTAGTTGTGAACAAATTCTCGCTACTCCACATCTTGCTCTAGATAAAATATCTTTGGTTTTTGCACAACAGGAACTGTTGATACGTCGTTCCTGCCTGCGAAGAATCCTTCGAGCTGTCGTACGACCTTCCCTGATTTCTATCGTTGTTAAACTGGTTGGCCAAATCGTTTAAGTACACATAAAAATCTATATCTTCATTCAAGGTAAATTCTGTTACAGGAATAGCCGAACCATCCATATCAACATCATCATCACTATCATCACTATCCCTATCAGACTTATCCTTTGATGTATCATCTTTTCGTCTAGGTCTTCGTCCATCTCTTCCGAATTTTCATCACAAGCATCTATCTCATCGTCAATCTCTTTCACCAAATATCTCTTACTTAGACATTCTTGATGCTTTGCAAATAGTTTTGTTATATCAATATCTACATCTTTTTTCTTTCCAATCAATACAAACTTCTTCATGTCCACATAGACCACTATCTCTGAAGATGCTGGAACAAATTAAGCTTCTGTCGAAGCTTTAACAATCACATGTTCTTCACTAACCATCTCTTTACCTTTGCCCTGAGCATCTGAAAGTTCTTTTCGCAATACGTTCTCGTTCGGCAACTCTCAGTCGGGCTTCATCCTTCTGAATCTCGTCAATCTCAGTAGCCAGATTAATTCCAAGCTTCTTTGTAAGGAGTTTCTCGAACAAGTTCATTTTCTTTTGATTTCTGAGGCGTTTTGCATCGTATTCAGCCATTCGATTCCTTATTCGTTCATTTTCGGAAGCGATGCTTCCAAGATAGCCTCAAGATGTTGTTTATCTTCTTTAAGCTCTTTAATCTGCTCCTATAACTCAGTAATTTTTACACTGTTCATCATCACTTGATTTTCTAACTCTTCAATTCGTGTATCATTGAACATGTCAGCTTAGAATTCTTCCCCCTGGAATATCTCCAAAATTGATGTCAAACTGATCTTCTTATCTAGATCTTGTAGAGAACTGGGGTTGAGATTTAGTAGGTTGAGGTCTTGGTTGCGGAGGTGGTGATGGTGGTGGTTGAGGAGTTGGTTGTGGAGGTAGTGATGGTGGTGCTTGGGGAGTTGGTTCAACATTCTATACTTCATCAACCTTTTTCTGCACCTTTCTTTCAGATCTGGCTTTTGGAGAATCATTGCTTCTAACGGCTGGCCTCTTTAAACGTTTAGATGGCCTCTTTGATGATTTGCAAACAGGAGTGTCACTGTCGGAATCCGAAGGAACATATCTAGTACCATCTTCCCATGTCGCTTTCCGTCTCCTCTCTTCAGCTTTACGCTTTTCTTCAGCCTATCTTTCTAGTTCTTTTTCTTTGGTTCTGTCTTTCTCGCCGGCTATCCTATCCTCTTCATCTGTGCTTGAGGAGGATGCCTCATCAAGTATACCTTCTTTATCACCAAAAGCTTGTTATTCAATATCAGCAGCCATTGCCTCAAAATTTTCTTCTATCTCCGGCTCATCAACCAATCCCATGCTAGCAGGTGCACATTTCTTCTTTTGAGGAGTAGAGGAGGAAGATGTAGTTGTTTACTTTTGTTTTGCCCCCTTTTCTCCTTTCTTATCCTCCTTCGTAAACGATACACTTCATTTCGCAACAAAATCATCTAGAACGTCCAACTCATCAGCTTCATCACCGCTATCATCTTTACGCCACTTCCCACAGGCGGCGCCAAATAATCTTTATATGTGATAGCCCCAAAAATAGGCTTAGCATTGGGGAAGGCCTTTAAGTGTAGATTCATCTTTTTGAATGTCGATACATCCATATGCTCAAGCCTTAAAACATCATCTTTCTTCTTCTTCAAGTTAGGATATAAATGATCAAACAGCATCTGTATGAATCACGGGTATTGAAAAAACTTTTCACACAGTATATTCTATACCATCTTAGAGAAGATAAGTCTCGAAAAGTTGTAAGGCAGGTTAAGAATTAGTGTTGTTATCATGAACATCTAATTGTCGATGAGATCATTAAATCCACCCTATCTATGGCTACGGGCATGTATAATACAGTAGCGCAATGTAACGAAAAGGGGCACTAAGATTTCCTTTCTTGAAAGGTGCAGCGTTCACGAATCCAGCATAGTCCATTCGATAAAAGCACCCCTTGAGCATGTATTCAGGGTATCCGGTCGGGTCATCTTCATTGTCTTTAAACTCCAATATTGTATGAATAAGATCTTCTGTAATCTTGACCTCAATATCTTCATTGTTGATTCGCACAACAAACATAATAGCATTCTCTTCCTCATTATATTCAGCCGCATCCTAAAAATACTCAATGTGAGATCGATATGTAGTATGTCTATACATCCATATTCTCAAGCCTTAAAACATCATCTTTCTTCTTCTTCTTCAAGTTAGGATATAAATGATCGAACAGCATCTGTATGAATCGCGGGTATTGAAGAAACTTTTCACACTGTATATTCTATACCATCTTAGAGAAGATAAGTCTCGAAAAGTTGTAAGGCAGGTCAAGAATTAGTGTTGTTATCATGAACATCTGATAGTCGATGAGATCATTAAATCCACCCTATCTATGGCTACGGGCATGTATAATACAGTAGCGCAATGTAACGAAAAGGGGCACTAAGATTTCCTTTCTTGAAAGGTGCAGCGTTCACGAATCCAGCATAGCCCATTCGATAAAAGCACCCCTTGAACATGTATTACGGGTATCCGGTCAGGTCATCTTCATTATCTTTAAACTCCAATATTGTATAAATAAGATCTTCTGTAATCTTGACCTCAATATGTTCATTGTTGATTCGCACAACAGACATAATAGCATTCTCTTCCTCATTATATTCAGCCGCATCCCAAAAATACTCAACGTGAGATCGATATGTAGTATGTCTATACATCCATATGCTCAAGCCTGTATGAATCGAACCGCATCCCAAAAATACTCAACGTGAGATCTTTCTTCTTCTTCTTCAAGTTAGGATATAAATGATCGAACAACATCTATATGAATCGCGGGTATTGAAGAAACTTTTCACGCTGTATATTATATACCATCTTAGAGAAGATAAGTCTCGAAAAGTTGTAAGGCAGGTTAAGAATTAGTGTTGTTTTCATAAACATCTGATAGTCGATGAGATCGATATGTAGTATGTCTATCAGTGAGGGCTTTGGTAATCGACAGTCTACTAAAAAACTGTAACACATCTCTATAAGCAGCTATCTCTTGAATAGTCTCATCCAAAAGACAACAAACGTTGTGGAACGGTGAGAACGTAGACTTCTTGATCTGCAAATAAAAAGATTACACATACTTAGAAAAATTTCAAGATTCAACATTAACATACTAGTACGAGTCGGTAATTAAGACAAATATTCAAGCTTGAATCAAAACCCACTCGTACGAGCCACTTCTTTGTATGAATTGAAATTCATACTTAACAATTTTAAGGATTTTGAACAGGCTTACTCGTACGAGTGGTGCTTCGTATATGTCAAAGAGATTTAAACGTATAAGAACATACTCATACGAACGATAACTCGTACCAGAGAATATGATAATCAGTCATTTGGTAACCTTGCTCGTACGAGCGACGATTCGTACGAGTTGCGAATCGCACCAAATAACACCTTATCAAACCGAACATAAAACGTGTAGATTTTAACAAATTGAATATTGATTTAGTGGTTAAAAGGGCGGATTATTACAAATTTGAGTTCAATTTTATATTTTACCAGTCCGATTATCCTAAATCTATGTTTTATGTCCTTTTTGGTTCAATTTTTGCATTATAACGGCTCAAACAAGCATTAGTACCTTTCACATCGTGAGAGGTGTACCAATCAACCTCCTCGAAGAATAGATACGTAAAAGTGATCAAGAAAGTGAGTAGAAGGAACTGAATCGCACAGTGGAAACTCTCAGTCGCATAGAGTCAATAGTGTGACTCGTGCGAATGAGAAGCCCTTTTATACTCTATCAAGATCATTCATATGAGTGATGCCTCGCACAAATGAGCCTTGTATCACTCGTACGAGTCATTATGTTACCCGTACGAGTAAGTTCCTTGTACTTTGAATTCCTTTTTTAAATTTTTGTGAAATTTTATCTGTTTTTATTACCCACTCAGTTAACCGAGTCCAAGTTAATGACCCCAGTTAACAGATTTGCCTACCAAGTACCAAGTCCAAGTTAATGACCTTGGTTGACCGTCGTTTAACCAAAACAGATTTATTCCAAAAATTTAAAGTTTCAAATTAATGAACTTTTTGAAGTTTCAGGAGATTTTCTTTTCTGATCAGCTCCTAGCCCATGATCTTCAGCTTACCTCCAGCAACATTCGCTTTAACTTGGATTAACGGTGTTTTCATCATTAGTAGACAAAAAAAATCTAAGATAAATTGCTAAATACTAAACTGAAAATATTTTTGTGTTTTCCTGACTAGAAAGAGTAAGTAAATAAAGATGTGTTTACAAGCATATTTTTTGTGAGTTTTGTGTTAAGAGGATCACATTAGATATTTAGACAAATGACATGTACCGTTGATCTTGGTAGAAACTTTAAGGTCTTAAACAGATTTACTTAGATTGTCAATATACCACGTTTCTCAATTGTTTCAAGATATGTTAGGTAAATGCAACGAACATGAAATAATTGTGATTCCCATCTCAGAATATACTCTCGCATCGAGATTCACTGAATTTCATCTCACAGGTGAATGTATCTAACTGATCTTTGTAAATGGGGTGAATTGCGAGACCTTAAGAGCTCAGGTTAGTATTTCCATACAGAGAAAGAGATGAAGGCTCGTCTTTAGGTGATGTTCCATTTAGGAATCTCTTGTACATCAAATGTCGTATATTTTCATGACATATATTCATTTCTTATGCAGCTTTTGGAGGTGAAAAATGCGCAAAGTATACACAAGTTTGGTCATTGCCGACACAAAATAAGAAGAACTCGTATAATACCCCAGATATCAACTAAATATAAAGACCTAGTATCACAAAATCTGGCATTCTCTCAAATGAAATTCCAGAGTACTAAGTCTATATATCCGAGAGATGTTTAACCACAAATATTTAGTTTTTCTTTTAGGTTTATATCTTGAAGAACAATTTACGAAACGTGTGAAGCCTATTGGCACATCATCAGTAAGACCTGTTTAATTACCTGTTTAAATCATTCCATTTCTTTAGCATACTGTGATAGTCTGCTGATGAAATATGATTCCCTCTTTTTCACAAAAACTCCTTTTGACCTTTTTTTTAATGTTTTTGTATTTTTCACAACTTTTCTCCCCCTAAAATAAAAAGATATTTTTTGGGTTTTTGTTTTAAAGAAAGCAAGAAAAGTATTTACAGAAAACAGATAGCATGCCGATGAGAATCACGTTAAATCCTCATCATCCTAAAATTAACCTCATTTCCAACCCCTGATGTAAGATTTTTTAAACCATTTAATTTCAAAAGATTTTTACATCTTGATCTATCAAAAGGTTTGGTGTAAAAATCTGCTTTTTGGTCATCCATGTGGATTTTTTCAATTCTAACCAACTTTTTCTCATTGCAATCACGAATAAAGTGTTGTCGAATTTCTGTATGTTTAGTGCGTGAGTGTTGAAAAGGGTTTTTGGTGATATCAATAGCTGCCTTGTTATCTACGTATATTGGCGTGTCAAGAAATTGCAGTATGTAGTCTCTCATCTGCTGTTATATCCAGAGTATCTCGGAACAACAGGTGGATGCTGGAACGTATTCAGCTTCACATGTAGAGACAGTGACCACGGTCTATTTCTTGCATTGCCATGTTACCAAACGAGTTCCAAAGAACTGGCAACCAGCTCTAGTTGATGTGGCATTAAGCTTGCAGCAACCAAAATCAAAATCCGAGTAACCCGCAAGATTGAAGTCATCATGTCGAGGATACCACAAGCCGGTGCTAGGACATCCTTTCAAGTATCTCATGATTCGTTTGACGGCTAACAAATGCGAATCTCTTGGATTAGTCTGATAACGGGCGCATAGGCATGTTGGATACATGATATCAGGTCTCGAAGCTGTAAGATACATCAAGGATCCGATCATGGAGCGATATAATGTGTCGTCGACTCTTACTCCATGACCGTCTGGACAAATGTCGTGATTTGGAGCTAATGGAGTTGATGTTGGTTTAGTTCCTTTCATGTCAAATTTCTCTAACACGTGATTTGGAGCTAATGGAGTCGAAGTCTTTGCATAGCTTATCATTTGTCGATCCAAATATAATATCATCCACATATATTTGTACGATAATTTGATAACCATCTACTTCCTTAGTAAAGAGGGCACTGTCTAATGTGCCTTTTGAGAAACCGTTTCCTAGGAGATGTTTGGAGAGCGTTTCGTACCAGGCTCTTGGGGCCTAGTGCAATCCATATAGCGCTTTGTTCAACAAATAGACCTTATCCTTGTGTACCGGATCAACAAACCCCGGTGGTTGGCCGACATACACTTCCTCGTTTACCTTGTCGTACAAGAATGCAGACTTGACATCTAATTGGTACACCTTGAATCCTTTCCAAGAAGAAAAGGCCAAGAATATGAAAATAGCTTCAAGACGAGCAACCGGGGCATAGACTTCATTGTAGTCTATCCCTTCTTGCTGATGAAAACCCTAGACCACGAGTTGAGCTTTGTTTCTGAGCACAAAACCCATCGAGTATTTATCTTTTTATGATGATCCGGTAGGTCAACAAACTTCTAGACACCAAGTTTCTGGAAATGGAGTAACTCTTCCTGCATTTTATCTACCCAGCTTTCTTCTTTCAATCCGTCTTTCCAGTTTCCAGGTTCAACCTGTGAAACAAAACAACTGTAAGAAAATCTGATTTGCCATGGAGCAATACTAGTATAAAAACAACTTAGATCCTTGTTGATATGATTACGAGCTTTCACTCCAGTTTGTAAGCTGCCAATAATATTCTCTGATGGATGGTAAGATAGTGTTCTTGGCATTACTTCACTCGGAACATCTACTTGACTCTGCAAATTCATGACAACTTCATCAGCAACCGGTATAGAAGATGTAGCTTCATTTCTAACGTTTGATTGATCAGCCTGGGAATTCATAAAGCTTTCAATTTGCTCAGATCCTTTATCGGAACTAGTTCCTCCATCATCAAAAGTCGGTTCACGATCAGAGTGGGCATTAAACGGCTTGATGGGCAGATGATTTAGTAGAGTTCAAGATTGGTACAGAGGCTGATTCTTGTAGAGTATTGCTCGGACGTACATCAGAAGTGTTAGAGACAGGAAGTGATGGGGAAATCACCAACGGTATAGAAACTTGCTCTTGGTTAGAGATTTGATACTGTTGAAAAGCATAACAAGTTCTTCTTTTGATGGTACTTCAGGTAGGTCAAATGAATTCCACAAACCATCATAGTTGAACAGCCATGGATCTCCAGGTTTCTCCATTGGCATAGTATATCTTTGACAATCAACATGTTGTGCAAGAATAACCTGGTTAAGACTTGGCAAGAAGACTCGCCTTTGTGGACTAGCATAACCGACGAAAAAACCTTCCAAGGATTTGGCTCCAAATTTACCGTCCGGGTCCAGAACAGTACACGGCGATCCAAACAGGCTCCAAAAATGCGAGGCTCGGCTTTCAATGGTTTAGTAGTTCGAAACATGTCTTATTGTGAGGCTTGACTGTCAACACATGGTTAAGGGGAATAACCTGGTTAAGACTTGGCAAGAAAACTCGCTTTTGTGGACTAACATAACCGACGAAAGAAACTTCTAAGGATTTGGCTCCAAATTTACCGTCCTGGTCCAGAACAGTACACGGCGATCCAAAAGGCTTCAAAAATGCTTGGCTCGGCTTTCGATGGTTTAGTAGTTCGAAACAGGTCTTATTGTGAGGTTTGACTGTCCAGAAACTACTACGCTCCAGAAACAGTACACAACATCCTGGTCTAGAACAGTACACGGCGGTCCAAAAGGCTCCAAAAATGCTTGGCTCGGCTTTCGATGGTTTAGTAGTTCGAAACAGGTCTTATTGTGAGGCTTGACTGTCCATAAACTACTTCGCTCCAGAAACTAATTGGAAGTTTGGAATCAACGCATTGTTCAGGCAGTCTCAATCAGTGTTCGATTCTTCGATTCAACTACTCGATTTTTTTGAGGAGTGTAGGGAGCGCTGAATTCGTAAAGAATACCCTTTCTGTTGCAGAATTTGAGTATCCTCTTGTTCTTGAACTCAGTACCATTATCATGGCGGATTCTCTTGATAGGCAAGCGATATAGATTTTCAAGTTTCCTAATAAGAATCATACGACATTCAGATGTTTCATCTTTACTCTATGGGAAGAAAATCCATGAGAATCTTGAAAGATCATCTGTCACGACCAGGCAATATAGATCTCCGAAGATGCATATGAAGTCGTTCCAGTGGTAGCTTAATAGAGTTAAGCAATTTTCTTGGGTGTGATTTCTTTGCCGCTTCCCCTTCTTACAGCTCAGACAATCATCAGATAAAAGAAAATTCTTCAAGTTAACACCCTCCACTAGGTCGTTGTGCACCAAATAATTCATCTTTCGCATGTGTATGTGCCCCATCTTCCAATACCATAAGATTGACTTTTTCTCGTTAGCTTTAGAAACGAAGCATTGAAAATTCTTTGACGTAGTGGATGCGACGCTCATGTCTAAGACATATAGATCATTCTCTCGTGGAGCGCGCATGAGGATCCACTGTTCAGGAATTTTGAATCCCGGTTTGAGAATTAAGCATTCTTTGTCATTAAAGTGTGTTGTGATTTATTGTCACAGATTTGCGAAATGCTGAATAGATTGTTCTCCAGCTCAGCAATGTAGTTCACCTTGTCGAAAGATACCACTCCATTCATAAGAATACCTTCTCCCATAATTTTTCCACCCTGAGTCCTAGCAAACCCAACTTAACCTCCCCGGATAGCTTTTACGTCTTGCAACAACGCAACCGTCCCAATCTTATGTCAGGAAGCTCCACTGTCCACAATCCATTTTGACATGATCGACCTCGGGAGCTCCTGCACACATGTGCAGCTCCTGCACACATGTGGAAGAAACCCAAGCCTGCTTGGTCTTGGGTGGGTTAGGAATATCGAACTTTGGAACGTTGATTATGACATTTTGTTTAATTTCTTTTTTGGCTGGAACAGGTGGTTTTAGTTCTACTGAAGATGGTTTAACTTTTGCTACCCAAATTTGTGTTTTTAAAATTGCCTTTTAGAATAGAACTTTGAATCCTTTTGACGATTCTTGGTGGAAGTTTCACCAATTTCAAATTTAGAACTAGGTTGAATAGTTGATTTTACATTTTTATTGGATTTATTGTATCTTTTTAAAATTTATTTTGGTACAAACATGGGTGCTCTTTGCTTCACATCTCTTGTAGATTTGCTTGAGTTGGAAACAAGTTTTGGATTTCTTTGAGAACATTGTCGTGTAATATGCCCGACATTGTTACATTTGTAACACATCCTGCTGTTCTTTCTAATAGAGGAACCCGAATCCTGTTTTCTGCTCTCGCTTTTATTCTTAAATCCTGCATTAGATTGTTTACCAATGCTCTCTTTCTCCTTTTCAGTGGTTGTTCCATAAACAAAATCAATTTTCTTAGCAAAGTTCAACTTTTGAAACTTGTTCTTTCTTTGCTTTTGAAAATCCAACCCTACTCTCCTGTTTTCAGGATAATCCCTGTTCTTCTGATGGCGGGTTTTGTGAACACATTTTGATTTAGAATAAAATGACGTATCTTATTTTTCTAAATCAGAATGACTTACCTCAATAAGCTTGAAAAACTTATCAACACATTCAAGATTAACATTCTGAATTGGGAAATCATCATCGGAATATAGTTTATTAAATCCGTCATTTTATACACGATTACATTTGGATCTATATTTATACTATTTTCTAATGATTCAACATCCAATTCAAATTTATCCGACTCATCTTTCAAAACATTTTCAACCACGATGTTAACCACTTCAGATTCACAATCATTTTCTGCTTTGGTGTATGTTACATCAGTGTTCGCAGGCAGCTCATTTTTCTTTTCAGTTTGCAATTTTAAATTGAGTGCCTTTTCTACCCCCGAGGGTTTCTTACTTGCATATCTATTCCATAAGGGCGGTGGAACACAAACGTAACTTACACCTTTGTGCTCATCATTTTTATTGTCTTCCTTGTTTTCAATTTTTGGAAGAATATGATCTATGACGTACGAACTTGTAGAATAACTGATTATAAAACTTGTTAACCCATTCTGTTTCGATTTCATTTTTTCAAGTTCACTTTTTAGCTTGGCAATTGTATTTAAATGAATATTAATGGACATTTGTTTGTCCATCACAGTTTCCTTGAGCATCGAAAGTGTCTTGTCATTTTCTCTGATCACTTGTTCAAATTGTTTAATTGTTTTGCTTAATTTGTCCTAAGCTTCTTTTGTTGAATTATAATCACATGACAAATTATCTGTATGACATTTAAGCTCTTTGTATCTTGTTTCTTTCTCAATACACTCAATGCATGGCTCTTTGCACTTCATGCAAGGTGTTTCTTTTACCGACTCTTTTACTGACACAATTACCGATTTCACTTTAGCTTCCTGAGCTTCCTCAGTAACTACCTCTTTCACGTTAACCATTAGAGCTTTGTCGGCAATGTCAGTGTGATGCTCCACAGTCATCTCTTTGGTCACATCGATAATCTCTTCTAATTCAGGCTTCTTCTCTTCTTCACAAGATGGTCGATAGCTTGAATCGAAGTAACCTGCAAAAGTTTTAAGAATGTCATTAGGCAAAAGATGTTTAAATGCACTATTTAACAATTCCTCTTCCTCAGATGATGTGTTGTAATATTCTTCAGGAGGTTCATCAAAGGATGCCTCAGCACATTCTTCCTCTGCTTGTTCTGGTTCTTCGAAGATCTCTACTACCAATGCAAGGCTTTCATTCTTTGAAATGTATTTGTTCCAGTTGAACTCTTCATCTTCTTGGGTAACAACCAAAGCCTTATCCTTTGAATTGGGTGGACCATCTTCAATCTGTACAAGCCTTGTCTGAGGTGGTTAGGGTCGATGATAGATAGCTCTCTTGTAATAATCATCTGCAAATGTATTTTGGTTGCCTTTAACTTCTTTGTTCGGGAATCTCTCTTGAAATGTCCCTTTTCTCTGCACTTGAAGCACGTAACTTTCGACTTGTCAAAACCAAGTTTCCTATCCAGACCTCCCAAACTGTCTCTTCCTGTGATTTACATAAAGCATTGAGCTCTACGGACTATCGACGCCATGCACCATTTGATATCAATCAGCTCCAACTTAACTGGATCAATCTGATCATAATCTTCTTTGGTCATCTCAGGGTTTCCAATCTTTCCTGCTACCAAAATTTCATATGATTCGAGAACTGATGCCAGCAGAGCCATGTGTTGTTTGGCTGTGTGTTCATTGAAATCATGTGCATTCTCGAGATTGACAGTGATGTTGCATTGAAGAATTCGCTGGTTTGGATTAGGTGGAGTGTTTTGATTGTGTGGAGAATTACTTGAGCTTTATGTAGATTGAGGAGCTTGATGAGAAAAAACTGTAACCCGCTTGACTGATTTGAAGGTGGACTCGTAGCATTGTTGGCACTGAAAGCGGTTTGATCCTTAGGACTTTGTATGTGACCAACAGAACTATTTTTGTAGTACAGGTTCACATCTTGCTGCATATAAGCTCCTTTTTTCTTTGCCATTTTCTACATTTCAAGCTCGTGACCTTCTATTCTTTCAGTAAATCCTGGCAACGTAAAGTTACTGTATTCAGTTCCGTTCTTTAGAATAGTTAGATAGGTCATCCACTCTCCTCTTGGCAAAGAATCAACCAGTTTATCAACCAGTTCTTCATTAATCTTGAAGATCTCCATTCTCTTCATCTGAACCGCCAAATGACAATATTGTTCAATCACCTTGTCACACCCCGGATTTCCAACCCAAATCCATACACCGGTGGGCCCAGGTGGGGAGTATCATGACGTCAGTTGATAATCATCATAGTAAATTAAACATGGTACAACGGAAGTCTTGGAGTAAAATTACTATTACAAACCGAATGTTCGAAATATAAAAAAATATACAGGCTCGTAATATAAAACAGACTTTAGGGCAGATCTAAGGATTTGTAAGATCCTCTTATTCACTACCGAGCAGCTTCCAGCCTATTTCGTTTTGTACCTGCAGTTTACTCTTTGGATGATACGTCAGCTTTCGCTGGTAAATACACCTAACTGAACCATTTTGAAAACATTTTAAAATGATTTTAAGTACACAGGGTACAAAATCTTTTATAACTTGAGAAAGCTACTTTGTAACCTTGTTAATAGATTCACATGTTTGTCCATACATACAGGGCCCAGTACAGAGATCGAGACATGATTAAATACACACCACTTAGAACTCACAGAGGAGTTATCCCCAACGTCTTGGGTAATTTGTATTTGAGCGTCTGTCAGGTGTATGCCTACACCCCGCGCTAAGGTCGTGGCCATTAACTAATCTAATGAGCCGAGGATATCTAGGACACGGTAATTTAACCCCGGATGTTGAAGTTATCAAACCAAACTGATTAAAACAGAATATGCAGAATTACTAGCCACAATCCGTCATTCGATTGATCCCATTTCTGACCAAGCGGTAATAGTTTACCGTATCCCAAGCCCGTATATGGAAAATAAGTCGAGAGTATTTACCTGAGCTAGTCTTCTTTTAAGTTCAATAACTCTACCATATACAAAAGTACTAATGTGTAGATAGCATTTACCGGCAAGGCTCTAGTCTCGATTATGGCATAAGCTAACCAATTAAATACTAACGGTCTTTATTTAAGTCATAGACTTAGACCGAGTAGTGTACATGATCAAGACGTAATACGCTTGATTAAACGATGATTGGATAGAATGTAGTTTAAACCCGACAAGTACTTTGACTAGCATAAGTAAACAATTAACATTCTGGATTTTGAGATTAAAATGATAAGGTTAAACCCGTTTCGGTTAAATTCCGTAAACTAGTTACGTATAATCAAACGTACGCTTATAAGCGATAATGAGTAATCGGATAAGTCATGGACATGTTTTATATGCCATTATATTTTAAATAACTTAAAATATCAGTAGGTTATTAACTTATATGCCCGTTAAGGTTTTAAAACGAAACTATGCCTCATAAGGGCATTTTGGTAATTAAATACCGTATAAAAGGAACTTGAACTATTTAAAGTTTATAACCATAATTATTCTGGAAAATAGTTTATTTATGATATAATATCATTAGGATATTAATTATGTGTGTTTTATCGTTTATGACCAAACTATGCACCGAAGGGGCATGTTGCTCATTTTACACATAGTTTATAAATTATTTGGAATTCTGAGTTCTTAATATGTACCTACTATAAATATGCTTAAAATAAGTTTTAAATTCAGTGGTAACAAGTCTCGGTAAATTAATATGGTTTAAAACCATACTATGCGCCGAAACGGCGCTTATGTCGTAAAATGATGTTTTATGTGATGTTTAATGAAAATTGATATTAGGGTCAGATTAAAAATGTCTTAGATATGTTATTTAATATAACATATCAGTAGGTAAAAGATTTACCTTGAAAAGATTTGATTAAAACTATTTTATGATCCACAAAATCATCATTTATCGACATAGTTTAAGGACCTGTTTGAAAACTCAGTTAATAACTTCATTTAACATCCCAATAATCCTACTTATAATATTACATCAGTAGGAAACTTATTTTCTAGTTCATTATCATTAAAACCTTGATTTATGTAAAAATGGCATTTTGGTCAAAGATGACATAATTATGGAACTTGCGTATAAACTTAGATTCTGATTATGATAAGGTAATTTAACCTCAGAGGGTTATGCTACATTATCTTACGATCATAATGCAACTTTAGATTAGTAGGTAACTAATCTAAATCGGGTGAGAATCGAAAGTCAAAGAACAAGTCAAACCTCGAGACTTTTGGTTGCGAACTGACCCTAGAACTGAAATTGACAAGCCGAACATGTTCTTACGTGTTCTAGTAATTATTAAAAACTTTTTTAAGTGTTAAAACAGTTTTCATAACATATATAAGATAAATTTATGATTTTTTTCGAAAAATGGCCTGTTTGACTTTTTAATATCATAACTTTGACCCGTCAATTGGTCTACCAAACATGATCTTCAGGAGGTGCCATTTATAGGGATTAACACCTACCGAACAATGGCTGGACCATAATGGTCTTAACCGAAAGTCAAAGCGTTTTCCGTAAAACGCTTGACTTTTGGCTATAAAAGCATATATACGAAAATGCAAGAGCAAGGAACACTTACAAGAGGTTCATAGAATGCAAGAGAACTAAGTTGGATGCTCCTTTCTGCTAGGAACTTCCAGAGGAGAGAGAAGAATTGAATTTGACAAAGGTACAAGTTGAAATGGTGAACTTAAGCACCTATTTATTGTTGGAGAACTCAAAGGAGGTGATGCTAGGTGTTTAGGGGTGTAAGAGGAAGCTTACATGTGTCCCAAAATTTGGCATAGCAGTTTGGGAAGCCATGGTTTCGAGTAAATGGTTTTGGAGCTTTGTGTGGCAGCTAAGAAAAACTTTCAGCAGGCAGAGGCCTTCTCGCACTCCACGAGAGACCCAGGCCTGGTCTCTCGCGGCCGCGACCGCCCTAAGGTCAGTTTCAAACTTTGACACTTTTAGCCCATTAACTTAATAAAGCTTCTAAAAACCTTTTAAAACACCTTTTTGGCACTTTTAGCCTTCCGTAGCCAATACTTGGCATACCGGGATTATGCCCGGACATTGTTGAGCTCTTGGTTCGTTAAAAGGTCACTCAGAGGTATAATTTAACATGTTGACACTTTTAATCTCTCAATTATCCAACTTTCACATATATACTGAATTGAACCCTCTCGTCCAACAAGTGGCACGTATGAGAGCTGGGACTTTGTAAAGGATCACTCAGAGGCTTATTATAAGCATGTTGACACGTAGTTGTGTAGTTCCTTGTTTTTCATAATTTGTTCCTTCAGCTTCTCTCTGAGCACGCTTGTGTCATTAACCTGATTCTTCAAAAGATATAAATCCTTAGCAGGAAACTTCCCAATTTCTTTTGATAGACGATCGTAAAGCTCTTAGAATGGGCAGGGTCATGCTGGAACTCGTTGTAGCGGTACTTGAGTGGTTGAGGTCGGTTTAGGTAGAGAATCTTTGGAAGATCCCTCTCCGTTTTTTCTTTTCTTGAGTGCAGGGATTTGCTTGGAGTATCTTTTATAGGATCAGCAATTCAGCTTTCAACAAACTGATCCAATTGTTCCCATTCTGATTTCACCACAACAAGTGATTCTGACTCAGTCATTTCTCTGCTTTTTAGCCTTCTTTCTCTTTTCTCAGCTTCTTTGATTGCATGAATGGCTAGCATTTGTTCGATTACTTCTTAAGTTAACCCAACACAAATACTGTCACCCATAATCCGCTCTGGGTTTGAGGAGTCTTTCTTGCTTTTCTTCTTCGAGGGTTCTCTGTCTACCGCTTTCCCCCCTTTATCTTTCCGTTTGCGTACTAGCGGTGTTTCCTCTTCAACTTCTACTTCTTCCTCTTTAGCAGCTTGTTTTCTTGCCTATCTCATGCTTGCCTTACACCCTCTTGGTATTTGTTGTATGTAGCAAGAACGATTAGAAGTCCTTCTTTGTTTGTACATCCAGTGGTGTAACATGACCCACTACTTTGTTTCAGCTCAGTAAGTTGTCTACCTTTTGACAACTGAAATTGGTACAGATTTCCATCATGAGGTAGGTTCTTGTGCTGATTGTCGATAAACAGTTGTATGAATCTTGGATACATGGCCTATGCACCTTTGTTTACAATGTCAACCATGCAGTAGAAGATTAGGCTAGAGATGTTGAATGGCTAGTTGGTACACAAATTTAGCATTGCCGCTAATCATTCTAGATTGAGACCGTCTTACCCGCCTTTTCTATGACAGATGCTCATGCAAAATGTGTGTAAGATGAATCTCCAATATTTTGTTACCGAAATAGTTCATTCCATGGAATCCTTCTAGCACTACCTCTTTACTCAGCTTCATTGGGTCACTTGACTTGTCTCCAAGGCTGAGAACTTCCCGCCTTTTCTGTGACAGATGCTCATGCAAAATGTGATATGCTTGACTTGATTTATCTTATTCACTTTTGCTGTTCTCCAAGATTCTTCTATGTGAATGCAGTAGATCTTCGAATTTGCTTGAACAACGTAACTAATCTTGCTTCTCGACAACTAGTCCATTCATCTTCAAAGTCGGGATCTAGAGTAACTAGTGTAATGGGCTGATTGTGCTTTCTTGTTCCATCCCAGATCATCTGTTGAGCCATTCAGAGACATGGAAACAAGTCAAGTGAGATCCGGGTTTCAAAACACAATTGTTAGTTTGGTAAGATATATACAGGGTATTTATATAAATATAAAAAAATTGTATAAAACTATTTAAAAAAACATTTTCATAAATATATATAATTAAAAAATAAACAAAACTGAAAAGTCAATAATATTTAACAAAAATATTTTATTTACGCTGGAATTAAATATTAACATAAAATATTAATCGCTAGTATTTCCTCTTTTAAATGCGCTGGTTGCCTAGGTTATATACCACGAGCATTAGACACATATACGCTGGTCAAAATAATATTTACGCCGGTTATTACTTATTTACGCTAATAACAGGTCGCGTATTTACGTTTTGTTTCGAGACAAAATGGCAGGGTCTTGAAACAATACACTGATAACATATACACTGATCAAAATAATATTTATGCTGATTAATCATCTTTGCCTGCACAAGCTCTTTGATATCCTAGAATGGCAGGGTCTTTAAGTTGCTTAAGTATCTAAAGTATTGGAGCCCATATTCCCTCTTTATGGCATAAACGTCCAATTCCTCGATCCAACTCCAGCTAATAATATCACCTAGAGAAACATCAGCATCGCGAGTGAAGAATGCTAGGGGATGTTTGAATTTACGCTCTTTGGGTAACTTTTTAACCACAGTTTGTGCATCTCGGAAATCTCCTCTTTTGATAGATGTTTAGGCACATTTCCTTGCTTCACAGCCTCTTCCACCTTGCGTTTCAACAGATCATCGTTTTTGGCTGAGAACATTTCATTGAAGGTTGGGAAGTCATCCATACCCTCACCGGCATAATTAGCAGTATCATCGTCATCAGAATCATCCTCCACGACAACCTTATCATAGTCATGTGCTTCAGAAATATGTTCGAAGAGATAATCTTCAGGCTGAATAGCGCTGATCTCGTTAAGTTCATCTTCGAAGCCAAAGTCAAACGATTCTTCATCAACACCTAACAGCTTTGCAACCTCTTAGTTCGTATAATTATGGATATATTCTCCCTCTTCCACATTGTGTTCCAAGTATAAAATCCTTGGTTTAGGCACAACAGGAACAGTCAACATAGCAGTCACTATAAGAATTCATGCATGCTGAGAATCCTTCGAACCATCATATGACTCCCTCTGACCTTGGTCAGCATCAAGTTGGTTGGCCGAAACATCAAAGTACATAGAATAATCAATATCATTGATTCGATATTCTGGTACAAGAATACCCGAACTTCCCTGATCACTATCATCATTTTTTCTATCACTATCAGCTTTCTTCTTCCATGCATCACCTACTTCGTCTAACTCTTCATCATCTTCCTCAAGATTTTTATCAAAAGAATCAATCTCCTCATCAAACTCTTTTTTCATCTTTCTTTTCTTCAAGAACACCCGATGTTTCTCAGAAAGATTCGACATGTCGATTTTCACATCTTTCGGTTTTCCTATCAACACGAAGTTCATCGTTTGCGCGTACACAACCAAATTAGAAGATATTGGCGCAGATTCCGCTTCTAGCACAACTTTTTCTTTCAAAGGATCCTCTCCAACCTTTTCCTTCCCTTTGCCTTGAGCGTCAGATAACTCTTTAGCAATTCGTTCACGTTTAACCACCCTTTCTATCGCTTCCTCTTTCTCAATCTCATCTATTTCCGCTGTAAGCTTAATTCCAAGCTTTTTAATAAGAATTTTCTGAAATAAGCTCATCTGTCGCTGATTTCTTAAGCGTTCTTCATCATATTCTATCATACGCTTTCGGAGCCTTTCGTTTTCTGACACAAAACTCGCTAAAACAGCCTCAAGACTCTTTCAGTCTTCTTCCAGATTCTTTGTACACTCTTGCAGCTGGGCGATCTTTACATTGTTTAACATGACTTGATTTTCTAACTCTGTCATCCGTGAGTCATTGAAAATATATGTTGTAAACTCTTCACCCCCTAGAATATCTCCGAAATCAAAATCGAATTGATCTTCTAACCTTAAGCCCTTTGAAAATTGGGGAGGAGATTAGTCGTATGAGGTTGAGGGGTTGGTTGTTATGAATGTTGTGGAGGTGGTTATGGTGATGGTTCTAGAGGTGGTTGTGGTGATGGTTCAAAAGTAGATGCTTCAGCAGCTTTTTTCTTCAGTTTATGCTTTGATCGAGCTGTTGGAGAGTCTGTCTTTCTGGATGCTAGCCTTTTTAAATGCTTTGTTGTTGGTCTCTTAGCTGGCTTGACAACAGGAGTATCGCTATCAGAATCTGATGGTTCATAAGTAGTATCATCCTCTCCTGTTACTTTTAGCTTTCTTTCTTCAACCTTTCGACACTCTTCTGCCAAACGTTCCAATTCTTTCTCTTTTTCTCTTTCTCTTTCCCCAACAATCCTATCCTCAGAATTAGTGATAGAGGAGGACACCTCTTCATTTCTACCAACTTCCCCACCAAATGCTTGTTGCTCTATGTCAGCAGCAACTGTCTCAATGTTCTCTTCAGCCTGAATAGGTTCTTCGACCTGTATATCTTCAGTTTCAGGTTCATCAATCAAACTTGTCCAATAGATGCATGCTACTTTTGTTGATGAGCAGAGGAAGAGGATGTGGCAGCTTGTTTTCTTTTTTACCCTTGCTCCCTTTTTGTCTTCTTTCGTGAATCAAGCACTTCCCTTAGATACAAACACATCTAACTCATCAATCTCTTCATTCTCATCTCCACTATCATCTTTTCTCCATTTCTCTTTTGGCGGCGCCACATAATCTTTGTTGATGATTGGCCTAAAAACCGGCTTAGCATTCGGGAACGCTTTCAAATGATGATTCGTCTTTTCCAGTGTAGAAACATCCATGTGTTCGAGCCTCAGAATATCTTCTTTCTTTTTCTTCAGATTTTTGTGCAGATGAGGTAGCAGCATTTGAACGAACCTCGGGTACTAAAGAAAATTTTCTCTTTGTATATTCAATACCATCTGCATAAAGATAAGCCTCGAGAAGTTGTATGATAGATTGAGGAATAGAGTTGTAATCATGCACATTTGATAGTCCACCAAATCGTCAAAACCTCCTTTTCGGTGACTAAGAGCATGAATAACACAGTGAGCAATATATCTGGAGGGTGCGCTCAAATTTCCCTTCTTGAATGGAACAGTGTTCACATGACCATCATAACCCATTCAGTAAAAGTGATCCTTCACCATATATTCAGGATAACCATTTGGGTCTTCTACACGGTCCTTGAACTCTAACATTCTCTAGATCAAATCTTCAGTGATTTTGATTTAAACATCTTTGTTGTTGATCCTCACTGCAGAAACTATAGAATTTTCTTCTACATTATATTCTGCGGCATCCCAGAAAAATTCTACGTACGATCTATAGGTGTTTGTCGGTTAAGGCCTTCGTAATTGGCAGACGACTCAAAAAATCATGTACTTCTCTATAAGATGCGATCTCTGGAACATTCTCATCTAATAAGCAGCATATATTGTGGAATGGAGAAAACAAAGACTTCTTGACCTGCGTACACATAGATTTCCAACACTTAGCAAAATTTTCCAAACCTTCAAATCTTTGACAGTCGTACGAGTCACCATTTGTATGAGTCAGATTATCACTTAACAGTTTAGGTTTGAACAGACTCCTCATACGAGTCAATGAATTTCATAACATAAGGTCTTGCTCGTACGAATGATCACTCGTATGAGTGATGAGAATAATCTGATTAAAAAGCTTATTTGTACGAGCGATCATTCGTACGAGTCATAAGTCGCATAAAATAAACACCTTTTCAAACCGAACTTAAAACGTGTAAATTTTAACAAATTGAATGAAGATCTAGAGGCTAAAAGGGCCGATTTGTACGATTTTATGTTCAATTTCACATTTTACCAGTTTAATTAGCCTAAATCTACGTTTTATGTCTTATGGTCTGAATTAAGCATCATAACGTTTCATATCTTGAATTAGTACCTTTCCAATCAAAAGAGGTGCCCCTTTTATATGCACCAAGTCACTCGTACGAGACATCATTCTTATGAATGAGGCTTCTTATCACTCGTACGAGTCAGATAGTCACTCGTATGAGTCAGATAGTCACTCGTACGAGCCTGTTTTGTTACTTTTTGATCTTCTGTGAAATTATCTATTTTTACGACCCATTCAGTTGACCGAGTCCAAGTTAATGACCCCGGTTAACCGATTTGCCTACCAAGTCCAAATTAATGACCTGGGTTGACCGTTGTATGACCAAACAGATGTTTTTCAAATAATTTAAAGGTAATGAACTTCGTAATGTTTCAGAACTCTCTTCTTTTTAGATTAGCTCACAGCCCGTGATCTACAAGCTATCCTTCAGCAACTATCGCTATGACTTGGACAAACAGTATTACCATCATCGGTAGACGAAAACTAAGATAGAAATCAAATCTTTTTGTATTTTTCAATGTTTTGCTGAAAATAAACTGAAAATCTTTTTTGGTTTTTCTGATAAGAGAAATAAGGTTAGTAAAGACGTATTTACAGACATATTTTTGTCAGTTTGGGATAGAGGATCATATTAGTTATTTAGACAAATCACCAGTACCATTGATCTTGGTAAAACTTTAAGGTCCTAAAAAGATTTACTTAGATTGCCAATATACTAATCCATTTAAACTTCTACACATTTCTCAAATGTTTCAAGATATGTTAGGTAATTTTTAAGGAACATGAAGTAATTGTGTTTCTCATATCAGAATATACTCCCGTATCAAGATTCCCAGAATTTCATCTCACAGGTGAATATATCTAACTGATATCTGTAAACGGGGTGAATTACAAGGCCTTGAGAGCTCAGGTTAGTACTTCCGTACAGAAAAAGAGATGAAGGCTCGACTTTAGGTGGTGTTCCGTTAGGAATCTTTTTGAACTGCAGATGTTGTCTCTCTTTATGACATATACTCATTTTCATGCAACTTTTAGGGGTGAATAATGTGCAAAGTATTATACAAGTTCTAGGTCATTGCCGACGCAAAATCAAAAGAACTCGGATAATAACCCAGATATCAACTAAATATAAAGACCTATTATCACAGAATCTGGCATCCTCTCAAACGAAATTTCAGAGTGCTAAGTCCATATATCCAAGAGATGTCGACCAACAAACTACTCAATTTTTATTTGAAGTTTAATCTTGAAGAACAATTTACTTAACGTGTGAAGCCTATTGGCATATCATCAGTAAGACCGATTTAATTACCTGTTTAAAACATTATATTTCCATAGCATACAGTGATAGTCCACTGATGAAATATGATTCCCTCTTTTTCACAAAAACTCTTTTTGTCCCTTTTTTAATATTTTTGTATTTTCACAACTTTTGTCCCCCTAAAATCAAAAACATAGTTTTTTTTTTAGATTTTTGTTTCTAAGAAATCAAGAAAACTATTTACATAAAAACATATGTCATACCGATGAGAATCACGTTAAGTACTCGTAATCCTCGAATTCAACCTCATTTCCATCCCTTTATGTTAGATTCCTTAAACCATTTAATTTTAAAAGATTTTTAAATCTTGATCTATCAAAAACTTTGGTGAAAAAATCTGCTTTTTGGTCATCAGTGTGGATTTTCTCTATTCGAACCAATTTTTTTTTGTAACAATCACGGATAAAGTCTTGTCGAATTTCAATGTTTTTGGAGCGTGAGTATTGAACCGAGTTTTTAGTGATATCAATGGCTGCCTTGTTATCTACATATATGGGCATGTCAAGAAATTGCAGTCTGAGGTCTCTCATCTGCTGTTGTATCCAAAGTATCTGGGAACAACAGTTGGATCAGCTTCACAAGTAGAGAGAGCGACTGTGGTCTGTTTCTTGCAGTGCCATGTTACCAAACGGGTTCCGAAGAATTGGCAACAAGTCGTTGTAGATTTGGCATTGAGTTTGCAGCAACCAAAATAAGAATCTGAATAACAAACGAGATTGAAGTCGTCATGTCGTGGATACCACAAGCCGGAGCTTGGGCATCCCTTCAAGTAGCGCATGATCCTTTGGATGGCTAACAAGTGTGAATCCCTTGGATTTGACTGATAACAGGCACACATGCATGTAGGATACATGATATCAGGTCTTGAAGCTGTGAGATACATCAAGGATCAGCGATCAACTGTGTAATCGACTTTGACTCCATGAAAGTCTTGACAAATGCCGTGGTTGGTGGCTAATGGAGTTGATGCTGGCTTAGTTCCTGTCATGTTAAATTTCTCTAACATATCATGAACATACTTCGTTTAGTGAATGAAGATGCCATCAGGTAACTGTTCAACCTGAAGTCCGAAGAAAATCTTCATCTCCCCCATAGCAATCATTTCGAACTTTCATTTAATGACTTCTTCAAAGTCCTTACTAGCTTCTCATTTGTCAATCCAAAGATGATATCGTCCACATATATTTGTACGCTAATTAGATGTCCATCCATTTCCTTGGTAAAGAGGGTATTGCCTATTGTGCCTCTAGAGAAACCGTTTCCCAGAAGATGTTTGGAGAGCCTCTCGTACCAGGCTCTTGGGGCCTGGTGTAGTCCGTATAACGCCTTGTTCAACAGATAGACCTTATCCTTGTGTATCAGATCAACAAACCCCGGTGGTTGGCCGACGTACACCTCCTTGTTTACCTTTCCGTAAAGGAATGTAGATTTCATATCCAATCAGTACACGTTGAAACTTTTCATTGATGCAAAGGCCAAGAAAATGCGGATAGCTTCAAGATAGGCGACATGAGTGTAAACTTCGTTGTAGTCTATCTCTTCTTGCTGATGGAAGCCTTGGACTACGAGCCAAGCTTTTTTTCTAACCATGATACCTCTATCGTCTCTCTTGCACTTGAAGACCCAACGAGTATTAATCTTTTTATGATGTTCTGGTAGGTCAACAAGCTTCTAGACTCCAAGTTTCTAGAATTACAACAATTCTTCTTGCATTGCATCCACCCAACTATCTTCTTTCATAGCGTCTTTCAAGTTTCCTGGTTCTACTTGTGAAATAAAACAACTGTAAGAAAGTCTGGTTTGTAGTGGAGCAACTTTTGTATAAAAGCAACTTGATCCATATTGATCTGATTTCGAGGTTTCACTCCAGTTCGTAAGTCGCTAATAATATTCTCTGACGGATGGTAATATAGTGTCTTTGGCATCACTTCGCTTGGAACGTCTACTTGACTTTGCTGATTTATGACAACTTCATCAGCAACCTGTTCAGAGGATGTAGCTTCATTTCTATTATTGGATTCATTAGATTGAGTGTTCAAAAAGCTTTGAATCTATTCTGATCATTCATCGGAATTGGTTCCTCCATCATAAAAAGTAGGTTCCGATCAAAGTTGGCATCAACTAGCTGATGGGAAGATGGTTTGATAGCATTCAAGTTGGTACATTTACTGATTCTTGTTGAGTGTTGCTCGGACTTACTTTAGAAGAGCTAGAGACATGTAGTGATGGGGAAATCACTGACGGTCTTGAAACTTGTTCCTGATTGGAGATTTGATGCTGTTGATATAGCATGACAAGTTCTTCTTCTGAAGGTACTTCTTGTAGGTCGAATGAACAGCCACAGATCACCAGGTTTCTACGTAGGCATTGTATATCTCTGGCAATCAACATGTTGTGCTAGAATAACCTGGTTTAGACTTAGCAAGAAGACTCTCTTTTGAGGACTAGCATAACCGACGAAAAATCCTTCCAAGGATTTGGTCCCCAATTACAGTCCGGGTCTAGAATAGTACACGACGATCATAATGGTTCAAAAACGCCAGGTTCGGCTTACGATGGTTCAGAAGCTCAAAACATGTCTTGTTGTGAGGCTTGACTGTCAAAACATGGTTAAGGGTGTAACACGTAGACGCTACTACTTCGCTCCAGAAACTAATAGGAAGTTTTGAATCGGCAAGCATTGTTCTTGCAGTCTCAATCAGTGTGCGATTCTTACGTTCAACTAATCCATTTGTTGAGGAGTATATGGGGCACTTAATTCGTGAAGAATACCTTAGCGTTGAAGAATTCGAGCATTCTCTTGTTTTTTAACTCAGTACCATTATCGCTGCGGATTATCTTGATTGGTAGGTGATATAGATTTTCAAGCTTCATAAAGAGAATCATAAGACTTTCAAATGTTTCATCTTTACTCTCCATAAAGAAAACTCATGAAAATCTTGAGTAAGCATCTGTCACGACAAGGCAATATAGATCTCTATAGATACTTTTCACGTTTACTTGCCCAAAGAGATCTATATGAAGCCTTTCTAGTGGGAGCTTGATAGAGTTAAGCAGCTTTCTCGGGTGTGATTTCTTGTGCTGCTTCCCCTTTTTGCTGCTAAGATAATCATCTGATAAGTGAAAATTATTAAGATTAAAACCCTCCACTAGGTCGTTGCACCAAATAGTTCATCTTTCGCAGGTGAATACGCCCCATCTTACGATGGCATTGACTCTTTCTCGGTAGCTTTAGATACAAAGCATTGAACCTTCTTTGACGTAGTGGCTGCGACACTCATGTCTAAGACATAAAGATCATTTACTCGTGGAGTGCGCATGAGGATCCACTCCTCAGGAATTTTGAATCCCGGTTTGAGAATTAAGCATTCCTTGTCCTTAAAGTGGGTAGTGAATTTCTTGTCACAGATTTGCGATATGCTAAGTAAGTTGTTCTCAAGCTCAGCGACATAGTTCACTTTGTCGAATGACACCACTCAATTAGTGAGAATACCTTCACCCACTATTCTTCCTCCCTGTCTTCCATCCCTGTCATGTGTCGGGAAACTCCACTGTCCATAATCCAATTTGAAATAAATGACCTTGGGAGCCCCTCGTTCAAATTTTCCATTAATCCTTGTCAGTAATATTAGTCAGAGCTTTGATGGTCATCTCCTTGGTTACATCATTCAACTCAAAAACTTCTGCCTTTTGTTCTTCCTCACATGTTGTTAAGTTTTAAGAATATCAGTAGGCAAACGATGTTTAAAAGAACTGTCTAGAAGTTCTTCTTCCTCAGATGAAGTTCCATAAAATTCTTTTGGTGCCTTATCAAAGGATGCCTTTGCATGTTCTTCAGCATGTTCAGGTTCTTCAAAAATTTCAGCTACCAATGCCAAACTTTCACTCTTTGTGATGTATTTGTTCTAGTTAAAACCTCCGTCTTCTTGAGTGACAAGGAGTGCTTTGTCTTTTGAGTTTGACGGACCGTCTTCAATCTGAACCATTCTAGTTTGGGGTTGAGGTCGATGATATATGGCATTTTTGTAGTAATCATCCGCAAAAGGGTTCTAATTGTCCTTGACCTCTCAATTTGAAATGCCCCTTCTCTTGTCATTTGAAGCATGTAACTTTTGATTTATCAAAGCCTAGTTTGCCATCAAGTCCTCCCAGATTATCTTTTCCAGTAATTTCCATAAAACGTTGAGCTCTTCGGACAATGGAAGCCATACACCACTTGATATCGATCAATGCCATTTCAACCGGATCAATCTAATCGTAATCTTCTTTTGTCATCTCTAGATTCCCAATTCTTCCAGCTCCCAAACTCTTGTATGACTCAAGTACCGAGGCAAGTAGGGTCATGTGTTGCTATGAGGTATTTTCATCAAAGTCTTGAGCATTCTAGAGGTTTACTGCCATATTGCATTGTAAGATTCGTTGATTGGCATTATATTGATTGTGCTGGCTATTTTGTGGATTGCTTGAACTTCGGGATGATTGTGGTCCTAGAGACGTATTTGGATTGAAGGAAGCAAAATAATGAAATCCACTGGTTTGGCTTGACTGCGGACTTGGTGTGTTGATGGTACTGAAGGCAGTTTGAATTTTGGGACTCTGTATGTTTGCGGTAGGACTACCCTTGTAGTATAGATTCACATCTTGTTGTATTTGGGCGCCTTTGCTCTTTGCCATCTTCTACATCTCCAGCTCATGCCCTTCTAATCTTTCAATGAATCTAGGTAATGAGAAATTACCATACTCCGTGTCGTTCTTTAGAATAGTGAAGTAAGTAGACCATTGTCCTCCAGGTAGAGAATCTGCAAGCTTATCGACCAATTCTTTGTTTGTTTTTACAATTCCCATACGCTTCATCTGTACCACCAAGTGACAGTACCTTTCAATCAACTTTTTCACTAGCTCTCCCTTGATCAGTTTAAATATATCGAATTCTTTACTCAATAATGCTCTCTTTCCCTTTCACAGTTGCGAACTTCCTTAGGATTTTAATCGTAAAGCATTCCATAAAGACTGAGCATCGTCATCGTGCTGTAATAGTGCCAAGATATCTTCTTTGATGGCTTGCTACAAGATATTCATCATCTTTTTCTCATTAATGAACTTTTCTCTTTCGAGCTCTGAGAGTTGAGCTAGCATTTTCTCAAGATCCGTTTCTCCAATCAGAGCTAGATATTTTGATTCAATAGCAAACCAGCAAGTGAAGTGGTTAGCTTGAACCCAATTAATGAACCTTTTGCTCCAGCTATCGTAGTCTTCTAGATTCATAAGCTTTAGAGGCTTCCTCATTGTTCCCATTTCATTCTTGAGATTCATATAATGCGCTCGTGTAGTGGTAACAACTGAAGCATCAAACGCGTTGAAAAACTCTTCTTCCATTATATTTGCAATTAAACACAAATATGATAATTAAGAAAAACTTTTTAAAAGTCCCTCGTGCTAGTGAACTGATACTCGTGCGAGGTCACAAAAACGGTTTCGTGCGAGTGATTCTTCGTGCAAATCATAATTCGTACGGGTGAGTATTTAAGAAACTTAAACTTTAAAAAAAATGTTTGCTTGCAAGTGATAGGTCGTACGAGTTGTTATTCGTACGGGTGGCTTATTCGTACGAGTTGTCCTTCTGCTCATACGAATAGCTTAAGTCAACAAATGGAAGTTTTCTACAATTTTCGTCATGATTTTGTTCGATTTTAGATATGTAAGTTTCAGGGATTCGTTAATATTGATTTTAACGTGTTATACTAAAATCCTAGTCCAATTCGTCCATGAAATCCTCTAGATCTGAAGTATATATGAAGAAAGAGTAGATATAGAAAAACTTCAATGGTTGCCGGAACGTGTTGTTTGTCCTCAAATCATGCCTTAAGGCTCTAATATCACTTAAGAGAGGGGATCAACTCTCCTCCGTGAGCACCGGACCGACTTGACTCAGCTGAGAGACAAAATTTATTGCTAGCGAGTTAGAAAAACAAACAATCAAGTATGCTGCTTAAACGTCGTTACTTCGTATATTAATAAACATGAAAGTTACAAACGAGTAAACAAATGGACAGGGCTTCGCCTTAGTCATGCACCAACTGCTACACAACACAACACTCAAGCTACTCTATATATAGGCCAATATGGCTCACAAAGGAGTGAGGTTGTTGACTCGTGCGAGTGGTGCGTCGTATTAGTGACAAGGTGTCACTCGTACGAGCCACAAAAGGTCACTCGTACAAGCCATCTAAAAGACATAAAAATATGACAAATCTAAGCCCTATATACACGACTGACATATCCTAGACGTAGGCAATGGACATTGTGCACCAACAACGAGGAGCTGTGAGCATAATCATTTCGGCAGGAACGGAGTATTCGAGCCAGAGAAATAGGCACGTCATTGAACAGCACCGATATTCCTTTGTCGTAGACTTGTGATACGCGCATGAGATTGTAACACATTTCTAGTACATAATTGATTTTATCCAATGTACGTGCTTCAGATACGACGTCTCCATTCCAAGAATCTTCCCTCCCTTTTCATCTCTTGCAAAAGATACGAAGTCGCCGTTGATGAATTGAAAGTTCTTCTGGAGTTCCTACAATCCGGTCATATGCCTTGAGCATCCACTGTCCACTTGCCAAATGTATTCTATGAGCATTCGAAGCCATTTTTGCAATTTATTCTATTATACAACAAAAAACAAAAATATATACAAGTTAGTTAGTTTTCAGAACCTAGACTTGCTTCAAGTTCAATCTATCATGATTTTGAACGAGAATATCTTCTTTTATTTTCCAAAAACATGTTGAATTAACTATGTTTTTGACGGATTTCTTAAAATTATCAAATTGCTTGGTGAAACTTTTGACAAAATCTTTTTTAGGTTAAGAAAATTTCTTGCTCTTGCAATGTTCCGCCGTATGTCCTAAATGACCACAACGAAAACAATGCTTGCAATTTGCTCTTTTCTTTTTGGGAGATGCCACATGTGAAGATGATGTATGTGATGAGAGTCTTGAGCTGCTTGAAGCATTGTCTGACAATACAGTGTAGCTTTAGCTTACGACTTTCTTCATTTTCTTGCCAATGCGGCTTTCATCATCTAAGCAATCTTCCTTATTGTTGGTGTCTGATGGAGAGTCTGATTCATATTCTTTACTTCATTCATTTGAGCTGTGATCATTAGAAGAGCTGAGATCTTCTCCATCATCTTCCGAAGTTGCGGTGAATGAGTCCTTGCTGCTACTGTCTTCATATATTTCCATTTCTGTCTCTGATTTACCTGAGTGAGATGGAACAAATTCTAGAATTTCCACGATGAGGAATTTCCTAATCTTTTTTGGTTTAATTCAGGAACATACACAAGTGGGTCACATACAACGTTTTCATCACAAAAAGTAGAATTTAAGTCATGATGTTCAACCACTAAATTCTCGTGATTGTGGGTCTTAAATGTAGGCGCATGGCCATTACAGTCATCCCGAATAGAAGTACCGTTTTTCTTATTACAATTCCAGGAGAACCAATTAAAGGTGGAATAACTGTCGCCCTACTATCCTATCCCTATTTTCGATCGTCCACAGTCATCATGCTCATCTTACACATCTTTACGCTCAAGCACATTTACATTACTTTTAGAAATGTTAGTATTTTTGTCATTTTCGTAAGAGACATTTTGAGCAAAAAGATCATTTTTATCAATTAAATCATTATTAGGATGAGGAGATGGCATAGGTACATAGTTTTTGCTATGCGGAGGAGGAAAGATTTTTCTTTCTTTCCGATCTTATCCTTGTATTGAATCCCAACCTTCACGATGTCGGTCGTTGGCAACTTTCAATGTTAACCAGTGCCTTTTGGCTAATTTTCCATTTATCGATCATGATTTGCAATCTATTGTTTTCATTTTGAGATTTTTCTAATCTTTCAGTTAAATCCTTTATGATAAAATATTTTTCTAAAAACAAATTCTTTTAGTGTGTGCATTTCAGCTACAGTTGAATTCAACTTTCTCTGATATGTAGCTTCGTTTTATTTCAGTTCTTTGTTAAATTGCAAAAACTTTTATTTTCTCTAATCAGGGTGCGGTTGAGTGATTTGTAATGTGCCAAGATGTTCAAACATGGTTGGGAGCATAGTTTTGCTTTAAATTAATATGGTATGTTGTTTACCAACTCCTTACCCTCCTTTTCTTTTGTACATTCAGCTTTCACGGCGGCTGCAGGAGTTTCAGCTTTCTCATTCTTGATGTAGCTTGTTGCTTCATGGGCTTTATTCTTCGGTTTAGGCTTCTCAGCTTCTTTCTTTACCTTATCTGTTGACGGTTCAGTTTGAGCAACTATGCTCTTCAAGCCATTATCTATAACTTTGTCGCCCTTAGGAAATCCTGCAGCTTGTTTCTCAACACAGCTTGATGAAGATGAGACTGATCCAGTAGAGATTTTAGCCATAAGAGCCTTGTTGACTTCTTCCTTTGCCTCAGAAATTTCTTCAGCCCAATAATAATCTTCTACCACCAGTGTCTTTGGGTTGTTATAAACATCATTCTCATTTCCCTCAATAGCGATTGGCCTTCTTGCTGGGACAATCTCAGAATTCTCGTTCTTCAACAGCGAGTAATCTCTCTTGAAGTGACCCAAATTCTTGCAATTGTAGCATCGAAACCTTGACATGTTGAAACCAACTTTTCCGAGAGACAATCTCTTTCATGTCTTGTCTTGAAACTTCTTCAGCCTTAAGGTGATCATAGCCATCTACCATTTCAGATCCATTTCTTCCATATCATCTGGATCAACTTGGCACATGTCTCCCGCTGAAAGAACATCCCGTTTCAGTTCACCCGACATAAGAGCCTCATAGCTGTTGAGGAAGGTGTTAAACAATGCAACATGTTCAGTCGAGATCTTTAGTGCTTGAGCATCACTGACCACAATAGCTTTCTCATTGGATTATGAAGCCTTAGCAGAGTTTGCAAAAGCGTTTAAATAATGCACCGACACTTTGAGAGCTTGAACTCCCGGAGAATGTGGGGGCAACAAATGCCATGTTCTTGGGCATAATAACAGTAGTGGATTGAGTAGACTTTTGTTGTGAATATCCTGTTTGGTTCATCTCTCTTTTGAGCACGTCCATTTCGAAAGCCTTTAGAGTGTTGATCAATTCCGAAAGGGTAACGAGAGTCGTGTTGGTTAGGAAGGTTCTTTTGATCATCATGCATTGTAAGCTCCATTCTTTTGGAAGAGAGTCCAAAAACCTTTTTGATTGAAGCATTGTTGGCAACAAGATTACCAAGTTTCATCATTTTCCTTAGCACATTCAGAAAGCGGATAATGCGGTTAGCACATGTCGTATTCTTTCTGAACCATATCTCTCTTGTTATCCATCAGTTCTTCGTTGCCTTCTTAGTGATCGACAGGAGCCAACCATAGTTCATGAGCCGAGGCGTATTCCTCAAACAAGTTGTTTTCATCCTTTGATAGAGCCATTGTTAGAGCAGTGTGAGCCCTACGGTCACATTGGATGAGTGTCCTATCTTCATCAGTGAAGGTTGAGGGAACTTCGTTGATTGTACGAACATTGTCACGAATTACCATAGGAACATGGGGCCCTACAGTGATCGACATCCATTGAGTATAGTCGGTATACTCAAAGAATGATTTGATTTGATTCTTCGAGCTGTTAAAATCTTTAGATCCTTTCAACTTAGGAGGCCTAGTTGTAGTTCCAGTTTCAAGCTCGACTTGAGCGATTGGATTCAGTTGTTTAAATGACATTTTGCTTTTGGATTCAGTTAATTAAATGACATTTTGGTTTGATTTGAAGTACAAAGTTTTGATCATGGATTAATTACACTGGTTTTTAAGTTATTGTGCTCAAAATCGCTGGTGAAGATCGATTACGTTGGGGAATTTGTGAGATCAGTGAGCACGCTGATTCTTGGCTTCTTAGACCGGCAAGAATAGCTAAATCCGCCAGAACAGACAAAACAAACATGAGTTTGGCTAAATACACCGATCACCGTGATAAAATCGCTGAGGATCCTTATCACGGACTTCGAAGTCGCTTTCGATTAAACATGCTGACACTATTTCGCTGAGAATCAACAAATGCGCTGGTATATTGTCGACGTATTTGTTAATTACGTGATCTTCAAACTAAAAATGCTATATTCAAATTTATTTACACTGTCTTCAAATTTAAATACGCCCAGCAGGGTTTAATTACAAACAAAAACCCCTCTAATCACTCAAAAACGACTCAAAATCCATGTTTCTTTGTACCAAAATGACCCAAATGTTCACCAAAACACTGATTAACAACAACCTAATGATTAAACTCAGCAGATCCAGCCATTTTAAGTCTAAAAATTTGAAAAACCTTGAAACTTTGAAAAATTGAAGAATCTTGAAGAATCTTAACAAAAACTCGAACAATCAATAGCACAAAGCCTCCGATACCAAATTGTGAGTCCCAAAACAGATTCGGATCACAGTGGTTTGATTGTTATCACCCAAACAACTATAGATTAGTTGCTTGAATGTGTAAAAGTTAAGAAAAACCAAAAGATGAAGATGAAGATTCTATTATAGATCAAACAACAAGTATTGTATATGGAATCCCAAAAGATATACTCACTAAAAGCATCTTGTTGTTCGGATTTAGCATAAGGACAATAATCATAACACAAGAGAAATCACCAAAACTTGTCCAAGAACCTTGGACTAGGGTTTCCATTAAGCACCATTATATACATACTGACTACCTAGCGTATTTAATAAATACGCAAGAAACATAAATATGCCGCTACAGGGAAATTTCCTTGTAGTTACACTTTAGCCCCTAAACTTTCTATATAACTATAAAACTTTACAAAACAATCCAAAACCTAATTAAACTAAGTACCAACGATCTCAAAATTTCTAACAATCTACACCTTCCTTAGTTCTATCTATGGTGGTAGAAAAAACCTTGTTCTCAACATTAACTTCGGCTTCAACATGTTGCTCAATATTTTGCTCAATCACTACTTCCTCATCAGTAGTTTCATCTTCAAGGACTGTTTCTCTCTTTCTTTTATGAGCTTTGGCTTTTGGAGTACTCTGTTTCTTAGCATCTTCTTTCTCATACCACACAATCCATTTGAGAAGCCTCATCATCAGAACCACTGCCTTCATTACTCCATTTATGCTTCGGAGGTACTTTGCATCTCTTATCCTTAAATTTTCCAAAGAACTTTCTGGCCACCGTCTCTGTAGTCTGCTTTAGATACTGAATCAATCTCACCAAAGAAAACCTGTCATGTGATCCAAAGGTAGCACATCATTCTTTTTTTTGGCTAAGTTGGGAAATTAGTCATCCAACATCATCTGCACGAATCTAGGGTATTACAAGAACTTTTCTTTATCAATGTTCAACTTCATCTGCCCGAATATCATCTTGGTGAAGTTGTAAGGCTTGTTCAGCACAAGTGTAGCAATCATGCACATCTGATAACCGACCATAGCATCACCTCCCCTTTCCTGTGGCTTAATGCAAATATCACAGAATGTACGAAAAACTTATAAGGCCTTCCGAGATAAGCTTTATTCAACTGAGTATTGACATGCCCCTTATAACCCATTTTGTAGGAGCATACTTTGCACATACATTCAGTATACATCATTTGATCTCGTCTTTATTTTAAAAATCTAACACTCTTCCAATAAGGGCTTTAGTAATGTACACCTCTTTATCTTCATTACCAATGCGCAAAAAAGATCGTATTACGTTATTCTCTGGTATAAACTTTGTGTGCTCCCAGAACCTCTCTATGTGTGAGCGATAGGCCTTGTGAGGATCTTTAAGCGCTTTAACAATTGGTAACTCACTCCTAAATTTCAATAATGACTTGAAAGGAGTAATTTCTGGAATACTCTCATCAAGAACCAACAGCTGTGTTTCTTTTCGAAGTTCGATTTCTTTTCCTACACAAACACAAAAAATAAAACACTTAGAATTTTTTTCAACAAATACCTTTTTCCTTCGTGTGAAGGTAACTAGTGCGAAGTGAACCTTTACCTTCGTGCGAAGGTAAATAATCAAAATACATATTTTGCACTTTATCTCTGTGCGAAGATAAATTGCCTTCGTGCGAAGATAACCTTATACACACTTGATAATTTTTCCTTGATTTTCGTGAAATTGATGTTACTAAAACAACCTGAAAGTGCTGCTTTTGATAAGGGTATGCTCAATTTTAATTTTTGCCCGTTAGATTGTCCTGGATCTATGTTTTTATGAGCATCACTGACCACAACAACTTTCTGGTTGGATTTTGGAGCCTTAGCAGAGTTTGCTGAAGCGTTGAAGTAAGATGCACCTGCACTTTGAGAGCTTGAACTCCTGGCGACTGTGGGGGCAAAAAATGCCATGTTATTGGGCATAATAACAGCAGCGGATTGAGCACGTCCATTTCGAAAGCCTTTAGAGTGTTGATCAATTTCGAAAGGGTAACTGGAATCGTGTTGGTTAGGAAGGTTCTTTTGATCATCATGCACTATAAGCTCCATTCTTTTGGAATAGAGTCCAAAACCTTTTTGATTGAAGCATAATTGGCAACAGGATTACCAACTTTCTTCATTTTCGTGAGCACATTTAGAAAGCGGCTAATGTGATCTGACAAACTTTCACCTCGAACACTTCCAAACATGTCATATTCTTTCTGAACAATATCTCTCTTGTTATCTATCAGTTTTTCATTGCCTTCTTAGTGATCGACAAGAGCCAACCATAGTTCATGAGCTGAGGCGTATTCCTTAAACAAGTTGTTTTCATCCTTTGATAGAGCCATTGTTAGAGTAGTGTGAGCCCTACGGTCATGTTGGATGAGTGTCCTATCTTCATCAGTGAAGATTGAGGGATCTTCGTTGATTGTACGAACATTGTCACGAATTACAATAGGAACATGGGGTCCTACAGTGACGGACATCCATTGAGTATAGTCCGTATACTCAAAGAATGATTTGATTTGATTCTTCCATCTGTTGACATCTTCAGATCCTATCAACTTTGGAGGCCTAGTTGTTGTTCTAGTTTCAAGTTTGACTTGAGCGATTGGATTCAGTTGATTAACGTTGGTGCATAATGTCTATCGCCTACGTCTAGGATATGTCAGTTGTGTACATAGGGCCTAGTTTTTGTCATATTTTATATATTGTACTTGACTCGTACGAGTGTCTTGTATGACTAGTACGAGTGACATCTTGTCACTCGTACGAGGCATCACTCGCACGAGCCAAAACATCCTCACTCCTAGTGCAAGCTATGTTGGCCTATAAATAGTGGAGCTTGAGTGATGTGTTTTCAAGCAGTTGGCATGTGACTACGGTGAAGCCCTGTCAATTTATTACTCGTCTGTAACTTTCATGTTTATTAATACAAAGTAAAGGCGTTTAAGTAGAATACTTGATTGTTTGCTTGCTACCTCGCTAACAATGAATTCCGCCTCTGTTAGCTGAGTCGAATCGGTCCGGTGCTCATATAGGAGAGAGGATCCAACCCTCCCACAAGTGGTATCAGAGCTTTGAGGTCTGATTTGCAGACAGACAACACGTTTTAGAAGCTGATAATCAAGATTCAACCATTGCAGATCTCTATTTCTACTCTTTCTTGATAACCGATTTCAGATCTAGACGAATTTAGGGACAAAATGGATTAGGATTTTAGTATTACGTGTTAAAATCAACATTAACAAATCCTTGAAAGTTTCAGATCTAAAATCGAACTAAATCATGACGAAAATTACAGAAATCATCCGTGTAGTGACCTGAGCTGACCCGTACGAGTAGGACAACCTGTACGAACGACCATCCGCACGAATTAACCACTCGTATGAGCGAGTAGAACAAGTTTTTCTGAAAATTTACAAGTTACAAAACAGTCATTTGCATGATTGTTGATTCGCATGAGTGAGTGATTCGCACGAAGAAGTCAATCGCACGAGTGACTCCTTCTTTCGCACAAGCATCTTGCTTCCACGAACCACTGGTTCGTACGAACATATCATTCGTAGCAAAACACCTGATTCGCACGAGTAGTTGTTCACTCGTAAGAAGGACATTTTAAGGAAGTTTTTTCTTAAAATTCGTATTTTTGTCAATCTAATCAACGTTTATCGAATGTTTGTGTTTCTGAAATTTTGCAGTTAAAACGGAAGAAGATTTTTACAATGCCTTTGCTGCTTCAGCCGTTACGACCACCGCAGCGCAGAATATGAATCTAGAAAACGAAATGGGAACCATGACGAAACCTTCAAAGCTCATGAACTTAGAAGACTATGATAGTTGGAGTTAAAGATTCATAAACTGGGTACAAGCTAATCATTTCACATGCTGCTTTGCGATCGAGTCAAAGTATACAACACCTATTGGTTAGAATGGTCTCAAGAAGACACTACTCAGCTGACGGATATGGAGAGAGAAAAGTTTATCAACGAAAAGAAGATGATGAACATACTACAACAGGCAGTAAAAGAAGATATTCTGGCACTTCTTCAGGATGATGATGACACTCAGTCTTTGTGGAATGCCTTAAGACTCAAATTTCAAGGAACCTCTCAACTTCGAAAAGGAAGAAAAGCATTGCTAAGCAAAGAGTTCGATATTTTCAATCTAATGAAAGGAGAGACAATGAAGCAGCTGACCGAGAGATATTGTCATTTGATGGTTCATATGAAAATGATGGAGATCTTTAAGACCAACGAAGAACTGGTTGACAAACAGGCTGATTCTTTACCCGAAGGAGAATGGATGACCTATCTAACTATTCTGAAAAACGGCACAGAATACGACAACTTCACATTGCCAAGATTTATTGAAAGATTAGAAGGTCATGAGTTAGAGATGCAAAAGATGGCGAAGAACAAGGGCGCTCAAATTCTACAAGATGTGAACTTGTACAACAAAAGTAGTTCGGCTTGTAACATACAAAGTCCGAAAATTCAAACCACCTTCATGCCAACAATACTACAAGTCCACCATCCAATAAAAAAGTGGGTTTCAGTCATTTTCATCATACAACCCTAATTCTCCTCAAGCTCCTCAATCTGCATAAAGTTCAAGTAATCCTCAAAACAATGAAAACATTACATCAGATCCAAACCAGCGAATTCTTCAATGCAACATTGCTGTTAATCTCAAAAATGCACAGGATTTCAATGAACATACGACCAAACAACACATGGCTTTATTGACATTAGTGCTTGAGTCATATGAAAGTCTAGTAGCTGGAAGGATTGGGAATCCTGAAATGACCAAAGAAGATTATGATCAGATTGATCCAGTCGAGTTAGAATTAATTGATATCAAATGGTGTATGGCATCAATAGTCGGTAGAGCTCAGCGTTTTATGGAAATCACAGGAAGAGAAAGTCTGGAAGGTCTTGACGGAAAACCTAGTTTTGATAAGGCTAAAGTTACGTGCTTCAAGTGTAGAGAAAAAAGACATTTCAAGAGAGAATGCCCAAACAAAGAGGTCAAAGGAAACCAGAATCCGTTTGAAGATGATTATTACAAAAGAACAATATATCTTCGACCCCAACCTCATACAAGGTTAGTGTGAATTGAAGATGGTTTATTAGGTTCAAAGGATAAGGCTTTGGTTGTTACATAAGAAGATGAAGGGTTCAACTGGAACCAATTCATTACAAAGAATGAAAGCCTCACACTGGTAGCTGAGATATTCTAAGAACCTGAACAAGCAGAAGAAGAGTTTGCTGACGCATCCTTTAACGAAGCTCCTGAAGAATATTACAACATGTTGTCAGAGGAAGAAGAACTCCTAAATAGTGAATTTAGACATGTTTTGCCTAATGACATTCTTAAAACTTTTGCAGGTTATTTTGACTCAAGCTATCAGTCACCATGTGAAGAAGAGAAAAAGGCTGAAAAAGAGGAGATGATTAATGAAACCGAAGAGTTGACTTCTGAGAATCTGACTGACATAGCCGACAAAGCTCTAATGGCTTACGTGAAAGAGATAGTTACTGAGGAAGCTCAAAAAGCTAGAGTCAAATCGGTAAATGTATCAGTAATTATGTCCGTAAAAGAAACACCTTGCATGAAGTGCAAAGAGCCATGCATTGAGTGTGTGGAAAAAGAAACAAGTTACAAAGAGCTGAAAAGTCATGCTGATAATTTGTCATGTGATTATAATACAACAAAAGAAGCGTATGAAAAATTAAGCAAGATAATTAAACAATTTGAGCAAGTGATATGAGAAAATGACAACACACTTTCGATGCTCAAGGCAACTATAATGGACAAACTAAAGGCCATCAATATTCATTTAAATACAATTGCCGAGCTAAAAAGTGAACTTGAAAAAATGAAGATCAAAACTGAACGGGTTAACAAGTTGTTAATCAGTTATTCTACCAGTTCATACATCATTGATCACATTCTTCCAAAAATTAAAAGCGAGGAAGAAAATACAATTGATGAAAACAAAGGTGTAGGTTATGATCTTGTTCCACCGCCCTTGTGGAATAGCTATGCTAGAAAGAAACTACCAGGGGTGGAAAAGGCACTCAATTTAAACTTTAAAAGTGAGAAGAAAACTGAGCTGTCTGCGAACATTAATGTAACTTACACTAAAACAGATGATGACTGTGAATCTGATGTAGTAAAAACTGGGGTCAAAAACGTTTTTGAATCTTAATCTGACAACTCTGAACTGGATGTTGAATCATCAGAAAATAGTTGAAACAATGATCCAAATGTCATCATATACAAAATGAACGGATCAGACAAACGATATTCTGATGAGGATTTCCCAATTCATAATGTTAATCTTGATCGGGTTGATAAGCTGTTTAAGCTAGTCGAAGTCAGTCTTTCTAATATAGAAATACAGGACACATCATTTTATTCCAAATCAAAATGTGTCAACAGAAACTATCATCAGAAAGACAGGGACTCTCTCGAGAACAGGAGAGAAGGTTTGGGTTATCAAAGACAAAGAAAGAACAACAAGTTTCAAAAATTAAACTTTGTTAAGAAAATCGATGTTGTCTATGGAAATACCACTGAAAAAGAAAAGGAGATCATTGGTAAACAATCCAATGATGAGTTTAAAAAGGAAAAGGAGAGTAGAAAACAGGATTTGGACTCCTCTGTTAGAAATGACAGCAGGACGTGTTACAAATTTAACCAAGTCGGGCATATTGCAAGACAATGTTCTCACAAAAGTCCAAAACCTGTTTATCACTCAAACAGATATACAGGAGATGTGAAGCAAAAAGCACCCAAGTTTGCACCAAAACAAATTTTGAAAAGAAATGTCGATTCTAACTTAAAAGTGAAACCAATCATTGCAAATTTTTCAAATTATGAGATTTGTGAAACTTCAAAGAAGAATGAACGAAAGAATCCTAATTTCTATTCAAAGAAAGCTTTTTTTAAAACACAATGTAGGTCCACCTAAGATTGGTGTTAAACTAGTTCCTTGTTCAATTGACACACACACAAGTGCGGAATCCAAGTGTGAATGCAACCAAAGCTAAGTAAAGAACACGGGGTAACTAAAGATTCACTATCTTGATTAATGATTGAGAACAAGTACAGACATATGCACACAATGCTCGTATGACTCAAACAAACTTGCTGTGTTCTTGTGTCTTCGTCTTCACCAGAAATACTAACTTAGAGATCTCACCAAAAGATCAGTTTGCTAGTTCGCTCTATTAACTTCTGGACAAAAGGCGTAACCCTCACTGAGAGGTACATGTCTGCTTATATTGTGTTCGTCTAGATTTCGTACGAAACACGACTCTAGACATACGGAACACACTAATTCTCACGAGACATAACTCCTGAACATTGGTACGAGTCATTGTTTCGTACGAAATGCTTGTGTTTTGTATGAAATCTCTTGATTCATATGAAACCTGTGTTTCGTACGAAATCTATAACTCGCACAGAATTCTCATTCTTGGAGAACGTGTGTAAACTTGACGTACACAAGACTTATCAATATGCACACATGCAACTGATTAACACAGACAAGCTAAGATGTCATACTAGATCAAGATAGAAGGATATCTCGATCTATTCGACACGACCAAACCTATACAGACATTTGAGCAAAGACCGTACAATTACAACTGTAATTAAGAATAAGCGACAGACACAAAACTGTAAACAAACTCCCCCTTGGATGTTGCTTGGTCTTTGGTCTTTGGTCTTCACAGGAATGGTTTGGAGTATCAACGAACTCCCCCTGAAGATCTGCTATCCACTGATAGATCTGCTATCCAATGATTAGAACATCAGTTCTTCGAACTTCTAAGAAACTTCAAATCTTTCTTGTTTCCTCTTCTGACTTGTTAGGTTTCTTCGTTGCTGGTCTTTGTTTATGTTCTTTTGTATCAATCTGTACTCAATAGACAAAATATAATTAGAACACAACTTTCTCAGGGAATACACATGAAAAATTATCATAATTTCTTTGTATGATTGTATTCCCTAAACGAGATACACACACTCATATGAATTTCAGCAGCAGATTTGAGAAAAACATGTAACCAAGTCAAATCAAATGACTAGGTTAATTCGAATGAGATACACACACTCGAAGGAATTTCAGATTTTGGTTTTCTTTGATGAGTTACTTGTTGCAAGATATTACTTTATGAAGTTGCAATATGAATGATGTGAGATACTCACTTATTTTTGATTGAAAACAAGCCCTTTGTGATTTAATCACTTATTGATGAGGAACTTGAATTTCATATGCATGCAGGGCACAGGAGTAAGTCCGTGAACAGGTTAGTACCATCGTACCGACAGAGAGACGAACTTAGCTCCCGCAAGAAGCTGTGATATTTTATCACTTATTTTTGGGGATGTGATATTTTTATCACTTATTTGATGGTCAAATGCAGTATGTATGATATCATGGAAGTTCTAGACTTGCGTCACCGTTATTTTTCAGCAAAAGATTCAACCATGAAACCCAGATGATAAGCCTGCATAAAGACCGTATATCTCATAACCTCGGCACTCTATCAAACGAAATTTCGGTACCAAGACCATATGCCAATAAATGGTTCCCACTTGGCGTTCTGTTTGTTAAGTTTATATCAACCTGCACATTTTAATCTGATTGTGAGCCTACCTATACATCATAAGTAGAGCTACTTATCAATCTTCTTTCTATGCTTTTAACCATTTATGACAGATTTACCGGTGAGTTTCATCATCTTCAACTTATCCATGAAACTCATTTTTGGGTTTTTCTAATGTTTTTGTATTTTTCTGAATTTTCTCCCCCTTAACTAAGAAGGTAAATAAAAGACATATTTTCGTATTTTCTTGAAATTTACTCCCCCGAAAATATAAAACTGAAAATCTTTTTCTAGTTTTAGATTTTTAGAAAGGAATATACAAAAATAGTTAGCCATGGTTGAGTTACTCGGGTTTCACCTTGATGCCATTGACCAAAAGTAGATAATCAAAACGTGATTTATCAAAGGCTTTGGTAAAAAGGTCGGCACGTTGGTGACCATTGTCGATTTTAACAACATCGATAAGTCTCTTTTCATAACAATCTCGTATGAAATGATACTTAATCTCAATGTGTTTTGTTTTTGAGTGTTGTACAAGATTCCGAGTGAACTGTAAAGCAGCTTCATTATCAACATAAATAGGAGTAGTAAGAAATTCAACCGTAGTCCCACATTTGCTGTTGAATCCATAGAACTTGAGAGCAGCAACTAGAAGTTGAAATATACTTAGCCTCACATGTTGATGTAGCTACACAAGTCTGCTTTTTGCATTGCCACGTGACTAGGCGATTTCCCAAGAACTGACATCCTGCAGTTGTTGACTTTGCATCGATTTTGCAGCCGCCATGATCAGAATCACTGAATGCTATCAGATCAATGTTATCATCCTTAGGGTACCATAGACCAGTGTCAGGGCGACCCTTCAAATAACGAAAGATCCTTTTTACAGCCATCAAGTGAGAAACTTTCGGACTAGACTTATAACGCGCCAGAAGGCATGTTGGATACATTATGTCGGGTCTTGAAGCAGTAAGATACATGAGAGATCCGATCATTGCATGATAGAGAGATGGTTCTACATGTTTACCCATTCCGTTTGGAGTAATCCCATGATTTTGAGCTAATGGAGTCCCCAAAGGTTTTGAGTCATCCATCTGAAATCGCTTGAGAATATCTCCAACGTACTTGGTTTGATGGATAAAAATCCCTTCCTTTCATTGCTGAACCTGTAAACCTAGAAATAAATTCATTTATCCCATAGCGCTCATCTCGAACTTCTCCTACATAACCTGTTTGAATTCTTTCGAGTGTTAGTAGACCCAAATATAATATCATCAACATAAACCTATACGAGCAGCAAGTCCTCGTTCCTTTCCTTGATTAAGAGAGTACAGTCGATTAGGCCTTGTTGAAAACCATTTTTCAACAGATAGGTAGACACCGTTTCATACCAAGCCCTCGAAGCTTGATGAAGACCATATAACGCCTTATTGAGAAGCCAAACCTTGTCAGGATGGAGTGGATATTCAAAACCTGGGGATTGCTCAACATATACTCCCTCTTGTAACACACCATGAAGAAATGCACTCTTCACATCTATCTGATAAACGGTGAACTTCTTGTAGGACGCATAAGCTAGAAAGATTCTTATGACCTCAAGTTGTGCAACCGGTGCATAAACTTCATTGTAATCGATCCCTTCGACCTGATTAAAACCTTGAAAAACCAGTCGCGCTTTGTTTCTCACAACAACACCTCGGTCATCCTTCTAGCACTTGTACACCCATCGTGTACCAATCTTTTTGTAGTTGTCAGGCCTGTCAACCAATTTCCAGACGCCTAACTTCTAAAACTGCTGAAGTTCTTCCTGCATAGCTTCAACCCACGAGTCTTCTTTCACTGCCTCCTTCCAAGATTTTGGTTCAACTTAGCACACATAGCAGGCAAAAGACCAATCATTCAGGCCACCAGATTCCCTAATTTCCGAATACAATCCAGCATTCTGATTGTTTCGAAGCTGATTACGAGTCTGCACACCACTCTGGACATCTCCAATAATATTCTACTGAGGAGGATATTATGAATTCGAGTTTCTGGCACATCAGGAAACCAGGAGTTTATACCCAAATTGTTGATATTCAGATAAACAGTTAAATCGAGAGCTGGATTTGATGACGTTGTAGATGCTTGTCCTTCAGTCGTTCCTTGAGGTTGAATATTTGACGTACCATCCAAAATTCCAGGAACCGCACCAGAGGCAGCTTCATTTGCATCATGAAACTCATCATCTTCTGATGAAACATTATAATCCACAGCGTCTTCGAATTCCTTATTTTGAATAAGATTGTTAACCGAAGTCGACACTTGAGGGTTAACAATAATTGGTCGAACTAGTGATGAATCCACTGCTGTATCACTTTCCAAAAGCATCTGAGCAGCAGCTGTTGCATCATCAAAGGTTGCCAGATTAAAGGAGTCAAATAGCCCATCATAGTCAAACATCCAAGGAGCACCCGGAGCTCTAACCGCGTCTGTATATCTCTGAACCTTGACTTCACCCCATTCTTCAATCTTCTTTGAAGACAAATTCCACACCCGGAAATTAGGAGTAGCATATCCAAGAAAGAAACCTTCGATAACCTTCGGACCAAACTTTCCATGTGGGTCGATCATAGTGCATGGAGCTCCAAAAGGTTCTAAGAAAGAAACATTCGGTTTCCTTTCATGTAACAACTCAAAGCATGTCTTCCCATGTCTCTTCACCGTCAAAACTCTATTCATCGTATAACATGCAGTAGCGACAGCTTCTCCCCAAAATTGAACAGGAAGTTCTGATTCTACTAACATGGTTCTTGCAGTTTCAATAAGAGTTCGATTTTTCCTCTCAGCAACGCCATTTTGTTGTGGAGTGTATCGAGAACTGTACTCATGCAGAATACCCTTTGAGGAACAGTACTCATCCATAACTTAATTCTTGAATTCTGTGCCATTGTCGCTTCTGATTCTCCTTACTTTCAAATTGTACAAATTTTCTAACAGAGTCAGGAGATTCTTGAGGATAGTAGGAACTTCACTCTTGTGTGCCAACATGTTTAACCATGAGAATCTGGAATAGTCATCAGTAACTACCAGACAATAAGAATCACCAAAGGTTGTCTTGTGTTTCATAGGTCCAAAGAGGTCCATATGAACACGTTCCAGAGGCATATTAACAGTGTTGATCTTCGTCACGGGATGGGACTTTCTTGCTTGTTTCCCTTTCTGGCATGATACACAAACGTCTTGAACATGAAAATTCTTTACTGGTACACCACTCACTAGATTGTTCTTCACCAAATAGTTCATTTTTCTCAGGTGAATGTGTCCCATACATCTGTTCCAAGAGATTAATTCCTTCTCGGTGGCTTTAGAGACAAAACATGTGACTTGTGCAGATGATGTAATAGCTTGGCTCATATCAAGAATATACAAATCATTAATTCTTGGAGCCGATAGAAGAATCCATTCTTTGGGGATCTTGAATCCAGGCTTCAGCACATAACATCCGGCATCATCAAAAAGAATCGTGAACTTCTTGTCGCAGATTTGAGAAACGCTAAGAAGATTGTGATCAATTTGCCGCACATAATTAATCTTGTCGAAGCTCACAACACCATTGGAGACCATTCCTTCTCCAGTGATGTATCCACCTTTGTCACCAGCAAAAGAAACATAACCACCCCTAATGCTTTTCACATCATATAGGAGCCGCAAGTTGCCCGTCATGGGTCTTGATGCTCCACTGTCAACAATCCAATGATTTTTTACAGTTCCTCCTCGAACACCCTGCACATTGCACAAACAAGATTATTTGAGATGGGGACCCAAGCCTTAGTGGTCTTGGGTCGTCCCTTATCATCGAAAAATGTAATCTCAATTTCTTGATGATTAACAAACTGAGAACCTCCTTTAAACCATTACCGGTCTTTTGTTTCCAAGATCCTTGTTTATTACCAGATTTACTATTATTTACAGTCTTAACAGCGTCTGGTTTTATTGACTTTGAAGAACTTTGATCCTTTTTAGAAGAATCCAATTTTAAAGCTTTCTCAACTACTTTTACTTGTTTACGTTTTTGTTTCTCTTTTTGATCTTTAATGATTCGTTTTTCTTGAGTCGGAGAAACAAATTTACGTTTGCAAGTTGGTTCATGAGGGGTTTTCTCTATACATCTTAAACATGTTCTCCTTTCAACAAAAACTAGGAGATCGTGTTTCTCGACTTGATGTTAGACTTGTGGATCATGAGGTACTGGGTTCATTTTCATTACATCCATCAGTGTGTTGGGTGTAATTGTTTTGACTATTTCTTTTCAAAATCTTAACTTTCTTTACATAATCAACATTAGATTTTCCTTGAAAAGTTTCGACTTTATCGGTACCTTTAGAACTCACAAATTTAACAGTTTTGCCCTTTTTCTGGTAATGAGAGCCTTTTTCTTCAACCTTCGGTTGAGAAACTTTAGGCTTTTCAACTCGCTTCCATTGTTTTCTCTTGAAGCGGATAATGGTTGTGATTTGGTCGGCTTTTTCTTTTCTACAGGTTTGGTTGTTGACTTTTCAAAAACCTGATCTATAGAATTGAAATCTTTGTTTGAATAGATTTTCTTATCTCCAACCAAAGTATACAACACATTATCTACTTCTTGTGTAGACACACTTGTCTTCACATATTTCTTAGGAACGGTCTCTTGATTCTCAACAGATTGTGTATTAAGAGTAGTAGAAGATTCTACTCTTTTCCTTTCATTTAGAGGCTGATCCTATTCATCCTTTATTAATTCATCATCTGATGTATCATCCTCCTCCTCAATAGATGGAGCTTGAACAACATCATGGGTTGAATTTTCTGGCTTGCATGGTTCTTGAGAGGATTTGTCTAATTTGAACCCTAACCCTGCTACGAATTCCTCAGGATTCATAGGTACAGAGGGTTCAAAACGAGGCATCTCCTCTTCATCAGGCATTTTGGTATAGTTGTGTTTCATTGGCGGTGGACACGACTTATACCCTATTCATTGAACATCTCCCTTTAGTTTTTGAATATCAATGATATGATCAGGTACATGTTGGGAGTTAGAATAACTTTCCAATTTGCGTTTGATCGAATCATATTCGCATTTGGAGATGGCTAACTCTTTCTTTGTTTCTTCTAGGAGATTAATGTAGTTATTAATTCCCGTTTGTTTATTCAAAACTGTTTTTGTCAATTCAGAAAACACTTTTCATAAGGGTTTCTATCACCGATTTGAAATCTTTTTCATTTCTAGTTAGCGCCAAATTCGCCACTTTGCATTTTGAAAATTCAACAACTAAATTCTGATTATGACTGCTCATGGTTTCATATTTTATTTTCAACTCAACACAGTCATTGCAAACAGTAGGAGGGTCAGAATTTACCTATTTTGAAGAACCTTCAACATTTGCCATAAAGGTAGTGTGATGAGGAAAAGTTGCACCATCTGTAGAGAGTTCCTCTGTCTCTTTTACCGCATCTTCTGCATTCCCCGTCATATCTACCTTTTCACTCTTCCACATCTCAGCTTCACTCAGCAACTCTTCACCCCCAGCATCACTTCCTTTCTTCTCACTAGAATCAGATCCATAAGCATCTGAACTAGAACATTCTTCATCGGAACTATCAGCATCTCAAGATGTATCATCATTATTTGGAGTGTTGATGCTGTGATCATGCTTGATTTGATCCACGATCTTAGCATAGCATTCAGTTCTTCCGTTGTTCTTATCTCCAACCAAAGTGTACAACACATTATCTACTTCTTGTGTAGACACACTTGTCTTCACATATTTCTTAGGAACGGTCTCTTGATTCTCAACAGATTGTGTATTAAGAGTAGTAGAAGATTCTACTCTTTTCCTTTCATTAAGAGGCAGATCCTATTCATCCTTTATTAATTCATCATCTGATGTATCATCCTCCTCCTCAATAGATGGAGCTTGAACAACATCAGGGTTGAATTTTCTGGCTTGCATGGTTCTTGAGAGGATTTGTCTAATTTGAACCCTAACCCTGCTACGAATTCCTCAGGATTCATAGGTACAGAGGGTTCAAAACGAGGCATCTCCTCTTCATCAGGCATTTTGGTATAGTTGTGTTTCATTGGCGGTGGACACGACTTATACCCTATTCATTGAACATCTCCCTTTAGTTTTTGAATATCAATGATATGATCAGGTACATGTTGGGAGTTAGAATAACTTTCCAATTTGCGTTTGATCGAATCATATTCGCATTTGGAGATGGCTAACTCTTCTTTGTTTCTTCTAGGAGATTAATGTAGTTATTAATTCCCGTTTGTTTATTCAAAACTGTTTTTGTCAATTCAGAAACACTTTTCTTAAGGGTTTCTATCACCGATTTGAAATCTTTTTCATTTCTAGTTAGCGCCAAATTCGCCTCTTTGCATTTTGAAAATTCAAAAACTAAATTCTGATTATGACTGCTCATGGTTTCATATTTTATTTTCAACTCAACACAGTCATTGCAAACAGTAGGAGGGTCAGAATTTACCTATTTTGAAGAACCTTCAACATTTGCCATAAAGGTAGTGTGATGAGGAAAAGTTGCATCATCTGTAGAGAGTTCCTCTGTCTCTTTTACCGCATCTTCTGCATTCCCCGTCATATCTACCTTTTCACTCTTCCACATCTCAGCTTCACTCAGCAACTCTTCAACCTCAGCATCACTTCCTTTCTTCTCACTAGAATCAGATCCATAAGCATCTGAACTAGAACATTCTTCATCGGAACTATCAGCATCTCAAGATGTATCATCATTATTTGGAGTGTTGATGCTGTGATCATGCTTGATTTGATCCACGATCTTAGCATAGCATTCAGTTCTTCCGTTGTTCTTATCTCCAACCAAAGTATACAACACATTATCTACTTCTTGTGTAGACACACTTGTCTTCACATATTTCTTAGGAACGGTCTCTTGATTCTCAACAGATTGTGTATTAAGAGTAGTAGAAGATTCTACTCTTTTCCTTTCATTAAGAGGCAGATCCTATTCATCCTTTATTAATTCATCATCTGATGTATCATCCTCCTCCTCAATAGATGGAGCTTGAACAACATCAGGGGTTGAATTTTCTGGCTTGCATGGTTCTTGAGAGGATTTGTCTAATTTGAACCCTAACCCTGCTACGAATTCCTCAGGATTCATAGGTACAGAGGGTTCAAAACGAGGCATCTCCTCTTCATCAGGCATTTTGGTATAGTTGTGTTTCATTGGCGGTGGACACGACTTATACCCTATGCATTGAACATCCCCTTTAGTTTTTGTATATCAATGATATAGATCAGGTACATGTTGGGAGTTAGAATAACTTTCCAATTTGCGTTTGATCGAATCAAATTCGCATTTGGAGATGGCTAACTCTTTCTTTGTTTCTTCTAGGAGATTAATGTAGTTATTAATTCCCGTTTGTTTATTCAAAACTGTTTTTGTCAATTCAGAAACACTTTTCTTAAGGGTTTCTATCACCAGATTTGAAATCTTTTTCATTTCTAGTTAGCGCCAAATTCGCCTCTTTGCATTTTGAAAATTCAAAACTAAATTCTGATTATGACTGCTCATGGTTTCATATTTTATTTTCAACTCAACACAGTCATTGCAAACAGTAGGAGGGTCAGAATTTACCTATTTTGAAGAACCTTCAACATTTGCCATAAAGGTAGTGTGATGAGGAAAAGTTGCACATCTGTAGAGAGTTCCTCTGTCTCTTTTACCGCATCTTCTGCATTCCCCGTCATATCTACCTTTTCACTCTTCCACATCTCAGCTTCACTCAGCAACTCTTCAACCTAAACATCACTTCCTTTCTTCTCACTAGAATCAGATCCATAAGCATCTGAACTAGAACATTCTTCATCGGAACTATCAGCATCTCAGATGTATCATCATTATTTGGAGTGTTGATGCTGTGATCATGCTTGATTTGATCCACGATCTTAGCATAGCATTCAGTTCTTCGTTGTTCTTATCTCCAACCAAAGTATACAACACATTATCTACTTCTTGTGTAGACACACTTGTCTTCACATATTTCTTAGGAACGGTCTCTTGATTCTCAACAGATTGTGTATTAAGAGTAGTAGAAATTCTACTCTTTTCCTTTCATTAAGAGGCTGATCCTATTCATCCTTTATTAATTCATCATCTGATGTATCATCCTCCTCCTCAATAGATGGAGCTTGAACAACATCAGGGGTTGAATTTTCTGGCTTGCATGGTTCTTGAGAGGATTTGTCTAATTTGAACCTAACCCTGCTACGAATTCCTCAGGATTCATAGGTACAGAGGGTTCAAAACGAGGCATCTCCTCTTCATCAGGCATTTTGGTATAGTTGTGTTTCATTGCGGTGGACACGACTTATACCCTATGCATTGAACATCACCCTTTAGTTTTTGTATATCAATGATATAATCAGGTACATGTTGGGAGTTAGAATAACTTTCCAATTTGCGTTTGATCGAATCAAATTCGCATTTGGAGATGGCTAACTCTTTCTTTGTTTCTTCTAGGAGATTAATGTAGTTATTAATTCCCGTTTGTTTATTCAAAACTGTTTTTGTCAATTCAGAAACACTTTTCTTAAGGGTTTCTATCACAGATTTGAAATCTTTTTCATTTCTAGTTAGCGCCAAATTCGCCTCTTTGCATTTTGAAAATTCAACAACTAAATTCTGATTATGACTGCTCATGGTTTCATATTTTATTTTCAACTCAACACAGTCATTGCAAACAGTAGGAGGGTCAGAATTTACCTATTTTGAAGAACCTTCAACATTTGCCATAAAGGTAGTGTGATGAGGAAAAGTTGCACCATCTGTAGAGAGTTCCTCTGTCTCTTTTACCGCATCTTCTGCATTCCCCGTCATATCTACCTTTTCACTCTTCAACATCTCAGCTTCACTCAGCAACTCTTCAACCTCAACATCACTTCCTTTCTTCTCACTAGAATCAGATCCATAAGCATCTGAACTAGAACATTCTTCATCAGAACTATCAGAATCTCCAGATGTATCATCATTATTTGGAGTGTTGATGCTGTGATCATGCTTGATTTGATCCACGATCTTAGCATAGCATGCAGTTCTTCGGTTGTTCTTATCTCCAACAAAAGTATACAACACATTATCTACTTCGGGTGTAGACACACTTGTCTTCTTTCGTAGGAACGGTCTCTTGATTCTCAACAGATTGTGTATTAAGAGTAGTAGAAGATTCTACTCTTTTCCTTTCATTAAGAGGCTGATCCTATTCATCCTTTATTAATTCATCATCTGATGTATCATCCTCCTCCTCAATAGATGGAGCTTGAACAACATCAGGGGTTGAATTTTCTGGCTTGCATGGTTCTTGAGAGGATTTGTCTAATTTGAACCCTAACCCTGCTACGAATTCCTCTGGATTCATAGGTACAGAGGGTTCAAAACGAGGCATCTCCTCTTCATCAGGCATTTTGGTATAGTTGTGTTTCATTGGGCCCGGTGGACACGACTTATACCCTATGCATTGAACATCACCCTTTAGTTTTTGTATATCAATGATATAATCAGGTACATGTTGGGAGTTAGAATAACTTTCCAATTTGCGTTTGATCGAATCAAATTCGCATTTGGAGATGGCTAACTCTTTCTTTGTTTCTTCTAGGAGATTAATGTAGTTATTAATTCCCGTTTGTTTATTCAAAACTGTTTTTGTCAATTCAGAAACACTTTTCTTAAGGGTTTCTATCACAGATTTGAAATCTTTTTCATTTCTAGTTAGCGCCAAATTCGCCTCTTTGCATTTTGAAAATTCAACAACTAAATTCTGATTATGACTGCTCATGGTTTCATATTTTATTTTCAACTCAACACAGTCATTGCAAACAGTAGGAGGGTCAGAATTTACCTATGTTGAAGAACCTTCAACATTTGCCATAAAGGTAGTGTGATGAGGAAAAGTTGCACCATCTGTAGAGAGTTCCTCTGTCTCTTTTACCGCATCTTCTGCATTCCCCGTCATATCTACCTTTTCACTCTTCAACATCTCAGCTTCACTCAGCAACTCTTCAACCTCAACATCACTTCCTTTCTTCTCACTAGAATCAGATCCATAAGCATCTGAACTAGAACATTCTTCATCAGAACTATCAGAATCTCCAGATGTATCATCATTATTTGGAGTGTTGATGCTGTGATCATGCTTGATTTGATCCACGATCTTAGCATAGCATGCAGTTCTTCGGTTGTTCTTATCTCCAACAAAAGTATACAACACATTATCTACTTCTGGTGTAGACACACTTGTCTTCTTTCGTAGGAACGGTCTCTTGATTCTCAACAGATTGTGTATTAAGAGTAGTAGAAGATTCTACTCTTTTCCTTTCATTAAGAGGCTGATCCTATTCATCCTTTATTAATTCATCATCTGATGTATCATCCTCCTCCTCAATAGATGGAGCTTGAACAACATCAGGGGTTGAATTTTCTGGCTTGCATGGTTCTTGAGAGGATTTGTCTAATTTGAACCCTAACCCTGCTACGAATTCCTCTGGATTCATAGGTACAGAGGGTTCAAAACGAGGCATCTCCTCTTCATCAGGCATTTTGGTATAGTTGTGTTTCATTGCCGGTGGACACGACTTATACCCTATGCATTGAACATCACCCTTTAGTTTTTGTATATCAATGATATAATCAGGTACATGTTGGGAGTTAGAATAACTTTCCAATTTGCGTTTGATCGAATCAAATTCGCATTTGGAGATGGCTAACTCTTTCTTTGTTTCTTCTAGGAGATTAAAGTAGTTATTAATTCCCGTTTGTTTATTCAAAACTGTTTTTGTCAATTCAGAAACACTTTTCTTAAGGGTTTCTATCACAGATTTGAAATCTTTTTCATTTCTAGTTAGCGCCAAATTCGCCTCTTTGCATTTTGAAAATTCAACAACTAAATTCTGATTATGACTGCTCATGGTTTCATATTTTATTTTCAACTCAACACAGTCATTGCAAACAGTAGGAGGGTCAGAATTTACCTATTTTGAAGAACCTTCAACATTTGCCATAAAGGTAGTGTGATGAGGAAAAGTTGCACCATCTGTAGAGAGTTCCTCTGTCTCTTTTACCGCATCTTCTGCATTCCCCGTCATATCTACCTTTTCACTCTTCAACATCTCAGCTTCACTCAGCAACTCTTCAACCTCAACATCACTTCCTTTCTTCTCACTAGAATCAGATCCATAAGCATCTGAACTAGAACATTCTTCATCAGAACTATCAGCATCTCCAGATGTATCATCATTATTTGGAGTGTTGATGCTGTGATCATGCTTGATTTGATCCACGATCTTAGCATAGCATGCAGTTCTTCCGTTGTTCTCAGTTCATAACTGTACTGACCAATCGCATCCTTCATCAAATTGAACTACCAAATCTCTATGCATGTTCGAAGGTCCTGATTGATTGGTGTTGTTAGAGTTGCCAACAGCTACGATTCTTCTATCATTGTTGTACTGTGTTGTGTTGGAAGGTTCAGAGTGATTACGAAAGGGGTTGTGATTTCCTTCCTTGCTAGGTCTTGTGCATTCCCGCTTAAAGTGACCTCTTTCTCCACAGTTGAAGCAAGTAACGACGGTTTTGTCAAAGCCGTATTTTGTATCCTTCTTGCTTTCCAAACTGGTTCTCCTATTCTTCTCATATAATCCTTCACTCTTCTCATAGCGCTTGCAAATGCCCACTTGATGTCCATCAGCTCCATTTCATCTCGGTCAATTTGTTCATAGTCTTTGTTTGTCAAATTGATGTTCCCTATTTGACCTGCAACTAAACCACAATACGCACTGACCATGGTATTTAGAAGTTCTGCATGTTCCTGTGCAACTTCTACATTGATTTTGGAGAGATTTGACGTGTCAAGTTTGACAGTGTTGGGATTTGCAGATTGATTATTGCTTCCATAGAAAGCTTGTTGAGGAGCTTGCTGTGGAGCTTTATGCGCTAAATCCTTTGGCTGTGGAAGGAAGGCTTTCGGATCAAAAGCTTGTCCATAGGCTTGATTACTCGAACCTGTAGACTTACTTAATTGAACTGGTTGGGGTAGAAAAGGGTTCATGTTTGACATAAACGTCGTCTGCAGTTTTGGTTGCTGGCTTGAGCTTGTACCTGCATTTATACCTCCAAAATACATTTCAGGGTTTTGTGGAACATTGACTCATTGTGCCTTCTGGAGCTCTTCTTCATTCTTGTTTTCCAGTTTCTGCACAAATTCATAAATACTTATTGAGTCCAAACCCTGTATGTTTTAAAAGATCAATAAATTGACCCCATTTCGGTGGTAAAGCATCAAAAAATCGCATCACAATTTCTTGTGGTGCTGCTAACACTTTATTCTAGTACATTTCGCTTAGAAGATGATAAAACCGAGTGTTCATATCACTCAAGGTTTCGTTTTCCATGAACATAAAACCTTCAAACTCTTTCTTGAGCAGATCATGCCGAATCTTCCTGGTAGCAGCATTACCTTCACCTCTTGCTTCCAAAGTGTCCCACAGATTTTTCGTTGTAGTACAATACACAAACTAATGATAAATGTCTTTATGCAGAGCTTGTGTAAGGATAGCAAATGCCTTCTTCTCTAGATCGTAAGCTTTCTTGTCACTTTCGACTAGATTGGCCAATGAGGTTGGATTTGATCCAGCTTCTTCAAGTGCTTCATTGTAGGGGGTAGTGAAACACGTCCATAATTCCGTGTTTTGACCGAGAACATACGTATGAAAACAACTTTTCCATGAAGGATAATCGTTCCTGTGATTTAACTTTGGCGGTCGGTTATTACTCCCTATTTCACTTTCGCTCATTAATAGAGTTTTGATGCTTTGATTCTGATTCGCAACACACGCCCATTGATTTGCAGAGATCATTGCTGTATGTTGAGGCATTAAAGATTTTACCCATGAAGTTGCGGAGCTTTGTGAAGACTCCTAATTTGAGCTTGAACAACTCCAACCCACGGGTTAGAACTCATTATATTTTCTTGTTTTAAATGAAAATTTAAAGTTTTAAAGTTTCACAATTATAAATACCGTTTAAAAATTCACACATCTGAAAATATGATAAATTCTGAAAATCACAATGCTTGAAGAACACGAGAAACAAACAACAGTTGTTTCGTGCAAGACACTTGTTTCGTGTGAAACAGGATGTTTCTTGCGAGACAGGATGTTTCGTGCGGGTCAGATGATTTGCACGAAACTTTTCAGTTTCACAAACTGTTTTGTTCAGTGTTTTTCAGAGGAATCTTTTTAGAAATGGTTTGGTGAGAAATTTCCATTCTTGTGTAGATCTGCTTTTTCGAAATTACCTGTTGTCTTACCCACTTTTAGTTAAAACACAGATTTTAACAGTCAACAGTCCAAGTCAGAAAATGTCAACCCTACCAAACTAATCAGATTCAAATTTTTGCAGATTTCTTCTTCAAGGTTGTTCTTCAGGAAAAAATTTTACCATACAATTTTCTGCATTCAGCAGATTTTAACCAAGTTTTAAGTTAGTTAACTATCCAAAACTTATGTTTTTTGCTGGAGGCTCAAGAACACTTCAGAAATCTTCAAACTAGATCAGACACAACTAAGCCCGGTTTTGAACAAGGAAAGAGCACAAGCTCTGATACCACTTGTAGGTCCACCTGAGGATGGTGTTAAACTAGTTCCTTGTTCAAATGACACACACATAAGTGCGGAATCCAAGTGTGCATGCAACCAAAGCAAAGTAAAGAACACGGGGAAACCAAAGATTCACTATCTTGATTAATGATTGAGAAAAAGTACAAACATATACACACAATGCTCGTATGACTCAAACAAACTTGCTGTTTTCTAGTTCGCTCTATTAACTTAGAGATCTCACCAAAAGATCAGTTTGCTAGTTCGCTCTATTAACTTCTGGACAAAAGGCGTAACCCTCACTGAGAGGTACATGTCTGCTTATATAGTGTCCGTCTAGATTTCGTATGAAACACGACTCTAGACATACGGAACACACTAATTCACACGAGACGTAACTCCAGAACATTGGTACGAGTCACTGTTTCGTACGAAATGCTTGTGTTTCGTACGAAATCTCTTGATTCGTACAAAACCTGTGTTTCGTACGAAATCTATGACTCGCACAGAATTATCATTCTTGGAGAACGTGTGTAGACTTGACGTACACAAGACTTATCAGTATGCACACATGCAACTGATTAACACAGACAAGCTAAGATGTCATACTAGATCAAGATAGAAGGATATCTCGATCTATTCGACACGACCAAACCTATACAGACACTTGAGCAAAGACCGTACAATTACAATTGTAATTAAGAACAAGCGACAGACACAAAACTGTATCAACACACAAACTTGGGTTGTTAACAAAAAATCATCATCTGTAACTGTGAAAACCACCATTGTTTCACCTAAACCTAAAACTGAAAACAAATCAAAGGTTGAACAATGGGTGCAGGTAAAGAAAGACGAAAAGAAAAATGTTGTTCCAAAATGTGATATTTCAAACCCGCCCAAGACCAAATTGGCTTGGGTTTCTCTGTTTAAATAACTTCTTATTCATGTGTGTAGGAGCTCTCGAGGTCAATTATTTCCAAGTGGATTATGGACACTGGAGCTTCTCGCCACATGACAGGGATACTTTTGTTATTGAATGATGTGAAAGCCATCCGAGGAGGTTATGTTAGCTTTGCCGATACACAGGGCGACAAAATTGTTGGTGAAGGAGTTCAAATGAACGAAGTCGTGTCATTCGACAAAGTGAACTACATTGCTGAGCTTGAGAACAACTTGTTAAGCATCTTGCAAATTAGCAACAAGAAGTTCGCAACCCACTTCAATGATAAGGAATGCTTGATTCTTAAGCCGGGATTCAAAATTCCTGAAGAGTGGTTCCTCATGCGCGCTCCACGAGAAAATGATATTTATATCTTAGACAAGAGTGTTGCATCCACTACTTCTAAGAAGGTTCAATGCTTTTTTTCTAAAGCTACCGAGAGAGAGAGAGTCTATTCTATGGCATCGAAAGATGGGGCACATTCACCTAAGGAAGATGAACTATTTGGTGCACAGCGACCTAGTGGAGGGTGTTAATCTCAAAGGTTTTCACTTATCAAATGATTGTCTGGGCTGCAAGGAGGTTAAGCAGCACAAGAAATCACACCCAAGAAAGCTGCTTAACTCCATCAAGCTTCCACTAGAAAGGCTTCATATGGATCTCTTTGGACCAGTTAATGTAAAAAGTATTTCTCGAGATCTTTACTGCCTATTCGTTACTGATGACTTCTCAAGATTCTCATGGGTTTTCTTTCAAGAGAGTAAGGATGAGACGTTTGAAAATCCTAAGATCCTTTTTCGAAAGCTGGAAAACCTATATCACTTCCCAATCAAGAGAATCCGAAGTGACAATGGTACAGAGTTTAAAAACAAGAAAATGATCGAATTCTTCAACGCAAAGGGTGTTCTTCACAAAATCGGCGCCCCCTTTACTCCTCAACAAAATGGAGTAGTTGAACAAGAATTGTATGCTAATTGAGACCGTAAGAACAATGCTCGCTGATTCGAAACTTCCTATACATTTCTGGAGCGAAGCCGTTGCGTCTGTGTGTTACACCCTTAACCATGTATTAACACTCAAGCCTCACAACAAGACCTGTTTTGAATTGCTGAACCAACGAAAGCCGAATCTTGCATTCTTGGAACCGTTTGGATAGCCGTGTACTGTTCTAGACCCGGACGATAAATTTGGAGCTAGATCCTTGGAAGGATTTTTCATAGGGTATGCTAGTCCACAAAGGAGAGTCTTCTTCCGGAGTCTTAACCAGGTTATTTTGGCTCAACATGTTGATTGCCAAAAGTATACCACGCTAATATAAAAACCTGGTGATCCATGGTTGTTCAACTACGACGGGTTGTGGAGCTCGTTCGATCTACCGAACGTACCTTCTGAAGAAGAGCTTGTCTTGCTTTATCAACAACACCAAATCTCTAATCAAGAGCATGTGACAAGACCGTTGGTAATTTAGCATCCAGACAATTCTCAGCAAGCACCTATAGTTGATCCTGCCTTGAATGATGCTGAACCATCTTCTCATCAACATGATGATGCCGACTCCGATCGGGAACCAATATTTAACGTTGGAGGAACCAGTTCTGATGAAGGATCTGAATATATTCAAAGCTTTCTGGACACTCAAACTACAAGAATCAGTAATCTAAATGATGCTACTTCCTCAGAAAAAGTTGTCGATGAAGTTGCTTTTATAAAAAAATTGCTCCACTCCAAACCAGATTTTCTAATAGCTGTTTTGTTTTGCAGGTTGGACTGGCTCACGGAAAGATGCGTTAAAAGATGAAAGCTGGGTGGAGGCAATGTAGGACGAACTCTTAAAAATCCAGAAATTAGGAGTCTAGAAACTTGTTGATCTGTCTATTAACCACAAGAAGATAAATACGTTGTGGGTCTTCAAATGTAAGAGAGATGATCGAGGTATAGTGGTCAGAAACAAAGTTCGGCTCGTAGTCCAAGGCATTCGTCAGCAGGAAGGGATAGACTACAATGAAGTCTATGCCCTAGTCATTCATCTTGAAGCTATTCGCATATTCTTGGCATTTTCTTCGTGGAAAGGTTTCAAGGTGTACCAGTTGGATGTTAAATCTGCCTTCCTATACGGAAAAAGTTAAAGAGGAGGTGTACGTCAGGTAACAACAGGGGTTTATCGATCCGATACACAAGGATAAAGTCTATCTTCTGAATAAGGCGTTGTATGGTCTACAGCAAGCCCCGAGAGCCTGGTATGAGACACTGTCAAGACACCTTCTACACAACGGCTTTTTTAGAGGAACTGTAGAATGTACCCTCTTCACCAAGGGAGTAGATGGACATCTTATTTTGGTACAGATATATGTGGATGATATTATCTTCGGATCGACAAATGAAAAGATGTGCAAAAACTTCGAAGAAGTCATGAAGCGAAAATTTAAAATGAGCGCTATGGGGAAAACGAAGTTCTTCTTAGGACTTTAGGTTGAGTAATTGCCTGGTGGTATCTTCATTCATCTGACGAAGTATGTTCATGACGTGTTAAAGAAATTTGACATGTTAGGAACTAAACTAGCATCAACTCCATTAGCTCCTAATCACGGCATTAGTCCGGACGTTCATGTAGTCAAAGTTGATGAAACATTATATCTCTCCATGATCAGATCCTTGATGTACCTTACAACTTCTCGACCTAATATCATGTATCCAACTTGCATCTGCGCTCGTTATCAGTCTAATACGAGAGATTCACATTTGCTAACCGTCAAGAGAATCATGCACTACTTAAAGGGATGCCCAAGCACCGGCTTGTGGTACTCTCGTTATGACGACTTCCATCTTGCGGGTTACACAGACTCTGATTTTAGATGCTACAACCTGAACGCCAAATCTACAATGGCTGGTTGTCAGTTCTTCGGAACCCGTTTGGTAACATGGCAATGCAAGAAACAGACCGCCACCGAATACACCAGCTACGCCTAGCATCGCGGTCGCGCTCTCTACTTGTGAGGCTGAATACATTTCAGCATCCATCTGTTGTTCCCAGATTCTGTGGATACAACAACAGATGAGAGGCTTTGGACTACAATTTCTTGATAAGCCTATATACGTAGATAATAAAGCGGCCATTGATATCACTAAAAACCCAGTTCAACACTCTCGTTTTAAACATATTGAAATTCGACACCACTTTCTCCGTGATTGCTATGAGAAAAAGTTGGTTCGAATTGAAAAAATCCACACTGATGACCGAAAAGCACATTTTTACACCAAAGCATTTGATCGCTCAAGATTTAAAAATCTTTTAAAATTAAATGGTTTAAAAAATCTGACATCAGGGGAAGACAAAGAGGTTGAATTAAAGGATGACGAGCACTTAACGTGATCCTCATTGGTATGACATATGATTTTATTTAAATATTGTTCTTAGTTTCTTAAAAACAAATCCAAAAAAATATGTTTTAGATTTTAGGGGGAGAAAAAGTTGTGAAAAATACAAAAAACATTAAAAAGACAAAAAGAGTTTTGTGTAAAAGAGGTAATCATATTTCATCAGTGGACTATCACAGTATGCTAAAGATATGGAATGTTTAAAAAAGTTTCTTAAACAGTTCTTACTAATGATGCGCCAGTAGGCTTCAAACGTTCAGTAAATTGTTTTGCAAAATATAAACCTAAACGAAAAACTGAATAATTTGTGGGTCAACATCTGTTGGATATATGGACTTAGTACTCTAAAATTTCGTTTAGGAGAATGCAAGCATCTGTGATACTAGGTCTTTATATTTAGTTGATATCTGGGATATTATACGAGTTCTTCTGATTTTGCATCGGCAATGACCTAGAACTTGTATACTACTTTGCGCATTTTTCACCTCCAAAAACTGCATAAAAAATGAATGTATGTCATAAAAATATACGAGATCTGCCGTACAAAAGATTCCTAAATGGAACACCACCTAAAGTCGAGCCCTCATCTCTTTCTCTGTGTGGAAATACTAACATGAGCTCTCAAGGCCTCGCATCTCACCCATTTACAGATGTCAGTTAGATATATTCACCTGTGAGATGAAATTATGGGAATCTCGATGCGGGAGTATATTCTGAGATGGGAAACACAGTTATTTAATGTTCCTTTATTTACCTAACATATCTTGAAACATTTGAGAAACGTGTAGAGGTTTAAGTGGATAAGTATATTGGCAATCTAAGTAAATCTATTTGAAAACTTAAAGTTTTACAAAAGATCAACGGTACTCCTGATATGTCTATACACTGATATATTCCTCAAATACAAAACTTACAAAAATATGTCTGAAAATGTCGATAAATATGTTTTTATTTTTTTTTATTTTTCTTTCAAGAGAAACCCAAAAAGAGTTTTAGTTTATCTTTAGCAATCTATCTTAGATTTTATAGTCCACCGATGATGAAAATATCGTGTGTCCGAGTCTAAGCGACGATTGTTGAAGGTAAGTCGGAAGGTTATGGGCTGGGAGCTTATCCGAAAAGAAAATATCTTGAAACGTCAAAAGTTCATTAACTTGAAACTTTAAAATTAAATTCATGAAAAAATTTGTTTTGGTCAAACAGCGGTCAACCAAGGTCATTAACTTGGACTTGGTAGGCAAATTGGTTAACTAAGGTCATTAACTTGGACTTGGTTAACTGAGTGGGTCGTTAAAAACAGATAATTTTCACAAAAAATAAGAAAATAAACAAGTGTGGGGAACTGACTCGTACGAGTGACATACTGACTCATACGAGTGATAAAAGGCTCCATTCATGCGAGGCATCACATTAGTGACTTTGTGCGACTGAAAGTTTTCTCTGTGCGATTCAGTTCTTTCTACACTTGTTCTTGATTGATTTACGTATGTTTTTCTTCAGGGAGGTTGATTAGCACACCTCTTATGATGGGCAAGGTACTACTACAAGTTTTGAGCTATTATAATGCCGAAATTGGACCAAAAGGACATAAAACATAGATTTAGGATAATTGGACCGGTAAAATGTAAAATTGAACTAAAAATCGTACATATCGGCCCTTTTAACCACTAAATCAACATTTAGTTTGTTAGAATTACACATTTTAAGTTCGGTTTGACAAGGTGTTATTTGGTGAGATTCGCAACTTGTGCGAATTGTCACTCGTACGAGCAAGGTTTTTAAATGTTAGAGTACCATATTCTCTCGTATGAGTGATTCTTCGAACGAGCATGTCCTTAAAATGTCATAAGTTTCTTTGACTCGTACGAGGCACCACTTGTACGAGCAAGTTTGTTCAAATCCTTGAAACTATAAAGTATAATTCATAACTAGTATGAAGAGTGACTCGTACGAGTGGGTTTTGTTAAGACTTGAACATTTGTCTTAGTATCTGACTCGTACGAATGGTGACTCGTACGAGTGAATAAGATTAGAAATGTTCGAAAATTTTTCTAAGTGTTTGAAATCTTTGTGTTCGCAGATCAAGAAGTCTACGTTCTCACCGTTCCATAACGTATGTTGTCTTCTAGATGAGAATATACCAGAGATAGCTGCATATCGAGACGTATTAGATTTTCTGAGCAGGCTGCCGATTACAAAGGCGCTCACAGATAGACATACAGTGTATCGATCTCACGTAGAACATTTTTAGGATGCTGCTGAGTATAATGAGGAAGAGAATGCCATTTTATCTGCCGTACGCTTTGATAATGAAGATACTGAGGTCAAGATTATTGAGGATCTTATTCGAACTATTCTGGAATTTGGAGATAATGATGACGACCCGACCGGTTACCTAGAATATATGGTTAAAGGGTGTTTTTATAGGATCGGCTATGCTGGATTTGTTAATGTCGCACCATTCAAGAAGGGAAACCTCAATGCTCCTTTTCGCTACATTGCTTCATTACATTATCCAAACCTTAAGCCACAGGAAGCATGGATTCGATGATTTGATAGATTATCAAATGTGTATGATTAAGGCACTGATTCTAATCTGCCGTACAACTTTTCAAGACTTATCTTCTCGCAGATGGTACATAACATAGAACATGAAAATTTCTTTAGTACCCAAGATTTGTGCAGATGTTGTTAGATCATCTACATCCAAATTTCAAGAAGAAGAAAGACGATATTCAGAGACTGGAGCATATGGATGTGTCGACGTTAAAGAAGATGAATATGCATCTGAAGGCCTTCCCGAACGCCAAGCCGGTGTTTGGGGCTATTCTTGACAAAGATTATGTGGCGCCGCCAAGGGGAAATGGCGAAAAAATGATAGTGGGGATGAAACTGAGGAGATAGAGGCGTTAGATGGTTTTGTTGCAAAATGAAGTGTATGGTTTCCAAAGGAAGATAAGAAGGGGGTAAGGGGACCAAACGAAAGCCAGCGGCTACATCTTCCTCCACTGCCCCTCAAAAGAAGCAACATACATCTATTGGTGCAAGTTTAGTTGATGAGCCTGAGTCGGAGGAAAATATTGAGACAATGGCTGCCGAGATAGAGAGACAAGCATTTGGTATTAAAGAAAGTAGAGTTGAAGAGGCATCCTCCTCAAGCACCGATGAAGAGGATAGGATAGCCGGCGAGAAAGAGAGAGCCAAAGAAAAAGAGCTAGAAAGATTGGTTGAAGAAAGCGTAAAGCTGAGGAGAGGAGACGTAAAGCGACAAGGGAAGATGATACTACATATGTGCCATCGGATTCCGATAGTGACACCCCTGTACGCAAATCATCAAAGAGGCCATCAAAACGTTTAAAGAGGGCAGCAGCAAGAAGTGTTGACTCTCCGACAGCTAGGTTAAAGAGAAAGGTGCAAAGGAAAGCTAATTTAGCACAACCAACTCCACAACCACCACCATCAACACCTCCACAACCAACTCCTCAACCACCACCATCACCACCTCCACAACCAACTCCTCAACCACCACCATCAACACCTCCACAACCAACACCACAACCAACACCACAACCTACACCTCAACTTCAACCTACTTAATCTCAACCCCAATTCTCAACAGGATCCATATTAGAAGATCGGTTTGACTTCGATTTTGGAGATATTCCATGGGGCAAGAATTCTCAGCTGACATGTTCAATGATACACGAATTGAAGAGTTAGAAAATTAAGTGATGCTGAACAGTGTCAAAATCGCTGAGTTACAGGAGTAGATTAAAGGGCTTAAAGAAGATGAGCAGCATCTTGAGGCTATCTTGGCAAGCATCGATTTCGAAAATGAACGACTGAGGAATCAAATGGTTGAATATGATGCAGAACGCCTCAGAAATCAAAGGAAGATGAACTTGTTCGAGAAACTCCTTACAAAGAAGCTTGGAATTAATTTGGTTGCTGAGACTGAAGAGATTGAGAAGGAAGAGTCCTGACAGAGAGTTGTCGAGCGAGGACGTATTGCAAAAGAACTTTCAGACGCTCAGGGTAAGGGTGAAGAGAAGGTTGATGAATAACCTGTGATTGTTAAAGCTGCGATAGAAACTGAATCTATGCTAGCATCTTTAGAGATAGTGGTGTATGTGGACACAAAGAAGTTTGTATTGATTGAAAAGCCAAAGGATGTAGATATTGATATGACAAATCTATCTTCAAAGCATCAAGAATGGCTAAGGAAGAGAAAGTTGGTGAAAGAGATTGAAGATGAGATAAATGCTTTTGATGAGAATCCGGAAGAGATAGACGAAGAGCTAGACGAAAAAGATGATACATCAAAGGATAAGTCTGATAGGGATAGTGATGATAGTGATGATAGCAACACTTTCCCGGACCTTGTTGAATACGTGCCATGAGAAATTCGGTGCTTTCTTAGACCTTGTTGAATACGTTATTCATAACAAACTTTGGTAACCCCACTTCAAAATGATTAGTACTCGATTACCCATGACAAAGCTTCATTCTCAAAGTCGTTAGCTTTAACCGCCACGACTATCACTAGCATCTGTCAACATTCCATGTCGCATTTTATCAGATATTCATACCATTTTTACCCCTCGCATACACCTACCAAATCATTCACTGCCATACCACGATTTTCCTAATTATTCCCTTAACCTTTCATCCAAACTTTATTTACAGTGAATCAGCCTAAACATTCAATCCATGTTTTTTGGTAAACGTCCCCACCGGCTCAATCTTGTCAAATTTACATTTTCTTTTAAAACTACCTTTCACTCTTATCTATGCGCAAACTTCAACTAGTTCGTTTATTACCGCCAAAATATTTTAGAAACCGTAAATATTACCATCCTAGATCTCTCCAATAAATATTTTTTTTACAACAAGTGATTTTACTAATACGCCTTAGAACTGACCGAACTTTTCTTACAACTTAAGGTGCAGACCGTTCATTTTAATAGAAATATATCCAAAACCTTTCTCTCTTGTCGTACTCTTTTAAGATATTCCTTCCAATGAGTTGTCCAGACTCAGTTAAGCTCACTTGTTTACACACACACATTCACGTTTTTACTTATCCGTATACACATTTACGATTGATGTCTCAAAAATACCATAGTCAAAGAAATTACTTTCATGAACCTACCATTCTTATCCTTCAAAATTCGATACATATTTACACACTTATACATGAACTCCACAAAAACATTAAACTTCAAAATCTTGATTTATTGCCAAACGTTTTCACCAAAATGACATCTTTTCCAAAGTCCTCCTCTTGCATAAATTTCGGGATGCAATTTCCTAAAGTAGGGGAGACTGTAACGCCTCGATTTTTCCTATTTTCCTTAATTAGAAAGTGTAATCGTATTTCTATTTATTGGAACTTGTGTTAGTATCGTATTCGTATTTCTTTTCCCAACCTTGTAAACCGAGACTTTGATCGTAATAAAAATTCATACTTGATACATACTTGTCTTACATGCATTTAATTGTTAAATACGTGTTTACATACAAACCGATTCTTGTTATACGTGCAAATACTCATACATTCATACTTGATACCTAAAATATACTTACATATACATTATACACTTGAAAACATGCGAAAATATCAAGTTTACCATAATGAAAGATAAACTAAGTTCAAGGACTAAAAATAACATAATCCGGAGAAAGTGGTTTCTTGCCCATGGATTGGTCCATTTTGTGTTTGTTGCATTAAATGCACCCAATAACAACCCTCTAACCTCAACTATAAATACCCACCTTCTCCCACTCTCATTTCACACCTCAAACACTTCTTCTCTTCTCTCTAAAGCTCTAAAGCTCTCTATCTAAAGGTTCAAGGCTTTCAAAAGATAGCTTGGTGTTCCTCCAACCCTCCAAACCCTTCTCGAAGTAACAAGTGGAAGCTTGCAAAACCGTGAGTACACTCGAACACCCTTTTTACGCTTTATACTTTTGGGTGCAATATGTTAACCTATCAAAATACACACAATCACACTTATACTTTTATGCAATCACACAAACAATCCATCATACATGCTATAGTCACTTGATACATGATTTGTATACTTGGAACATTCTTTTATGATACTATTCGTCATTAACTTTGGCTAAAGCCTCCACCTTAACATGTATAACGCTATAGGAGTAACGCACCGCCCGAATTCTAGAGGTCATGTTAAGTTTTATTCTATTTTTGCGGTACACGCGAGGGCTGACTTATACATTGCATGCCATGTTACGTAAATCTTGTATGCTAGCTTAACATGTGGATTCGTTTAAACCTTTTTGTACTTATGCTATATCAAACTTATGTACTCGCCAATACTTGTTGTATTGAACTATACGTTTAACATGTTGCTGGTAAAAGATGTTGATCATGATGAATCTTATTAGGGATGGCATAGATACACACCAAGAATGTTAAGTTTATGTTGCTATTGTTGTATTTGAAATTCAGTGATGTACTTGACAATTGTGTTATGAAATGAAATTTGGTGGATTTAAATATTGTCGCAAATAGTGTTATGATGCAATGAGCAATCTATTTCGTCTCACTCCGATGTTTCAGCCATCGGATGGGGTGTGACATTAAGACCTCGCAGTTCTTGGACATTAAAGAACTTGTGCAAACAAAGATGATAAATCTAAAGTTGAAATTTCACGAGCAGCGGCTGTGGAAACTAATTAAGTTGGAATCTAATCACAGATTTAGACGATGGAAGCTGCATATGCCTAAACGTGTCACAAAGATTGATCCGGTTACAAATGAGAAGGATGTGACACTGATCGTTAAGAGGTCAAAAGTGATGAAAAACATGCCTATGATTAAGATGGAGCAAGATTTCTTCAAGATATTCAAATGGTTGCACTACGATTCAAGTACAGGTGAAGCTGTTATTTGCGTCTAGCCAGATAAAGATTCTTGGAAGATAACTGAAGAACTGTCCGAATTCGTCATCGCACACAAACGTATATATGGGTTTTGGCGGGGCATTCGAGTACTAGACCCTATGTGGCTAGTCAACTGCTCCAAGAAGGATATAGAATGCTTATTTTATAGCAAGATCAGTTTGAAGAGAAGGATAAAGAACATGCACTTCAATTCCAGAAGATTGTTAATGTTTGGTTTGCAAAATATATATATTCAAGAACAGCATGGAACACTTCGTGGAGGAAGCTAGAAAAGAAGGAGCAACGAAAGAAAGAGAAGAATGATGAAAGAATAGTTGAGAGAGCTAGGATTGCTTCTTTAAGAAGTTTTCGGTTTGGCAACACGTACAATCAGCCTCCTCCGACTAACCAAACGCCTATATCTTCTAGAGGAGCGTCATAGGACTCCGAAGCACTTCTTTGGATGTTAAAGGTCAGATGATTTTTGAAGATTTTTGAAGAAAATTTTGAAGACTATCCCAGACACGGCAACATCCAAGGGGGAGTTTGTTAGTGCATAATGTCTATCGCCTATGTCTAGGATTGTCAGTTGTGTACATAGGTCCTAGTTTTTGTCGTATTTTACATATTGTACTTGACTCGTACGAGTGACTTGTATGACTCGTATGAGTGACATCTTGTCACTCGTACGAGGCATCACTCGCACGAGCCAAAACATCCTCACTCCTAGTGCGAACCATGTTGGCCTATAAATAGTGGAGCTTGAGTGATTTGTTTTCAAGCAGTTGGGATGTGACTGTGGCGAAGCCCTGTAAATTTGTTTACTCGTCTGTAACTTTCACGTTTATTAATACAAAGTAAAGGCGTTACTCAGCTAGTAAACGTGGAATTCATTGCTAGAGAGGTTGACAAAATGAACAAGATAGACCTTACTGTTTAACTGCACTGTTAAATTCAATGACATGCAAAGTATAGAAGCGAGTAAACAAACTTGCAGGGCTTCGCCGTACTAACTCAACTGACTGACTAGCTTTGACACAACACTCCTCTATATATAGGTCGACGTGACTTATACTGGAGTGTGTGTTAAACAGAGAAGTTGTTCGTACGAGCAGTTGCTTTGTACGAGTGACTGAGAGTCACTCGTACGATCCACATATCTCACTCGTACGAGCCATACAAACATGAATAAAATGAACATTAATTCGACACTTAAGCCCTATAAACAATACAGACACATCCTAGACGTAGGCAATAGACATAATGCACCAACAAACTCCCCCTTGGATGTTTCCGCAGTCTGTATAGTCTTCAAAAAGTCTTCAAATGATTTGACTCTAATGCCCAAAGAATCTCTTCGGTGGCTTGCGACGCTCCTCAAATGCAATTGGCGTTTGATGTGTTGGAGGAGGTCATTTTGTTGTATTTTCAAACCGAAAGCTCCTAAGCGATGTTATACAAGCACGCTCCGCAATCCGAGCTTCATTCTTCTCTTTCTTTTTCTTCTCAATCTCCTCAAGCTTCCTCCATGAAGTATTCCATGTCAATCATGAATGAATATCATTGGCAAAGCAGACATTAACAATCTTCTGGAATTGGAGAGCTTGTTCCTTATCCTTCTCTTCGAAGCTTATCTTGCTATAAAATAGACATTCACTATCCTTCTTAGTACAGTTTACAAGCCACATAGCGTCTAGCACTCGAATGCCATGCCATAACCCATATATACGTTTGTGGGCTATAACGGCTTCGGTCAGCACTTCAGCAATATTCCATGAATCTTCATCAGGGTGCACACAGATGACAACCTCTCCTTTATTAGAATCGTAATGCCACCACTTGAAGATTGTATAAAAATCCTGCTCAATTCGTAACATAGGCATGTTTTTCATCACTTTAGGCCTTTTTACGACGAGCATTATATCCTTCTCCTATGTCACTTGATCACTCTTTACTATGCGTCGAGGAAAGTGAGGTTTTCAATGAGTAAACCCGTGCAAAGCCTCTAGCTTGATCAACTTCCATAGCCGCTGGTCCCGAAACTTCATCTTTAAATTTGCCATTTTTGTCTAAACCAATTCTTTAATATCCCAGAACGGCAAGGACTTGATGTCGCGTAGATATCTGAAATACTGGATCCCAAATTCCCTCTTGATCGCAGATACTTTCAGCTCCTCGATCCAACCCCAGCTAATAATATCCCCTAGAGATATATATCAGCATCATGAGTGAAAAATGCTAGGGAACGTTTGAACTTACGCTCGGCTGGTACATTTCGAAACCATTTCTTCCTCTCTTTAGCAATTTCAGCACTAGACATTGGTTAAGAAATTGTACCTTCTTTTGCAGCAGCAACCTTTCGCTTCAACATATTAGAATTCTCAACTGCAAATAATTTAGGAAAAGTTCGGGAATTATATGTACTCTGATCAGCTAGATTTGCATCGTCATCAGAATCATCTTCCACGACAACTCTGTCATCATCGTGTGCGTCTTCAACATTCTCAAATACGTATTCATTTGGCTCGAACACGTCAATCTCATTCAGCTCATTCTCAAAATCAAATTCAAAGTTATCTTCGTTCACTCCAAGCATCTCGGCCATCTCTTCCTTAGTATAACAGTGAACAAATTCTCCCTCTTCCACGTCATGCTCTGTGACAACCGGCATTTTCCGGTTGTAATAAAGAGCATATCAAAAAGTAATACAAATATAATTAGCGTAACTTGACGTAAATTAACTCGATCATGCCTTTGGAAAGCCTAGGGTCGTCTACTTGATTCACGTTACGCGATTTGGCGACAATCGGGAACTTTAACGCGAAATTGAACGATAAGCGAACTGATGCCGAACAAATACTGACAACGCCTAAAAATACAAATTTTATACTTGTATTTTTCATACAGTTTTAATTATGCGATAAATTTGGATCGTTGAACGTCGCAAAGCACAATGCGGAAGTTACGCGGAAAATCGGATCGCACCGACAATGAAACAGAAGCAACGGACTCGAGATTACGCCTCAATATTAATATATTACGATATATTTAGCTTCGTAACTGAATTTTATTATCCGTTGTTGAAACCAGATCGAAAAACGGATAAAACAACAACCGTAGTGATTTTTACGCGATTTTTAACGCAATGAACGAATGTACGCGTCGTAACCGACTTCCGATAAAATTTTAAAAAGTTTTCAACACTAATAAATATAACACGACCTTACACGATGTTCGGTTTCCATAACGGGCTGCGAAAGGTATATTGGGCTTGAACGATTAATGGGCCTTGGGCCCGACCCATTTAAGCAAAACCCTAGCCATATATAAACAAACAAAACCCTAATCTACTTCATTTTTTTCAAACAAACCCTAGCACACATCCCCTGCCCTCCCCTTCCCTGTTTCCGATCGCCGAAGTCCGGCGAAGCCGGCGGCTCCGGTGGTCTTCTCCGATCATCTCGGTCACACACACACCTCGGTCTCTCTCTCTCTCGCACACAAAACCCGGCGCAGATCTCCGGCCGGCGAACCCTGTCTCCGATCATCCCCTCGTCTTCACGGTTCCTTCTACGACCGCACACCCAAACCCTCTCTTCCTTTCCCTTCCTTTCTGAGAAATACACACACCTGCATATATATATATATATATACACGCAGACAAGTAGATGAGAGAGAGAGAGAGAGTTCGGACGGGAGAGGAAGCAGCGGCGGCGGCAGCGGCCGTCACCTCCGGCGGCCGACGGCGGTGGTGTTTGGTCACTCCGGTTCAATCGGGTCGGCGTGGTTCAGTCCCGGTTTTCCCTTCGGTTTAGATTACGGTTCGGGACAACGAAGGTCAACAGGTCAACAGCTCAGTTTGGTGGGTTCGGGTTCGGTCAACGAAGTTTCCAGTTCCGGTTCACTCGATTCGACAGAGTTTTAAACCCGGTTCAATTCGTCTCCGGTTCAAGTTTCGGGTTCGACTCGGTTCGACCCGGTTCAAGTCGAATCCGATTTCGATATTTTAGTTGGTTTCGATTTGGCTTAGTTTAAAAGTTTATGTGTTTGTTTCAGGTTCAGTCTCGGTTCGGTTCGGATCGGTCGGTCAACGAAAGTCAACTGGTCAAACACAGTCAACATAACTCAAACCTTGTCAAACCCGGTCAACGGGTCAACCCACGACTCGGTAAAATTAATTACGACACGAAAGTTAATTATATTAGTTTATAATTATTAATGTTTAATTATCGCAAAACCGAGCTCGACCCGACCCATAAAGGATTATATATCGCCAAAGAAATAAATGATATATAATAGTCAATCCGACTTCATAACTCGTTTAAATCATTAATTAGAATCAAACCGACATCGTTAGTTAAATATATAAATCGGAAATTAAATCGGCGAAACTTAATATTGAAAACGACGAAAAATTTATTATATATTGTTTCTTTTCGAAATTGCAAGTTGTGTTTTGATAAATAAATCGACAAATAATATTGTCGGGATCGTCCAAAAACAGAGGAAACTCTGCCCGATTTTCGTAAAATCTATAAAACAAAAACACGTTATATTTCAAGAATGAAACGTCCGAATTCAAAACGATTATTATTAAATAAACATAAGTATATATTTATTTTGTCGACGCTACTTAAAACGTTCAAAACTCGAGCCGACAACCTTTCCACAAACACGATTTCAAGATAATGAACGTACGGCAAACGACTACAACATAAACGATATTTATTTATGTTTAACTCAAAGTCGAAACTCTGAAACTAGGTTTCAAAACATTCGGCAATCGATAACATACTCGAACGATGTTTAAAATATGTATATTGTTTATATCTATTTCGAAACGCCAAACTTTTACAAGACGAATACAAGGTGCGAATTATTTCAAACGACAAACATTCGGAGATTGTATAACACAACTATAATCATATGTATATACGAATGGCGAGATGTCAATTACTTTCATAAACTAAATATAGTTATATTTATTTCGAACGTCTCCGATTCGGGAGCTTCAAATGCCAATTGTTATATCCGATTTCAAACGGCTAAATGAAGTGCGACACGATACGCCAGACTATTGCGTGAATACCAAATGTATTATCTATATATGATATATTTTCGAGTATATATACATTATATTTTACGAAACTACGAGGAGTCGTACTATTAACCGTCAATGTAGGCGATGACTAGATACGATTTCAAGAAATATAGTTATGTTTACATATAAACATATATTTCAAGTCACTTGAAAACTAAATCATTTCTAAGAAAACCATAGGTTGGTTAACCGAGTTAAGTCAATAATAATTTCATAGAATCGTATGATTAACGATTCCGTAGAGCTCGGTATCACATAGTATAGCTACGTCATTCTTAGAAACTTAGAAGTTATTCCATTTTAAAAATACACTAGATTGCATGCTAGAAAGTCAAGTTGTGGAGACAACACTATGGAAATAACATTTAAGCTAGCTTTGCACTGGATTATCCAGGTGAGTTCATAACCCCCACTTTTTACCGTTTTACATTTTTAAAAATGTTTTCAGGGGTGGAAAGACATGCCAGTTTTGCGAAAGCATAAAATGTTTTAGGGAACGAAAATCATATATTTCTAAACCATGTTACAAACATATTTCAATGAACACAAATGGTTTATGAAAGGTTTATGCTAAACTTACCGGTTTTCACAGTTGTACAAAGCTTTCTAAACATGCATGAGTTTTATGACTGGTGACGGGATTGTCCTAGTCACAACTAGGGGGCGGGCCCCCAATTTTACAAAAGAACATGGGCTAGGCCCAAAATCACAAGAAAACATGGGCTAGGCCCAATGACAAAAGAACATGGGCTAGGCCCATAAATCACAAAAGAACATGGGCTATGCCCAGAAATCACAAAAGGACACGGGCTAGGCCCAGAACTCACAAAAGAACATCGGCTAGGCCCAATAACATAGATTTATAACAATTGGCATGTAGCTATGGGATTAGATTATAACAAGATCACTGTTCGTAAGTAGGGAAATAACAATACTAACCACTAATCACTTAGTGACCAAGGTGCAAAAGGTGTAGATCTATCGAGTTTGAGACACGCTCCACTCCTGGTATGATAACCGGTTAGGAGTGCTTTTGTGATCCCAAAATGTCAAAGAAGTCTCGGTTTGGTTACTTACTTATGGCACATAGGTCAGTGTATTAGCTACACACTGAATGATCCTTAGATTCCATAGGAAAACTACATACTATGATTTCAACACCGGTTTACAAAGATAACAGAAAACATTTTATTACCGGTTCATAAACATAACAGTTATATGCATGGATTTGCAAACAACATGAGAAAACATTTCAATACTATTATACAGATATGACATTTCAAATGCTTTGGGATATTATGATCCACAAACCGGTTTTTCGAATGCAAAACTTTCAAATGTTTTTTGAATCATTTGAAACAAAACAAACAAACTATGAACTCGTCAACTTTATGTTGATTTTTCGCATGTTTTTTCTCAGGTTATGATTACAAGTATGGCACGGTTGGAATAGTGGAACCAATGGGAATTCGAGTAATTAGCGGGCGTTCATTTACTAGAAACCTTAGCCATCACGTCTGCTTCCGCTGTGTGATAAAGATGCCAGTCGGTTCACGCCCCGGCTCTGATGCGAAACGGATAACACGACGGGTGTGACATGCTCAAGACAAAATACCTTAGGTTTTTGCACGACAGGAACGATAGATAAGTCTATCTCTGGGAAGATTCCTGCCTGCTGAGCATCAACAGATTCATCAACTCAATCATTCACTCCTTCCTCAGTAGCCTGATTAATATAGTCGTCGAGGTACATAGAAAAAATCAATATCTTCATTAACACTCGAATCAGTTACGCCGTATACCCGTTACTCCTACATTATTATCATCATTATTGGAACCACTAGAACCATCATCTATCTCTGCATCATCATTCTCAGCTTCCTCTTCGAATTCTTCAACGGCTTCCTCTATCTCTTTTTCAAGCCTTTTCTTTATCAACCAATCTCGATGCCCTTTGAGAAAGATCTAACGAGTCAATATCAACATCTATCGGCCTCCCAATAAGTATAAACTTGTTCAGCTCCTGATAAACTACAATATCTGAGCATTTAACTGGCGCAGATTCAACTTCTGGCTCAGTTTGTACGATAATAGGATCCTCGACCACCTTAGCTTTGCCTTTTCCCTGTGCATTAGACTGCTCTTTCGCGAGATATTCTCTTTCTTTGACACGTTCTCGAGCCTCTGCACGTTCTATTTCGTCGATCTTAGCAGCTATATTCACACCAAGCTTCTTCACCAAAATCTTCTCAAATAAGCTCATTCGTCTATCACTACGAATCCTTTCTTCTTCATACTCAGCCATACGCAATCTCAAACGTTCATTCTCCAATACAATACTGGTAAGCATAGCTTCAAGCTGTTGTTTATCTTCAGACAAAACATTAACCTGCTCAAGCATCTCATGTTTTTCTTCATTTAACACGTTGATCTGTTCTTGCAGCTCAGATATCCTTACCGTGTTTAACAAAACTTTTTTTACAATTCATCCACCCGTGGATCATTGAACAAAAAATCTTCACCCCCCGGTATATGACAAAAATCAAAATCAAAGTCAAAATGGGGTTGTGAAGTCTGAGTAGTACGGGTGGCTGTTGCAGTGTTGGCTACTGTTGTGGCGTTGGTTGCTGTCGTGGTGTTGGTTGTTGTTGTGGTATTAGTTGTTGAGCCTGTTGTGGTGGTGAAGTCGGCATTTGCTGAGTGGGCTCAACCACAACTTCCTCTTCAGTTGTCTGTTCTGATGTAGTCTCTTTAGATTGGACGGTGGGTGACTCAGAACTTGTTGATCTCGTAAACCTTCTTTGCTTTTTCTTGAAAGGAGTTTGAAATGGAGTATCAGGATCAGAACTTGATGGGACATAAGTAGTATTGTCCTCCCCTGTAGTCTTACGCTTGCGTTCTTCAGCTTTTCTCTTCAATTCAGCTTGACGTTTTTTTTTCTAATTTTCGTTCTCTTTTCTTTTCACCAGCCCTTCTTTCGTTAGAGTTTGTGCTTGAAGATGAATCGTCTTCATCTGCTTTATCTTCCCCAAACGCTTGACGTTCAATATCAGCTACGATATCTTCGACATTCTCTTCTGTATCTGGTTCGTCTCGCAAACTAGAACTTTCAGTTGTAGCTTTCTTTTCGGTTGTGCTGGTGCAGAAGTAGTAGCAGTAGGTTTACGTTTAGCATCCTTTTCTCCATCTTTGATAAACCATGGACTGTGTTTTGCAACAAAACCAGATAAAGCAGTCAACTCATCACTTTCGTCACCACTCTCATCTTTTCTCCACTTTCTAGGTGCCGGAGAAATATAATCTTTGTCTAAGATCGCACCGAAAACAGGTTTGGCGTTAGGAAATGCCTTTAGGTGTAAATTCATTTTCTTCAGCGTAGACACATCCATATGTTCCAACTTAAGAATATCTTCCTTCTTTTTCTTCAGATCCGGATGTAAATGGTCTAACATCATCTGTTAGAATCGCGGATACTGTAAAAAAATCTCTCTATGGATATTCTATACCATCTGAGTAAAAATAACTTTTGAAAACGGCAAGTTCAGAACCAAAGCTATGATTATACACATCTGATAGTCGACAAGATCATCGAATCCTCCTTTCCTGTGACTAAGGGCATAAGCAACGATATGTGCGATATAACGAAACAGTGTACTCAAATTCCCTTTCTTGAATGGTGTAGCATTTATGAATCTAGCATATTCCATCCGATAAAAGCATCCTTTGACCATATACTTAGAAAAGCCCGTAGGATCATCTTCATTGTCTTTGAAGTCCAGAATAGTACGAATCAACTCTTCAGTAATCTTTACTGGAATATCAACATCATCGATCTTTACATCTGACACAATCGCATTGTCTTCTGCACTGTATTCAGCAACGTTCTAGAAATATTCTACATGTGATCTATAAACAGTGTGTCGATCTGTTAGAGCCTTTGTGATCCGAATACGGCTAAGAAAATCTAATACGTCACGATACGCTACAATCTCTGGAATAGTTTCATCAGTCAAACAACAGATGTTGTGAAAAGGCGAAAAAGATGATTTCTTAACCTGTACACAGAGAAAGCAACAAACCCATAGAAAAATTTCAAACATTTCAAAATCAAAACATCATTCATACGAGCCACAACTTTGTACGAATCAACACTTGGAAGATTTTCGCAAGTTTGGAACAACTATCATTCGTACGGATCAGTACTTCATATGGATGACTTAAAAGATAGAAAAATAATAAAGTTTTTCCAAACTTGCTTCGTACGAACACATCTTCGTATGAATCATCAGCACTTAGGGTAATTTTTGCGATTTAACTTTTAAGGAATGCTTCGTACGAATCAGCCAATTAATACGAATGAAAACAATAAGACCTTGAAAAACCTTGCTTCATACGAAAGACCACTATGTATGAAACATGAATCGTTCCAAAAATACCAAGTTTAATCCGAACCTAAAACATGTGGATTTTAACAAATTGATAGTCGATTTTCGGGTTATTAGGGCCAATATTAACGATTTTATGGTCAATTTTAAGTTTTACCGGTCCAAACTCCTAGATCTATGTTTTAAGTCCGTCGGGTTCAATTTCGGCACTATAACAACTTAGATTCAGCAAAATTACCTTGCCCATTGTAAGAGGTGTGCCAATCAAACTCCCCAATGTGGTAATAATCGATAAATGTCAAGAAATAAAAAGTTCATAATGCGTTTGCACAAAGTTCTCTCTATTCGCACTACCGTTCTCACAGTAACATAAAGTTTGTTCATGCGAAATGTGAGACCTTATATACTAGTCAGGAGTTGTTAGTATGAACCATCAGTTCGTGCGAAGTAAACCAAACGTCATTCGTGTCACATTTATGTCTTTTCAATCATTGCACAATTACAAACAATTTCGTATTCAATAAAACCCTGAGTTTTATTTCCTAATATTTTTGTAATCAATAAAATCTTGTATTTTATTGATGAGAATGCAAAAGTGTCAATGGTTGCATAATTTGGATCATTTACGTGTTCGTTAAAGCATTTTACGCATTTTTGCAAAATGCGTAACCGTACAACCAAACGAACCGACATCCACGACATTTTCGGACATAATCCTAGTTACACATGTCTTAACACCTTTATATAACGTAAATATTAGGTTAAAGGGGTTAAAAATGGCAAACAAGTGAAAATACAAGTCCAAGGGCTAAAAATGTCAAAAATATAATAAATGTTTTTGCTTCTTCACCAAGTTTGCCACCTATCTCCAATTTTTGACACCTAGCACTCACTTTGCCACACTTAATATGGTGTTGACAAATGTTAGGACACTAATCCACACTTGAGGACACTTGTCATCACCTCCTTAACCCTAAAATACTATAAATACCCCATGATTTTTCCATTTTTTCACACCACTTCAAAACACTTCAAAGCAAAGTGTGAAGTTCTTCTTTCTATCCTTCTTGGAGCTTGTTTCCAGCCTTTGGAAGCCTCCTATCTTGAGTTCCAAAGCTGTTCTTCAACACGAGTAATACTCTTCCTAAATCTTTCATTTTTAGCTATTTTGAGCTAAAAGTCGAACAGTTTAGCAACCTAATTGAATTTTGGTTCTGACCATATTTGGTCTAGTCAGAGTTTAATTGAACTTTGAAACATGATCGTAATCATGAAGGTTATAATCCCTAATGATTTCACCTTCTGATTACCACGTTTACTAGTCGAAGTGACGAGTCAAAGTTTTGGTCAAAAATGCGCATGATGTGCATTTTATGACGAAACTATTTTCGGGTATCAAAACACCAAGTTTTGATACCAAATCAGTTTTATAAACTTAGTTACACATATTTTGACATGTCTAACTCGTCACGTCTAGTTTAGTGCTTATTTAGGGTCGCAAGTCGAGCGGTCTTGACCACCGCTTTGACTTTCAAATCCGACCCGTTTGGTCATCTTAGGATCTGACCAAACACATATTTTTGACCATAGTTGTATAGGGAATAACCTATTGAGGTTATACCTTATGGTCACGTCGTTTGGTTAGTGTTATGATAAGTTATTTCTATGTTCTAAAAAATATGACCAAAATGCCTTTTTGCGCATAAATCCATTTTAAACACATGTAACTAAATTTTTATCATATAAACTGATGTTATAATATTTTCAAACATGTTTAGGGCATTTACGACTTATCATATGACGATCACGCGTTTACGCTAATGACCCGTTAACGTAGCATAACTACCTTAACGTGTCATAATAGGTCAAAAGCACTTAGGATCCTTTCCAAATCAGAATGTTAAGTTTGGTAAACCAATCACATGAGTCCCAACACTCATTTGGTTCATAAGACTTCATTCTATTCAGTCTTGTTGGTGCATAATGTCTATTGCCTACGTCTAGGATACATCTGTAATGTTTATAAAGTTTACAAGTTAATGTTTAATTATGAAAATGTAAATTTTATATGTTTGAACACTGTGATTTGCACAAAACATACAGATTTCGTACGAGTGAGTTACTCATACGAAATACAGTTTCGTACGAAACATAGATGTTTGTTTTTGCACGCACTTCGGTACGAGTCATGTCGACCTATAAATAGGGAAGTGTTGTGTTAGAGTAAAGTAGTGATTTGTCAATTGGTACGGCGAAGCTCTGCTAGTTTGTTTACTTGCTTCTGTATTTTGAACGTCATTAATACATCAGAAGCAGTTAAACAGTAAGTACTATCTTGTTTGTCATGTCTACCTCTCTAGCAATGAATTCCGCCTCTGCTAGTTGAGCGAGATCAGATCGATTGCTCATTTTGGGAGCTCGATCCCCGTTCAGAAGTGGTATCAGAGCCATGAGATCTGATCTACAGATAGACAACAAGTAGTTACAAGTTACCGTGTGTTTAGACTTGGATATATCTTCATCTTCATCATTTTTCTAACCTTTGCTGGATTTTGGATAAATTTCGGACGAATTCATGCACAAAATGGACTAGGATTTTAGTAATTCAAGTTAATCTTCAATCTAATCAATCCATATCATAATTCAGACTTAAAATTGAACTAAATCATGTTGAAATCTATAAAATTTGATCAGTTTGAAGTTTGAATCAGATTTCGTACGAGTTTCGCACGAAATAAATTTGTTTTTGATTTTGGTATGAACTAGCTTAAAATTCATACGAATCAGTGCAAATTCACAAAATCTTTGAAAATTTTTCATAATTTCAAATGTATTCGTACGAAAATTCATCCGCACCAAAATTTACTCATTCAAAAAACACATGTTTCGCACAAAATTACTTGATTCCTACGAAATCACAGTTTTTTTTTGTGAGAAAATTTGAATCGTACAAACACATCTGTTTCGTGCAAAATATTCGTTTCATATGAAACATCTTGTCCACACAAAAATTTTTCTAATCTGATCTGTTTGTTTTCGAAAAGTGTGTTCTAAATTTTTCACAGGAAAAATGTATGAGTAATTTTACAATGCGTTCGCCACATCGGTCGTCACCACTGCAGCAGGCCAAAAAATCAATTTAGAGAATGAAATGGGAACAATGACAAAACCTCCAAAGCTTATGAATCTAGAAGACTTTGATAGTTGGAGTGAGAGGTTTATGAACTGGGTTCAAGCTAACCACTTTACTTGCTGGTTTGCTATCGAGGCAAAATATATCGCACCAGTTGGTGAAAATGGGCTTGAAAAGACCCTTGCTCAATTCTCTGATGTTGAACGGGAAAGATTTATCAACGAAAAGAAAATGATGAACATTCTTCAGCAATCGATTTTAGAAGACATCTTGGCTTTACTGCAACATGATGATGATGCGCAATCTTTATGGAATGCTCTTCGACTCAAATTTCACGGCAGTGCTCAACTCCGCAAAAGCAAAAGGGCATTATTAAGCAAAGAGTTTGATGTATTCACACTAATCAAAGGAGAAAAAGTAAAGCAGCTGATTGAGCGATACCGTCATCTGATGGTTCATATGAAGAGAATGGGAATTGTGAAAACAAATGAAGAGCTTGTTCATAAGCTAGCCGATTCTCTACCACAAGGATAATGGTCAACTTACTTAACCATTTTGAAGAATGGAGTTGAATACAACAATTTCTTGTTTCCTCGCTTTATCGAAAGATTGGAAGGTCATGAATTAGAGATGCAAAAGATGGCTAAAAACAAGACGGTTCAAGTGCAACAAGATGTTAATCTTTATTTCAAAAACAGTTCTGCTACTCAAATACAAGCGCCAAAGATTCAAAATGCGTTCAGTGCATAGAGTTCACCAAGCACACCTCCAACTCAGTCAAGTGGTTTCCAAACATTCCCAACAGTTGATCCGAATACACCTTCAAGTCAACAATCTTCTTTTGGATCAAATCAATCTCAGAACAATCAAACCACTCTATCATCCAATGCAAGTCAAAGAGTTTTGCAATGCAATATTGCCGTTGACTTTCAGAATGCGCAAAATTTTGACTAAAAGACAGCAAAACAACATATGTCTCTACGTGCTTCAGTTCTTGAATCATATGACAGTCTTGTTGGTGGAGAGATTGGAAATTCTGAAATGACACGTGAAGACTACAATCAAATTGATCCAGTTGAAATGGAGTTGATAGATATAAAATGGTGTATGGCTTCAATCGTTCGACGTGCACAGAGATTTATGGAAATCACTGGTAAGAAAATTTGGGAGGTTGGGATGGGAAACTTGGATATGATAAATCTAAAGTTACTTGTTTCAAGTGTCGGGAGAAAGGTCACATTAAAAGAGAATGTCCAAACCGAGAGGTTCAAGGAAATCATAATCCTTTTTCCGATGATTATTACAAAAGAGCGATCTATCACCGACCGCAACCAAGAACAAAAATTGTGCCGATTGAAGAAAAGCAACCTGAAACTAAAGATAAGACTTTGGTTGTTACACAAGAAGATGAAGGGTTTAATTGGAATAAGTTCATTTTGTAAGGAGAAAGTTTGGCATTGGTGGCTGAAATTATTGAGGAACTGGAAGAAGAATCAGAGGTATCCTTTGATGAAGGACATGAGTATGACGATTATTACTATCATACTTCATCAGAGGAAGAGGAGCTGTTGAATGGTCCATTCAAACATCTTTTGCCTAACGATGTTTTAAAAACTTTTGCAGGATATTTCGCACCTACCCAACATTCAACAGATGAAGAGCAAAAGAAACCGGTTGAAGATGTCAAAGTTGATGAGAAAAAGGAATTGCTGAAAGAAGATATCACTAAAGCGTGCATGGCGAATGGAAATGAGGTAAACAAGTCACCTGAGAATGAACAATCTTTTTCAAAGTGTGATGAACCATGTGGTGAGTGTCTTGTAAAGGACAAAAGATTTGTTGAATTGCAAAGTTTAACAGGCAATTTGTCAAGCGATTACAAATCCACAAAGGAAGCTTATGACAAATTGAGAGTGTGTGTGTTAAACAATATAATAAAACACTCAGAGAAAATGACGCAACACTTATGATGCTTAAAGCAACAGTGATGGATAAACATATGGCAATTAATATTCATCTAAACACTATTGCTGAGCTCAAAAGTGAGCTTAAAAAAATGAGAATTGAAACCGAACGAGTTAACAAATTGTTAATTAGTTATTCCACAAGCTCATACGTCATAGATCACATTTTACCAAAAAATCTAAAATACCGAGGAATCTAAAAATGGTGAAATAAAAAGTGGTAGTTATGGTCGAGTTCCTCCACCCATGTGGAACAGTTATGCATGCAAATATCCATCTGGGGTGGAAAAGGCGCAAAATCTTAAATTGAAAACCGAACAGCTGCCTGAGGGTGTCGATGTAACTTACAATAAAAATGATGGTGAATGTGATTCTGAAGTAGTAAAGGATATGGTTGACAAAGTGTTAAAAAATGAATCTGAAGTGGCTGAGTCTGAAAAATCTGAGAAGTCAAAGTCTGATGATATATCAAAAAATAGTTTAAATGATGATCCCAATGTCATAGTTTATAAAATGAAAGGGTCTGATAAACTGTTTTCAGATGAGGATTTTCCAATCAAGAATGTGAAAAGAGATTGTGTAGATAAAATGTTCAAGCTGATGGAGGTAAGTCATAATGATTTAGATAAACATGATGCATCTTTCTATTCTAAATCAAAAACTTACAACCGACCCTACTACCGAAAAAATGGAGATTATCCGGAAAACAAACGAGCAGGGTTGGATTTCCAGAAGCAACATAAAACCAACAGGTCCCAAAAATTGAATTTTACAAAGAAAATCAATTTTGTATTTGGAACAACAACCGAGAAGGAAAGGAGGTCATCGGAAGTCAATCAAATGATGATTTTCTTAAAGAAAAAGAGAAACAAAAACAGAAATAGGTTTTGGATACCTCTGTTCATAAAGACAACATGATATGCTTTAAATGCAAGAAAGTTGGACATATTGAACGATATTGTTCGCAAGAAAGTTCAAAACCGGTTTCTTCTCCGAAAATTTTCACTAAGGATGAAAAGCAAAAAGCACCCATGTTTATGCCGAAACAAATTCTTAAAAGAAAGACTTAATCTCATCAAAATGTTAAACTAATTATTAAACCTCATTCTAAATTTGAAATTGGTGAAACATCACACAAACATCAACAAGTAGATTCAAAATTCTATGTGTAAAGGGCTAAACCACAAACACAGAAATGGGTTGCTAAAATGGTTAAAACCAAATCATCCATGGTTGAACTCTAACCTTCTGTTCCAAACAAAATTGAGCTTAAAAAGATTGAAAAAAACAAAGTGGGTCCAAAGTTCGACATTTTAAACCCACCCAATACCAAATAGGCTTGGGTCTCTTTGTTTAAATAAATTTTGTTAATCATGTGTACAGGGGCTCCAACGTTCGATATTGTTAAAATGGATCATGGATAGTGGAGCGTCTAATCACATGACAGGAATGCGTGCGCTGCTCAATGATGTTAGAGCTATTCGAGGAGGATATGTAGGATTCGCTAGTACACAGGGAGGTAGAATTGTCGGAGAAGGGATTCTCTCGAACGGAGTTGTATCGTTTGATAAAGTGAACTATATCGCCAAACTAGAGAACAATCAGCTTAGTATCTCGCAAATTTGTGACAAAAATTTCACGACACATTTCAATGATAAAGAATGTCTAATTCTAAAACCCGGTTTCAAGATTCCAGAAGAATGGATTTTGATGCGAGCTCCGTGAGAAAATGATTTATATGTTCTTGACATGGGCATCACTTCTACCACGCAAAGAAAGTTCAATGCTTTGTTTCCAAAGCTACCGAGAAAGAGTCAATTTTATGGCATAGAAAAATGGGGCACATTCATCTTCGAAAGATGAATTTTCTTGTGCATGACGACTTAATGGAGGGTGTCAATTTGAAAAGTTTTCATCTATCAGATGATTGTCTTAGCTGCAAAAGGGGAAGCAGCATAAGAAATCGCACCCACGAAAGCTGTTGAATTCAATAAAGTTCCCACTAGAAAGACTCCACATGGATCTCTTTGGACCAGTCAATGTCAAAAGCATTTCTAGAGATCTATACTGTCTTGTCGTTACAGATGATTATTCTCGTTTTTCATGGTTATTCCTCCTGGAGAGTAAGGAGGAAACTTTTGAAACTCTTATGATCCTCTTCAGAAAACTTGAGAATTTATATCATTTGCCCATTAATGGAATTCGCAATGATAATGGAACAGAGTTCAAGAACAAGAAGATGCAAGAGTTCTGCAATGAAAAGGGGATTCTTCATGAATTCAGCGCCCCCTATACTCCACAACAAAAAGGAGTAGCTAAACGAAAGAATCGCACGTTGATAGAAATTGCTAGAACAATGTTAGTTGATTCGAAATTACCGATCAGTTTTTTAGTGAAGCAGTAGCATCAGCATGCTATACCCTAAATCCTGTGTTGACAGTTAAGCCTCACAAAGAGGCATGTTTCGAGTTACTAAATCAACGAAAGCCTAAAGAAACGTTTTTGGAACCTTTTGGATCACCGTGTACCGTCTTGGACCCGGCTGGTAAATTTGGAGCCAAATCTTTGGAGGGTTTCTTTGTTGGTTACGCTACTCCTCAAAAACGTGTTTTCTTGCCGAGTCTGAACCAGGTAATTCTAGCGCAACACGTAGATTGTCAAAGATATACAACGCCTACGCAGAAGCCTGGGGATTTGTGGCTGTTTAACTACGATGGATTGTGAGATTCGTTTGATCTACCAGATGTGCCAACTATAGAAGAACTTGTTATGTTATTTCAACAACATCAGGTATCTAATCAAGAACAAGTTCCTCGATCTTTGGTGATTTCTACATCATTACCACTTAACACGTCTGATGTTGGTCAAAGCTCTTTTGTTCAAAATCCGGTTCCTGTTCCAAATGTCAATGCTATTGAATCTTCTTCCTAGCCAAATGTAGATGCTGACTTTGATCAGGAACCAACTTTCGATGATGGAGGATCCAGTTCTGATGAAGGATCTGAACAGATTGAAGGCTTTCTGAATCAACAGGCTGATTTGTCTAATGCTAGGAATAAAGCTTCTTCATCTGTACCGGCTGTCGATGAAATTCTGACAAATTTGCAACCACAAGTAGATGTTCCAATCGAAGTGATACCAAGGACACTTTCATATCATCCGTTAGAGAACATCATAGGCAGCATACAATCTGGAGTGCAAACATGCAATCAGATTAATAAAGATCTAAGCTGTTTCTATGCTAGTATTGCTCCACTTCAAGTCCGATTTTCTCATAGTTGTTTTGTTTATCAAGTTGAACCGGGAAACTGGAAAGACGCGTTAAAAGAATAAAGTTGGGTGGATGCAATGCAAGAAGAGTTACTCCAATTCCAGAAACTTGGAGTCTGGACGCTTGTTGACTTGCCAGATCATCACAAAAAGATTAATACTAGATGGGTCTTCAAGTGTAAAAGAGATGATCGAGGTGTCGTGGTGCGCAACAAAGCTTGACTTGTGGTTCAAGGTTTTCATCAGCAAGAAGGGATAGATTATACTGAAGTCTACGCCCCAGTTGCTCGTCTTGAAGCAATTCGCATATTCTTGGCCTTTGCCTCGTGGAAAGGGTTCAAGGTGTACCAATTGGATGTTAAATCTGCTTTCCTTTACGGAAAAGTGAAAGAGGAGGTGTACGTCGGCCAACCACCAGGGTTCGTTGATCCAGTGCACAAAGATAAAGTCTACCTCTTGAATAAAGCCTTATAGGGTCTTCATCAAGCCCCGAGAGCTTGGTATGAAACATTATCGAGTCATCTTATGGACAATGGCTTTATCAGGGGAACAATAGATTCTACCCTCTTCACAAAGGAAGTTGATGGGCATCTAATTATTGTACAGACATATGTGGATGATATTGTCTTTGGATCGACAAATAACAAGCTGTGTAAAGACTTTGAAGAAGTCATGAAGTGCAAATTTTAAATGAGCGCAATGGGTGAGATGAAGTTCTTTCTAGGACTACAGGTTGACCAATTGCCTGATGGTATTTTCATTCATCAGACGAAATATGTTCATGACATATTAGAGAAATTCAATATGACAGGAGCTAAACCAGCATCGACCCCGTTAGTTCCAAATCACGGCATTTGTCCGGATCTTACCGGAGAAAAAGTTGATGAAACTTTATATCGCTCCATGATTGGATCCTTGATGTATCTCACAGCTTCTCGACCAGATATCATGTATCCAACGTGCCTGTGCTCCCGTTATCAGTCTAATCCAAAAGTGTCATACCTGCTTATCGTCAAATCCATAATTAGATATTTGAAGGGTTTTCCAAGCACCGACTTGTGGTACCCTATACATGATGATTTTAATCTTGCAGGTTACTCGGATTCTGATTTCAGATGTTGCAAATTGAATACAAAGTCTACAATGGTCGGCTGGCAGTTTTTCAGAACTCGTTTGATAAAGTGGCAATGCAAGAAACAAACCGCGGTCGCTCTCTCTACCTGTGAAGCTGAATTCGGCATCCAGTTGTTGTGCTTAGATTCTCTGGATACATCAACAGATGAGAGATTTCAGTTTGCAATTTCTTGATACGCCTATATATGCAGATAATCAGGCCGCGATCAATATCACCTAAAACTCATGCCAACATTCACGTACTAAACATATTGAGATTCGACACCACTTTATCCGAGATTGCTACGAGAAAAAGTTGGTAAGAATTAAAAAAATCCACACTGATGACCAAAAAGCACATTTTTATACCAAAGCTTTTGATAAAACAAAGTTTAAAAATTTGTTAAGCTAAATGGTTTAAAAAATATGATCTCAGGGGATGTGTTTGAGGTTGAGTTTGAGGATGATGACGACTTGATGTGAATTTGTCATCGGTTAAACATTTTCTGTACATTGTTTCTTATAACTTCTTAAAAAAAATCCAAAAATATGTTTTTGATTTTATGGGGAGAATGATTGAGGAAAATAAAAAAACAGTAAAAAAGACAAAAAGAGTTTTGTGTAAAAAGTGTGATCATAGTAAATCAAAAATGACAGCCACAGTATGCTAAAGAATTGTATTGTTTTAAAAAGTAATTAAGAAAGTCTTACTATGGATATGCCAATAGACTTCACTCAATCAGTAAATTGTATTCGAGATATAAACCTAAAACACAAAATTGATTAACTTGTGGGTTAACATCTCTCGGATATATGGACTTACTCTGAAATTCCGTTTGAGAGAATGCCAGATTCTGCGATACTAGGTCTTTATATTTGATTGATATCTGGGGTATTATTTGAGTTCTTCTGATTTTGCGGAAGCAATGGCCTAGAACTCATATAATACTTTCGCATTATTTCCCCGAAAGATGCATGCAAATATGGTTATGTCTTAAGCAATTATGACATTTACAGTACAAAAGATTCCTTAATGGAACACCACCTAAAGACGAGCCTTCATCTCTTTGTCTGTACGGTAGTACTAACCTGAGCTCTCAAGTTCTCGCATTCACCCTATTTACAGATATCAATTCGATATATTAACCTGTAAAATGACAATCTGGGAATCTCGATACGGGAGTATATTCTGAGTTGGGAAACACAGTTATTTCATGTTTCTCATAATACCTTAACATATCTTGAAACAAATGAGAAACAGGAAGAAGTTTAAATGGACAAATATATTGGCAATATAGGTAAATTTGTTTAAAAGCTTAAAAGGTGTTTCTAGACCAACGATACTGATGACTTATAGGTATGCTTGAAATAATCCTCTAAAAACACAAAATTCACCAAAATGTTATTATTCTTTGAAACATATCTCAAAACTCAAAAAGATTTTCAGTTTTCTTAGCTTGATAGTTTTATTTTTTGTTTACCGATGATAATAACACTGACGGTTGGATTCATAGCAACATCTTGCTGAGGAAAGCTTGAAATCATGGGTTGGGAGCTAATTTTTGCAAAAAGTTTACTCAAATGTCAAGAAAGTTCATTAATTTGAAACTTTACAAGATAAAATAAATCTGTTTGGTTAAACATGGTCAACTAAGGTCATTAACTTGGACTTGGTTAGTCAAGTGGATGTTTGAAACAGATAACATTATTGAAAAAATGATAAATACAAAAATAAAATTGAAATTGAAAAGTTTAAAATTTTTAGTTTTGATTCGTACAAAATTGAATTTCATGCGGAGAGAGTTATTTTAGTACGAAATAAGAGTTAAAAGTTTTGTGCGATTCGTACAAAACAGGTTGAGTATAAATACTCTGTGTTTCGCACAGAAATGAGGTTTCTGTTGTCTTTGCACTGTTGAGCGACTCATAGTATTTTTTGTGCGATTCGACTCTAAAAACTTCATTTCTTAGGTTTTGTGCTTGTAATTCACATTCTTGAGGTTGATTTGCACACCTCTTTCAATGGGCAAGGTAATTTCGTCAAAATCACACTGTTATAATTTCGAATTTTTGTACGATTCGGACTAAAACTTAGATCTAGGGAAATTGGACCGGTAAAACTTAAATTTGATCACAAAATCGTCGGCTCTAATAACCTGAAAATCAACTATCAATTTGCTAAAAACAACAAGATTTAAGTTCGGATTATACTTGGACAAATTTTGGGACAACGATGGTTTTTGTATGAAGGAAGTTGATTCGCATGAAAATTTTGTGAAAACTGTTGAAGAGTATTTTGTACGAAACAGAATTTCATACGGATGAGGGTTAAAAGTTGTAAAAAATCATTTGAATGTTTTAATTCGTATTAAAACGATGGTTCGTATGAAATATAATTTGAATACAAACTGTTTATATTGCACAGTATTTCGTACAAATCATGGTCTGTATGAATAAAAGAAAGTTCAAAATGTTCAATTTTTTGATAACTATATGTTTCGTACGAAACAGAGGATTTTGTACAAATCAGGAAAGAAATTTTTGAAAGTTTAAAATTTTCTAACGGTTGATTGTTATTTTCTTGTACAGGCCAAGAAATCCGGTTTTTCTCCAGTGCACAATATATGTTGTATCACAGATGCTTCAATCCTAGAGATAGCAGCTTATCGAGATATCTTGGATTTTCTCACAAGGATTAGAGTGACTAAAGCTTTAACAGATAGACATACGGCTTATCTTTCGCAAGTGGAATATTTCTGGAATGCTGCTGAGTATAGTATAGATGACAACGCCATTATTTCAGCAGTAAAGATTCACAATGTTGATATATAAGTGAAGATTACTGAAGAGTTGATTCGGAAAGTTTTGGAGTTTAAGGACAACAAAGACGATCCAACAGGTTTCACTGAATATATGGTTAAAGGATGTTTTTTATAGGATGGGATATACAGGGTTTGTGAATGCTGCACAATACAAGAAAAGAAATCTAAGTGCGCCTTTCAGATATCTTGCACATGTTATTATTCATTGTTTGGGTCATAGGAAAGGTGGTTTTGATGACTTGGTGGATTATCAGATGTGTTGATTACTGCGCTTGTGCTAAATCTTCCATATAACTTTTCAAAGGTTATATTTACTCAGATGATTCAAAATATTCAGAAGGAAAGATTTTTGAAGTATCCAAGATTCATCCAGATGATGTTAGACTTTATACATCCTAATTTGAAGAAATCTCCAGATGATGTTCTCAAACTTGAACATATGGATGTTCCGTCGCTACGAAAGATGAATGTGCATCTAAAGTCTGCTCCCGTAGCTAAACCAATGTTTGGTGCTATTCTTGATAAAGACTACATTTCACCTGCACCTGGAAAATGGAGGAAAGATGATAGTGGTGACGATGAAGAGGAGGTTAAATCACTATCGTTGTTTGTGGCAAAGAGAAGTCCATGGTTCGTAAAAGACGGAGGAAAGGGTGGGAAAGCTACATATAAAGGGGGAAAGAGAAAAACTGTGTCTGCTACTGAAAGTTCAGGATTAAGAGATGAACCTGTAGTTGAGGAAACAGTTGAACAGATGGCTGAAGAGATAGAACGTCAGGCTTTTGGAGCTAAAGAAGTACTATCATCTAGTACTGATTCTGAAGAAAGAAGAGCGGGAGAAAAGAAAAGAGCCGAAAAGTTAGCAAAGAAACGTCAACATGAACTAAAACGAAAAGCTGAGGAACGCAAAAGAAAAGTGACAGGTGACGATGACATAACTTATGTTTCGTCTGAATCTGATACGGAATCTGCTTTTCGAACTCCGGTCAAGAAAAGGCAAAGAAGAATGAAGCGATCTGCATCGTGAATATCTCCAATTGTTATTCCAACAGAAGCTGGTGCTGAACAAACTTTTGAGGAAAATGTGGAGGAGCAATCACAGAATATTCCGTCTCCACCACATCATATGCATCCAGAGCCAGATCAGCAACAAGTTGAACCAGAGATACCTTTTCAACAACCATCAGTTCCTGAACAAGAACCAGAACAACAACAACCAGCACCACAACAATCTGAATCAGAACCAGTTCAACAATCAATGCCTGATCCAGAACCAGTCCAGCTACCACCACCACAACGATCTGCTCAACAAAAATCTCAACCATCTCATGCTCAACAATCTCGTCCTACACCACAGCCGTTTGATTTACAAGCATTTTTTTACGAGATTGGTTTAGACGATCTACCTGGAGGAGATGAGTTTCGTTTTGATGATCCAAGAGTTGATGATTTGTAGAAACAAGTGACAATGAATGTTGTACACATAGCTGAGTTGCAAGAGCAGATAAACATGTTAACAGCTGAAAAGTTTGAAATGCTTGAAAGGATTGGGGGATTAATTGTTGACAAACAGCAATTAGAAGCTATGGTAGCAAGTATTATTTCTGTAAACGAGAGATTGCGGTTACGTATGGCGGAATACGAGGAAGAAAGGTTGAGAAATAATAGAAGAATGGAAGTGTTTGAGAAGATTCTTGAAAAGAAGTTAGGGTTGAATATTTCTGCAGTAATTGATTAAATAGAACGTGCAGAAGCAAGGGAAAGAGTTGCTAAAAGAGAACAATCTGATGCGCAAGGGAAAGGAAAAGGTAAGATACTGGAGGATTCCGTGATTGATGAAGCTGTGCCAGAAGATGAATCTTAGCCAGTACAATGTTGGGATATTGTGGTGTATGAAGAACCAAAGAATTTTATCTTGATAGGAAAACCAACTGATGTGGATATAGCTTTATTTGATATTTCTCAACGACATCAAGATTGGTTGATGAAGAAAAAGACGAAAAAAGACAGTAAAGAAACGGCTGAAGAAACATAAAAGGAAGTAGAAGAAGAGGATACTGAAGAATTTGATATTGATGTTAAGGATTCCAGTAGTTCAGATGATGATAATGTTGGAGGGTCGGGTATTCGTGTAATAGATTCGAATGTTAATGAATTAGTTGATCTTTCTGAGTACTTTGATGATTCTACAAACCAAACTACTGAAGAGGAAAGGATGAACAAAGCTGATGAGTCAGTAGATGCTTAGCAGGCAGGAATTTTCACAGAAAGTGTTACATCTTCTGTTCCTGTCGTGCAAAAGCCATTTGTATTATATCTTGAGCATGCTGTTAAAGAGGGGGAGTTTGTTCATAGTTATTCCAAAGAAGAAATAGCAGCAACGCTCGGTATTAGCGAAGAGAAGTTCGATTTTGATTTTGAAGACGAACTAAATGAGATAGATGTTTTTAAACCGAATGCTTATGTTTTTGAAGATATAAAGATGTAAACGTATATGATAACGTTGTCATGGAAAGTGATTCTGATGAAGATGCTAATGATTCCATTCACGGTACAGAAGATTTTCCAACGTTTATCGATTTATTTACAGCAGAAAGTTCTGAGATGTTACAAAGAAAAGTATCTGAAGCTGTAAAAGAGGGAACAATTCCTGAGAAGATGTCTACAGCTGAGATTATTGAACAAAAGAAGAAATGGTTTCGAGAGAGTTTAGCTGAGCGAAAGTTTAAAAGACACCTAGCATTTTTCACCCGAGATTATGATATTTCTTTAGGGACATTCTGAGTTGGGATTGGATTGAAGAGCTAAATGTATCCGCGATTAAAAGAGAATTTGGGATCCAATACTTTCGATATCTGAAAGACATCAAAACACTGCCTTATTGGGACATAAAGGAACTTGTTCAAACCAAGATGATAAATCTAAAGATGAAGTTCCATGACCAAAAGTTGTGGAGATTGATCAAGTTTGAAGCAAAGCATGGTTTTGTACATTGGAAACCTCATTATCCACGTCGCATTGTTAAAGTAGATCCAGTGACAAAGGATGAAGATATTACTTTGATTGTGAAGAAATCACGGGTGATGAAGAACATGCCGCTTATCAAAAAGGAGCAAGATTTTTATACAATCTTCAAGTGGTGGCATCATGATTCGAATACAGGAGAGGCTGTTATTTGTGTGCACCCAGAAAAAGATTCGTGGAAGATTACAGAAGAATTAACCGAAGCCATCATAGCGCACAAAAGAATATATGGTCTATGGCGAGGCATTCGAGTACTAGACCCGATGTGGCTAGTCAATTGTTCGAAGAAAGACATAGAATGTTTATTCTATAGTAAGATAAGTTTCAAAGAAAAGGATCAAGAACAAGCGCTTCAATTTCAAAAGATCGTGAATTTGTGCTTTGCGAATGATATTCATTCTGGATCGAATTGGAAAACAAATTGGAGAAAGCTTGAGAAAAAGGAGTCAAAGAAAACAGAAGAAAAAGAAGCTCGGATTGCTTAACGTTCAAGAATAGCATCGTTAAGGAGCTTTCAGTTTTTGAAGCGACGTCTTCTGACTGATTAAACGCCAATTGCTTCTGAAGAAAGTCGAAAGCCTGTAAAGAGGTTCTTTGGGCGTTAAAGTCAAATCAAATTGAAATTTTTTAAGATTATCCAGACTGTGGCAACATCCAAGGGGGGGTTTGTTAGTGCATAATGTCTATTGCCTACGTCTAGGATATATCTGTAATGTTTATAAACTTTACAAGTTAATGTATAATTGAGAAAATGTAAATTTTATATGTTTGAACATGTGATTCGCACGAAACATACAAATTTCGTACAAGTGAGTCACTCGTACGAAATACAGTTTCGTACGAAACATAGATGTTTGTTTTTGCACGCACTTCGGTACGAGTCATGTCGACGTATAAATAGGGAGGTGTTGTGTTAGAGTAAAGTAGTGATTTTTCAATTGGTACGGTGAAGTCCTGCCAGTTTGTTTACTTGCGTCTGTATTTTAACGTCATTAATACATCAGAAGCAGTTAAACAGTAAGCGCTATCTTGTTTGTCATGTCTACCTCTCTAGCTCGATCCCCGTTTGAACTTTGTTATTTCGTTGATCAAGAACACTTTCGCAATCCCAAGTGAGTACATAGCCCCCCCCCCTTTTTTACGTTTTCAAATGTTTTGGGGTGATTCATATGTGCCTATAATTATTTTCAAAATTTCAAAACAATATACATGGTTTATATATACAAAATGATTTTCAATGTGAGTACATAGTTTCCCTCTTTTACGATTTGCAAATGTTTTGGGGTGACTCATCTATGCTAAATCATTTTCAAGTTTTCAAAAACAATGTCTATGGTTTATATATAAAAAATACGATTTCAATAATCTGAACAACTTGTTGATGCGTTATCCATAACACGAAAGACATTCATTAACTTTGGTCGAGCGACCAGTAGTATGTTATTGTACATAGGACTGACAATCCCATTATCAGACTGTTCACAGGATTTGGTGGAAGTTTTGGGTAATGACAGAAACTGTTTCTGATTAACAAATCATTTGTTGATTTGCTAGTCTAGTTAAAGAGACCTTTTGGTGGTCTATTAAAGATACCCTTTGGTGGTATAGTCAACACAGGTTTGAATGTGTTCATTAAAGGGCGCTCAAAAGTTTTCACAATTAAAAACACAGACGATTTGTTTATGACATGGACGATTGATTTAAACACAGACAAATGGTTTATAACACGAACAAATGGTTTTAACATAGACAAATGGTTTTGAACAATGTCACGCAATGATTTTCACTTAAAGATATAAACCATACGAAGTTTTCTTTTGAATCAATCTATTACAAGGTTTTTTTTACAAAGAAACGTTTTTGTCAAGATTCATGGCTACAAGGTTTTCACAACTCTAGCCAACTTGTTTTAGTTGGTTAATTGTATTGCAATATCAAACACTTTTGATACGAGGTTTTCACTTAACGAATCTTGTAGTTGGACGAGGTGTTGCAATATGTATACAAAGCCACGAATTTGACACACTCACAAAACCTATGTACTCGCTGGCACTTTTATGCTGACTCTCTTTTCACATATATTTCAGGAGTCAATGCTTGATAATATGATGCATACTTCACGTAGGAATGGACGCGGGCCTTAGTAACTTAAAACATGAAAGACAATTTATTTATGTGTTGTTTCTGTTTTTCCAAAGACAATGTAAACATTTAACTTAATAAAACAAAATTTTAAATTCCATGAGTTGTGAAACAATAGTTTTGTGACATGACTCCCTAATGTTTCTGCGCGGTTCGTTTTTTTATGCGGTCGGGGTGTTACAATTCGTAAAAATTAGTGTTATTTGTATGAATCATTCTGAAACTTTTTTTAAACTTTTTGATTTTAATTTTTTTTTTATAATTTTTATCCAATTTTATCTGTTTAAAAACTCACTCGGTTAACCAAGTCCAAGTTAATGACCCTTGTTATCCAATTTGCCTACAAAGTCAAAGTTAATGACCTTGGTTGACGGTTTTTGACCAAAACAGATTTATTTTAACATGTAAAGTTTAGATTAATGAACTTTATTGACATTCAGGCAAATTCCGATAAAGATTAGCTCCCAACCCATAGTTTTCAGCTTTCACTCAGCAAGATATCGCCATGATTTCAACCATCAGTGTCTTCATCATCGGTAGACTAAAATAAAACTACAAAGTTAAGGAAACTGAAAATCTTTATGAGCTTTTAGAATTTTATCGAAACAACAAACATATTTTTGTGAGTTCTGTGTTAAGAGAATCATATCAAGTATAAACAAATCACTAGTACCGTTGATCTTGGTATACTCATTAAGCTTTTAACAAGATTTACTTAGATTGTCAATATACTTGTCCTTTTAAACATCCTCTTATATCTCAACTGTTTCAAGATACGTTAGATAATTTTATGAACATGAAATAACTGTGTTTCCCATCTCATAATACACTCCCGCATCAAGATTCCTAGAATTTAATTTCACAGGTGAATGTATACAATTGATATCTGTAAAGGGGTGAGTGCAAGACCTTGAGAGCTCAGGTTAGTATTTCCATACAGACAAAGAGATGAAGGCTCATCTTTAGGTGGTATTCCATACAAGAATCCTTTATACTGCAGATGTCACAAAGTTTATGACATATTCATTTTATGTGCAGCTTGGGCGAATAATGCGTAAAGTATTATACAAGTTTTAGGCCATTGCTCACGCAAAATCAGAAGAACTCGGATAATACCCCAGATATCGATTAAATATACATAACTAGTATTGTAGAATCTGGCATCCTCCCAAACGAAATTTCGGAGTACTAAGTCCATATATCCGAGCGATGTTAACCCACAAGTTATTCAGCTTTTCTTTTTAGGTTATATCTTGAAAACAATATACTGAACGAGTGAAGCCTACTGGCACATCCTAAGTAAGACCTGTTTAATCACGTGTTTTAACTTTTCAATTCTTTAGCATACAATGACTGTCTTTTTGATATAATATGATAACTATTTTCCACAAAAACTCTTTTTTGAATTTTATAATGTTTTTGTATTTTCCCCAAACATTCTCCCATAAAATTAAAAGCATATTTTTGGATTTTTAGAATTTTTAAGGAAGAATGTACATAAATATGTCTAACCGATGAAAAATTCACGTCAAGTTGTCATCATCCTCAAACTCAACGTCTGAACATCCCCTGATGTCAGGTTTTATAAACCATTCAATTTTAAAAGATTTTTGAATCTCGATTTATCAAGTGCTTTGGTATAAAAATCAACTTTTTGGTCATCAGTGTGGATTTTCTCAATTCTAACCAACTTTTAAATCTCATTTTATTAAATGCTTTGGTAGTAGTCACGGATAAAGTGGTGACGAATCTCGATACGTTTAGTGTGTGAGTGTTGGCATGAGTTTTTGGTGATATCGATCGTGGCGTGGTTATCTACATATATTGGAGTATCAAGAAATTGTAGTCCGAAGTCTCTCATTTGCTGTTGAATCTAGAGAATCTGGGCATAACAGCTGGATGCTGAAACACATTCTGCTTCACAAGTAGAGAGAGCGACCGGGGTCTGTTCTTGCATTGCCACGTTACCAAATAGGTTCCGAAGAACTGGCAACCAGCCGTCGTAGATTTGGTATTTAGTTTGCAGCATCCGAAATCAGAATCTGAGTAACTCGCAGCGTTGAAGTCGTCTGTCTAGGGTACCACATGCCGGTGCTTGGAAAACCCTTTACATGCCGGTGCTTGGAAAACCCTTTATATATCTCATAATGCGTTTGACGGCGAGCAGGTGCGACTCTCTTGGATTTGACTTATAACGGGCGCACAGGCACGTTGGATACATGATATCAGGTCGAGAAGCGGTAAGATACATCAAGGATCCGATCATGGAACGATATATAGTCTCATCAACTCTTTCTCCAATAAGATCTGGATAAATGCCGTGATTTGAGCTAATGGGGTTGATGTTGGCTTAGCTCCTTTCATATTGTATTTCTCCAATATGTCATGAACATACTTCGTCTGATGGATAAAGTTACCATCAGGCAACTGATCAACCTGAAGTCCTAGAAAGAACTTCATCTCCCCCATCGAGCTTATTTCGAATTTGCGCTTCATGACTTCTTCAAAGTCTTTACACAGTTTGTCGTTTGTCATTCCAAAGATAATATCATCCACGTATATCTATACAATGATTAAATTCCCATCTACTTCCTTGGTAAAGAGAGTGGAATCTACAGTTCCTCTGATTAAGTTGTTGTCCAGAAGATGACTTGACAGCATTTCATACCAAGCTCTTGGGGCTTGATGAAGACCATATAAGGCTTTATTTAGAAGGTAGACTTTATCTTTGTGCACTGGATCGACGAACCCCGGTGGTTAGCCGACATACACTTCCTCTTTAACTTTACCGTACTAGAAAGTAGATTTAACATCTAACTGGTACACCTTGAACCCTTTCCACAAGGCAAAGTCCAAGAATATGCAAATCACTTTAAGACGGGAAACTGAGGCATAGACTTTGGTATAGTCTATCCCTTCTTGCTGGTGAAAAACTTGAACCATAAGTAGAGCTTTGTTACGCACGACAATCCCTCTATCATTACGTTTGCACTTGAAGACCCATCCAGTATTTATCTTTTTGTGATGATCAGGCAGGTCAACAAGCTTCCAGACTCCAAGTTTCTGGAATTGAAGCAACTCTTCTTGCATCGCGTCCACCCAGCTTTCTTCCTTTAATGTGTCCTTCCAGCTTCCCGGCTCAACCTGAGAGATAAAACAACTATTAGAAAATCTAGTTTGGAGTGAAGCAATATGAGTATAGAAACAGCTTAGATCCTTGTTGATCTGATTGCGAGTTTGCACTCCGGTTTGTAAGCTGCCTACAATATTCTTCGAAGGATGAGATGAAAGTGTCCTTGGCATCACTTCAGTGAGAATATTTACTTTCTATTGCAAATTCGTGAGAACTTCATCAACGACCGGTACAAATGAAGAGGCTTCATTCCTAGCCTCTGACTGATCAGCCTGTTTGTTCAAGAAGCTTTCAATTTGCTCAGATCCTTCATCGGAACTGGATCCACCATCGTCGAAAGTTGGTTCCCGATCAGAGTCCACATCAGCATTCGGTTGGGTAGATGATTCGGCAGTAGTGACATTTGGTGCACGAACAGGTACTTGTTGAGAAGAGCTTTGACCGACATCAGACGTGTTGACAGGAAGTGATGTAGAAATGACCAACGGTCTAGAGACTTGTTCTTGTGTAGATATTTGATGTTGTTTAAAGAGCACAACAAGTTCTTCATCTGATGGCACATCTGGCAAGTCGAATGAATCCCACAACCCATCATAGTTAAAAAGCCACGGATCCCCAGGTTTCTATGTTGGCGTCGTCTATCTTTGACAATCAACATGCTGCGCAAGAATGACCTAGTTCAGACTCGGCAAGAAAACACGTTTCTGAGGAGTAGCGTAAGTGACGAAAAAACCTTCCAAGGATTTGGCTCCAAATTTACCATTCGGGTCCAATACGGTACACGGAGATCCAAAAGGTTCCAAAAATGCAAGGTTGGGCTTTCGCTGATTCAGTAACTCGAAACACGTTTTGTTGTGAGGCTTAACGGTTAACACACGATTCAAGGTGTAACACGCTGACGCGACTGCTTCACTCTAGAAACTGATTGGCAATTTCGATTCGGCTAACATTGTTCTGGCAGTCTCGATCTGTGTGCGATTCTTACATTCAACTACTCCATTTTGTTGAGGAGTATAGGGGGCGCTGAATTCGTGAAGAATCCCCTTTTCATTACAGAATTCTAGCATCTTCTTGTTCTGAACTTTGTTTCGTTGTCATTGCGGATTCTCTTGATTGGAAAGTGATAAAGGTTTTCAAGTTTTCTGAAGAGAATCATTAGAGTTTTAAAAGTTTCATCTTTACTCTCAAGAAAGAAAACCCATGAGAATTGTGAATAATCATATGTAACGACAAGGCAGTATAGATCACCAGAGATACTTTTGACGTTGACTGGTCCAAATAGATCCACGTCTATCCTTTCTAGTGGTAGCTTGATAGAATTCAATAGCTTTCGTGGGTGTGATTTCTTATGCTACTTCCCCTTTTTGCAGCTCAGACAATCATCAGATAGTTGAAAATTATTTAAATTAACACCCTCCACTAGGTCATTATGCACAAGATAATTCATCTTTCGTAGATGAATGTGCCCCATCTTCCGATGCCATAGAATAGACTCTTTCTCGTAGCTTTAGATACAAAGCATTGAAATTTCTTTGTCGTGGTAGAAGCGATACCCATATCAAGAACATATAAATCATTCTCTCGCGGAGCACGCATCAGGATCCATTTCTCCGGAATCTTGAAACTGGGTTTTAAGATCAAGAATTCTTTATCGTTGAAATGTGTCGTAAACTTCTTGTCACAAATCTACGAAATGCTAAGAAGATTGTTCTCAAGTTCAGCGATGTAGTTCACTTTGTCAAACGATACGACTCCGTTCGTGAGAACTCCATCACCTACAATCCTACCTCCCTGCGTTCCAGCAAAACCCACATACCCTCCACGGATAGCTTTAACGTCGTTGAGCAACGCAAGCATTCCTGTCATGTGGCGAGAAGCTCCACTATCCATTATCCATTTTGACGTTATCGAATGCTGGAGCCCCTACACACATAATGAAGAGACTTATTTAAACAAAGAAACCCAAGCCTGTTTTGTCTTGGGTGGTTTCGGAATGTCGAATTTTGGACCTACTTTGTTTTTATCAATCTTTTTAAGCGTGGTTTTGTGTGGAACAGAAGGTTTTTGTTCAACCTTGGATGGTATAACTTTGGCAACCCATTTTTGTGTTTGAGGTTTAGCCTTCTTAAAATAAAATTTTGAATCCACTTGACTATTTTTGTTTGATGTTTCACCAATTTCAAATTTAGATTGACGTTGAATAGTTGGTTTAACATTTTTGTGGATTTGTTGTTTCTTTTTAAGATTTGTTTTGGTGCAAACATGGGTGCTTTCTGTTTTTCATCTTTGGTGAACTTTCTAGCATAAGAAACAGGTTTTGGACTGGGTTGTAAGCAATATAATGTGATATGCCCAACATTCTTACATTTAAAACATGTCATGCTGTCCTTAGGAACAGAGGTATCCAAAACTTGTTTCTGTTTCTCTTTCTCTTTATGAAAATCATCATTTGATTGAGTTCCGATGATCTCCTTTTCTTTCTCGGTTGTTGTCCCAAAAACAAATTTGATTTTCTTTGTAAAATCTAGTTTTTGGGACCTGTTGTTCATCTTACACTTCTGGAAGCCCAAACCCGCCCTGTTATTTTCAGGATAATCTCTATTTTTATGATAGTAGGGTGGGTAGTCACTTTTTGATTTAGAGTATAAAGATGCATCATGTTTATCAATATCAACTTGACTTACATCCATATGCTTGAACATTTTATCCGCACGATCCATGTTCACATTTTAGATTGGAAAGTCCTCATCCGAAAATAGTTTATTAGATCCTTTCATTTTATAAACTATGACATTTGGATCAATATTTAAACTATCTTCCGATTTATCATCAAACTCAGACTTGTCAGATTTTTCAGACTCGGAATTTTCAGATTCACTTTTTAACACATTTTCAACCACTATGTTCACCACTTTAGAGTCACATTCACCTTCAGATTTGGTGTAACTTACATCGATGTTCATAGGTAACTCATTAGTCGGTTCAGTTTTCAACTTTAGGTTAAGCGCCTTTTCCACCCCAGATGGCTTTTTGCATGCATAACTAATCCCCATGGGTGGTGGAACACGATCGTAACTCGCACTTTTAGTTTCACCATTTTTAGCTTCATCATTATTTTCGATTTTGGGTAGAATGTGACCAATGACGTACGAGCTTGTTGAATAACTGATTAGCAATTTGTTAACCCGTTCAGATTCGATTCTTATCTTTTCAAGCTCACTTTTTAGCTCAGCGATAGTATTCTAATGAATGTTTATGGCCATCTGTTTGTCCATAACTGTCACGTTAAGCATCAAAAGTGTTGCGTCATTTTCTCTAAGTGCTTTATTATATTGTTAACAGAGGCACTCAATTTGTCATATGCTTCCTTAGTGGATTTGTAATCACTAGACAAATATATGGTAAACTTTGGAGTTCAGCATATCGTGTGTCTTTTACAAGACAATCACTACATGGCTCTACACATTTAAGACACGGTTTTTCAACCACAAACTCACTCTTTGACTCATTTACCTCATTGCCATTTCCCATGCATGCTTTGATGATGTCTTCTAACAACTTCTCCATCTTTTCATCGACTTTTTCCTCATCAACTGGCTTCTTTTGCTCGTAACCTGATGAATGCTGACTTGGTGCAAAATAATCTGCAAAAGTTTTTAAGATATCATTAGGCAAAACGTGTTTAAACGGACTGTTCAAAAGTTCCTCCTCATCTGAGGAAGTGTGATAATAGAAATCATCATCTTCAGGACCCTCGTCAAAAGATGCCCTTGATTCTTCTTTAGGTTCTTCAATAATCTCGGCAACCAAAGCCAAACTTTCTCCCTTTGAGATATATTTGTTACAATTGAAGCCCTCATCTTCTTGAGTCACCACCAGTGCTTTATCTTTGGTTTCTGGCTGTTTATCTTCGATTGTCACCATTCGAGATCTTGGCTAAGGATGGTGGTAAACTATATTCTTGTAGTAATCATCGGTGAAAGGGTTATGGTTACCCTAAACCTCTCTGTTCTGACATTCATGCTTGAAGTGTCCCTTCTCACGACATTTAAAACAAGTAACTTTGGATTTATCAAACTCAAGTTTTCCATCTAGACCTCCCAAGTTGTCTTGGCCAGTAATCTCAATGAATCTTTGTGCGACGAACTATTGATGCCATACACCACTTGATGTCAATCAGCTCCATTTCATATGGATCTATTTGATCGTAATCTTCTCGTGTCATTTCTGAGTTTCTGATTTTTCCTGCGACTAGACTATCATAAGACTCAAGTACCAAAGCTAGTAAAGACATGTGTTGCTTCGCGGTCTTCTCATCGAAATTCTGCGCATTCTGGAAATCTACAGCAACGTTGCATTGTAAGACTTGAATGGTGTACTTGAAGGTGTGTTAGGTTCAACTGATGGAAAAGATTGAAATCCACTGTTCTGGTTAGATGGTGTACTTGGCAAGCTGTAGGTGCTGAAAGCTGTGTGGATCTTTGGTGACTGAATTTGAGCAGCAAAACTATTCTTGAAGTATAGATTCATATCTTCTTGAACTTGGACAGTTTTGTTCTTTGCTATCTTCTGCATTTCGAGTTCATGTCCTTCCAGCCTTTCAATGAACCGCGATACTGAGAAATTATCATACTCGATTCCATTTTTCAATATGGTCAGATAAGTAGACCATTCTCCTTGCGGAAGAGAATCTGCCAACTTATCAACAAGTTCTTCGTTGGTCTTCATAATTCCCATTCTCTTCATTTGTACCACCAAATGATAGTATCTTTCAATAAATTGCTTCACAGTCTCTCCTTTAATCAATGTAAAGATATCAAACTCTCTACTAAGCAATGCCCATTTACTCTTTCGAAGCTGAGCGCTTCCCTGAAACTTCAAACAGAGAGCATTCCACAATGATTAAGCATCATCATCGTGTTGAAGTAACGCCAGAATATCTTCTTTAACGGATTGTTGCAGAATATTCACCATCTTCTTTTCGTTTATTAATCTTTCCCTTTCAACATCTGAGAGTTGAGCAAGAGTCTTCTCGAGGCCATTTTCACCTACAGGCGCTTGATATTTAGGTTCAATCGTGAACCAGCAAGTAAAGTGATTTGCCTGGACCCAATTCATGAATCGCTCACTCCAGCTGTCGAAGTCTTCTAGATTCATTAACTTTAGTGGTTTGGTCACTGTCCCCATCTCGTTTTCGAGATTTATGTTCTGAGCCGTTGTGGTTGTGACAGCCGATGTAGCGAATGCGTTGTAAAATTCTTTAGACATTTTATGTGAAGATTCAAAAACACACTTTTCCAACAAACTGATTAGTACGAAAAAATTCCTTCATGCGGATGATAAAAACAATTCGTGCGATTAAGACTCGTTCGTACTAAGCAACGATTTGAAAGACAAGGTAATTTGCACAAAACAGTTACTCGTGCGAACAAGATGTTCGTGCGAGTTATCAAGATTTGTTCGTACGAGTGAAATGCTCATACGGATGTAAGGTTTGTGCGAATGACACTTGTAAATTTGGAAACTTGTAAATTTTAGAAACTTCTGGTAACTTGTTCGTACGAATGGTTCAAATTTTAAGAAAGTTGTTTGTGCGAGTGGTCTTTCTACTCGTACTAAACAACTACGTCTCCAAACAGATGAGTTTTACTGATTTCGACATGAGTAAGTCCGATTTTATGTCTGAATTTGTTAAGGATTGATTAGAATGTAGTTTAACGTGAATTCCTAGAATCTTAGTCCATTTCGTCCGTAAATTCGTCCAAAATCCAGATTAGTTCAGGAATGTGTAGAAGAAGATGATGAATCTAAGTCTGAAATAGCTGGGAGCCAGCAATTACTTGCCGTTTGCCAGCAGATCAGACCTCAAAGCTCTGATACCACTTGTGAACGAGGATCGGGCTCCTCTGATGAGCAACTAGTCTGATCTTACTCAACTAGCAGAGGCGGAATTCATTGCTAGAGAGGTTGACAAAACGAACAAGATAGAACTTACTGTTTAACTACTCTGTTATATTCAATGACATGCAAAGTACAGACGCGAGTAAACAAACTTGTAGGGCTTCGCCGTACTAACTCAACTGACAGACTAGCTCTGACACAACACTCCTCTATATATAGGTCGACATGACTCGTACTGGAGTGTGTGTTAAACAGAGACGTTGTTCGTAAGAGCAGTTGCTTCGAATAAGTGACCGAGAGTCACTCGTACGAGCCACATATCTCGCTCGTACGAGCCATACAAACATGAATAAAATAAACATTTAACATATATACATTCGACACTTAAGCCCTATAAACAATACAGACACATCTTAGACGGTAGGCAATAGACATAATGCACCAACAGTGTTTATGCAGAATACTTGATTGTTTGTTTGTCTACCTCGCTAACAATGAATTTTGCCTCTGTTAGCTGAGTCGAATCGGTCCGGTGCTCATATAGGAGAGACAATCCAACCCTCCCACAATTAAGTGACGTTTTGGTTTGATTTTAAGTTCAAAGTTCTAATCATGGATTAATTACGCTGGTTTTTAAGTTACTGTGCTTAAAATCGTTGGTGAAGATCAATTACGCTGGGGAATTTGTGAGATCAGGGAACACGTTGAACTTAGTAATTACGCTGATGATTCTGGGCTTCTTGGACGGTGAGAATAGCTAAATCCGCTGGAACAAACAAAACAAACATGAGTTTTGCTAAATACGCCGATCAGCATGATAAAATCGCTGAGGATCTTTATCACTGACTTCGAAGTCGCCTTCGATTAAACACGCTGACACTATTTCGCTGAGAATCAAAAAATGCGCTCGTATATTGTCGGCTGTCACACCCTCAATTTCCACTTGCGGAGTTTTACCGCGAGGCGTGTGAACAAACCAGAATCTGAGACACTAGTAACGTCGAACGACTCTATATGAATTGTTTATACGTTTTCCAAATCATTTGTTTAACCATTCATAGTTAATTTTAAATTGTCTTAGTTTGGTTTCAATGTTTAGTAGAAGCATTAGTTTTTAAAGTTGAGCGGAAGCATTAAAGTAAGGTAAAGGAACGGGCGCCAACACAAACGCCAAAACTAAAGAAAAACCCAAACAATATTCATAAATGAGACTCGATAAAAAGATGTCTTGATCAATGCAAGTGAGTGCACCTAGAGCTCCAAGCGTCCTGAGAAACATGTAAAGAAACAAGTGTCAACATTAAAGAAGAGTGAGTTCACAGGTTTTCATAAGTTCATTTGTTCGGTTATAAGTTTGTTTCCCCCGTTATCCCTAACCCGGGATAACGATTTAGTTCCATTATTCCCAACCCGGAATAATACTGATGGTTCCATTATTCCTTACCCGGAATAATAATGATGTTCCATTATTCCTAACCCGGAATAATAACGTTGTTGGTTCCATTATCCCTAACCCGGAATAATATTGTTGATTCGTAATTAAGTTCAATGTTAACATGTAGGTTGCGAGCCTAAAGTTATGTCACGTAAGTGTTCGCGATCGAAGCTGACAGTTGTGCCTCCGTGTTGCCAGGCCTATCACTGACCATGGCGAAGTTAGGCCAAATTAATCACCCGTTGACCATACCCGGTCGGCTAGCGCGACTAGCTCGGGTGGGGCTTGTCGGGCCCAGTAGTACTACTTATAATTTCCCCGCTATCTAACCCAATACTAACGATCCATGAGTTTGTCGAGGACTTGTGTGATATAGCTTCTTAGTGACGATAACGTACATTAACATTAACTTAGTTACCGAATAGTTTAATGACGTAAATTTCGTATAACGTAAAGAGATAGAGTTGTAGAGTGCATACATGTTTCTCCCCCTGTTGTTTAAAACCGGATAATGTTAGGGACCGTGAACTCACCTTTAGTTGCTCGGTTAGTGTAACACAGAAGTTGCAAATGATGGGACCGTTAATTGCGTCCTAACAAGTCAATTGATTTAAAGTTAGTGTGTGAACACACCAATACAAACCCTACACATAACTAACACACAATTGGGTACACACAATAACAAATCCTAACACTCAATCATGCATGCAAGTATCATCATACCAACATAGTGATCAAAACAATTTATCATGAACACAATCCAATCCATGCAACACTTTGGTACACACATCTCGCAAGTTAGCAAGTTTCAGCTTGTATACTCATAATTAGGCTGTTTTCGAGGATTTTTATAAAATAGTTCCAACGTTCCAAAAATTCCAATTATTTTACAGAAGGTATCAACTAAGCTATAGAATTTTATGTAAACTTTTCAAGTTCTAACACTTTACTGATTATTCAGAAATATTAATATACTAGGCTGCAGTCAGATTCGTCGCTTTCTGACTGCAGTCCACGGGAGAATTTATTTAAAAATCGTTCGTCCAATTAACAAAATTCCAGTGGGAGTTTCCCGGAAATTTCCATATCTAGTTTCTGTACAAACTTCGTGATTCGACTCTCTACAGATTATTAGATCCGACTCGATAAACAACTAACAAATTTTCAGAATTTTCACAGCTTCAGTTACTGAACTTAATTGGCCACTTAAAAATATCAAACGACTTCAAAAAAATATGAATCCAGCGCCATTAGAAGCGTTTTTCAAAAATCTACGTTTTTGGCTTCAGAAAATCCGTTTTTCGATAAATAATAACCAAGTTACAGCCAGTTGAAGTTGGCTGTAAACACCATTCAGCATCCTGATTTCGACATTTTATGGCAATATAACACGCTTAAACAATCGATACGTTAACTATAAACGATCAAGAACAGATTTATCAATCATATATCATCATGTACATCATACTCATGCAAACCCTAATCATCATATATGGTTTTTATCACAAAACGCAGCCTAATGATTCCTGATTCCATTAATCATCATAATCGCAAACTAGCATAATTTATCGAACTAAACATCGTACACCTTCATGATAATGATTCTACCACTACACTCTAGCATGATCAAGAGTTTATAAATCCTAGTATGACTTTGCAAACAATGATAAACTCTAACCTTTAACAATGAAGATAAATGATCCGAGAATTAGATGGGAGCCGAATCGGATGATGATGAAGATCGCGACCGAGAGGAAAGTGGGAAGGCTGTTTGCGACCGAGAGAGGGATGAGGAGGCTGCCGTCGACTTGTTTCTTGTGCTAGGGTTTGTGTGTGTGTTTTTGTTTTTGAAACATAACACATGCATATATAGGGTGCATGAAGGAAAAGAAAAAGGAAAAAGAAAAAGGGTTTGCGAATAGGTGCTCGCGGCCGCAAGGGTTTGGGTGGGTCGGTTTGGGTCTATAACTTGATCCTCAAGTTTCGCTCAACTCCTTGAGTCGCAAGGAAATGAGGTCGACTCGTTTCGCGGCTCGGTTCGATTCGTCTATCTATTTATCATATATATATATTTTTTATAACAAAAATCACGGATTCGAAACATGGCAACATAACTCACCGAACTTATAAACGTTTAATACACATAGCACGTAATTCACTTGATAAACGAAGTTATCGTAATTATTTCGAGCGTGCAATTTAAATCTCCGAATCAATTTAGCGTAGGAACGAATAACCGTGAAGTAGTGCGTTTAAGATACCTGAAAAACCGGGATGTCACATTATCCCATGTTGAAAGAATTTTCGTCCCAAAAATTGAGTAAACGCGGTTTAGAATGCAGCGTACATGTTTAGAGTGCCACGCACAAAGATTTAGTTCGTTAACAATGGTACACGAAATTACAAGAAATTCCCAGGTTGTCACATCATCCCCATGTTGAAAGAATTTTCGTCCCGAAAATTTAGTTGGTTGTATCGTTAACTTGTTGCTCAGCTGCAAAAAGGTGTGGGTATTTCCTTTTCATCTGGTACTCTCTTTCCCACGTGAACTCCGGTCCATGCTTAGAGTCCCAACGAACCTTGACGATCGGTATCTTGCTGTGCCTTCGAGTCTTGATCTCACGATCCATGATCTCGATAGGTTGTTCCACAAAGTGCAGTTGTTCATCCACTTGAATATCATCCAATGGAATGACTAGGGTTTCATCTGATAGACACTTCTTCAGATTTGACACGTGAAAAACGTTGTGAACTCCACTGAGTTCGGCAGGAAGGTCTAATTGATAAGCTACGGGTCCGATACGTTTCAAGATCACAAACGGACCTACGTACCGTGGGTTTAGTTTGCCTCGTTTTCCAAAGCGGATTACACCCTTCCAGGGTGACACCTTCAGTAGGACGCGGTCGCCTACTTGAAATTCGAGTGGTTTGCGTCGTTGATCAGCGTAGCTTTTCTGTCGATCTCGTGCCGCCGCCATGCGGTTTCTGATTTGTACAATCTTTTCAGTAGCCTCAAGTATCAACTCAGGGCCTGTGAGTTGACTGTCACCGACTTCTGCCCAACAGACCGGTGATCTACATTTACGACCGTATAATGCCTCAAACGGTGCTGCCGATATACTCGTATGGTAACTGTTGTTATACGAGAATTCCACTAAAGGCAGATGGATTTCCCAACTATTCTCGAAGTCTACCACGCATGCCCTAAGCATGTCTTCCAAGGTCTGTATGGTCCTTTCGCTTTGACCATCAGTCTGAGGGTGATAAGCTGTGCTCATATCTAAGCGTGTACCCAACGCTTTCTGAAGTGACTGCTAAAAGTTGGACGTGAAACGAGCATCTCTGTCTGAGATGATGGACGTTGGCACTCCGTGCCGAGAAACTACTTCCTTAATGTAGATGCGAGTCAACTTATCCATCTTATCTGTATCTTTAATCGCTAGGAAGTGTGCGGACTTAGTTAAACGGTCCACAATCACCCAGATGGTATCGCAACCACCCAAAGTTCGCGGGAGTTTAGTGATGAAGTCCATCGAGATCTGATCCCATTTCCACACCGGGATCTCAGGTTGTTGGAGTAGCCCCGATGGCTTCTGATACTCTACCTTGACTTTCGCACAAGTCAAACACTTGCTCACGTAGGTGGCTATATCAGCTTTCATGTTGGGCCACCAGTACGCAGCTTTAAGGTCTTGATACATCTTATCCGAACAAGGATGGACAGAGCATCGGGATTTGTGAGCTTCGTCCATGACTAGCTTTCTGAGGTCTCCGTAGAGAGGTACCCATATACGATTCATGAAATACCGGGCTCCATTGGGTTTTACTTCCCAATCGCGTTCCATTTTTCCCACCGATTCTACCTTGATGTTTTCTTCCTTAACTGCTTCTAACTGCGCGTCGCGTATCTGTTCGGGTAACCCCGAATGAATGGTGAACTGTAGTGCTCGTACCCGACGAGGTTTCAAGTGCTCCTTCCTACTGAGGGCATCAGCTACCATGTTAGCTTTACCCGGGTGATACCGAATGGCACATTCATAATCGTTCAAGAGTTCGACCCAGCGACGCTGTCGCATGTTCAACTCCTTCTGGTCAAAGATGTGTTGGAGGCTCTTGTGATCTGTATAGATTGTGCACTTTGTTCCATACAGGTAGTGTCTCCAAATCTTAAGCGCAAACACCACTGCTCCCAATTCCAGGTCATGTGTTGTGTAGTTTTTCTCGTGACCTTCAATTGTCGGGACGCATACGCGATGACTTTATCACGTTGCATGAGCACGCATCCCAATCCCTGAATGGAAGCATCACAATATACTACAAAATCATCAGTCCCTTCCGGCAAGGACAGAATGGGTGCACTGCAAAGTTTCTGCTTCAGCAATTGAAATGCCGCTTCCTGCTTGTCACCCCAAGCATACTTGATGCCTTTCTGGGTGAGGGTGGTAAGCGGTTGCGCGATCTTTGAAAATCCCTCGATGAAACGTCTGTAGTAACCAGCCAAACCCAAGAATTGGCAGACTCCGTCGGTGTCCTGGGTGCTTCCCAGTTTTTGATAGCTTCAATCTTGGCGGGGTCGACGTGGATACCCTTTTCATTCACGATATGCCCGAGGAACTGAACTTCCCGAATCCAGAAATCACACTTTGAAAGCTTGGCATATAGTTTCTCCTGTTGAAGTAATTCCAGCAGTAATCGTAGATGTTCAGCATGTTCTGCTTCACCTTTAGAGTAGATGAGTATGTCATCGATGAACACAATGACAAACTTGTCGAGATACGGTTTACACACGCGGTTCATGAGGTCCATGAACACCGCGGGTGCGTTGGTGAGACCGAAGGGCATGACCAAGAACTCATAATGGCCATACCGAGTACGAAATGCCGTCTTAGCGATATCCTCCTCCCTGACGCGTAACTGGTGATAACCGGACCGTAGATCAATCTTGGAGTAGTAGCTTGACCCTTGAAGTTGGTCGAAGAGATCGTCGATGCGAGGTAATGGGTATCGGTTCTTGACAGTAACCTTATTGAGTTCCCTGTAATCGATGCACATGCGGAAGGTCCCGTCCTTCTTCTTGACAAAAAGGACTGGAGCTCCCCATGGCGAAGTACTGGGTCGGATAAATCCTTTTTCTAACAATTCCTGAAGTTGGGTAGATAGCTCTTGCAACTCGGCTGGAGCTAAACGGTATGGGGCCTTGGCGATAGGAGTTGCATGGTTCGCCAATTCGATTTCAAACTCCACTTGTCGATGTGGTGGAAGACCAGGTAACTCCTCTAGAAATACATCGGAAAAATCACGGACGACGGGGATGTCTTCTATACGTTTCTCGTCCTTAGGCTGTTCGGTAACCAGTGCGAGCAAAGCGAAGGAGTTCTTCCTCCGAAGATACTTCTGTGCTTGCATGTAAGAGATGATGTTTGTGACGACGCCTGCCTTCTCGCCTTGCACCGTCAAGATTTCGTCGTTAGAGAGAGGAATACGGATAGATTTTTCGAAGCAGAGAACTTCGGCTCGGACGTCGGATAGCCAGTCCATTCCGACTACCATGTCAAAACTACCCAGAGTAGTTGTCATCAGATCAATGGTAAAGGTGTGACCCGCGAGTTTGAGTTGATAGCCGGATACTATATGGGTCACATCTACAGATTTACCATCGGCTAGTTCTATGACGTAAGGGGTCTCTAGGGGTTTGGGCGTGAGATTTAGGTTCTTCCTAAAAGACTCAGATATAAAACTCCTATCCGCACCCGTATCAAAAAGCACAGTAGCAAAATGTTCATTAAGGGGAAACTTACTGGTGACCACGTTCGAGTCGTTTCTGGCCTCTCCGCGGCCCAGCGTAAATGCACGCCCTTTGGCACCTCCTCTGCCACCGTTTCCATTGTTGTTGTTGTTATTGTTGTTGTTGTGGTTATTGTGGTTGTGGTTGTTCCCACCATTGTTGTTGTTGTTACGAAGCTGCGGGCAGTCTCGTTTGAAGTGGGCAGTGCTACCACACTGATAGCATCCCCGGTTAACACCCTGCTGCTGACCCTGGGGTTGATTTTGATTTTGTCGGGACATGATTTCCCCGCGACAATCCTTTGCCGCATGTCCCACTTTGCCACATCGTTGGCAGCGATTCCCGGCACAAGGGCCGTGATGATGAAGGTTACAGCGATTACACTGCGGCTTTCGACCTACATATCCGCTTGCGTTCTAGGTGTTGTTGGCGGGCTGATTATTATGACCCCGGTGGCTGTTGAAATTATTGAACCGTTTCTGGTTCCCCTGTTGTGGCTGGGATGACGAAGACTGTCGAGCAGACGAGTCTTCAAACTTTCTTTTATTATCAGGGGGCACTTCAGTTGTACCCCAAGATGGCAACTTCTTTTGTTCCACCGCCTTATCAGTGAGTTTGTGTGCCAACCTGATTGCTTGATGTTCAGTCACAGGGTTGCTAGCCATTACCATACCCTGGATCTCGGGGACCAGACCCCCAAGGTAAAACTCGAGTCGTTTCTCAACGGTGTTGGCTAGATCGGGACATAGAAATACCAAGTCGTGATGTTTCGCTGTGTATGCTTCGATTTCAGATCCCACCATCTTGTGGTTCCATAAGGCTTGCTCCAACTGCTGAACCCTGTCTCGTGGACAGTACTCCTCTTTGATTAGGGCCTTAAACTCGGCCCAGGCCATTGCATTTGCAGCAATAAGTCCACGCGTTTGGACTTGTGCATTCCACCAAGTTAGTGCCCCATCCTCCAATGTTGAGGCAGCATACTTGACCTTGTTGGCCTCCAGACAATTGCACATTTCGAACACTGATTCGGACTTTTCGTTCCAGCGGACCAGTCCTATGGGTCCTTCTGCCCCCGTGAATTTGCTCGGCTTCATATCGAGAAACATCTTGTAGGGGTTAAGACCCCCTCCTGCTGACAGAGGACAGGTAGTCAGCGAGAAATTTTACCAGCCCAACTATTAGATTTTCCCATGAAAATTTAATAATGGTTACCTGCCGGTTGGTTTTGAACACCCGCTAGAGCAGCATTCACGTGCTCTTGGTTCATTGCGGCTAATTCTTCGGGCGTCATGTTGAGGTTTCCGCGACGTCCAGTTGCCATTTTAGATCTTCGTAAGACAACATAAACACACACCGATAAGTCTATATATCCAATATAGTTATCCTATTCCATACTTAAATAATTCCCCAAATTATGTCAACCCAAATAAATTAAACAGTCAAAAGAAATATTCCATAAAATTTCAACGTCTTACAAAATGCCAACCAAACATATCAGTTTACTATAAAATCTCAAGTTTAAACATAAGTAGGAAAATAAATAGACTGAAGGAAAGCAAATAAAATAAGCGAGACGTGTCAGTTTTCTACGTCTCCATCCCCCAAATCGCTATCATTACCGTCATCCTCCGCGGCGTTTCCAGCTTCTACAGCTGGGTCTTCCTCCGGATCCTCCTCTGGATCCTCCTCTTCTTCCTCTACCTGCACTGGAGGGGCCGGTACTGGTGCGGGTACTGGAACAGGTGCCTGATTCTGTTCTAGTTCTTGAATTCTCCAGCTAGACTCAAGAACTCTGTCTTCGAGCCAGTCAGCCCTTAGCTGCTCAGCACGAAGATCTCTAGCCAATGTGTTACGAGCTATCTTACTCTCATGTTGCTCTTCCTCAAGCGATCCAGTCTTACCTGTTAATTGTCGTATCATCCATCCCTGTGCTAGGATGGTTTCATGCATTCTCTCTAGTTGTTCTTGTTGCTTTCTTATCATATCTCTAAGTAGGTCGTTCCCTACTTCTAACGAGTTAACCGGTTCGACCGGCATAGCGATGGTCGGGCGTGAGGACGACTCCTCCCCTAGAGCGAGCCTTTTTCTCGCAGCTGAGCGTGTCTCCACGCCATGAGGTGGTGAGGGTTCCACCATAGGTGCCTTTCCCGGCGCCCTTGGTTGCGAAAGTTTGTCGGATGATGATGATGATGACATTGCCTGTTAGGTTGTAGTTAGTTACGAGTTGCATTCATTTCTATTATGCATTCATATTCTACATAACACAGTTGTGGTACATCACATAACAAGATATAACAGTTCGGTGCCAAACTACGTCTAGTGTCGTGTAATCAGCTATAGTTTAGGTCTACTTTTAATGCAAACCTGGTTCTCTATAGCTAGAGGCTCTGATACAATCTGTCACACCCTCAATTTCCACTTGCGGAGTTTTACCGCGAGACGTGTGAACAAACCAGAATCTGAGACACTTGTAATGTCGAACGACTCTATATGAATTGTTTATACGTTTTCCAAAATCATTTGTTTAACCATTCATAGTTAATTTTAAATTGTCTTAGTTTGGTTTCAATGTTTAGCGAAAGCATTAGTTTTTAAAGTTGAGCGGAAGCATTAAAGTAAGGTAAAGGAACGGGCGCCAACACAAACGCCAAAACTAAAGAAAAACCCAAACAATATTCATAATGAGACTCGATAAAAAGATGTCTTGATCAATGCAAGTGAGTGCACCTAGAGCTCCTAGCGTCCTGAGAAACATGTAAAGAAACAAGTGTCAACATTAAAGAAGAGTGAGTTCACAGGTTTTCATAAGTTCATTTGTTCGGTTATAAGTTTGTTTCCCCCGTTATCCCTAACCCGGGATAACGATTTAGTTCCATTATTCCCAACCCGGAATAATACTGATGGTTCCATTATTCCTTACCCGGATTAATAATGATGTTCCATTATTCCTAACCCGGAATAATAACGTTGTTGGTTCCATTATCCCTAACCCGGGATAATATTGTTGATTCGTAATTAAGTTCAATGTTAACATGTAGGTAGCGAGCCTAATGTTATGTCACGTAAGTGTTCACGATCGAAGCTGACTGTTGTGCCTCCGTGTTGCCAGGCCTATCACTGACCATGGCAAAGTTAGGCCAACTTAATCACCCGTTGACCATACCCGGTCGGCTAGCGCGACTAGCTCGGGTGGGGCTTGTCGGGCCCAGTAGTACTACTTATAATTTCGCCGCTATCTAACCCAATACTAACGATCCGAGAGTTTTTCGAGGACTTGTGTTATATAGCTGCTTAGTGACCATAACGTACATTAACATTAACTTAGTTACCGAATAGTTTAATGACGTTAATTTTGTGTAACGTAAAGAGATAGAGTTGTAGAGTGTATACATGCTTCTCCCCCTGTTGTTTAAAACCGGATAAAGTTAGGGGCCGTGAACTCACCTTTAGTTGCTTGGTTAGTGTAACACAGAAGTTGCAAATGATGGGACCGTTAATTGCGTCCTAACAAGTCAATTGATTTAAAGTTAGTGTGTGAACACACCAATACAAACCCTACACATAACTAACACACAATGCGGTACACACAATAACAAATCCTAACACTCAATCATGCATGCAAGTATCATCATACCAACATAGTGATCAAAACAATTTATCATGAACACAATCCAATCCATGCAACACTTTGGTACACACATTCGCAAGTTATCAAGTTTCAGCTTGTATACTCATAATTAGGCCGTTTTCGAGGATTTTTATAAAATAGTTCCAATGTTCCAAAAATTTCAATTTTATGTAAACTTTTCAAGTTCTAACACTTTACTGATTACTCATAAATATTAATATACTAGGCTGCAGTCAGATTCGTCGCTTTCTGACTGCAGTCCACGGGAGAATTTATTTAAAAATCACCATTCCTCCAATTAACAAAATTCCAGTGGGAGTTTCCCGGAAATTTCCATATCTACTTGCTGTACAAATTTCGTGATTCGACTCTCTACAGATTATTAGATCCGACTCGATAAACAACTAATAAATTTTCAGAATTTTCACAGCTTCAGTTACTGAATTTAATTGGCCACTTAAAAATATCAAACGACTTCAGAAAAATATGAATCCAACGCCATTAGAAGCGTTTTTCAAAAATCTACGTTTTAGGCTTCAGAAAATCCGTTTTTCGATAAATAATAACCAAGTTACAACCAGTTGAAGTTGGCTGTAAACACCATTCAGCATCCTGATTTCGACATTTTATCGCAATATAACACGCTTAAACAATCGATACGTTAACTATAAACGATCAAGAACAGATTTATCAATCATATATCATCATGTACATCATACTCATGCAAACCTTAATCATCATATATGGTTTTTATCACAAAACGCAGCCTAATGATTCCTGATTCCATTAATCATCATAATCGCAAACTAGCATAATTTATCGAACTAAACATCGTACACCTTCATGATAATGATTCTACCACTACACTCTAGCATGATCAAGAGTTTATAAATCCTAGTATGACTTTGCAAACAATGATAAACTCTAACCTTTAACAATGAAGATCAATGATCCGAGAATTAGATGGGAGCCGAATCGGATGATGATGAAGATCGCGACCAAGAGGAAAGTGGGAAGGCTGTTTGCGACCGAGAGAGGGATGAGGAGGCTGCCGTCGACTTGTTTCTTGTGCTAGGGTTTGTGTGTGTGTTTTTGTTTTTGAAACATAACACATGCATATATAGGGTGCAAGAAGGAAAAGAAAAAGGAAAAAAGAAAAAGGGTTTGCGGATAGGTGCTCGCGGCCGCAAGGGTTTGGGTGGGTCGGTTTGGGTCTATAACTTGATCCTCAAGTTTCGCTCAACTCCTTGAGTCGCAAGGAAATGAGGTCGACTTGTTTCGCGGCTCGGTTCGATTCGTCTATCTATTTATCATATATATATTTTTTATAACTAAAAATCACGGATTCGAAACATGGCAACATAACTCACCGAACTTATAAACGTTTAATACACATAGCACGTAATTCACTTGATAGGTTCACGAAGTTATCGTAATTATTTCGAGCGTGCAATTTAAATCTCCGAATCAACTTGTATAATACTTTTCGCATTCATTCTCCCAAAGCTGCATAAAAATTGAAAATATCAAAAGATACAATATTTGCAGTACAAAAGATTCCAAAATTTGGAACACCACCTTAAGTCGAGCCTTCATGTCTTTGACTGTACGGGAGTACATACCTGAGCTCTCAAGGTCTCGCATCACCCATATATACAGATATCAATTAGCTATATTCACCTGTGAGATGAAATATGAGAATCTCGATACATGAGTATATTCTTAGGTAACACAGTTGAGCATGTTCCTAAAATTACCTAACGTATCTTGAAACAATTGAGAAATGTGTCGAGGTTTAAGTGGATCACTATAATGACAATTCAAGTTAATCTGTTTAGAACTTAAAGTTTTATAAAGATCAAGGATACTTGTGATATGTCTAACTGTTATGTTCCTCTAATACGAACTCACAAAAATATGTTTGTAAATATGGTTTGTAACAAATTTACTTTTCATTTCAAAAAAACCCAAAAAAAATCATTTATTTCTATCTTAGTTATGACTACCAATGATGGAAAGTGGATCTTCAAAATCCAGATTTGCAGAACGCTGAGAGATCCAGAAGACAACAGGTTGGGAGCATATTTGAAATTAAGAAAAAGTTTTGAAAAGATCAAAAGTTCATTAATTTGAAACTTTACATTGCCTAAAAACATCAGTTTGTTCATAAAGTGTTCAACCAAGGTCATTAAGATGGACTTGGTAGACAAATAAGTTAACCAAGGTCATTAACTTGGACTTGGTCAACTGAGTGGGTCATTAAAAATTGAAAATTTGAAGTTTAAAGGTTACCTCGCACGACTTGGATGTCACCTCATACGAGTTGGAGTTCAACTCGTACGAGTTGGACACCTCGCACAAATCAGAAGCTAACTCGTACGAAGTGACCTAGGTCCTATATATATGAGGCAACTCGTGCGAAGTGGTCATTCACTACTTGTGCGAGTTGAGAAAACCCTTTGTGCAATTTGTACTGTGACATCCCGGCTTTTCAAGTATCTTAAACGCGCTATTTTATAGTTATTCACTCCTACGCTAATTTAATTCGGAAAATTAAATTACACGCTCGCAATAACTACGCTAACTTTGTGAATCTATAGGGTAAATTACGTGTTATGTGTTATTAGACGGGTTGTATCTGAATTATGATGTGTTATTAGACGTTTGTGAATCTATTGCGTCTCACTCCAAATACGTGATTTAATATTTTATAAACTCCATGTCGCAAATAATATTGTAGTAACTTTTAATTATAAACCGAATCAAGCCTGTGAAACTTTCGACTTCGCGACCAAGCAAACCAAACCCGCCACCCACACCCCCTTGCGACCCACACCTCCTTGCGGCCCAAGGAAATAACCCAAACTTGAGGCCCAAGGCACTAACCCAAACTGCCCCCGCCCCTTGTTATATTTATATGTATGTATGCATGGGATATTTAAAAAAAAAATAATCAAAACCCTAATCCCTAGAAGAAGGTCGACGGCAGCCCCCCCCCCTCTCATGGTCGCGCATGTCTACGCCCCTCGGATTGATTCCAAGCTTGTCCCGGTTCACTAATCATCATCGTTTCAAGGTTAGGGTTTAATTGTTTGCGATTCACACTAGGTTTTGTGTAATCTTGATCATGATTATGTGCTTGTATGATTATTAGTATGAAAAAGTGTTGCGGTGTATGATTAGTTCGAATGAATATGCGAATCTTTGCGGTTGTAATGATATGTTGAATACTAAAATCGTAGACTGCTTTTTATCGATAAAGATCATGATATATATTTAGGGTTTGCATGAATATTGATATATATGATGATATTTGACAAGTTAACCTGCTGTTAATCAATACAACTAAGCGTCATGACCGTTTAAACATATTCTAATGCGATAAAGTCAAAAACAGTAAGCTGATTGACATTTACAGCCAACTTCAGTTGGCTGTAACCTGATCATTATTTATCGAAAAGTGGATTTTCTGAAGCCTAAAACTTGTATTTTTGAAAAAAAACGCTTCAAATGGTGTTGGATTCATATTTTTCTGAGGTCGTTTGCTATTTTTAAATGGTCATTTAGTGCAGCAGCTGAAGCTACGTAAATTCTGCAGAATTTACAGGTTGTTTATCGAGTCAGATCTCATAGTCTGTATGGGGTTAGGTCACGAAATTTGTACAGTAACTGGAGACGGAAATTTACGAAAATCTCCCACTGGATTTTTTTTAATTGGAAGAATGATGATTAAAAAATAATTTTTCTCGTGGACTGCAGTCAGAAAGCGACGAATCTGACTGTAGCCTAGTATATAAATGTTTATAAATAATTGTTAAAGATTTAGGATTTGAAAATTTTACACAAAATTCTACAGTCTAATTGACATCTCCTGTAAAAAAATTGGAATTTTTGGAACATTGGAACTATTTTATAAAAACCATCGAAAACAGCCAAGTTATGAGCGTACAAGCTGAAACATGATAACTTGCGTTTGTGTGTACCTAAGTGTTGTATGAGCTAATCTGTGTTTATGACAAGTTGGTTTGATCATTATTTTGTATGATGATACTTTGCATGCATGGTTATGGTTTCGAATTGGTTATTACGTGTGCCGTACTGTGTGTTAGTTATGCGTAGGGTTTTGTGTCAGTGTGTTCACACACTAACTTTGAATCGGTTGACATGTTAGGACACGATTAGTGGTTCCATCAATAGCTTCTTTTGCGTTATTCTAACCGAGCAATTTAAGGTGAGTTCACGGCCCCTATTTTATCCGGTTTTAAACAACAGGGGGAGAAACATGTACACGCTCTACAACTCTATCTTTTTACGTTATGCGAAATTAACGTCGTTAACTATTCGGTAACTAAGTTAATGTTAATATACGTTATGGTCACTAAGTAGCTTTATCACGGCAGTCCCCAACCAACTTTCGGATTGTTAGTATTGGGTTAGATAGCGGGGAAATTATGGTAGTACTACTGGGCCCGACAAGCCCAACCCGAGCTAGTCGCGCTAGCGACCGGGAATGGTCAACGGGTGATTAATTTGGCCTAACTTTCGCCATGGTCAGTGATAGACCTTGCAACACTAAGGCAACAACAGTCAGCTTCGATCGCGAACTCTTATGTGACGTAACTTTAGGCTCGCTACCTACATGTTAACATTGAACTTATTTACGAACCAACATTATTATTCCGGGTTAGGAATAATGGAACTATGTCGTTATCCCGGGTTAGGGATAACGGGGAAAAACAATCTTTTAAACCGAACTTGTGAACTTATAAAAACCTGTGAACTCACTCTTCTTTAATGTTGACACTTGTTTCTTTACATGTTTCTCAGGATGCTAGGAGCGCTAGGTGCACTAACTTGTATTTGATCAACACATTTTATCTAGTCTTTATTTATGAACAATTTTTGGGATTTTGGTTTTGGCGTTGATGTTGGCGCCCGTTACTTTACTTTAATGCTTCCGCTAAACTTTGAAACCATGATATTTTGAAAATGACTATGAATGTTTACAACAAATGTTTTTGGAAAACGTTTAAATAAATCATATAGAGTCGTTCGATATTGCTAGTGTCTGAGATTCTGGTTTGATCACACGCCTCGCGGTAATACTCCGCAAGTAGAAATTGAGGGTATGACAGATTGGTATCAGAGCCTCTAGCTATAGAGAACCAGGTTTGCATTAAAAGTAGACCTAAACTATAGCTGTTACACGACACTAGACTTAGTTGGCACCGAACTGTGATATCTTGTTGTGTGTTATACTACAATTGTTCTATGTAAGATATATATGTATATTCTGATATACGCAACTCGTAACTAACTACACCAACCCAGCAGGCTATGTCATCGTCATCATCCGACATATCTCGACAATCAAGGGCGCCGGGGAAGGCACCCATGGTCGAACCCTCACCACCTTGTGGCGTGGAGACACGCTCAGCTGCTAGGAAAAGACTCGCTCTAGGAGGGGAGTCGTCCTCCCGTCCGACCACCGCTATACCGGTCGAACCGGTCAACTCTTTAGGAGTGGGGGACGATCTACTTAGAGATGTGCTAAGGAAACAACAGGAACATCTGGAGAGAATGCAGGAGACTATCGAAGCACAGGGATGGCTGATACGTCAGCTGTCTGGTAAAACTGGAGAGCTCGAGGAAGAGCAATATGAGAATAAGAGAGTTCGAAACATTTTAGCTAAGGACTTTCATGCTGAGCGGCTGAGGGCTGACTGGCTCGAAGACAGAGTTCTTGAGTCCTGTTGGAGGATTCACGAACTGGACCAGCACCAAGCACCACCTATCCCAGTACCTGCACCAGCACCGGCCCCCCCAGTGCCGGTAGAGGACGAAGAGGAGGATCCAGAGGAAGACCCGGAGGAGGAAGAGCCGGGACAGGACCCGGCTGTTGAAGATGAAAACGCTGAAGAGGATGACGGCAGTGATAACGACTTGGGAGATGGAGATATAGATGACTAACTCGTCTCGCCAATCTCCGTTTTGTTTCCTTTAGTTTGTTTGTTTTCACTTATGTTTGAACTTGAAAATTTTATAATTAAACTGAGATGTTTGGTTGGTATTTTGTGAGACATTGCAATTTATTTAATCGAATGTTCCTTTTGATTGTTTAATTTGTTGGGTTGACATAAATTGTGTGATTATTGAAGTGTGGAAAATGATAACTATATTGAATATATACTTATCGGTGTGTGTTTGTGTTGTCTTGCGAAGATCTGAAATGGCAACTGGTCTTCGCGGAAACCTCAACATGTTAACTGAAGAATTGGCCGCTTTAATCCAAGAACACGTGAATGTTGCTCTAGCAGGCGTTCCTAACCCACCAGCAGGTAACCATTATTAAATTTTCATGGGAAAATCTAATAGTTTGGCTAGTAGACTTTCTCGGTGACTACCTATCCTCTATCCTCAAGAGGGGGTCTTAACCCCTACAAGATGTTCCTGGATGCAAAACCGAGCAAGTTCACGGGAGTTGAAGGACCCATAGGACTGGTCAGTTGGATTGAAAAGTCTGAATCTTTTTTCGAAATGTGCAATTGCCTTGAAGCTAATAAGGTCAAGTATGCTGCCTCGACGTTGGAAGATAGGGCATTAACCTGGTGGAACGCACAAGTTCAAAGGCGTGGACTTGTTGCGGCGAACGCAATGGCCTGGACCGAATCTAAGGCCCTAATCAAGGAGGAATATTGTCTGCGGGACAGAGTTCAGCAGTTGGAACAAGCGTTATGGAACCACAAGATGGTCGGGACATAAATTGAAGCGTACACAGCAAGAAATCATGATCTGGTGTTCCTTTGTCCCGATTTGGCTAACACCATCGATAAACGACTTGAGTTCTATCTTGGGGGTCTGGTCCCTGAGATCCAGGGCATGGTAATGTCTAGCAACCCTACGACGGAGCATCAAGCGAATAGGCTGGCGCATAAACTCACCGATAAGGCGGTGGAGCAAAGGAAGTTGCCACCTAGGGGTACAACTGAAATTATCCCTGACAAGAAAAGAAAATTTGAAGACTCACCTGCTCGATATTCTTCATCAGCCCAACCACAAGGAAACCAGAAGCGGTCCAACAACTTCAACAACAATCGGGGTCACAACAATCAATCTGCCAACAATGCCCAGAACTCGAGCGGCTATGCGGGTCGAAAACCGCAATGTAATCGTTGTAACCTCCATCATCACGGTCCTTGCGCCGGAAATCGCTGCCAACGATGTGGCAAAGCAGGACACGCGGCAAAGGATTGTCGCGGGGAGATCATGTCACGACAAAATCAGAACCAGCACCAGGGTCAGCAGCAGGGTAATAACCGGGGATGCTATCAGTGCGGTAGCACTGCCCATTTCAAGCGAGACTGCCCGCAACTTCGCAACAACAACAATGGTGGGAATAACAACAACAACCACAACAACAACAACAACAATAACAACAATGGCAACAATGGAAATGGTGGCACAGGAGGTGCCAAAGGTCGTGCATTCACGCTGGGCCGTGGAGAGGCTAGAAACGACTCGAATGTGGTCACCGGTAAGTTTCCCGTTAACAATCATTTTGCTACTGTACTTTTTGATACGGGTGCAGATAAGAGTTTTATATCTGAGTCTTTTAGGAAGAACCTAAATCTCACACCTAAACCCCTAGAGACCCCTCACCTAGTGACCGGCTGTCAACTTAAACTCGCGGGTCACACCTTTACCATTGATCTGATGACAACTACCCTGGGTAGTTTTGATGTGGTAGCTGGAATGGACTGGCTATCCGACGTCCGAGCTGAAGTTTTCTGTTTCGAGAAAGCTATCCATATCCCGCTCTCTAATGATGAAGTCTTGATGGTGCAAGGCGAGAAGGCAGGCGCTGTCACGAACATCATCTCTTACATGCAAGCTCAGAAGTATCTTCGGAAGAAGAACTCTTTTGCTTCGATCGCACTGGTGACCGAGCAGTCTAAGGACGAGAAGCAGATTGAAGATATCCCCGTCGTCCGTGACTTTCCCGATGTGTTTCCAGAGGAGTTACCCGGTCTTCCACCACATCGACAAGTGGAGTTTGAAATCGAATTGGCGAACCATGCGACTCCTATCGCCAAGGCCCCGTACCGCTTAGCTCCAGCAGAGCTGCAGGAGCTGTCTACCCAACATCAAGAATTGTTGGAGAAAGGATTTATCCGACCTAGTACTTCGCCATGGGGAGCTCCGGTCCTTTTTGTCAAGAAGAAGGACGGGACCTTCCGCATGTGCATCGACTACAGGGAACTCAATAAGGTTACCGTCAAGAACTGGTACCCCTTACCTCGCATCCACGATCTTTTCGACCAGCTTCAGGGGTCAAGCTACTACTCCAAGATTGATCTACGGTCCGGTTATCACCAGCTACGCGTCAGGGAGGAGGATATCTCCAAGACGGCATTTCGCACTCGGTATGCCCATTATGAGTTCTTGGTCATGCCCTTCGGTCTCACCATTGCACCCGCGGTGTTCATGGACCTCATGAACCGCGTGTGTAAGCCGTATCTCGACAAGTTTGTCATCATGTTCATCGATGATATACTCATCTACTCTAAGGGTGAAGAAGAACATGCTGAGCATCTGCGATTATTCCTGGAACTACTTCAACAGGAGAAACTATATGCCAAATTTTCGAAGTGTGATTTCTGGATTCGGGAAGTTCAGTTCCTCGGGAATATCGTGAATGAAAAGGGTATTCACGTTGATCCCGCCAAGATCGATGCTATCAAGAACTGGGAAGCACCCAGGACACCGACAGAGATCCGCCAATTTTTGGGTTTGGCTGGTTACTACAGACGTTTCATCGAGGGATTTTCCAAGATTGCGCAACCGCTTACCACTCTCACTCAGAAGGACACCAAGTATGCTTGGGGTGACAAACAGGAAGTAGCATTTCAATTACTGAAACAGAAGCTTTGCAGTGCGCCCATTTTGTCCTTGCCGGAGGGGACAGATGATTTTGTGGTATATTGTGATGCTTCCATTCAGGGATTGGGATGTGTACTCATGCAACGTGATAAGGTCATCACGTATGCATCCCGACAGTTGAAAGTTCACGAGAAGAACTACACGACACATGACTTGGAATTGGGAGCAGTTGTGTTTGCACTTAAGATTTGGAGACACTATCTATATGGATCAAGGTGCACAATCTACACGGATCACAAGAGCCTCCAGCATATTTTTGACCAGAAGGAGTTGAACATGCGACAGCGTCGCTGGGTTGAACTCCTGAACGATTATGAATGTGCCATTCGGTATCACCCGGGTAAAGCTAACGTGGTAGCTGATGCCCTTAGTCGGAAGGAGCACTTGAAACCTCGTCGGGTACGAGCACTACAGTTCACAATTCATTCTGGGTTACCCGAACAGATACGCGACGTGCAGCTAGAAGCAGTTAAGGAAGGGAACATCAAGGCCGAATCTGTGGGAAAGATGGAACACGATTGGGAAGTGAGACCCAATGGTGCCCGGTATTTCATGAATCGTATATGGGTACCTCTCTACGGAAACCTCAGGAAGCTAGTTATGGACGAAGCTCATAAATCCCGATACTCTGTCCATCCTGGTTTGGATAAGATCTATCAAGACCTTAAAGCCGTGTACTGGTGGCCCAACATGAAAGCAGATATAGCCACCTACGTGAGCAAGTGTTTGACTTGTGCAAAAGTCAAGGTGGAATACCAGAAGCCATCAGGGCTACTTCAACAACCTGAGATCCCAGTGTGGAAATAGGATCAGATCTCGATGGACTTTATCACTAAACTCCCACGAACTCCGGGTGGTTGCAATACCATCTGGGTGATCATGGATCGTCTAACTAAATCTGCACACTTCCTAGCGACCAAAGAGACAGATAAGATGGATAAGTTGACTCGCATCTACATTAAGGAAGTAGTTTCTCGGCACGGGGTGCCAAAGTCCATCATTTCTGACAGAGATGCTCGTTTCACGTCAACTATTGGCAGTCACTTCAGAAAGTGTTGGGTACACGCTTAGATATGAGCACAGCTTATCACCCTCAGACGGATGGTCAAAGTGAAAGAACCATTCAGACCTTGGAGGACATGGTTAGGGCATGCGTGGTAGACTTTGGGAACAGTTGGGAAGTCCTCTGCCTTTGGTGGAATTCTCGTATAACAACAGTTACCATACGAGTATTCAGGCAGCACCGTTTGAAGCATTATATGGTCACAAATGTAGATCACTGGTATGTTGGGCAGAAGTTGGTGACAGTCAACTCACAGGTCCTGAGTTGATACTTGAGGCTACTGAAAAGATTGTGCAAATCAGAAACCGCATGGCAGCGGCACGAGATCGACAGAAAAAATACGCTGATCAACGACGCAAACCACTCGAATTTCAAGTAGGTGACCGCGTCCTACTGAAAGTGTCACCCTGGAAGGGTGTAATTCGTTTTGGGAAACGAGGCAAACTAAATCCACGGTACGTAGGCCCGTTTGTGATTTCAAAGCGTATCGGGCCTGTAGCTTATCAGTTAGACCTTCCTACCGAACTCAGTGGAGTTCACAACATTTTTCACGTGTCCAATCTGAAGAAGTTCCTATCAGATGAGACCCTAGTCATTCCATTGGATGAGATTCAAGTGGATGAGCAACTGCATTTTGTGGAACTACCTATCGAGATCATGGACCGTGAGATTAAGACTCGAAGGCACAGCAAGATACCGATCGTCAAGGTTTGTTGGAACTCTAAGCGTGGACCGGAGTTCACGTGGGAAAGAGAGGACCAAATGAAAAGCAAATATCCACACCTTTTTGCAGCTGAGCAGCAATCTGACGTTACCGCCAACTGAATTTCGGGACGAAATTCTTTCAACATGGGGATGATGTGACAGCCTGGGATTTACTTGTACCATTCTAACAAACTGAACTTTTGTGCGTTGCATTCTAAACCGCGTTTACTCAATTTTCGAGACGAAAATTATTTCAACATGGGGATAATGTGACATCCCGGCTTTTCAGGTATCTTAAACGCGCTACTTTATAGTTATTCACTCCTACGCTGATTTAATTCGGAGAATTAAATTACACACTCGCAATAACTACGCCAACTTTGTGAATCTATAGGGTGAATTACGTGCTATGTGTTATTAGACGGGTTGTATCTGAATTACGTGCTATGTGTTATTAGACGTTTGTGAATCTATTGCGTCTCACTCCAAATACCTGATTTAATATTTTATAAACTCCATGTCGCAAATAATATTGTAGTAACTTTCAATTATAAACCAAACCAAGCTTGTGAAACATTTCGACTTCGCGACCAAGCAAACCCAACCCGCCACCCACACCCACTTGCGACCCACACCTCCTTGCGGCCCAAGGAAATAACCCAAACTTGAGGCCCAAGGCACTAACCCAAACCCCCCCCCCCATCGCGACCGCCCCCTCTTGTTATATTTATATGTATGTATGCATGGGATGTTTTAAAAAAAATAATCAAAACACTAATCCCTAGAAGAGGGTCGACGGCAGCCCCCCCCCCCCTCACGGTCCTCGGATTGATTCCAAGCTTGTCCTGGTTCGCTAATCATCATCGTTTCAAGGTTAGGGTTTAATTGTTTTGTGATTCACACTAGGTTTTATGTAATCTTGATCATGATTATGTGCTTGTATGATTATTAGTATGAAAAAGTCTTGCGGTGTATGATTAGTTCGGATGAATATGCGAATCTTTGCGGTTGTGATGATATGTTGAATACTAAAATCGTAGGCTGCGTTTTATCGATAAAGATCATGATATATATTTAGGGTTTGCATGAATATTGATATAGATGATGATATTTGACAAGTTAACCTGCTGTTAATCAATACAACTAAGCATCATGACTGTTTAAACATATTCTAATGCGATAAAGTCGAAAACAGTAAGCTGATTGACATTTACAGCCAACTTCAATTGGCTGTAACCTAATCATTATTTATTGAAAAGTGGATTTTCTGAAGCCTAAAACGTGTATTTTTGAAAAACGTTTCAAATGGCGCTGGATTCATATTTTTATGAGGTCGTTTGCTATTTTTTAATGGTCATTTAGTGCAGCAGCTGAAGCTGCGTAAATTCTGCAGAATTTGCAGGTTGTTAATCGAGTCGGATCTCATAGTCTGTATGGGGTTAGGTCACAAAATGTGTACAGTAACTGGAGACGGGTATTTCCAAAAATCTCCCACTGGAATTTTGTTAATTGGATGAACGATGCTTTTGAAATAATTTTTCTCGTGGACTGCAGTCAGAAAGCGACTAATCTGACTGTAGCCTAGTATATAAATGTTTATAATAATTGGTAAAGATTTAGGATATACAAAACTCTACCGTCTAATTGACATCTCCTGTAAAAAAATGGAACTTTTGGAACGTTTGAACTATTTTATAAAAAACCTCGAAAACAGCCCAGTTATGAGCGTACAAGCTGAAACATGATAACTTGCGTTTGTGTGTACCTAAGTGTTGTATGAGTTAATCTGTGTTTATGACAAGTTGGTTTAATCATTATTTTGTATGATGATACTTTGCATGCATGATTATGGTTTCGAATTGGTTATTACGTGTGCCGTACTGTGTGTTAGTTATGCGTAGGGTTTTGTGTCAGTGTGTTCACATACTAACTTTAAATCGGTTGACATGTTAGGACGCGATTAGTGGTTCCATCATTTGCTTCTTTTGCGTTATTCTAACCGAGCAATTTAAGGTGAGTTCACGGCCCCTATTTTATCCGGTTTTAAACAACAGGGGGAGAAACATGTACACGCTCTACAACTCTATCTTTTTACGTTATGCGAAATTAACACCGTTTACTATTCGGTAACTAAGTTAATGTTAATATACGTTATGGCCACTAAGTAGCTTTATCACGGAAGTCCTCAACCAACTCTCGGATCGTTAGTATTGGGTTAGATAGCGTGGAAATTATGGTAGTACTACTGGGCCCGACAAGCCCCACCCGAGCTAGTCGTGTTAGCCGACCGGGAATGGTCAACGGGTGATTAATTTGGCCTAACTTTCGCAATGCTCAGTGATAGACCTGGGAACACTGAGGGAACAACAGTCAGCTTCGATCGCGAACTCTTATGTGACGTAACTTTAGGCTCGCTACCTACATGTTAACACTGAACTTATTTACAAACCAACATTATTATTCTGGGTTAGGAATAATGGAACTATGTCGTTGTCCCGGGTTAGGGATAACGTGGAAAAACAATCTTTTAAACCGAACTTGTGAACTTATAAAAACCTGTGAACTCACTCTTCTTTAATGTTGACACTTGTTTCTTTACATGTGTCTCAGGACACTAGGAGCGCTAGGTGCACTCACTTGCATTTGATCAAGACATTTTATCGAGTCTTTATTTACAAACAACTTTTAGGATTTTGGTTTTGGCGTTTATGTTGGCGCCCGTTACTTTACTTTAATGCTTCCACTAAACTTTGAAACCATGATATTTTGAAAATGGCTATGAATGTTTACAACAAATGTTTTTGGAAAACGTTTAAATAAATCATATAGAGTCGCTCGATATTGCTAGTGTCTGAGATTCTGGTTTGATCACAGGCCTCGCGGTAATACTCCGCAAGTGATTGAAGGTGTGACATGTACGATGTGACATTTTCGAACGATCTGCCACTTTTATACACCTTGAGGAGGTTGATCTACACACCATACAATGGCTAAGGTAGAAATTCAAATTTTAACCATTAAATTAACAAATTTAGCACTTATAATCTCAAATGTAAATCTAGGAAAATTGAACCAGCCAAAGTTGAAATTAAAAACACCATAGTGCTTATCGGCGTCATTAGGATGTTATGGAACCTTCAATTTCAGGAAAATCACAAATTTAATGATTAAGGTTCATGACCATCTTGTCGTGCGAGTTGCACCTCGTACGAATTGCATAAGCACACCTCATACGAAGTGACTATGTTCAAATTCATAAACTTTATGTCATCTCATACGAGGAAGATGTATACTTCATACGAAGTGTTAATTGCTAAATGTTTCTAAAATATCCGCCTCATACGAAGTGTACAAAATGAAAATTGTTAAGCTATATGTACATCTCGTACGAAGTGCATATGCACACTTCATATGAAGTAAGATGTGTTGAAATTTATGAAAATTTGTCTAAGTGTTGGGTTGTTATGTATGTGCAGGAAAAGTAAACATCTTTCGAGCCAATACATAATATCTGTTGCCTTCTTGATGAGAAGATCCCCGAAATCGCGCCTTCTAAAGATGTGCTAGAATTTATGGGACGAATACCTATTACATAGGCTCTAACATGCAGGCATAAAGCGTACAGATCACACGTTGAACGATTTTGGGCAGCAGCTCGTCTTCAGGAAGACCCGTGGGCTATAATCTCCGCAATCAGAATCGAAAATGAGGATTCGGAAGTCAAGATTACGGAAGACTTGATCCATAGAGTGGTGGAGTTTAAAGATAAGGAAAGTGATCCGATAGGCTATCCAGAACGAATGGTTAAATGTTATTTTTATAGAATCGGATACAGTGACCATGTGAATGCAGTTCCGTTCAAGAAAGCAAATCTCGGCAGGCCTTACAAATTCCTCGCACATTGTATTATACATGCACTCAGTCACCGTAAAGGAGGATTTGATGATATTGTAGACTATCAGATGTGCATGATTGTAGCTCTCATGTTAAATCTTCCATACAACTTCAGCAAGTTAATCTTCAAGCAGATGGTGCTGAATATGAACAGAGAGAAGTTTCTGCAATATTTAAGATTTATTCAGATGATGCTAGATGATCAATTTTTGAATCTGGAAAGGGATGAAGATGATGAGTTTAAATTAGAACACATGGATGTGGAGACTTTAACTAGATAAATCTATACTTAAAGAGGTCGGTAGAACCTATTGCTAAGCCGATATTTGATGCGATCAAAGATAAAGATTACATTGCTCCTCCAAAGGGAAAATGGAGAAAGGCTTCTAGCGATGATGAGAATGAATAGGTTGAATGTTTGGACGGATTTGAGCCTAAACGAAGCAGCTTGTACGAAAAGGATGATACAAAGAAACATAAAAGTGCACCTACGAAGAAACAAATTTCTAGCACGTCATCTTCAACTCCTCAATTCAAATGTACTAGGGTTTGTACTTTGTTAGTTGATGAACCAGAAGTTCAAGAAGCAACAGTGAATGAACCTGTTACAAAAGACGTTCAGGAAGAAGATAATCGTGATGATGAAAGTTCGTCCTCTAAGGATACTGATTCAGATCCTAACATTGCTGCTGAATAGAGAAAGCTGGAAGAAAAGGAGCGGCGTAAGCAAGAGCGTATCAAGGAAAGAATTCCCGAAAGAATGAGAGAGGGAGCCTTAAGAAGATTCCAGGTTAGTGATACCTACCACAGACCTCCTCCTACGGATCAGACACCTATTCCATCTGAGGAGCGTCGTAGGCCAAGGAAGCATTTTTTTAGGTGACAGTGTCAAATCCTTTAGAAGAATCTTTTTGAAGGCTAACAAAGACTGCGGCAGTATCCAAAGGGGAGTTTGTTAGTGTAGAATGTCTATAGCCTACGTCTTAGGTCACGTCTAATGTAACAGGGCTTATAGTGTTAGATTTTTAAATGGTTTGTATGTATTTAAGCCACTTCGTATGAAGTGGCAACTCCAACTCGTGCGAAGCTTTCATGTCTATAAATAGTAGAGTTGGTGTCTATAGTCCATAGCTGTTCTTCTGATACTGAGGCGAAGCCCAGTCAGTTTGTTGTCTGTAATTCTTCCATGTTTATTAATACAAGAAGTAGAAGCGTTAAACAGTAGACCTGATCTTTTGTCAAACTTACTAACGATGAATTTCGTGCACGTTGGTTAGCTCGAGTCCGGTCTGTTGCTTTCGGGGGAAAGCCGATCCTCCCATAGAAAAGGCGGTCACAAAAAAACCGAAAACAAGACAGAAAGAAAACTCAAGAGGAAACCTCCTAAGATGTTAATAAAAATCAAAAGAAAAACCCAACTCAAAAGCAAACGGAACCTAAGTTGAAGAGTAAAGTTATCGATACTCACTCTTATGCTAATGATTGTGAGCAGGTTTTATCCAAGAATAAACATGCACACAAGAAATCAACACCTAGTGGAAAGAAGAGACCCAATCAGCTCCCTAGAATAACACAAGTACAACTGAATGTTTTTTTTTCTCGAAAAGACAAATTGTGGGAGGATACCGGACCGGACTTGAACTAACTAACGTGCTCGGAATTCATCGTTAGCAAGTTGACAATGATCAGAACTATTGTAAAATGCTTTTTGCTTCTTTGTATTAATAACCATTGAAGAATACAGATGCAAACTGACAGGGCTTCGCCACAATATCAGAAAAACAGCTACAGACTCAACACCCTTGAGCTTCTATATATAGACATGCTCAACTCGCACAACGATAGAATGGGTCAACTCGTACGAGGGGCAACTCGTACGAAGTAGCATGTAGTACTTCGTACGTGGCAGTCATCAAGTCATACAAGGTGACCCTATAACAAAGAAAACATAATAAAATCTAACATTTTAAGCCCTGTTACATGTATGATATGACCCTAAGACGTAGGGTATAGACATTTTGCACTAACAAACTCCCCCATGGATATTGCCGCAGTCTTGGTCAGTCTTAAAAATCTTTTTAAAGTTAGCACCCAAAGGAATGCTCTCTTGGTCTTCGATGCTCCTTAGATGGAATAGGCGTTTGATTTATGGGAGGAGATCTTTTTTAAGTATCACCAAATTGAAATCTTCTCAAAGCTGCTTGTTTGACCTTCTCAGCAATTCTTGCATTGTTCTTCTCTTTCTTTCTTTCTTTGCTCTTTACCTTCCAGCTTTCTCCAATCAGACTTCCAAATTTTTCTTGGATTAATATCTTTAGCATAACAAACATTGATAACCTGTTGGAACTGTAGCGCCTGAACTTTATCTTTTTTCTTCAAAGATGATCTTCCTGTAGAATAAACATTCAATATCCTTCTTTGAGCAGTTTACTAATTACATAGGGTCTAGTACTCGGATTCCCTTCCATAAACCATAATTTCTTTTGTGCGCAATCACTGCTTCAGTCAATTCTTCAATGATATATTCCATGAATCATCATTCTGAACCATTATCACAGCTTCACCAGTTTCTAAATCATAGTGCCACCACTTGAAGATTTGGTAAAAATCTGTTCAATCTTTAATAACCGCAGGTTCTCCATAGCGCGTGTCCGTTTAACAATAAGAGTAACATCCTTGTGCTTTGTAACTGGATCAAATTTTATCACTCTTCTTGGAATATGAGGCTTCCAGTACTTAAATCCCCCGAATTTGATTAATTTCTAGAGTCGTTGGTCATGAAACTTCATGTTGAGATTAATACACTTCGTTTGAACCAACTCTTCGATATCCCAAAATGGTAATGTCTTTATATCGCATAAGTACATGAAGTACTGCACCCCGAGCACTCTCTTTATTGCATAGACATTCAGCTCTTCAATCCATCCCCAGATGGTGATATCTCCCAATGATACACCAGGATTATGTGTAAAGAATGCTAGAGGACGTTTGAATTTTCTTTCAACTGGCAAATCTTTAAACCAAGATTTCTTCAACTCTGCAATTTCTTCCCTTGATGGTCTTTTAGGGATTTTGCCATCTTTCACAATGTCTTCCACTTTTCACTTCAATAAATCTTCATTTGCTTCAGAAAATAATTCCTCAAAGGTTGGGAAGTCATCTGTTTCTTCACCTGAATAGTTAGCATCAATGTCTTCATCAGAATCATCCTCCACGACAACCCTATCATACACATCTGCTTCCGACACACACTTATACAAATAATCATTAGGTTGTGTAGCACTAATGTTGTTCAATTCATCTTCAAAATCAAAAACAAAGGATTCTTCGTCTACACCTAACATATTGGCAATCTCTTCCTTAGTGTAGTTATGAATGAATTCACCTTTTTCCATGTCATGCTCAAGATAGAAAACCTTTGGGGCTTGCATGTCAGGAACAACTGTTATAGGAATAGCTTTGAAGATTCTTGAATGCTCTGCTTCAGTCACAAGGTCCTTCCTTTCCCCCTGCCTTTGTGTATCATCTTCTTGATTAGCTGAATCATTTAGAAAGGCATCATAATCAAGATATTCATCACTCTTTGTAGATTCAACAATCAACCTTGTGCCCCCCTGATCATCATCATCATCATCACCTTTATCGTTATCGTCCTTTTTCTCATTATTCTTATCACCACCTTCATCATCTTCTTCATTATCTTCTTCATCTTCGTCCTCGAAAAAGGAATCTATTCAGCATCCATCTCTACATTTAATTGCTTTTTAACTAGATACTTCTGATAGCGCTCAGAGATCTCTGTAACATCAATTGATTCACCAATAAGCACATATTTTACTGGTAACAATCCTCCAACCATAGAATTTGTATATGGTACAGATTCAGCTTCAGGCGCAGACTGGGCAATCATAGGTATCTCATCTATCTTGCCTTTCCCTTTACCTATAGCAGCATCTTTAGCAGCTTCAGTTTCATCTATATGTGTTCGTTCGGCTACTCTGGCTTTGGCTTCCTCAATCTCTATCTCGTCATATTCAGCCACGAAGTTTATATCATATCTTTTGTGCAAAACTTTAAATAACATATCATACTTCTTGGCACTCTCAGATTTCTCAGTCTCCAAATCTTTTACTACCAGATGTAGTCTCTTATTTTCAGCTGTTACACTTGTCAGCATAGAAACCAAGTGTATATTTTCTGTTTGGAGCTGCTTAACCTGGGCTTCATTTTCTTTAACCTTTTTCTCGATCTCGCCCATTTTTGCATTGTCATCCACCAACATCGTCAACAATGCTTCCAACCTTTGTTTATCTTCCTCTATAAACTTTATTCTGCTTTCTAACACCTTTATCTTTGCTTCCAACTCATTAATTTTGTTATCATTGAACATGTCTGAGTCAAAACCCTCTATGTATGGAATATAGCAAAATTCTAAAGAAAATCTATCTCCTAAAGATTGTCTTGGACCAGATTGGGGAGTAGATTGTGATGGCATGGGTGGTGTTGGTTGTTTCTGTGGTGAAGGATGTGGAGTTGGTTGTGGTGGTGGTTGTACAGTGAGTGGTGGTGATGGTTGTGGTGGTAGTGAAGGTTGTGGTGGAGTTCTCTTCTTGATAAACTTTTTCTGAGCTCTTTCTGCATTCGGAGAGCTAGTAGCTTTAGCAACATCAGACACTTTACTCTTAGTTCGCTTTCCTGGCTTCCGTGCAGGCTTAACCACGGAAATATCTTCTTCTGAAACATGATAAGATGGTATGTAAACCTCATCGTCTTCACCTACAACTTCATTTTTCTTTGCTTGTGCCAACCTTTCTGCCTTTTCTACTTTATCAAAAGTATCATTAGAAGCTTCATCATTAGCACCAGCAGTTCCACCAGCACCAACTATACTTATCACATTTTCTTCATGTACTTTATCAATTTCTAAAGTTGCAGAGAAAACATCATCATGTACATTCTCAGTCTCTACTTCAACATTCACATTCGCTTGAACTTCGATATTCAATGGATCTTCTTCATGAACTTCTTCGACCTGTGGTTCATCAACTAACAAAGTACGAACCCTAGCACGTTTGCATTGAGGAGTTGAGATGAAGTGCCAATATCTTGTTTCTTTGTAGGTGCACGTTTACATTTCTTTATCTAATCTTTTTCAAACCAACTGCTTAGTTTAGGCTCAAATACTTCTAAACATTTAACCTCTTCTTTCTCATCACCGCTAGTAGCCTTTCTCCATTTTCCCTTTGGAGGAGAAACATATTTTTATCATTGATCGCACCAAATATTGGCTTAGAAACATGTTCTACTGACCTCTTTAAGTATAGATTCAATCTAGCTAATGTCTCCACATCCATGTGCTCTAACTTCAGCTCATCATCTTCATCCCTTTTCCAGATTTGGAAATTGATCATCTAGCATCATCTAAATAAATCTTGGATATTGAAGAAACTTCTCTCTGTTCATACAGCACCATCTGCTTGAAGATTAACTTGTTGATGTTGTATGGCAAATTTAACACAAGAGCTGCAATCATGCACATCTAATAGTCGACTAAATCACCAAATCCTCCTTTACGATGACTGAGTACGTGTATAACATAATGTGCAAGGAATTTGTAAGGCCTGACGAGATTTGCTTTCTTGAAAGGTGCTGCATGCACGTGGCCACTGTATCCCATTCTATAAACAACCTTTAACCATTCGTTCTGGTTAGCCTGTCGGATCACTTTCCTTATCGCTAAACTCCAACACTCTATGGATCAAGTCTTTCGTAATCTTGACTTCCAAATCCTCATTTCCGATTCTAATTGCAAAGATTATAGCCCTCGGGTCTTCCTGAAGACGAGCTGCTGCCCAAAATCGTCAACATGTGATCTATATGCTCTATGTCCATCTGTTAGTGCCTTTGTAATAGGTATTCATCCTATAAATTCAAGAACATCTTTCAAAGGCATGATTTCCGGGATCTTATCATCAAGAAGACAACAGATATTACGTATCGGCTCAAATGACGTCTTCTTTTCCTGCACATACACAACAACCCAACACTTAGAGAAATTTTCAGAAAAATTCAACACATATCACTTTGTACGAAGTGTGCATACGCACTTCATATGAGGTGTGTATAAATTTTTAACATTTTTGACCATTGTCACTTTGTACGAGGAGTGTTAAGATTTGACTTTTATTCGATGACTACTCCGTACAGGGTGTGTATTTTAGGAACTTTTAGCAATTAACACGTCATACGAGGTGTGCTGTAGGTCCCCTAATCCGTGTGGATCAGATTATCATAGAAATACGAGCAATATCAAGAACACAAACAATCTGTTTCAATCCGTCTTCTGTTGATTGTCCAACAGTATGTTTACAATCAATTCAAGACTCACAAGAAATCTCTCAGCCACTCTCTGTAGATTTCTCACACTCCTTTCTTCTAACAACACCCAAACCCTAATGCACAACATGTATTACTACATGTCTGCATACTGGGCTTTAGACTGGGCTAGGCCATTCTCCAAGTCCATTACAACTCTAAACAAGCTAAACACAAATGCTAAGCCCAATACAAAATATCCAAAGACTAAACTAGTAAACTATTAAGCTATTGTCACAAATATGCACCAACAGACCTCCCCTTGACGATAGCTTCATAGTGTAATTTTGTCTTCAAACATCTTGTGATCTTTTGGTCTTTGGATAGCTTCAGCTACACACGATTCTGACATCAACAGACTCCCCCTTAGCTGATGCTTCCAATCTCCAAAACTTTCATTCATTGTAGATTAGTGAACTAGCATTCTCTGGTTAAGCTCTTATCTCTAAATTCCTCTATATCTCCCTATGCAATGTAGTAGAAGGATCTTACCATGCATCTGCACACATTCTGTACTCCACTCTTAAAATGTACTTTACTTAAATTCTACACTTCATTTTGATAACTGCATCAGTCTGTTTAGAAACACAAGCAAGTAACTCGAAAAACCATTAGTTCTTTTCCACATTAAAGATAAAAAAATATTTTATCTTATCGTGCAAAAATAAACAACTTATCAGTTCAAACTCGGAGACTTTAAAATCAAATCTTTTTATATTTTTATATTTCTAAAAACAAATATCTAACAAGAAAATAAACACTCTATTTTTGCAAGAATCACCGGTAATAAGATCATATTAGCAATATCCAACTATTTTCAAACTATTAGATAATTCTATATGTACCTTTCATGAAAACAGTTCAAGATGATTACTAGTATTGTTTATCCAGTTAAACAAAATACATGAACATTTCAAGTACCATTACCTAGTGATATGTTAAGGTAATTTTATACTAATATACTAGTGTGTCCCACTTCAGGACATACCCCCCACGATAAGGGAATGCACAAAGTGTAACACCCTGACCGCGTAAAGCAACGAACCGCGGTGGAAACGTCGGGGAGTCATGTCACAGAACTATTGTTTACAACTCATGGAATTTGAAATTTTGTTTTATTAAGTTAAATGTTTACACTGTCTTCGGATAAACAGAAACAACACATAAATAAATTGTCTTTCATGTTTTAAGTCACTAAGGCCCGCGTCCATTCCTACGTGAAGCATGCATCATATTATCAAGCATTGACTCTCGAAACATATGTGAAAAGAGAGTCAGCATATAAATGCCGGTGAGTACATAGGTTTTGTGAGTGTGTCAAATCCGTGGCTTTATATACATATTGCAACACCTCGTCCGACTACAAGAGTCGTTAAGTGAAAACCTCGTATCAAAAGTGTTTGATATTGTAATACAATTAACCAACTAAAACAAGTTGGTTAGAGTTGTGAAAACCTTGTAGCCATGAATCTTGACGAAAACATTTCTTTGTAAAAAAACCTTGTAATAGATTGATTCAAAAGAAAACTTCGTACGGTTTATATCTTTAAGTGAAAATCATTGCGTGACATTCTTCAAAACCATTTGTCCGTGTTATAAATCATTCTTCCGTGTTATAAATCAATCGTCCGTGTCATAAACCAATTGTCCATGTCATAAACAAATCGTCTATTTTTTAAATGTGAAACTTTTAATCGTTCTTTAATGAACACATTCAAACTTGTGTTGACTATACTACCAAAGGGTATCTTTAATAGACCACCAAAGTGTCTCTTTAACTAGACTAACAAATCAACAAATGATTTGTTAATCATAAACAGTTTCTGTCATTACCCAAACTTCAACCAAATCCATTAAACAGTCTGATAATGGGATTGTCAGTCCTATGGTACCATAACATACTACTGGTCGGTTCAGCCAAAGCTAATGAATGTCATTCGTGTTATGGATAACGCATCAACAAGTTGTTCACATTATTGAAATCGTATTATTTTATATATAAACCATAGACAACGTTTTTGAAAACTTGAAAAAGATTTAGCACATATGAGTCACCCCAAAACATTTGCAAAACGTAAAAGAGGGGAACTACGTACTCACTTTGAAAATCATTTTGTATATATAAAACATGTATATTATTTTGAAATCTTAAAAATAATTATAGGCACATATGAATCACCACAAAACATTTAGAAAATGTTAAAGAGGGGAACTATATACTCACTTTGAAAATCATTTTGTATATATAAAACATGTATATTGTTTGGAAATTTTGAAAATAATTATAGGCACATATGAATCACCCCAAAATATTTAGAAAATGTAAAAGAGGGGAACTATGTACTCACTTTGAAAATCATTTTGTATATATAAAACATGTATATTGTTTTGAAATCTTGAAAATAATTATAACCACATATGAATCACCCCAAAACATTTAGAAAATGTCAAAGAGGGGAACTATGTACTCACTTGGGATTGCGAAAGTATTCTTGATCAACGCAATAAACAAAGCTCAAATGTGTCCTAATGTGTCATATAAATATGTTAGCGTGTCGGGACTACAAACGGGAGATCGGATAGGATGAAGTCTTATAAACCAACGAGTGTTGGAACTCATGTGATATGGTTTTACAAACTTAACATTCTGATTCGGAAAGGATCCTAAAGTGCTTTTGACCCATTATGACTCGTTAAGGTAGTTTATGCTACATTAACAGGAGCGCCCCAAGGTGAAAATCCCTTGTCTGAAATTTCTTGGAGTTTCTTTGACAACTCTTGCATTTCAGACGGTGCAAGACAGTAGGAGATTTGGCAATTTGGTTGGCACCAGGTACAAGGTCAATAAGAAACTCAACTTGACGAATTGGGGGTAAACCAGGTAGCTCTTCAGGAAACACCTCAGGATATTCCTAAACAACGGGGATGTCCTGAACAGTTTTGCCCTTGCCTTTTTCCTCTACGATATGTGCCAAGAAGGCTACATAATTCTTTCGTATGTATTTTTAGGCCTGGGTACAGGCCATGAGTTTTAGGCTACTAGAGGGGTTCTCTCCGTGAACTTCTAAGGTTTCACCGGACGAAAGAGGTATACAAACAACCTTGTCGAAACAAATCACCTCAGCATGGTGTTTGGTTAACCAACCATTCTATGATGATGTCAAAACTCCCAAGTTGCATTGGTGTGAAGTTAATGGGAAAAAGGTGGTTATCCAGGTTCAATTGGCAACTACGAATGAGATAGTCGAGCACAAGGGGTTCACCACTAGCTATTTCCACCGTTAAGGGTTTTCCTAGTTTAGTTCTAGGCATCGAAAGCAAAGGTTCAAAGGCAAGTGATACAAATCTTCTATCGACACCCGAATCAAAAAGAATAGAAGCAGGATGATTGTTAACAAGGAATGTACCGTTAATGACTTCGTTATCAGCACGAGTCTCGTTGACATTGATGTTGATAGCGCGTCCACAGGCTGGATTTGCATTCGCGTTCACCAGTTTTGGGCAGTTGTTTCTAAAGTGACACATCTCGCCACAGTTGTAGCAAGAACCAGGTGGGAAAGGCGGTCTAGCAGGGTTGGCTTGGGGTTCAACAGGGTTTTGAACAGCTTGTTTTGGAGCCGAACGACAAACATTGGCTATGTGACCGAATATTCCACATGAGGAGCATTGGCGACACTGTAGGTGAGCTTGATGGTGACCCTTGCACCGGTAGCGCAACGGTGTACTACCAACATAGGGTTTCCTCGTAGGAGGTTGTGCTGGCTGGTTTTGAGTGTTCTGGTTGGGTTGTGCAACAACTAAAAAGTTCTGTGAAGCCTTATGCTTCCTCGACTTCTTTGAAGACTCAGCTTTGTTCTCCTTTGTTTTCTCTTGAGTGGTCTTAGCTGCCTATTTCTTGTCGCCCTTGTGAAACAGTTTCCCCTTCTCGACCCAAGACTCAGTCAGGGTAGCAGCTAATTTGATAGCCTGTCTAACAGTGGTAGGGTTGCTACCAGTAACAATGTCCTAAACGGGATCAGGCAGGCCATCGATGTACCTCTCGATTGCTTTATCCAACGGAGTGACCATGGCGGACACAACAAGCTCAGTTCTTCGTAACGGTCAGTGTAGGCACGATGCTCTCCATTATCTTGTTTAAGATTGTGGAATTCATCTTCCAATACCCATTATTCATGACGTGGGCATAATTACCTCATCATTAGAGCTCGAAGCTCTTCCCACGTTTATGCCATTGGCACATCGGCACCCCTATCTCTCATCACACCATTCCACCATGTAAGTGCCCTTTTCTGGAATACACTCGATGTAAACTCGACTGTTCACTCATTCGGGCATTGAACATGATGAAATGTGCTTTCAAGACTCTCAAACCACTGTAGGAGTCCAGTAGCTCCTTTGGATCCAGTAAACTTGAGTGGTTTAGCCGAGTTAAATTGTTTGTAGTTGCACGGTGTGGGTGCATTGTTGTTGTTATTGTTGTTATTATTTGCTTGGTTTATCTGGGTCACTAGGTTTGGGAGTACAACAACAATTTGCTAAGCGATCATAGCTGCCATTTCGGCATCTTGAGTTGTATTACGTCAAGAAGGCATTCTAGAAGAAAATACGAGGGAAAATATGTGAGATTGACATTGGACAAACAAGAGAGATGTTCAAAATAGAGAAGAAATATAAGGATGGTGGTCATTCGTTCGTTACTTAAAAACAAATGACACACGTGACTAATCAAAGTAAATGGGTCTTTATAATGTATCGCGAAGACATGCTTTAGCTTATAAGTGGACACTCACCCCAAGAGTTTCCAGGTAAGAGTGACCGGTCCAATAATGCGGATTTGTACAAACACTCTAGCCTTAGACAGAAAACTCAGGGTACATGCATCCACTCTTCCAGATTGCACGTGTTCACATTAATAAAACCCAAACTTTGACAGGATTTTGAAAACTTACAAGGCTTAAATACAAAACAAATCATCTAAGGATAGAGGATTGATTTTCAAAACGAGTTTGTAACTTGTGTATTTGTTTTGGTAGTCACCTAAGGATAGGTTATGGTATTGTATTAAGAATTTAAACGTAAGATCACTCGCGTTAGGGTCCTAGGAAGGTTATAGTCTAGGTCAAAGCATTACTAATAACCTAATTCCCTATAACCATAAGCTCTGATACCAATCTTTTTGTAACACCCCGACCACGTAAAATAACAATCCGCAGCGGAAACGTCGGGGAGTCATGTCACATAAGTATTGTTTCATATCTCATGGAATTTAAAGTTTTGTTTTATTAAGTTAAATGTGCACATTGTCTTGGGATAAACAGAAACAACACATAAATAAATTGTCTTTCATGTTTTAAGTCACTAAGACTCACGTCCATTCCGTCGTGAAGCATGCATCATTTATCAAGCATTGAGTCCTGAAACATATGTGAAAAGAGAGAGTGTAAAAATGCCGGCGAGTACATGGGTTTGTGAGTGTGTCAAATTCGTGGCTTTGTATACATATGGCAACACCTCGTCCGACTACAAGAGTCGTTAAGTGAAAACCTCGTATCAAAAGTGTTTGATATTGCAATACGATTAACAACTAAAACAAGTTGGTTAGAGTTGTGAAACCTTGTAATGAATCTTGACCAAAACGTTTCTTTTGTAAAAACCTTGTAATAGATTGATTCAAAAAAAGACTTCGTATGGTTTATATCTTTAAACTATTTTTCCATGTTATAAACCATTCATTCGTGTTATAAATCATTGGTCCGTGTTATAAATCAATCATCCATGTCATAAACCAATTGTTCATGTCATAAACAAATCATCCATGTTTTTTAATTGTGAAAACTTTTGATCGTTTTTTAATGAACACATTCAAACCTATGTTGACTATACCACCAAAGGGTATCTTTAATAGACTACAAAAGGGTCTCTTTAACTAGACTAACAAATCAACTAATGATTTGTTAATAAGAAACAGTTTCTGTCATTACCCAAACTTCCACCAAATCAAGTAAATAGTCCGATAATGGGATTGTCAGTCCTAGGCTACCATAACATACTACTGGTCGGCTCGACCAAAGCTAATGAATATAATTCGTTTTATGGATAACGTATCAACAAGTTGTTCACATTATTGAAATCGAATTATTTTATATATAAACCATAGACATTGTTTTTGAAAACTTGAAAATGATTTAGCACACATGAGTCACCCCAAAACATTTGCAAAACATAAAAGAGGGGAACTATGTACTCACTTGGGATTACGAAAGAGTTCTTGATCAACGGAATAAACAAAGCTCAAACGTGTCCTAATGTGTCAGATAAATATGTTAGCGTGTCGGGACTACAAACGGGAGATCAGATAGAATGAAGTCTTATAAACCAAACGAGTGCTGGAACTCATGTGATATGGTTTAACAAACTTAACATTCTGATTTGGAAAGGATCCTAAGTGCTTTTGACCCATTATGACTCGTTAAGGTAGTTTATGCTACTTTAACGGGTCATTAGCTTAAACGCGTGATCGGATGGTTAAACATGTCCTATGATAAGTCTTAAATACCTAAACATGTTTGAAATCTAATAACATTAGCTTATATGTCAAAAATTTGGTTACATGTATTTAAAAGGGATTTATGCACAAAATGGCATTTTGGTCATCATTTTTTTAACAAAATAGAAGTAACTTATCATAATATTAACCAAACGACGTGACCATAAGGTATAACCTCAGTAGGTTATTCCCTATACAACTATGGTCACAAATATGTGTTTGGTCGGATCCTAAGATCGACCAAACGTGTCGGATTCAAAAATCAAAGCGATGGTCAAGACCGCTCGACTTACGACCCTAAATAAGCACTAAACTAGAAGTGATGAGTTATACATGTCAAAATATGTCTAACTAAGTTTATAAACTGTTTTGGTATCAAAACTTGGTGTTTCGATACCCGAAAATAGTTTCGTCGTAAAATGCACATCATGTGCATTTTTGACCGAAACTTTGACTCGTCACTTCGACTAGTAAACATGGTAATCAGAAGGTGAAATCGTTTGGTATTATAACCTTTGTGATTACGATCACATTGCAAAGTTCAATTCAACTTTGACTTTACCAAATATGGTCAGAACCAAAAGTCAATCAGGAAGCCAAACTGTTCGACTTTTGGCTTAAAATAGCTAAAAAATGGAAGAACTAGAAAGAGTACTTACTCGTATTGAAGAACACTTTCAGAACTCAAGATAGGAGGCTTCCAAAGGGTGGAAACAAGCTCCAAGAAGGATAGAAAGAAGAATTTCACACTTTGCTTTGAAGTGTTTTGAAGTGGTGTGAAAAAAATGGAAGAATCATGGGGTATTTATAGTATTTTAGGATCAAGGAGGTGATGACAAGTGTCCTCAAGCCTGGATTAGTGTCCTAACAAGTGTCAACACCAAACTAAATGTGGTAAAATGAGTGCTAGGTGTTAAAAAGTGGAGATAGATGGCAAACTTGGTGAAGAAGCAAAAATCTTTATTATTTTTTTGACATTTTTGGCCCTTGGACTTGTATTTTCACTTGTTTGTCATTTTTGACCCCTTTAACCTAATATTTAGGTCTTATAAAGGTGTTAAGACATGTGTAACTTGGATTATGCCCGAAAATGTCGTGGATGTTGGTTCGTTCAGCTATACGGTTACGCGTTTCGCAAAAATGTGTAAAACGCTTTAACGAACACGAAAATGATCAAAATTGTGCAACGATTGATATTTTTGTAGTCTCATCAATAAAATACAAGATTTTATTGAATACAAAAATATTTGGATTGATACACATGGTTCATATCTTTAATACAGACTAACAGACTTTCACAGTTTGATGAAAATAATCCCTGGACTTGTATAAGCGTGTTTTTGTCGTATCTAACCTTTCAAAACTTATATCTAAGTTATGTAAAGGGTATGGGTAGCTTATGTCCTTGTTTCGCAATCACTGTGAGAATTCCTGCCTGCTAGCCATCCTTTGAGCCATCATACGACTTTCCCTGACCTTGGTGATCATCAAATTGGTTGATGAATCATTCATGTACACAGAAAAATCAATATCATCATTCAAACCAGATTTTGTTGCAAGAATTCCCGAATCACCTATATCACTTTTATCATCCTTTATATCACTATCAGACTTTTTCTTCGATGCATCATTTGTTTCGTCTAAGTCTTCAACCTCTTCCTCAAGATTTTCAACAAAAGAATCTATCTCTTCATCAATTTCCTTCAACATCTTTCCTTTCTTTAGCAACTCCTGATGTTTTGCAGAAAGATTTGACATGTCAATATCCATATTTCTCGGCTTTCCTATCAACACAAAATCATCATTTGCGTATACACAACCATCATAGAAGATACTGCCACAGATTCAGCTTCTAGCGCAGCTTTTTCTGTCACAGACTCCTCTCCAACCTTTTCTTTCCCCTTGCCTTGAGTGTTAGATAATTCTTTAGCAATACATCCATGCTCTGCCACCCTTTCCCTTGCTTCTTCCCTCTCAATCTAACCAATTTCTGCAACAAGATTAGTCCCGAGCTTTTTGATAAGGAATTCTGGAACAAGCTCATTTGTCTTTGATTCCTGAGGCGTTCTTCTTCATATTCTACCATTCGCTTCCTCAGTCTTTCATTTTCTGATAAGATACTTGCTAAAACAGCCTCTAGATGATGTCGATCTTCTTTTAAACCCTTAATCTGCTCCTGCAACTCGACAATCTTAACGCTATTCAGCATGACTTGATTTTCTAACTCTGCAATCCGTGAGTCATTGAACATATATGCCGTGAATTCTTTGCCCCCAGGAATATTTCCAAAATCAAAGTCAAATTGATCTTCTAGTTTGGATCCTGTTGAAAATTGGGGTTGAGATTGAGTTGGATTAGGTTAAGGGGTGGGTTGTGGTGGTGGTGGTTGTGGTGATGGTTGTGGAGGTGGTTGTGATGATGGTTGTGTAGGTGGTTGTGGTGATGGTTGTGGAGGTGGTGATGGTGGTGTTTGTTGAGTAGGTTCAACATTCGGTGCTTCATCAGCCTTCTTCTGCAACTTATGCTTAGACCAAGCATTCAGAGAGTCTGTTTCTCTAGTTGCTGGCCTTTTCAAACGTTTTGTTGTTGGCCTCCTAGATGTCTTGAGAATAGGAGTATCATTATCTGAATCAGATAGTACATAAGTAGTATCGTCCTCTACTGTCTCTTTTCTTTTCCTCTCCTCAGCCTTTCGTCGTTCTTCAGCCAAACGTTCTAACTCTTTTTCTTTGGCTCTTTCTTTTTCTCCGGCAATCCTATCCTCTTCATCAGTACTAGAGGAGGATGCTTCTACATCTCTACCAACTTAACCACCAAATGCCTGTTGCTCTATATCAGCTGCAACGGTCTCAACATTCTCCTCATGCTCTAGCTCATCAATCAAACTCGTGCCTGCAGATGCATGTTTCTTTTGCTGAGGGGCAACGATGGAAGATGTGGCAGCTTGTTTTCATTTTGTCCCCTTACCCCCCTTTTTATCCACTTTTGTGAACCACACGCTTCTCTTCGATACAAAACCATCCAACGCTTCAATCTCTTCAGCCTCATCCCCACTGTCATCCTTTTTCCACTTCCCCTTGGGCTTTGTCACATACTCTTTATCTATAATAGCCCCAAAAACAGGCTTGCCATTTGGGAAGGCCTTTAAGTGAAGATTCATCTTTTTCAAAGTAGATACATCCATATGTTCGAGTCTAGGAATATCTTCTTTTCTATTCTTCAGATTGTGGTGAAGATGATCTAGCAGCATTTGCACAAACCTCAGATACTGAAGGAATTTTCCTCGCTGAACGTTCTGTACCATCTCCATAAATATGAGTCTTGAGAAGTTGTACGACAGATTGAGGATAAGGGTCGTAATCATGCGCATCTGGTAATCAATCAAATCATCGAAACCACCCTTTATGTGACTTAGGGCATGTATAATATAGTGTGCGCTATATCTAAAAGGAGCACTGAGATTTACCTTCTTAAAAGGTGCTTCGTTGACGAATCCTGCGTATCCCATCCTGTAAAAGCACCCCTTGACCATGTATTCCAGATAACCGGTTGGGTCTTCTTCTCTATCTTTGAATTCAAACACCATTCTGATCAAATCTTCGGTGATTTTGACTTCAAAATCCTCGTTATCAATCCTCACTGCAAACAAAATAGCATTCTCTTCCTCACTATATTCAGCGGCATCCCAAAAATATTCGACGTGTGATCGATAAGCCATGTGTCTGTTAGTAAGAGCCTTGGTAATTGGTAGTCGGCTCAAAAATCTAGCACTTCTCATCTAATAAACAATAGATGTTGTGGAATGGCAAGAACGAAGACTTCTTGATATGTATACACAAACATTTCAAACACTTAGAAAAATTTAAAATTTCAAATCTTTGACACTCGTACAAGTCACCATTCGTACGAGTCAAATAATCACTGAGATAAAGATTCAAGTTTGAACAAAAACCCATTCATACGAGTAACTCTTCGTATGAGTTATAATTGATATTTAACAGTTTTAGGTTTGAACAGACTCGCTCGTACGAGTGGTGCCTCGTACGAGTCAAAGAGTTTTTAAAACATTAAGGACATGCTCGTACGAATGATCACTCGTACGAATGATCACTCGTACGAGTGAAGATAATAATCTAACCTTTAAAAAGCTACTCGCACTAGTGACAATTCGTACGAGTTATGAATCGCACAAAATAACACATGTCAAACCAAACTTAAAACGTGTAAATTTTAACAATTGAATGATGATTTAGAGGCTAAAAGGGACGATTTGTAAGAATTTGAGTTCAATTTTATATTTTATCGGTCCAATTATCGTAAATCTACGTTTTATGCCCTTATGGTCCAATTTCGGCATTATAACGGCTCAAAACTTGAATTAGTACCTTTCCCATCATGAGAGGTGTGCAAATCAACCTCCCCGAAGTATAAGATACGTAATATGATCAAGAATATGTGAAGTAGGAACTGGATCGCACAGAGAGTATTTCCAATCGCACAGGATCACTTACGTGACTCATGCGAATGAGATCCCTTTTTATACTCTGCAAGGTCATTCGTACGAGTGATGCCTCGTACGAATAAGGCCTTTTATCACTCGTATGAGTCAGAAAGTCACTCGTACGAGCAAGTTCTTTTTAATTGTTTATTTTTCAGATTTTTGTGAAATTATATGTTTTATCGACCCACTCAGTTAACCAAAGTCCAAGTTAATGACTTTGGTTAACCAATTTGCTTACCAAGTCCAAGTTAATGATCTTTGGTTGACTTCTGTTTGACCAAAACAGATGTTTTTCAAGATTTTTTTTGAATTTTTAAAGTTTCAAATTATTGAACTTTTTTACGTTTTAGGATATTTTCTTTTCAGGTTAGCTCCCTGCCCATAACCTTCCAGCTTTCCTATAGCAAGCGTCACTTTAGACTTGGACTCCCAGTATTTCCATCATCGGTAGACGAAAAACTAAGATAGATTGCAAAAAATAAACTGAAAATTTTTTGGTGTTTGTTTTTGAAAAGAGAAATAAAGTAAGTAAAAACATATTTACAGACATTTTTGTGAGTTTTGTACTAGAGGATTATATCAGTGTTTAGACATATCACAAGTACCGTTGATCTTGGTAAAACTTTGAAGTTTTCAAAATAGATTTACTTAGATTGCTAATATACTTATCCACTTAAACCTCTACACGTTTATCAATTGTTTTAAGATAAGGAACATGAAATAACTGTGTTTCCCATCTCAGAATATATTCCTGCATCGAGATTCCCAGAATTTCATCTCACAGGTGAATATATCTAACTGATATCTGTAAATGGGTAAATTGCGAGACCTTGAGAGCTCAGGTTAGTACTTCCGTACATAGAAAGAGATTAAGGCTCAACTTTAGGTGGTGTTCCATTTAGGAATCATTTTGTACTGCAAATGTCGTATCTATTTATGTCATATATTCATTTTTATGCAGCTTTTGGAGGTGAAAAATACACAAAGTATTATACAATTCTAGGTCATTACCGACGCAAATTTAGAAGAACTCATATAATACCCCAGATATCAACTAAATATTAAGACGTAGTATCACAGAATCTGGCACTCTCTCAACCGAAATTTCGGAGTACTAAGTGCATATATCCGAGAGTTGGTCGACCCACAAATTACTTAGTTTTGTTTAGATTTATATCTTGCAAAAATAATTTACTGAACGTGTGAAGCCTACTGGCACATCATTAGTAAGACTTGGTTAAAAAAAAAAGCTTGTTTAAACATTCCACATCTTTAGCATAATGTGATAGTCCACTGATGTAATATGATTAACTCTTTTTTACAAAACTCTTTTTATCTTTTTACTATTTTTGTATTTTTCATCAATTTTTCTCCCCCTAAAATCAAAAACATATTTTTGTATTTTTGTTTTTTTAAGAAAGCAAGAAAAGTATTTACATAAAAAAACATGAATCATACCGATGAGGATCACGTTAAGTCCTCGTCATCCTCGAATTCAAGCTCTTTTTCATCCCCTGGTGTCAGATTTCTTAAACCATTTAATTTTAAAAGATTTTTAAATCTTGATCGATCAAATGCTTGGTGTAAAAATCTGCTTTTTGGTCATCAGTGTGGATTTTTTTAATTCAAACCAACTTTCTCTCATAACAATCACGGATAAAGTGGTGCCAAATTTCAATATGTTTTGTACGAGAGTGTTGAACTGGGTTTTTTGTTATATCAATTGCCGCCTTGTTATCTACGTATATTGGAGTGTCAAGAAATTTGCAGTCCGAAGTCTCTCATCTGCTGTTGTATCCACAGAAAGATGTTTTCAGCTTCACAGGTAGAGAGAGCGACCGTGGTCTGTTTCTTGTATTGCCATGTTACCAAACGGGTTCCGAAGAACTAACAACCAGCTATTGTTGATTTAGCATTAAACTTGCAGCATCTTTAATCAGAATCTGAATAACCCGCGAGATTGAAGTCGTCATAACGTGGATACCATAAGTCGGTGCTTGGGCATCCTTTTAAGTAGCGCATGATCCTCTTGACGGCTTGCACGTGTGAATCTCTTGGATTAGACTTATAACGGGCGTAGAGGCATGTAGGATACATGATATCAGGTCTAAAAGCTGTAAGATACATCAAGGATCCGATCATGGAGAGTTATAATGTTCATTGACTTTGACTCTATGAATGTCTAGACAAATGCCGTGGTTGGTGGCTAATGGAGTTGATGCTGGCTTAGTTCCTGACATGTCAATTTCTCTAACACGTCATGAACATACTTCGTCTGATGAATGAAGATACCACCAGGCAATTGCACAACTTGAAGTCCTAAGAAGAACTTCATCCCCCCACAACACTCATTTCAAATTTTCTCTTCATGACTTCTTCGAAGTCTTTGCACAGCTTTCCATTTTTTGACCCAAAGATGATATCATTCACATAAATTTATACCATAATCAGATGTTCGTCTACTTCCTTTGTGAAGAGGGTACAGTCTATTGTTCCTCTGAATGACCCATTTTCCAGAAGATGTCTTGAAAGCGTCTTATACCAGGCTCTCGGGGCCTGGTGTAGACCAGATAACGCCTTGTTCTTAAGGTAGACTTTATCCTTGTGTATCGGATCGACAAACCCCGGTGGTTGGCCTACATACAACTCCTCTTTTACTTTGCCGTAAAGGAAAGCAGATTTAACGTCCAATTGGTACTTCTTGAATCCTTTCCAAGAAGTAAAGGCAAAGAAAATGCAAATAGCTTCAAGACGAGTGACATGGGTGTAGACTTCGTTGTAGTATATCCCTTCTTGCTGATGAAAGCCTTGGACTACGAGATGAGCTTTGTTTCTGACCATAATACCTCTATCATATCTCTTACACTTGAAGACCCACTGCGTATTTATATTCTTGTGATTGACAGGCAGATCAACAAGTTTCCAGACTCCAAGTTTCTGGAATTGCACGAGTTCTTCTTGCATTGCCTCCACCCAACTTTCTTCTTTTAAAGAATCTTTCCATGATCCAGGTTCAACCTGTGAAACAAAAATACCCATTAGGAAATTTGGTTTGGACTGGAGTAGTTTTTGAATAAAAGCAACTTAGATCCTGATTGATCTGATTTCGAATTTTCACTCTGCTTTGTAGGCTGCCAATGATCTTATCAGACGGATGGTAAGATAGTGTTCGCGGCATCACTTTGCTTGGAACATCCACCACACTTCGTAGATTAGGGACAACTTCATCAGCAACCTGTTCTGCGGAAGTAGCTTCTTTTTTGTCACTGGTTCCTGCAGTTTGAGTGTTCAAAAAGCTTTGAATCTGTTCAGATCCTTCATCAGAACTTGTTCCTCCATCATCAAACTTTGGTTCCCGATCGGAGATATAATCGACAGGCTGATGGGAAGATGGTTCAGCAACATTCAAAATTGGTTCAACATAGGTGCTCGCTGAGAGTTGCTTGGATGCGAAATCACCAATGGTCTGGACACCTGTTCTTGATTTTAGATTTGGTGTTGTTGATAAAGCAAGATAAGCTCTTCTTCAGAAGGTACCTCAGGTAAATCGAACGAGCTCCACAACGTAGCTGAACAGTCGGAGATCACCAGGTTTTTGTGTAGGCATCGTATACTTCTGGCAATCAACATGTTGTGCAAAACTAAGCTGGTTCAGACTCGGCAAGAAGACTCTCCTTTGCGGACTAGCATACCCCACGAAAAATCCTTCCAAGAATTTGGCCCCAAATTTATCGTCCGGGTCTAGAACAGTACACGGCGATCCAAATGGTTCCAAGAATGCTAGATTCGGCTTTCGTCGGTCCAGTAGTTCAAAAAAGGTCTTGTTGTGAGGCTTGACTGTCAACATACGGTTAAGGGTATAACACGCGGATGCAAAGGCTTCGATCTAGAAACTCTCAGAAAGTTTTGAATCAGCGAGCATTTTGTTGAGGAGTATAGGGGGCGCTAAATTCGTGAAGAACACCCTTAGCGTTGCCGAATTCGAGCATTTTCTTATTCTTAAACTCAGTACCATTTTCACTTCGGATTCTCTTGATTGGCAAGTGATATTGGTTTTCCAGCTTCCGAAAGAGAATCATAAGATTTTCAAAAGTTTCATCCTTACTCTCTTGAAAGAAAACCCATGAGGATCTTAAGAACTCATCTGTCACGACTAGGAAGTATAGGTCTCCAGAGATACTTTTTACGTTAACTGGTCCAAAGAGATCCATATGTAGCCTTTCTAGTGGAAGCTTGATGGAGTTAAGTAGCTTTCTCGGGTGTGATTTCTTGTGCTGCTTCCCTTTTTACAGCTCAGACAATCATCTGATAAGTGAAAATTCTTTAGATTAACACCCTCCACTAGTTCGTTATGCACCAAATAGTTCATCTTTCTTAGGTGAATGTGCCCCATCTTACGATGCCATATAATAGACTCTTTATCGGTAGCTATAGATACAAAGCATTGAACCTTCTTAGATGTAGTGGATGCAACGCTCATGTTTAAGACATAAAGATCATTTTCACATCGTCTAATAACGAAAGCATCCATGTCATGTGTCGAGAAGCTCCACTGTCCATAATCCACTTTGAAATAATTGACCTCGAGAGCTACTGCACACATGAATAAGAAATTACTTAAAATAGAGAAAGCCAAGCCAATTTGGTCTTAGGTGGGTTTGGAATATCACATTTTTTGGCACGGCGTTTTTCTTAACTTCTTTCTTTACCTCCACCCATTGTTCAACCTTTGATTCCTTTTCAGTGTTAAGTTTAGTTGGAACAACGGTGGTGTTCACAGCAACAGAAGATGATTTCTTCTGAACAACCCAAGCTTTCTTTAAGTATAACGTAGGATTCTTTTGTTCATTTTTCTTTGATGATTCACCAATCTCATAATTTGAAAATTTTTCAGTGATTGGTTTCACATTTAAGTTAGAATCGGCATTTCTTTTCAAAAAAAAAAAATTGGCACAAACTCTGGACCTTTCTTTTTAACATCTTCTATGCTTTTTCTAACTTCATGAGCAGGTTTCGTTTTGGATGGTTTATATTGACATGCAATGTGCCAACTTTGTTACAATTATAACATGTCCTACTGTCGTTTCCAAAAGAGGTATTTGAAACTTGTTCACGGAGTTTTATTTCTTGCTCAAATTCCTTGTTTGATTGTTTACCAATGATCTCTTTTTCATTTACCATGTTAGTACTATAAACAAAATCAATTTTCTTGGTAACATTTAGCTTTTGGTATTTGTTGTTTCTCTTTTCATACCCTTCCCCTGGCCTTTTGTTCTCTGGATATTTTCTACCATTTCCACTTGGAAGTATGTTTTTGTAAAAACCCTTTTGTTTTCAGTGGAAACTAGCATCTTGCTTATCAAGACATGAGGTGTTAAATTCAACCAGCTTGAAACACTTGTCAACTTTGTCTGAGTTTACATTCTGAATTGGAAAATCCTTATCAGAGTATAGTTTATCTGATCCTTATAATTTATAAAATGACTATATTTGGATCAGTCTTTAAACTACTCTCTGATTTTGAAATGAAGTTCTCGTGAAAACTTTTCTCAGTTTCAGAATGTGAACTTGAATCAGATTTAGCATTTTCATAAACTGAACTTTCATATTCATTTTCAAAAACATTTTCGATTACTTTGGTTACCACATTAGATTCACAAACTTGTTCTGTTTTGTTATAGGTAAAATTGATGTGTTCAGGTAGTTCGTTCCCCATTTTAGTTAAAAAATTCAAATATAGCGTATTTTCCACCCCATCTGTCTTTTTCTTTACATATCCATTCCACATGGGTGGTGGAACACGATCGTAACCTTTACCTTCATTAACAACAAATGTCTTACCTTGTCTAACCTCAATTTTCGAAAGAATGTGATCAACGACATATGAACTGGTAGAGTAACTGATTAACAATTTGTTAACCCGTTCAGTTTCGATTTTCATTTTCTCCAGTTCATTTTCAGCTCAACAATTGTATTTCTCTGCATGTTTATGTCCATTTGTTTGTCCATAACGGTTGCTTTGAGTATAGAAAGTGTATTGTCATCTTCTTTGATTGCTTTCTTATATTGTCGAATGGTTTTGCTTAATTTTTCATATGCTTCTTTTGTTGTGACATAATCATGTGACAAATGACCAACATGTGTTTTAGTTCTTTATATTTTCATCTTTTTCTACACACTTCTTGCATGCCAATTTGCATTTCATGCATGGAATTTACAATTTGACGTTATGAGTAGCTTCATTCTTTTTCAAGTTTTCACTTACCGACTTCTTAACCAAATCAACATTTTCTACCCGAGATTAATCAATAACTTCCTCATTCAAATTAGCCATTAAAGCTTTGTTAGCAACATCAGTTAGAGTTTGTCGGTCATCTCCTTGGCTTCACAAAAATCGGCAAGTTCTGACTTTGGTTCTTCTTCACATGTTGGTGGAAGACTTGAATTGAAATGCCCTACAAAAGTTTTAAGAATATCAGCAAACAAGAGATGTTTAAAAGCACTTTTGAGAAGTTCTTCTTCCTCAGATGAAGTTCCATAAAATTCTTCGGGTGCCTTATCATAAGATGCCTCTGCATATTCTTCAGTTTCTTCAGGCTCTTCAATGATTTCTGCAACTAATGCCAAACTTTCTCTCTTCGTGATGTACTTGTTCCAGTTGAAACCTTAATCTTCTTGAGTGACGACAAGAGCTTTATCTTTTGAGTTTGACGGACCCTCTTCAATCTGCACCATTCTTGTTTGAGGTTGAGATCGATGATATATGGCCTTCTTGTAGTAGCCATCAGCAAACAGGTTCTGGTTACCCTTGACCTCATGATTTTGACATTCTCTTTTGTAGTGCCCCTTCTCTCGGCATTTGAAGCATGTAATCTTGGACTTATCGAATCCTAGTTTCCCGTCAAGTCCTCCCAAATTTTCTCTTCTAGTGATTTCCATAAATCGTTGAGCTCTTCAGACAATAGAAGCCATGCACCATTTGATATCAATCAGTTCCATTTTAGCCGGATCAATCTGATCATAATATTCTTTCATCATCTCTAGATTCCCAATTCTTCCAGCCACCAAACTTTCGTATGATTCTACTGAAGCAAGTAGGGTCATGTGTTGCTTTACGGCCTTCTCATCAAAGTCTTGAGCATTCTGGAGATTGACTGCGATATTGCATTGTAAGATCCGTTGATTGGGATTAGATTGATTGTGCTGACTGTTATGTGGATTACTTGAGCTTTGAGATGATTGTGGCCCTTGAGGTGTATTTGGATTGAAGGAAGCAAATGATTGAAATCCACTGGCTTGGCTTAAAGGTGGACTTTGCATGTTATTGGCACTGAATGTAGTTTGAAGCTTGGGAATCTGTATGTTCGCGACTGGACTACCTTTGTAGTATAGATTCACATCTTATTGTATCTGTGCGCCTTTGCTTTTCGCTATCTTCTACATTTCAAGCTCATGCCCTTCTAATCTTTCAATGAATCTTGGCAATAGAAGTTACTATACTCGGTGTCGTTCTTCAAAATAGTCAAATACATGGAACATTCTCATTCAGGTAAAGAATCTATAAGTTTATCGACCAATTCTTCGTTCGTTTTAAAAATTCCCATACGCTTCATTTGGACCACCAAGTGACAGTATCTTTCAATTAACTGTTTCACTGTCTCTCCCTTGATAAGTGTGAAAATATTGAATTCCTTACTCAATAATGCTCTCTTTCCTTTTCGCAGTTGCGAACTTCCTTGGAATTTTAAACGCAAGGCATTCCATAGAGACTGAGCATCATCATCATGCTGTAAAGTGCTAAGATATCTTATTTTATGGCTTGCTGCAAGATATTCATCATCTTTTTTCGTTAATGAATTTTTCTCTTTCAATCTCTGAGAGTTGTGCTAGCGTCTTCTCAAGACAGTTTCTCCAATAGGAGCTTGATACTTTGACTCGATTGAACCTAGTTCATGAACCTAGTTCATGAACCTTTCGCTCCAGCTATCATAGTCTTCTAGATTCATAAGCTTTGGAGGCTTCATCATTGTTCCCATTTCATTCTCGAGATTCATATTCTATGCTACAGTAGTCGTAACAACTAATGCAGGAAACGTGTTGAAAAATTATTCTTCCATGATATCTTCAATTTTTCAGAAACACAAACTTTCGACAACACTGATTAGATACAAAATTTAAGAAAACACTCTTGGAAATGTCCTTCGTGTGAGTGAACAAATACTTGTGTGAATCAGGTGGTTCGTGAGAGTGACTCTTCGTGTGAATCACTTACTTGTACGAGTGACTGTTTTGAAACTTGAAAATTTTAAGAAAACTTGTTTTTCTTGGTCGTACAAGTGGCTAATTCGTACGGATAAGCTTAGGTCACCAACCGGATGATTTCTGTAATTTTCGTCATGATTTAGTTTGATTTTAGATCTGTAAGTATAAAGGATTTGTTAATGTTGATTTTAACGTGTGATACTAAAATCCTAGTCCAATTCGTTAATGAATTCGTCTAGATCTGAAATCTACATCAAGAAAAAGTAGAAATAGGAATCTCTAGTGGTTGAATCTTGATTATCAACTACTGAAACATGTTGTTTGTCTGCAAATCAGGCCTCAAGGCTCTGATACCACTGTGAGAGGGGGGATCGGCTCTCCTCCGTGAGCACCGGACTGACTTAACTCAGCTAACAGAGGCATAATTCATTGCTAGCTAGTTAGGCAAACAAACAATCGAGTATGCTACTTAAACGCTGTTACTTCGTATATTGATAAACGTGAAAAGTTACAGACGAGTAAACAAATGGACAGGGCTTCGCCTCAGTCACACACCAACTTCTATTCAACACCATCCACCTGATCTTATCATTGGCAACATAAATGAAGCGGTGCTCACTAGAAGTCAATCATAATACATCTGTCTTTTTGCTGGTTTCCTATCTCTCACACAGCTTGTCAAGTACCAAGAGGCACTAAAAGACAACAGTTGGGTAGAAGCCATGCAAGAAGAGCTCCTTCAGTTTAACAGACAAAAAGTATGGGAACTTGTGCCATTGTCAAAGGATGTATGTCCAATTGGCACAAAATGGGTCTTCAAAAACAAAACAGATGAAAGGGGTATTGTTGTCAAGAATAAAGCCAGGCTTGTGGTTCAAGGTTACAAACAAGAAGAAGGCATTAACTATGATGAAACCTTTGCTCCTGTAGCAAGATTAGAAACCATCAGATTGTTCTTGGCCTTTGCTGCCAACCACGACATCAGGGTGTTTCAAATGGATACCAAAAGTGCGTTCTTGTATGGTGAGATCAAAGAAGAGGTATATTTTTGTCAACTTCCTAGCTTTGAAGATGCATTTTATCCTGATCATGTTTACAAGCTTAATAAAGCTTTGTATGGCCTGAAACAAGCACCAAGAGCCTAGTATAAAACTCTTTCTACCTTTCTCTTATCCATTAGCTTTACCAGGGGTAAAATAGACAAAACATTATTTTTGAAATGGAGAGGAAAGGATTTGATGCTTGTCCAAATTTATGTGGATGACAATATTTTTGTATCCACATGAACTGCCATGGGTGAAGAGTTCAGGCAACTCATGGCAGCATAGTTTAAAATGAGTGCAGTGGGTGAACTCCAATGCTTTCTTGGTCTACAAGTAAAGCAATTGCAAAATGGTACTTTCATTCATCAAAGTAAGTATGTCAAAGAACTACTTACAAAATTTGATATGAATGATTGTAAACCATGTAGCACACCCATGGCAACCACAAAGCATGTCATTGTTGATGACAAAGATGACTTGGTTGATCAAACTCTTTATAGAAGCATGATAGGTTATTTATTGTACCTAATTGCATCAAGGCCAGACATCATATTTGCAACATCTGTTTGTGCCAGATCCCAGTCGGCACCTAGGAAGTCAAATCTCATTGCTATAAAAAGGATATTCAGATACATCAAAGGTGCTCCCACACTTGATATCTGGTATCCAAATAATGGAAATATTGAGCTTTTAGGTTATTCAAAGTGATTTTGCTAGATGTCACACCACAAGAAAGTCAACCTCAGGAGGATGTCAATTCCTAGGCGATTGATTAGTGTCTTGGCAAAGCAAAAAGTAGGTTACAGTATCAACATCCATAGTAGAGGCTGAGTATATTGCTGCTACAAGCTGCACTACTCAACTCATATGGCTTCAAAATCAACTTTTGGATTTTGGTGTAACTGCTTTAAAGTCTCCTCTCATGTTAGATAGTCAACCAACTGAAAACATCATCAAAAATCCAGTATCCAATTCTACCACAAAGCACATTGACATCAGACATCACTTTGTGAGGGATTGCTATGAAAAAGGTTTTATTTCTCTACATCATGTTCCAACTAAAGATCAATTGGCAGATGTTCTAACAAAAGCATTAGATACATCTACCTTTGAAATTCTGATCTCTAGGATTGGTATGCTAAACATGGAATAAAACAAATTTTTGTTTTCCATGTGTGACTAGCATCAAAATGTTTTTAGAAGTCAAAAATCCTTCCTTAAAAATAGTTAAAATTGAAATTTTTTAAATAAATCTCTAAAGTCTTTTCATAACCACTGTTTCTCCAAACCTTTACTTGGCATGAAAATATATCCGCTGCTGAAAGTCTATCCTCTGTTCTACTTCCACTGTTGGGAAACCACTATTTTCCCAATCCACTAATAATCTATCCTCTGATAGTATAAAATCACCACTGATCCTTCATCTGTTCAGAACCACTGCTGGTATCCAGCAGAGGTTTCCAAACAACTGTCTTCCATTATCCAACAGAGTTTACACGTGCACCGATGTTAGCCATCAGATCTTTTGGAAACCGTTGCCACGCCAACATTCACTTTTCACTGTATAAACCCTGTTTCATCCAAACAGAGTTCCACTTGCCATTTCGATTTCAAAAATTCTCATCTTCTTCCAAACCCTCAATAATCACTCTTCCATCATGAATCTCATCATCAAAACTCCCCACAACTACCTTCCTATACTCGAAAAAACAAATAATAATACTGCTTTTCACTCCATGATCGATGTTCTAGAAACATCATCATACAAAGATGTGTTACTGGCTAAAGTTCCAATCTATCAGGACACTCTTAGACAATTTTGGGCAAATGTTGAAGTCCAGATTCAAAACAAAAAGTCGTTTGCCATTACGTCAAAGATTGAGCAGTCACTTGTTCAAATTTCTCCATCAACTATCTCCACCATACTTGGTCTTCATGACCTAGATGACCCCACTTCTTTCCCAAAGAAAGATTTACATGTTGAATTCATTGAGAGTGATTATGAAGGTCAACTAACAGGTATCACCATTTGAAATCTGAATTTCCCATTGACATGAAATTCTTTTTCCATACACTTTTGTTATGTTTGTCAGCCAAGACAACTGCTTTCAATGAAATACTTATAAATATTCAGTACCTGGGTTATGCTATTTTAACAAAATCTGTGACATCCCGGTTTTTCGGGTATCTTAAACGCACTACTTCACGGTTATTCGTTCCTACGTTAAATTGATTCGGGGATTTATTTTACACGCTCGAAATAACTACGCTAACCTTGTGAACTTATCAAGTGAATTACGTGCTATATGTATTAGACGTTTATATGCTTGGTGAGTGATTATGTTATGTTTTGATTTCGTAGTAATTAGTTATAAAAATATATAGTAAACAGATAAACGAACCGAACCGGGTCGCGAAACGGGTTGACCTCACTTCCTTGCGACTCAAGGAGTTAAGCAAAACTTGAGGCTCAAGTTAAAAACCCAAACCGCCCCACCCAAACCCTTTGGCCGCAAGCTCAAATCGCCCCAAATCCTTCTCCTTTTCTTTCCTTCCCCACACTATATATAGATAGGCATGCATGAGAATTGTTAACAAAAAAAAAAGAAGAGGAACCCTAGTTCTAAGACCAGCCGACGGCAGCCTTCTCCCCACTCTTTCTCCCGATCGCGATTCCCTTCAAACCAGAATCAACTACCATCTCGCTCCCAGTTCGTTAATCTCCATTGTTAAAGGTTAGGGTTTTCTATTGTTTCGCAAATCATGTTAGGGTCTATGAACTATTGATCATGCTTGTATGTAATGGTGGAATCATGGTATTGAAAGAGTTATGATGTTTAGTTTGATTATTTGTGCAAGAATTGCGATTAAGACGATTAGTTGAATAAAAGGATCATAGGCTGCATTTTGTGATAAAAATCATATAATATGGTTAGGGTTTGCATGAGTATGATGTACATGATGATATATGATTGATAAATCTGTTCTTGATCGTTCATATTTAACATCTCGATTGTTTAAGCGTGTTATATTGCGATAAAAAGTTGAAAACAGGATGCTGAAGGGTGTTTACAGCCAACTTCAATTGGCTGTAACTTGGTTATTATTTATTGAAAAACGGATTTTCTGAAGCCTAAAACGTATATTTTTGAAAAACGCTTCTAATGGCACTGGATTCATATTTTTCTGAGGTTGTTTGATATTTTTAAGTGGTCAATTAAGTGCAATAACTGAAGCTGTGTAAATTCTGAAAATTTGTTAGTTGTTTATCGAGTCGGATCTCATAATCTATAGAGAGTTGAATCACGAAATTTGTACAGAAACTGGAGATGGAAATTTCCGGTAAACTCCCACTAGAATTTTGTTAATTGGATGAACGGTGATTTTTAAATAAATTCTCCCGTGGACTGCAGTCAGAAAGCGACGAATCTGACTGCAGCCTAGTATATTAATATTTATGAATAATTGGTAAAGTGTTAGGACTTGAAAAATTTATATAAAATTCTACAATTTAGTTGAAAAATTTATATAAAATTCTCCAGTGCCGGTAGAGGAGGATCTAGAGGAGGATCCAGAGGAGGATCCGGAGGAAGACCCGGCTGTGGAAGCTGGAAACGCCGAGGAGGATGACGGCAACGATAGCGATTTGGGAGATGGAGACGTAGAAGACTGATTCGTCTCGCTTATCCCATTTGCTTCCTTCAGTCTATTATATTTTCGACTTATGTTTAAACTTGAGATTTTATAGTAAACTGATATGTTTGGTTGGCATTTTGTGAGACGTTGAAATTTTATTTAATCGAATATTTCTTTTGATTGTTTAATTTATTTGGGTTGACATAATTTGAGGGATTATTTAAGTATGGAATAGGATAACTATATTGGATATATATACTTATCGGTATGTGTTTATGTTGTCTTGCGAAGATCTAAAATGGCAACTGGACGTCGCAGAAACCTCAACATGACACCCGAAGAATTGGCCGCAATGATCCAAGAACACGTGAATGCTGCTCTTGCAGGTGTTCAAAACCAACCAGCAGGTAACCATTATTAAATTTTCATGGGAAAATCTAATAGTTGGGCTAGTAGACTTTCTCGCTGACTACCTTTCCTCTGTCAGCAGGAGGGGGTCTTAACCCCTACAAGATGTTCCTCGATGCGAAACCGAGCAAATTTACGGGTGCAGAAGGACCCATAGGACTGGTCCGCTGGATTGAAAAGTCCGAATCAGTGTTCGAAATGTGCAATTGTCTGGAGGCCAACAAGGTCAAGTATGCTGCCTCAACGTTGGAGGATGGGGCACTAACATGGTGGAATGCACAAGTCCAAACGCGTGGACTTATTGCTGCAAACGCAATGGCCTGGGCCGAGTTTAAGGCCCTAATCAAAGAGGAGTAATGTCTGCGAGACAGGGTTCAGCAGTTGGAGCAAGCATTATGGAACCACAAGATGGTGGGATCTGAAATTGAAGCATACACAGCGAAACATCATGACCTGGTATTTCTATGTCCCGATCTGGCCAACACCGTGGAGAAACGACTCGAGTTTTACCTTGGGGGTCTGGTCCCCGAGATCCAGGGCATGGTAATGGCTAGCAACCCTGTGACTGAGCATCAAGCGATCAGGTTGGCGCACAAACTCACCGATAAGACGGTGGAACAAAAGAAGTTGCCATCTCGGGGTGCAACTGAAGTGGTCCCTGATAATAAAAGAAAATTTGAAGACTCGTCTGCTCGACAGTCTTCGTCAGCCCAGCCACAACAAGGGAACCAGAAACGGTTCAATAATTTCAACAGCAACCGGGGTCACAATAATCAGCCCACCAACAACACCCAGAACACAAGCGGCTATGTGGGTCGAAAGCCACAATGTAATCGTTGTAACCTTCATCATCACGGCCCTTGTGCCGGAAATCGCTGCCAACGATGTGGCAAAGTGGGACACGCGGCAAAGGATTGTCGCGGGGAAATCATGTCCCGACAAAATCAAAATCAGCACCAGGGTCAGCAACAGGGTATTAACAAGGGGTGCTATCAGTGTGGTAGCACTGCCCACTTCAAACGAGACTGCCCACAGCTTCGTAACAACAACAACAATGGTGGGAACCACAACAACCACAACAACAACAACCACAACAACAACAACCACAACAACAACAACCACAACAACCACAACAACAACAATAGCAACAACAACAATGGGAATGGTGGCACAGGAGGTGCCAAAGGTCGTGCATTTACGCTAGGCCGCGGAGATGCTAGAAACGACTCGAACGTGGTCACCGGTAAGATTCCCCTTAACGAACATTTTGCTACTGTACTTTTTGATACGGGTGCGGATAGGAGTTTTATATCGGAGTCTTTTAGGAAGAACCTAAATCTCACGCCTAAACCCCTAGAGACCCCTTACGTCATAGAACTAGCCGATGGTAAATCTGTAGATGTGACCCATATAGTATCCGGCTGTCAACTCAAACTCGCGGGTCACACCTTTACCATTGATCTGATGACAACTACCTTGGGTAGTTTTGACGTGGTAGCCGGAATGGACTGGCTATCCGACGTCTGAGCCGAAGTTCTCTATTTCGAGAAAGCTATCCGTATTCCGCTCTCTAACGACGAAATCTTGACGGTGCAAGGCGAGAAGGCAGGCACAGTCAAAAACATCATCTCTTACATGCAAGCACAGAAGTATCTTCGGAGGAAGAACTCCTTCGCTTTTCTCGCACTGGTCACCGAACAGCCTAAGGACGAGAAGCGTATAGAAGATATCCACGTCTTCCGTGATTTCTCCGATGTATTTCCAGAGGAGTTACCTGGTCTTCCACCACATCGACAAGTAGAATTTGAAATTGAATTGGCGAACATGCAACTCCCATAGCCAAGGCCCCATACCGCCTAGCTCCAGCCGAGTTGCAAGAGCTGTCTACCCAACTTCAGGAATTGTTAGAAAAAGGATTTATCCGACCCAGTACTTCGCCATGGGGAGCTCCGGTCCTTTTTGTCAAGAAGAAGGACGGGACCTTCCGCATGTGCATCGACTACAGGGAACTCAATAAGGTTACTGTCAAGAACCGATACCCATTACCTCGCATCGACGATCTCTTCGACCAACTGCAAGGGTCAAGCTACTACTTCAAGATTGATCTACGGTCCGGTTATCACCAGTTACGCATCAGGGAGGAGGATATTGCTAAGACGGCATTTCGTACTCGGTATGGCCATTATGAGTTCTTGGTCATGCCCTTCGGTCTCACCAACGCACCCGCGGTGTTCATGGACCTCATGAACCGCGTGTGTAAACCGTATCTCGACAAGTTTGTCATTGTGTTCATCGATGACATACTCATCTCTACTCTAAAGGTGAAGAAGAACATGCTGAACATCTACGATTACTGCTGGAATTACTTCAACAGGAGAAACTATATGCCAAGCTTTCAAAGTGTGATTTCTGGATTCGGGAAGTTCAGTTCCTCGGGCATATTGTGAATGAAAAGGGTATCCACGTCGATCCCGCCAAGATCGATGCTATCAAGAACTGGGAAGCACCCAGGACACCGACAGAGATCCACCAATTTTTGGGTTTGGCGGGTTACTACAGACGTTTCATAGAGGGATTTTCAAAGATCGCACAACCGCTTACCACCCTCACCCAGAAAGACACCAAGTATGCTTGGGGTGACAAGCAGGAAGTGGCATTTCAATTGCTGAAGCAGAAACTTTGCAGTGCACCCATTCTGTCCTTGCCGGATGGGACTGATGATTTTTTGGTATATGTGATGCTTCCATTCAGGGATTGGGATGCGTACTCATGCAGCGTGATAAGGTCATCGCGTATGCGTCCCGACAACTGAAGGTTCACGAGAAAAACTACACAACACATGAACTGGAATTGGGAGCAGTAGTGTTTGCACTTAAGATTTGGAGACACTACCTATACGGAACAAAGTGCACAATCTATACAGATCACAAGAGCCTCCAACACATCTTTGACCAGAAGGAGTTGAACATGCGACAGTGTCGCTGGGTCGAACTCCTGAATGATTATGAATGTGCCATTCGGTATCACCCGGGTAAAGCTAACGTGGTAGCTGATGCCCTCAGTAGGAAGGAGCACTTGAAACCTCGTCGGGTACGAGCACTACAGTTCACCATTCATTCGGGGTTACCCGAACAGATACGCGACGCGCAGTTAGAAGCAGTTAAGGAAGAAAACATCAAGGCCGAATCGGCGGGAAAAATGGAACGCGATTGGGAAGTAAAACCCAATGGAGCCCGGTATTTCATGAATCGTATATGGGTACCTCTCCACGGAGACCTCGGAAAGCTAGTCATGGACGAAGCTCACAAATCCCGATACTCTGTCCATCCTGGTTCGGATAAGATGTATCAATACCTTAAAGCCGCGTACTGGTGTCCCAATATGAAAGCGGATATAGCCACCTACGTGAGTATCAGAGGTCAAGGTGGAGTATCAGAAGCCTTCGGGGCTACTTCAACAACTTGAGATCCCAGTGTGGAAATGGGATCAGATCTCGATGGACTTCATCACTAAACTCCCGCGAACTTTGGGTGGTTGCGATACCATCTGGGTGATCGTGGATCGTTTAACTAAGTCCGCACACTTCCTAGCGATTAAAGAAACAGATAAGATGGATAAGTTGACTCGCATCTACATTAAGGAAGTAGTTTCTCGGCACGGAGTGCCAATGTCCATCATCTCAGACAGAGATGCTCGTTTCACGTCCAACTTTTGGCAGTCACTTCAGAAAGCGTTGGGTACACGCTTAGATATGAGCACAGCTTATCACCCACAGACGGATGGCCAAAGCGAAAGGACCATTCAGACCTTGGAAGACATGCTTAGGGCATGCGTGGTAGACTTCAGGAATAGTTGGGAAATCCATCTTCCTTTAGTGGAATTCTCGTATAACAACAGTTACCATACGAGTATATCGGCAGCACCGTTTGAGGCATTATACGGTCGTAAATGTAGATCACCGGTCTGTTGGGCAGAAGTCGGTGACAGTCAACTCACAGGCCCTGAGTTGATACTTGAGGCTACTGAAAAGATTGTACAAATCAGAAACCGCATGGCAGCGGCACGAGATCGACAGAAAAGCTACGCTGATCAACGACGCAAACATCTCGAATTTCAAGTAGGCGACCGCGTCCTACTGAAGGTGTCACCCTGGAAGGGTGTAATCCGTTTTGGGAAACGAGGAAAACTAAACCCACGGTACGTAGGCCCGTTTGTGATCTTGAAACGTATCGGACCCGTAGCTTATCAATTAGACCTTCCTACCGAACTCAGTGGAGTTCACAACATTTTTCACGTGTCAAATCTGAAGAAGTGTCTATCAGATGAAACCCTAGTCATTCCATTGGATGATATTCAAGTGGATGAACAACTGCACTTTGTGGAACAACCTATCGAGATCATGGATCGTGAGATCAAGACTCGAAGGCACAGCAAGATACCGATCGTCAAGGTTCGTTGGGACTCTAAGCGTGGACCGGAGTTCACGTGGGAAAGAGAGGACCAAATGAAAAGCAAATACCCACACCTTTTTGCAACTGAGCAGCAAGCTAACGTTACCATCAACTAAATTTTCGGGACAAAAATTCTTTCACCATGGGGATGATGTGACAACCTGGGAATTTCTTGTAATTTCTTGTACCATTGTTAACGAACTAAATCTTTGTGCGTTGCATTCTAAACCTGTGCGTTGCATTCTAAACCGCGTTTACTCAATTTTCGGGACGAAAATTCTTTCAACATGGGGATAATGTGACATCCCGGTTTTTCGGGTATCTTAAACGCACTACTTCACGGTTATTCATTCCTACGCTAAATTGATTCGGGGATTTATTTTACACGCTCGAAATAACTACGCTAACCTTGTGAACTTATCAAGTGAATTACGTGCTATATGTATTAGACGTTTATAAGCTTGGTGAGTGATTATGTTATGTTTTGATTTCGTGGTAATTAGTTATAAATTTATATAGTAAATAGATAAACGAACCGAACCGGGTCGCGAAACGGGTTGACCTCACTTCCTTGCGACTCAAGGAGTTAAGCAAAACTTGAGGCTCAAGTTAAAGACCCAAACCGCCCCACCCAAACCCTTTGCAGCCGCAAGCTCAAATCGCCCCAAACCCTTCTCCTTTTCTTTCCTTCCCCACACTATATATAGATAGGCATGCATGAGAATTGTTAACATAAAAAAAGAAGAGGAACCCTAGTTCTAAGACCAGCCGACGGCAGCCTTCTCCCCACTCTTTCTCCCGGTCGCGATTCCCTTCAAACCCGAATCAACTACCATCTCGTTCCCGGTTCGTTAATCTCCATTGTTAAAGGTTAGGGTTTTCTATTGTTTCGCAAATCATGTTAGGGTCTATGAACTATTGATCATGCTTGTATGTAATGGTAGAATCATGGTATTGAAAGAGTTATGATGTTTAGTTTGATGATTTGTGCAAGAATTGCGATTAAGACGATTAGTTGAATAAAAGGATCATAGGCTGCATTTTGTGATAAAAATCATATAATATGGTTAGGGTTTGCATGAGTATGATGTACATGATGATATATGATTGATAAATCTGTTCTTGATCGTTCATATTTAACATCTCGATTGTTTAAGCGTGTTATATTGCGATAAAAATTTGAAAACAGGATGCTGAAGGGTGTTTACAGCCAACTTCAATTGGCTGTAACTTGGTTATTATTTATTGAAAAACGGATTTTCTGAAGCCTAAAACGTATATTTTTGAAAAACGCTTCTAATGGCTCTAGATTCATATTTTTCTGAGGTCGTTTGATATTTTTAAGTGGTCAATTAAGTGCAGTAACTGAAGCTGTGTAAATTCTGAAAATTTGTTAGTTGTTTATCGAGTCGGATCTCATAATCTGTAGAGAGTTGAATCACGAAATTTGTACAGAAACTGGAGACGGAAATTTCTGGTAAACTCCCACTGGAATTTTGTTAATTGGATGAACGGTGATTTTTAAATAAATTCTCCCGTGGACTGCAGTCAGAAAGCGACGAATCTGACTGCAGCCTAGTATATTAATATTTATGAATAATTGGTAAAGTGTTAGGACTTGAAAAATTTATATAAAATTCTACAGTTTAGTTGACACCTTCTGTAAAGAAAATTTGAATTTTTGGAACGTTGGAACTATTTTATAAAAATCCTCGAAAACAGCCTAGTTATTAGCATACAAGCTAAAACTTGATTACTTGCGAATGTGTGTACCAAAATGTCGTATGAGTTGATTTATGTTCATGATAAGTTGGTTTGATCATTATGTTGGTATGATAATACTTTGCATGCATGATTGTGTTTTCGAAATTGTTATCATGTGTGCCGCATTGTATGATAGTTATGTGTAGGGTTTGTATCAGTGTGTTCACACACTAACTCTAAATCGATTGACTTGTTAGAACGCGATTAGCGGTCCCATCATTTGCTACTTCTGTGTTACACTAACCGAGCAACTAAAGGTGAGTTCACGGCCCTATTTTTATTCGGTTTTTAAACAACAGGGGGAGAAACATGTATACACTCTATAACTCTATCTTTTTACGTTATGCGAAATTAACGTCGTTAAACTACTCGGTAACTACGTTAATATTAATGTACGTTTTGGTCACTAAGCAGCTATATCACGGAAGTCCTCGACAAACTCTTGGATCGTTAGTATTGGGTTAGATAGCGGGGAAATTATAAGTAGTACTACTGGGCCCGACAAGCCCCACCCGAGCTAGTCGCGCTAGCCGACCGGGTATGGTCAACGGGTGAATAATTTAGCCTAACTTTCGCCATGGTCAGTGATAGGCCTGGCAACACGGAGGCACAACAGTCAGCTTAGATCGCGGACACTTATGTGACATAACTTTAGGCTAGCTACCTACATGTTAACATTGAACTTAATTACGAAACAACAATATTATTCCGGGTTAGGAATAATGAAACAAACAACAATATTATTCCGGGTTAGGAATAATGAAATCAACATCATTATTATTCCGAGTTTGGAATAATGGAACTATAACGTTATTCCGGGTTAGGGATAACGGGGGAAACAAACTTATAACCGAACAAATGAACTTATGAAAACCTGTGAACTCACTCTTCTTTAATGTTGACACTTGTTTCTTTACATGTTTCTCAGGACGTTAGGAGCTCTAGGTGCACTCACTTGCATTGATCAAGACATCTTTTTATCGAGTCTCATTTACGAATATTGTTTGGGTTTTTCTTTAGTTTTGGCGTTTGTGTTGGCGCCCGTTCCTTTACTTTACTTTAATGCTTCCGCTCAACTTTAAAACTAATGCTTCCGCTAAACATTGAAACCAAACTAAGACAACTTAAAAATTAACTATGAATGGTTAAATAAATGATTTTGGAAAACGTATAAACTAATCATATAGAGTCGTTCGATGTTACTAGTGTCTCGGATTCTGGTTTGTTCACACGCCTCGCGGTAAAACTCCGCAAGTGGAAATTGAGGGTGTGACAAAATCAAAGTTAACTTTTCCCAAGTATTTTTTCTGACTTGGTTGCAAACTTTAACAATATTAAAAAGGGTAAATCTTTTTTGATACACCCTAGGTTGTTAATTTCTATTTACAAAAACAAGTTTCTGCTACGAATTTTCAACAAGGTGTCATCTGTGAAGTTAGCCTTAAACATTAAACTTCTACTTGACTCTCAACTCAAAAACTGAAGGTTAGAAAAACAAAAGTAATAGAAACTGAGCAAATTTTAACTACTACCACATCCAATACTCCTTCCTCTGTTACTGAGCCCATTGCTCCTAGTGAATATGGCACTATAACAAATGCTATGCAACCCCCACCAAAAAAACCTAAAAAGAAACTCTCCAAATCCAAACAGCCAACCAAACCAAAACACCACAAAAATGTATCTCTTGAAGATGAGATCCCAAATGTTTTACCTATGACAGCACCAAAGTCACATGAAACCATTGCTGCTACTTCCTCACTGCAGATGGTCCAAAGATCTCCACCAACACTAGTTCCTCTTGTTTCCTCACAAAAGGAACAAGTTGTAAGCACAGGGGACCCACACTATGAGGCAGATAATTCACTTGAACATCTATTCTCAAGCCCCTCTCCCAGGGCTATGTCTCTTTCTACTCCACTACCCACCTCTCCAATTCCTACCACATTATTACCCCTATTTCAAGCTATTGAGAAAACTCAGATTTAGTAGTCCCTCTCATTCACCTATCATTGAGAGTTTAACTCCTTCATTGACTGAATTTGAGACAACTCAGTTAGCTAACCCCAGAAACAGTTGAGGAGGCTACACCCCATGAGTAACATGTAACTTTTGGTGGTAGTTCAAGTGAAGCAACTTACTACAACTCTTGCTACAATAGTGGCTTAGTTGAACAGCGGTTACATACATAAGACTTCCTTGAAGGCAACAATTGATGAGGCTACAATTGTATCCTCTTGACCAGTTGGAAGTCCCTAGTTCCAAGAACAAGGGGCATTTGGTTCTAAAAACATTGAGATTCCTCATGTTGATGTTCCAAATACAACTACCTCTGGTAGGAATTTAGATGATCCTATTCACTTAGGTGATAAATCACAATACCAAGAATTGATGGAGAGAATCAATACCATGGAATCATCTATTGATGAAATCAAATCCATGATGAAACAAGTGCTTCAAAATTCTCAATCTCAACTGTCTCTAACTCAAAATATTGATGAGCTATGGAAAGTTGTTCAACCAATTATCCTAGCCCAGAGACAATTAGCAGATATTCAACATGAAACCCATATGAAATTAATCAGAAATATGGACGAGGCGAGATACAAAGATACACAAGCAGGCATCAAAACCATCAAAGACCATTTGCTGAAAACTACTGGCTCTGCCCCGGTTATCATTCTTCAAGATGACATAGAAGGTGATGCCATAAAGGAGGAGAAAGATAACTTAAGAAAGTTGCAACCTGATTCAAATGTTAAATCAAAGGTGCAACGATAGCCAGAAACCACTGCTAGCACTGCTGAAGCATCCAAGGCAACTTTGGGAAAAGGGATTGATGAGACCCTAAACAAAGAAGCTGAAAGGATTGCTGTTGAAAAGTAGAAGAGACAAGATACACTTGAAACGGAAGCTTTGATGCTCATAGAAGAAGAAAAAGCCAAACAGTTGAAAATAGAAGATGTTGGTACTTCAAGAAAAAGAATGTCTACAAGAAAAGCAAGACAACCAACTGTCATCTATTCTACAACAACTGTTGAAGCTACTACTGTTGTATCCTCTGTCCATACAATCCCAACAGATGTTAGGACTTATGTTGTGGCAGCAGATGCTGGAACAACAAATGTTCCAACAAATGTTGCTCAAACCACTACTCTACTCACATTTCCAACATTAACTAAACCATTATCCACACCACCTCGAATTCCAGTATATCCACCATCACCCAAAATAAAATTCCAACACAAAAGGAAAACTTTTTGTTGATGATGATGATGATGATGAAGAGAGTCAATCATCACTCCCTGTATCATCACGATCCACTTCACAACCATCCTAATCACTACCATGTCCTGCAACCCCATTTCCAACCATGCACCTATCATCCTTATTTCTTACAATGGGTGCTCTATACCCTCTAGAACTTTTTACTGTTAAAGTTGAGATAGAGGCTTTCTTCAAGTTACAAGATCCAAAACAAAGAGAATTTCCATCTCTTCTGGGATATAGAAAGCCTAAGAATCTAGATGAATATCTAAAGTTAAAGGCTAGACTAGTTGAGACCATAGCAAAAGAAAAATCAAAGAGTAAGGATAACAGGGCTCTACAAATATCCTTGCAATTTCAATTAATCAAAGTGAGAACTATTGAAGAATTTTCTAAGGATTTAAGTAAGTCCTTGTCTAAAAATCCAACCAATGATGATTATGAATTGAAAGAAGAGTACCTTGATCATATCATGAAGCACAAGCCTTACAAAGCAACAAGGGCTCAATTCAAAGACTGGTCGTCAAATGAGCTAAAAGAAGAGATTGAAATAATCCATACCATGCTCAAAGAACCTTCAAAGAGGCCTACTCCTCATGTTTGGAAAAAGGCTAAGGTTGAAAGCCAAGACCATGCTCTAAAGTCAAAAGAATGAAAGCTAAACTTGTTAGTGCTCAATATGGAACAACAAGGTAAATTGCTAGGTGGTCAAAATCAAAAGTGGTAGATACCTACAGAAGATTGCAAGAGCTAAGAAAGAAAGGTCCTTCTGTCCTAGAAAGCTTGTCTATTCTTAAACAGCCATTGCTCTTCAACAGATCCATGCTCCTAAAAGATCATCTTCCACATCTGTCTTATCCACAATTACCTTAAATCAATCAAAGAAGCAAAAGCAGATGGAATAAGATGATCAAAGTTTGCATGAAGAATTAAGAAATAGGGGATTAAGAACCAAATTTGTACCATACTGATGCTGCAAGTGATAAGCTTGTAGCTACACTTTCACACTAGTTAGCAGACCTATCTCACTAAACTCATCACAAATAACCCTACTCCCGAGAAAACCATCTGACTCAAAAATCATAAAATGGAAGTCTTCCAAGACACCCATGAATTGACATTGCTCAGGTCAGATGGTAGAGCTCAAATGATAAAAATGGAGGATGCATATGGTCTAGATGTAGCTGACCTCCAAGACTTGCTGAATCTTGAGCTTGAAAGGGATGTAGATGATATGATTGCCCTGAACGTTGAACTTCAATTCAAAGGACAAATAAGGGAATCATTGATGAGGAATAAAGATTAGTAATAAAGCTTTTGTTTTAGTATCATCTGTTCCAAGGGGAGATTGTTCGAGTAGAACCTTACAAAAGAACAGATGATAGAAATCCAAAATATGCTACAACCTCTGATCCTAATAATAATAAAACATCTGCTAGAGTCAAGCTCTGTCGAAGACAAAATGTCAAAGGTCTGCCATAGCAAAACACTGTTGAAGACTAAAGCTAAAGGTCTGCCAAGACAAAGCTCTGCTGAAGACTAAGTTATGGTTTGCCTTACAAAGCTCTGCTGAAGCCCAACAGAGGATGTCTTGTCAGTGTTTTCTATCTGTCTTTATAATGTTTAGTTATAGAAGTGGTTAGCTTAGCAGATGCTGTTAGTTTGTTAATATTGTTATATGTCACTTTCCCGCTGACATCATCATAAGATGCTCAATGGTTAGAATTGTAGTAAATAGAACAGTACCTATACTGTTATATTAGATCACTTTTCATCACTTATCAATCTAACATTTCTTCCTTACATTTTGTACAAACAAATCAGTGATCTTAGGCTGAGGGGGAGATTGTGAGTCATATGCAAGTAATTATAATTACGAAAGCATGAAAATGAAAACAATCTCTCAATTGTTATGAATTAAAGTTCATCATTCCGCTGCATGTTCATCTGATTTATTATCTTTCATCTTTTATCCTTTGAACTTTCATAATAGTTTCAAACTAGAATCCTAACATATATTGATGAGATCAGAGAGCAAATACGCTGAGATTAGTAATTATGATGATTCTTGGACTCTTGGACCGATGACAATAGCTAAAGCCGCTGAAACAGATAAAACAAACATAAGTTTGACTAAATACGCCGATCATTGTGATAAAATCGCTGAGGATCTTTATCAGTGACTTCGAAGTCGCCTTCGATTAAACACGTTGACATTATTTCGTTGAGAAACAACAAATGCGCTGGTATATTGCCGGCAAATTTGTTAATTACACGATCTTCAAACTAAATACGCTATATTCATATTTATCTACACTGTCTTCAAATTTAAATACGCCCAACAGGGTTTAAGTATGAACAAAAACCCTCTAATCACTCAAAAACGACTCAAAATCCATGTTTCTTTGTACCAAAATGACCCAAATGTTCACCAAAACACTAATTTACAACTACCTAATGATTAAACACACTAGATCAAGCCATATAAAGTTCAAAAAATTGAAAAACCTTGAAACTTTGAAAATTTTTGAAAATTGAAAAAATCTTAACAAAACTCAAACAATCAAGAGCACAAAAGCTCTCATACCAAATTGTGAGTCCCAAAACAGAGTCGGATCATAGTGGTTTGATTGTTATCACCCAAACAATTATAGATTAGTTGCTTGAATGTGTAAAAGTTAAGAAAAACCAAAATATGAAGATGAAGATGAAGATTCTTGTATGGATCAAACAACAAGTGTTGTATATGGAATCCCAAAATATATAATTACTAAAAGCATCTGGATGTTCATATTTAGCACAAGAACAATAATCACTGCACAAGAGAAATCACCAAAGCTTGTCCAAGAACCTTAGACTAGGGTTTTCAATTACTAACATATATATATATACACAATCTGACAACCTAATGTATTTAATAAATATGCTGGGTACTTAATTACACCACCATACCCCTGAACTATCTAGAACTTGCTAAACCGGAACAAAACAATCCAAAACCTAATAAAACGAAGTACCACTTATCTCAAAAGCTCTAACAGTTTCAAAAATCAAATTCTCAAAAGAAAGTAAACTTTATGTTTGATTTAAGCATAGTAAGTGAAAAAGAAAGGTTGGGAAAGGAACAATCAAACGATGAGTTCCATGTAGAAAAGAAACATCGTGAGCTGAATTTGAGTTCATCTACTGATTGTGACAGTAGAACATGCTGGAAATGTAACAAAGTTGGGCATATTGCACGACATTGTACTCAAAGCAACTCAAAATCTGTTTACAACGCAAGGAAATCCACAGAAGATGTGAGCGAAAGAAACCTAAGTTTGTTCCAAAATAGATATTAAAAAGAAATAATGAATCCAACAAAATTGTGAAACCGACAATTCTAAATGTTTCAAAATCTGAAATTTGTGAGACTTCAAAATTTTATTCGAAAAGGGTAATTCAAAAAACACAAACGTGGGTGGTTAAAACCAAAACATCTTCTATAGAAATTAAAACACCTGTTAAATCTAAAGTTAAACATGATGTTAATGTCAAAGTTCCACTGTTTGATAATCCGAACCCACCCAAGACCAAGAAGGCTTGCGTTTCATTGTTTAAGTAATTGCTTAATTACATGTGTAGGGGCTCCCTCCCAAGGTCAATCATATCAAAATGGATAATGGACAGTGGAGCTTCTCGTCACATGACAGGAATGTTGGCCTTACTCTATGATGTTAAGTCTATTCATGGAGGCTATATAGGGTTCGCTGGAAATCAAGGTGGAAGAAGTGTCGGAGAAGGAAAACTTTCCAATGGAGTGGTCTCCTTTGATAAAGTAAACTACATTGTTGAATTGGAGAACAATTTACTAAGCATTTCACATATTTGTGATAAGAAGTTTAGAACGCACTTCAATGATAAAGAATGCTTAATTCTGAAGCCGGGATTCAAAATTCCAGAGGAGTGGATTCTCATGCGCACTCCACGAGAGAATGATCTTTATGTTCTAGACATGAGCGTCGCATCCACTACATCGAAGTCAGCACAATGTTTTGTCACGAAAGCAAATGAAAAAGAATCAATCTTATGGCATCAAAAGATGTGGCATATCCATTTGTGAAAAATGAATTATCTGGTGCACAACAATCTAGTGGAGGGTCTTAATCTCAAAAGTTTCCATCTGAATGACGATTGTCTTAATTGCAAAAAGGGGAAGCAGCATAAGAAATCACACAAGAAAACTTCTGAATTCTATTAAATTACCACTAGAGAGGCTTCATATGGATATTTTTGGGCCAGTAAACGTCAAAAGCATATATCGTGATCTATACTGCCTCGTTGTGACAGACGACTATCGAGATTCTCGTGGGTTATTTTCCAGGAGAGTAAAGATGAGACATTTGATAACCTTATGGTCTCTTTAGAAAGTTAGAGAACTTGTACCATCTTCCAATAGACGAATACGAAGTGATAATGGTACTGAGTTAAAAAATAATCGAATGCTCGAATGTTGTAACGACAAAGGTATTCTTCACGAACTCAGCGCCCCCTATACTCCGCAACAAAATGGAGTAGCTGAATATAAGAATCAAACTCTCATTGAAACTGCACGTACAATGCTCGCTGATTCAAAGTTACCTGTTAATTTCTGGAGCGAAGCCGTAGCCTCTGCATGTTACACGTTGAACATGGTTTTAACCATCAAGGCATATAAGAAGACATGTTTCGAACTGCTTAACCAATGAAAGCCGAACTCAGAGTTTTTGGAACCATTTGGATCTCCATGTACGGTCATTGACCAGGATGGTAAATTTGGTGCCAGGTCTTTGGAGGGATTTTTCGTAGGATATGAAAGTCCATTGAGAAGAGTATATATTTTCCAAGTCTAAATCGAGTTATTCTTGCTCAACATGTTGATTGTTAGAAGTATACATTGCCTAATCAAAAGCCTGTTGAATCCTAGATGTTCAACAATGAGAATTTATGGAATTCTTTCGATCTGCCAGATGAACCAAATGAAGAGGAACTTGTGTTGTTGTATCAACAACAACAATCGTCTAATAAAAAACAAGTTCCAAGACCGATAGTGATTACCCAACCATCTATTGACACAAATGTTTCTAGAGCAGGTCCGAGAACGATCCAAACAGAACCCGTCGTCGTATCAGTAGTGAATGCCAAAGAACCCACTTTTGACCAATCTGACGATTCTGATTCAGATGCGGGGCCAACATTGATCAAGATGGTCAATCCAACTCCGACGAAGGTTCTGAGTAGATAACAAGTTTGTTAAATCAATTTGCAGGTCCTAATGATCAGAATGAAGCTTCAACAAGTAATCGGGTTGCTGAACAGAACATTACGAATTTGGAGAGCCAAGTAAATGTTCTAATGAAGTAATGCCAAGGAATTTGTCCTATCACCCTTCGAAGAATATTATCGGAAACTGCAAGCTGGAGTTAAAACACGCAATCAGATCAACAAGGATCTAGTTTTTTTTATACCAAAATGGCACCAATTCAAGATTTATGCTTACATTGTTATTTTATTTCGTAGATTGAGCCAAAATCGAATAAGGAAGCACTTGTTGATGATAGCTGGATAAATGCAATACAGGAGGAGCTGTAACAATTCGAAAAGCTTGGTGTCTAGAAGCTTGTTGACCTACTGGCTAATCACAAAGCTATTGCTACTAAATGGGTCTTCAAGTGCAAAAGAGATGATCGAGGGGTAATTGTGCGCAATAAAGCTCAACTGGTTGTCAAAGGTTTTCATCAGCAAGAAGGCATTGATTATACAAAGGTCTATGCTCTGGTCGCATGACTAGAAGCAATCCGCATATTTCTGGCGTTTGTGTCATGGAAAGGTTTTAAAGTGTTCCTGTTGATGTCAAATCAGCTTTCCTTTAAGGAAATGTAAAAGAAGAAGTGTATGTTGGACAACCACAAGGGTTTGTTGATCCAGTGCATAAGACAAGGTTTACTTACTTGATAAGGCGTTATACGGGTTGCATTAGGCCCTGAGAGCCTGGTATGAGACACTCTCTCTACACCTGTTAAGGACGGATTTACCAGAGGCAGTGTTGATAGCACACTTTTCACACGGGAAGTGAAAGGACATCTACTGATTGTACAAATCTATGTGGATGATATCATCTTTGGCTCTACGAAAGATGCACTATGTAAAGAATTTGAAAAAGTCATGAAAAAGACATTTGAAATGAGTTCATTGGGAGAAATAAAGTTCTTCTTAAGGCTTCAGGTCAACCAGTTGCCTGATGGTATCTTCATCCATCAGACAAAGTACGTAATGATGTCTTAGAGAAATTCGATATGTGGGGAACGTCACCATTATCTACCCCAATGGCAATTAATCTTGGTATCTGTCTAGATGAATATGGAGTCAAGATAGATGAAACCTTATATCGATGGATGATTGGATTACTAATCTATCTTACAGCATCAAGACTAGACATCATCTATCCAACATGCCTTTGTACCCGATATCAATCGAGTCCTTGAGTGCCACACCTGATGATAGTCAAGCAAATTTTTAGATATTTGAACGGTTGCCCAAGCAACGGCTTGTGGTATCCGTGAAATGACAACTTCGACCTTGCTGGATATTTAGACTCAAATTTCGGATGCTACAAACTTAATGCCAAATCTACAATGGCTGGTTGCCAGTTCTTCGAAACACGCTTAGTAATGTAGCAATGCAAGAAACAAACCACGGTCGCTCACTCTACATGTGAGGCTCAATAGTTTCGCCTTACAGTTGGTGTTGCCAAATTTTGTAGATACAACAATAGATGAGAGACTTTGGATTGCGATTTCTTAATACGCCCATATTTGTAGATAACAAAGCTGCCATCAATATAACTAAAAACCCTTTTCATCACTCTAAAACTAAACACATTGAAATTCGACATCACTTTATCCATGATTGCCATGAGAAAAACTTGTTTTGAATAGAAAGATCCACACTAATGAACAAAAGGCAGATTTTTATCCCAAACCATTTGATCGAACCAGATTTAAATATCTTTGGAGAACTAATGGTATGAAAAATTAACATCAGATGGGGAATTAGAGGTTGAATACGGATCAGATGACGAGTTTTTGTAATCCTCATCGGTTTGTCAAATTTTGTAGTTTTTATAATTTCTTTCTTTAAATACAAAATTTCAAAAATATGTTTTTAATTTTAGGGGGAGAAATTGTGAACGGGGGATCGGCTCCTCCGATGAGCAACCGGTCTGATCTAACTCAGCTAGCAGAGGCGGAATTCATTGCTAGAGAGGATGACAAAGAAACAAGAAAGATCTTACTTTTTAACTGCTCTGAATTGAATTAATGACGTGCAAGTATAGACGCGAGTAAACAAATCAGCAGGGCTTCGTCGTACCAACTAAACTAACACTTCCTAGCTCTGACACAACACTCCTCTATTTATAGGTCGACATGACTCGTAATGGAGTATGTGTTAAACACAGACCTGGTTCGTACGAGTGGTTGCTTCGTACGAATGACTAAGAGTCACTCGTACGAGCCATCCTATCTCACTTGTACGAGCCATTAAAAAACGTATGAAATTAACATTAACATTTATACATTCGACTCTTAAGCCCTATATACAATACAGGCATATCCTAGACATAGGCAATGGACATAATGCACCAACAGAAATGTTGTAGAAAATACAAAAACATTAAAACAAATGAAAAAAATGTACAAAAACATGAAAAAGACAAAAAGAGTTTTCGTGTGAAAAGAGGAAATGATAGTACATCAGTGACTATCACGGTGTGCTAAAGATTAGAAGTGTTATAAAGTTTAAACAGGTCTCACTGAGGATGTGCCAGTAGGCTTCGCACATTTAGTAGATTGTTTCTAAGATATAAACTTAAAAGAAAAACTTTTAATTAGTGGCTTAACATCTCTCGGATATATGGTCTTAGTAAACCAAAATTTCGTTTGAGAGATTGTCGGATTCTGAGATACCAGGTCTTTATAAATAATTGATATCTGGGGTATTATACAAGTTCTTATGATTTTGCGTCGGCAATGGACTAGTACTTATAGAATACTTTTGCTTTTAATACCCAAAAACTGTAATAAATTATAAGTATCGAAAGATCCAACAATTGCAGTAAAAGTTTCCAAATTGGAACACTACTTTCAAGACGAGCCTCATCTCTTTGTCGGTACGATGGTACTAACTCGAGCTCTCAAGGTCTTACATTACCCAGATACAGATATTAGTTAGATTTGTTCACCTGTAAGATGAAATTTAGAGAATCTTGATACGGGAGTATATTCTGAGGTGGGAAACACAGTTAAGTTCCTAAAATTACCTAAATGTATCTCAGAACAATTGATAAATGTGTAAAGGTTTATGTGGACAAGTATACTGACAATCTAAGTGAATTTGTTTAGTACTTAAAGTGTTATAAAGGTCAACGGTACTAGTGATATGTCTCAAAAATTGATATGATCCTCTAACACAAACTCACAAAAATATGTCTGTAAATATGTTTGTACATAGTTTATTACATTTCATTTCAGCAAAACTCAAAAATATTTTCAGTATGTTTTAGCATAAACTTTGGAAAAACCAAAAAGATTTTATTTCTATCTTAGTATTGACTACTGATGATGAGAATTCTGGAAGACAAGGGTTGGGAGCTTATCTGAATTGTGAAAATACTTCGAAAAGATCAAAAGTTCATTAACTTGATACTTTACATTACCTAAAACATCAGTTTGATCAAAAAGTGTTCAACCAAGGTCATTAACTTGGACTTGGTAGATAAATCAGTTAACCAGGGTCATTAACTTGGACTTGGTTAACTTAGTGGGTCATTAAAGCTGGTTAAAATGAACAGGATTTCCATGAATACTTTAAGTGGTGGTAAGTGGATTCTAAAACGAGTGAAGCTGTGATTGTTTTGAAAGCTGATGACACTTGGGATATTACTGAAGATTTGAATCCATAAATAATAGAACGAAAGAGGATATGGGGATTGTGGAGAACTATTCCTATACTAGACCCGATGTGGCTAGTTAATTGTTCGAAAGAAGATATCAAATGCTTGTTCTTCAACAAGATTTTTTTGATGTGAAGGAGAAGACGCAAGCGATGCAATATGAGGGTGTGATCAACGTATGCTATGCACATGGTATTAATTCTAGTAAGATGTTGGAATCATCATGGAGAGAGTTAGAGAAAGAAGAATCTCTGAAAGACAAACAACGTTTGGAAAATATTGAAGAAAATTCAAAAGAAGCTCGTTTAAGAATATTTCAGTTTATGAAGTGGGCTCCTACGACTGATCAAATGCCAATACCATCTGAAGAGCATAGGAAGCAGCGCAAGAATTTCTTTGGGCATTAATGTCAAACATTGGAATATTTTGAAGACAGACAAAGACTACGGCAACATCTATGGGGGAGTTTTTTGGTGCATAATGTCTATTGCCTACGTCTTAGGGATGTGTCTATATTTTGTAATAGGGCAAAAATGTTAGATTTTACGATGTTTGTAATTAACTTCGCACGAAGGAAGAGTTTACCTTCGCATGAGGTAAATTACCTTCGCGCGAAGATAACCTACCATCGCACGAAGGTAGCATGTCTATATATAGTCAGTGTGAGGTGTTAGTAGAAGAACTTTTGGGACTAAGACGGCAAAGCACTATCGAATTTCCTGATCGTTTGTAACTGTTACACATTGAATGAAATCAGTTAATTGATGAAATAATCCTGTTAATTGTCACTAATTCGTATGAATTTCACGCGTATGCACTAGATACTCGAATTAGGACCTTTGCTATTGGACAAAACGATCCTACAATTTGCTTCAAACAACACTGATTCAAGAATCTAGAAACCCAAAATACTTGCTAGATCTCAGTCTCAGTGTTCACAATCGACAAACTCTACATTCTCTTCTTCGCAAACCTCCAACTCTATGAAAAGTCATATGATCTTTCATGAAGTTTCAAGAACGAAGAATGATAATCAACCCAGATCGAACATGGTCTGGGTTCCAGTCTCTCACTAATCCCGTTATGTGTGCAGGAACGACTATGGAGGGCTGTCGTCAGACTTTGGTTTATCGATAGTGGTTGTTCCAGACACATGATAGGGGACATCTGCTAGTTAAACGACATCAAAATCTTCGACGACGGACTTATCAACTTTGCAGGAGGAAAAACTGGAAGAATAACGATGAAGGGTACAGTCAAAAACGGAGTTCTCAGCTTCTCAGATGTCAATTATGTTTTTTGAACTCAAACACATTCTCTTGAGCGTCTCTCAAATGTGCGATGAAGGTTTAGAAATTCCCGTCACAAAAGGTGGATGCGTAATTTTAAAGCCAAGGATAGTTATACCGGAGGATTGGTACTTTCTTGAAGTCAAACGTCGTGGAAATGCTTACGTGCTTGACATGAACAAAGCTCCCTCTGATCAAATTACCTGTTTGTTCTCTGAAATCGCTGAACATGATGCTAGTTGTGGCATCGTCGTTTCCGTCATCTAAACATGAAGAATCTTAATCGACTTGCAAAAGAGGTTTATCAGAAACTTACCCATCAAAGATTTCATGCAGATCGAGAAATGTGAATCTTATGCTTGTGGGAACATCATCCTAAGCCTCAGAAGTCCAAGCTCTCGCACATGCAGTCTAAAGTTCTGGAACTGCATCACAGGGATCTCTTTGGTCCTGTAAATGTACTGAGCATTGGAGGAAAGGCTTATTGCTTAGTCATCATTGATGATTTTTCTCATTTCACTTGGGTATTTTTCTTGGAACAAAAGTGTGAAACTACTGGCTTGATAAAAAAGTAATCACTCTCATGGAGAATCAGGCAAACGAGCGAGTGAAAATCATTCAATGCAACAATGGGATGAAGTTTAAGAATGCTGAGCTGAATAATTTCTATACCTTGAAGGGAATTGATCGTCAATACAGTGCAACTCGAACTCCTCAACAAAATGGAGTCATTGAAAGACATAATCGAACTCTCATTGAAGCTGCTTGCACAATGCTGATAGATTCTAGCCTTCCACTGATATTTTGGGGCAGAAGCAGTGAACACCGCCTACTATGTTCAAAATCATGCTCTAATCAACAAACGTCACATGAAGACGCCTTATGAAATAGTTGAAGCACATAAACCCTCTGTACAACATTTTCGCACTTTGGTTGTCCTTGTGTTCTCCTAACCATGGATGCCAAAGGCAATTTTGAAGCGAGAGGAGATCCATGCTATTTCATCAACTATGCTAAAAACACCACATATCGAGTGTACAACAAAATCAAGAAGCAAATCGTAGAGACGTACTATGTGGATTGGCTAGAAGAAAATCCAAAAGATGCTCAAAATGGACCTGATTGGTTATATGATTATTCCTCTTTGTTTAAGTCGTTTCACATTCGGTCTGATGTTATTGTTACTTCAAATGTCTCAAGTACAGTGATACCTATTTCCATTGTCGCTGAAGATGATGTCATGTAGCTACAAGACGCTTTCAAGAAACTTACTGTGGATCCACCGGGATTTCACAAAGTTGCTAGGAATCGTATCATACTTCCCCAACTCAAGGGCCGATTCCTGAATCTACTACGACAGCTACTCCTAATGATGCAACTCACAATGCTGACACCTCCTCACAGCAAACTATTGCGGGTCCCTCAAATTAAAATATCTAAGGAGCTTCATTGTTTCCAGAGCCGATTCTGAAAGAATGCACTGTAGATCCACCGATGATCAATACTGCTATTTCATCAAATGAGGGGAAGCAAACTGGGATAGTATCAGGAAGTTTTTTAAATCTGCAACCAAACTTGCAGGCCCCTGCTGTAGCAAATCCACAACGTGTTCAGAGAAACCATCCAATTGCAAACGTTATTGGTCCTGTAACTGCTTGTGTACCAACCCGCAGTAGATCAGGAAGCATTAACACATGTTTATATTCATGCTTCATTTCACAGATTGAGCCTAAGAGCATTGATGTTGCTTCATTTCACAGATTGAGCCTAAGAGCACTGATGTTGCTTGATTTCACATATTGAGCCTAAGAGCATTGATGTTGCCTCATTTCACAAGTGTACACTCCCGTAGCAAGACTTGAAGTGATTCACATCTTCTTGGCATATGCATCTTACATGGGATTCACCGTTTATCAAATGGATGTTAAGACGGCATTTCTATACGGGAAGGTCAATAAGGAAATTTATGTCGCTCAACCCCTAGGTTTGTTGATTCAAGGAAGCAAGGCTACAAGTTAGATAAAGCTTTCTATGGACTGCACCAAGCACCTCGTGCATGGTATGCAACCTTAACAGAGCATCTGCTTGCACATGGATATACCCAGGGGACAATAGATCAAACACTATTCATTAAACGCGTTGACAAGGATCTCATCCTTGTTCATATCTATGGTGACGATATCATATTTGGGTCAACCAATGAAGATGTATGCAAGGAATTCGAGGATGTAATAAAAAAGAAGTTCGAGATAAGCTCATTGGGTGAAATGACAATGTTCAAGGGTTTGCATGTCCATCAAAGCAGTCAAGGAATTTTAATTCATCAAGGAAAATATGTTTACAACATTATTGAAAAATTTGACATGACAGACTCCAAGCCTATGGACTCCCCCATTGCTTAATGGACACTACTAAATGAAGATGCTGAACATAGTCTGGTCAATCCCGCATTGTACCGATCTATGATTGGTTCACTGACGTATTTGACTGCAAGCCGGCCAGACATTATGTTTGCCGTCTGTCAATGTGCTCGTTTTCAGGCCAATCCTAAACTTTCTCATCTTACTACCGTTAAACAAATCTTTAGATACCTGAAGGGAGCTCCAAAACTTGGATACTGGTATCCTAGAGATTCAAACTTTGATTTGTTTGTTTTTTTTATAGTAATCTTAGAGGGACAGACAAGGATATGATGTCTACATCAGCTGGATGCCAATACTTGGGAGACAGACTCATCTCGTGGCAATGCAAAAAGCAACAAATAGTGTCGCTCTTAACTGCAGAAGCAGAATACGTTGCAGCATCCGCTTGCTGCTTCCAGGTTATTTGGATGCAACACTAGCTCGAGGATTGCGGTTTGACTTATCTAAACACTACTATCTATTGTGATAACGATGCCACTATCCAAATCATCAAAAACCCTGTTTTCACTCCAAAACTAAGCACATTGATATCAAAGTTCATTTCATTCGAGATTGCTAAGACAGAGGATTTATTAAACTTGAACAAATCCATACTGATGCTAAATACAACAGATCTATTTACAAAACCTGTCAGCAACTCGAGATTCAAGGTGATTCTGGACCTTTTAAAAATGATGTGGTACACCGACTGAGCAACTTTAAAAAAGGGGGTTTGTAAATAAGTTAATAAATAAATTGACACATAAAGCATTCTACTTTTGCCCAAATTTAGGGTGAGAAATATTTAATTGGAGGGAAATTTACTTGCTAGGAAGTTGAATAAATTTCCGTGCTAAAGAATTTGGTTAACACATGAAAGGAATCAAAGTTGAAAAAGCGATGATCCACTGTGATGTGTTGATAGGCTTATCGCTCAAAGGGCAAAAAAATACCATGTGAAAAAACTCTACAAGTTATACATCATGTGGGTGACATATCATTAGCATATGATTTCATGGTCTTAAATCTTGCGTTGATAGATAGCCAATGTCTGAGGTTTCGAGTCTTTATACTGATGAAACATCCGAGATATTAGGACTACCCTTCTGTTGCATCTAGATACATGCAGACCTAGGCACAGTCAGGATATCCTTAAAAGAGCCAAAATCGAACGCCAAAACTTTAAAGAAAGGAAATCTCATCACGAGAAAATTCCATGTGCTTGAAAATTCAAATATACCGTATAAGGTATAATGCCTAACCCTCGTTAGATATTGATTGATCACTTTGTGGTACGATGTCCAGACCTGCTCACCAACAAGTCTACTGTTGTAAAGATGAAAGGATGATCTAAGTATACTCACTCGCTACAATGAACTGTTGTGCTTACCTTGATCATGGGGGTATGCCTTATTATGAGACACACGGATGTCATAGCATTCTTAAGTCACGAGGTTAAAAATTGAAGGTTAAAGCGATAAGTTTAAGAGGACAAACACATTGGCTATCGTGTGGACCTGTCTAATTAGGCAAGAACTGAAAAGTGTCCCTTAATCAATTCAAAAACAGTTTGATCCCATGACAACTATCATTCATCTTTTTAGTTTTATTTTATGTTATTAGTTTATTATATATATTTTTATAGATGCCAAAGGGTTGCTCGGTGGTTGGATCGTTGATTTTGGAAACATGTTACTGTTTCGGTTGGGCCCACCCATGTCGGATGGATTTGAATTGGGCCCACCATTTCGGACATGCCCATCAACTCGGATGGTCTTCGAAATGGGCCAGGCAGGCATTTTGGACCACTGTTCCGAAATGGGCCATGCCCAGTATCTCGAACTAGCCCGATTTAAATCTACATATATGGGCATCTCGAAGCATTTCGAACCATTTCGAACACCTAAACATTTCGGATCTCTCTCGGACTAACCAACTAGAAATCAAAGGTTTGAAGATTCCCTTGCATTTTGAATGGATCTCGGATGACCTTCATAGCATTTTGGATGTATTTCAGATGATTGCCATGCATTTCGAATGGATCTCGGATCTTAAACATGCATTTCAAATAAATATCTTGTTTATCCAAAATCTGACATGTCCATCCAAAATGTCAAGGCCATCTCGGATGCCTGATAAGGATTCATCCAAATTACCTCTGAACCCTTGTCCATCCATAACACTGCTGACCCAGTCCATTCCGAATCCTGTTGACCAGTTCAAATCTTTTTTGAACATCTTGAACTATTGACCTCTTTGGTTGACCCCTTGACCCTTCCTTTGAACCATGTTGACTTATTGACATGTTGACCCGTTTGATATAAGATTAAACGGTCGACAAGGTCAACTAAGTTAATTTATTATGACGAAACTTGACGTTTGTGTTCAAAAGTGTAGAAAATGGCTCAAAAGATGATGGAAAGCAAGTTCGAGGTGGAACCCTTCCATAATCAAGTGTGTTACTTATCAGATCCTCCAGCGGATTATTATGAAATGTTACATTCAATAAAAGTCGGTTTAAACTCCTACCGCGTCACACATGCATTGAAGATCAAACCAATTATCTACAAAGACATGGTTCAAGCCTTCTGGATAAACGCGAAAGCAAAGAGTGGTGAAGCTGACAGGAAAGGAACTATTGAATCCAAGATTCAAGGAAAGGATGTTGTTATTTCGGAAGTAGTGGTACGGGAGGTTTTAAAGTTTGAAGATCTAGATCATCACCAAACATCGTTTGATAGACACAGTGTTATTAAAGCTTTACGACATATGAGCAACGAGGGCTCTTATCCAAAAGTTTTAGAGAAGATGTTTCCGCCCTATTGAAGATTTTTAGCACAAATCTTCCTACAATGCATTAGTGAGAATTAAGACAGATTACAACTGGGATTACAACTAATCGGCTTTTATTTTTGATAATGTTAAGAACATGCTGGAGAACCCTAAGAAGAAAGTCTTCCTATTATATCCAAGGTTTATACAAATGATTCTTGACGAGAAGTATCCAGATCTGACAAAGGCACCAACTTTCTGAATCTGAAACCTATGGGTCCAAGTTACTTTGAAGCGGCATGCAAACAGCGAGGTACTACAAAGATCAAGTTTACTGGAAAGTATGCTCTAGAGAAACATGTGAAGTTTGGACCGATTGTACTTGCACCTAAACCGTTGAATGCCATAGTGGCCGAAGAACATGATGTACAGATCATTGGTGCTAAACAGAAGCTAGAACCTGAAATTGAAGATTTGGTTATCGATGATGAAGAGACTAAGGATGAGTTGGAGCATATGGAGTCAAAGAAAGTTGAGGAGACCGTTAGAGACTTGAACCTGGTAACTGCCGAGAATCTTCAGGCATTACTTGCATCGCTTCAGGACAGTTCTGGAAACCCTCCTTCTAAAATTGCTCCTACACAAGAAACAGTTGTTGAAGATGTCTCAGATGTTGATCCAAAATCTCGAAAGAAGCAAAGAATCGTACTAGAAACCTCTTGATCCCAAGCTGACAAGCTCAAGTGCCATTCTCGAGCCAATTATGCAAGACGCCCCTTCAATAGACATTCCAGATACTTCTATCTTTGAAGTAACCACTAGATCACAGCCTGGAAGTTTCTAGTAGTGCTCAATTTGAAGCCGGCAGTTCCAGTGGTGGGTTTACAGAACATGATGAAGCTGCAATGTGATATACTGTGGAGAAAATGAAGTTGATTGAATTAGATAGTGATAATGATAAAGATGTGAATGTTAAGAAGCTACAACAAAGAGTAATTGTGTTGGAACAAGATTCTGCATTAAAGGATGCTCAAATTGCCTCGTTACAAGTTCAACTATCCAATAAAGATTAGATTATTAAACAACTTCAGGGGGATGTGAACTTATTGATGATTGTGGTGTTCGATCTGAAGGCGAAATTAGAAAAGAATTTTGGAACTGAGTTTGCTGAGAAAGATGATAATCCTTTGAACGTAGCTCATCACGAACGAACTGCTCAAGAAAAGGTTGCAGCTGATGTAGAATGTGAATGCTTATCTAGCTGCTGAGCAAAATGAGAAGAGAAAGTTGCCTCAGAAGAAGAAACAGAATAACAAATAGATGATGATCATGAAAAACCAAGATGTGAACCTGCTTGATGAAAACTTCATATTGAAAGATGCAATAAAAAAGTTTGATCGAATGTAATGGAGCTGGGATCGAGCATTTATGAAAAGATCGGAAACAAGTAAAAGGTGGCTAGATGGAGGTTCGATTTTAACAAAGATATGTAGCTAATTACATGAGAGGGTGGACACCGAGAGTATTACTCAAAGTAGTCACACTTTGAGTCCTGGATGAAGATCGACTTGCAAAACCTATTGCGTGCTCCTTATCATGATTCTGATCCAAATCAAAGAGGTAGAGGTTGGGCTTTCCGTGACAAGCTTGAAAGGGAAGTGAAAAATAACTTTCAAACAATGAAAACTGCTAAGTCATATCTAAAGAAGAGTCCTGGAGTACGCGACCCACACACTAAAAGAACGATCCAGAACGTGATATGGCGGCCAACTGACAAAGAAAAGATCATTCCAGCTGCTCCTAAATTTCCAAAGGTTGTGCTCAAGAACTTCTAGTTCTGTGCATATGATCCAAAGATGGCTAAAGCGGTGATCGTTACAAAGGAAAGCTCTTTCCGATTAGTAGACACATTGGATCTTATAAGCTTTCATGAAGAAGACATCAAGATTTTGGGTCAGTATCAGATTCACACCAACGATCAGTATGAGGTTTGTGCGAAATCATGGATGAGTGCAGTAACTAGTATGATTGGAAACAAATTGTATGTGGATGCAAGTCCACTATTTGGAGGCAGTGGAGCCGGTGGATCTTCGAGTTAAAGGCAACACTAATGCAGTAACCTAGGGGGAGATTGTTAGGTCCTTAAGGTTTATGCATTAGTTTATGAGTATTTTTGGGCTTGCTTGTATTAGAATGGGTTTGGGAAGGCTAATGGGCTTAGGGTTTGGGGTAATGGTGCACTAATCCCTTACTATAAATAGTAAATGTTTTTAGGGATTAGGGGCGTTTGGTGGTTCTCTCATAACTTGTATTAGACAAATTTCGTATTTGTATGCAAGTTATTCTCTCATCTATTCTATTTCATCTTATTTCTTCTATCTTGATTCATAGCTTGCTTGTGTGATTCCACCACCAATCAAGCTACGTGTGATATCGTGAGATCCAAATTTTCGGGACTTACTCATAGTCATGAATTTCAAAAATGCCAGACGGAATTTCAATATATTCTATGAATTTTTATTCCACCTCATTTTTGCAAATTCTGACGTCTCGTCTCTAAACCTCCTCATTGAAAAACTCCACTATGCGGAAAAAATGTCATTTTGGTCCACAAAAGTGCGTTTTTCATCCATACGGATTTTAGATTTAGGCCCATTCATAGTCACTATACCAAATAATCATCATTTTGCATACGTATCCATGACTACCCCGTTATCTTCAACCTTCTATGATCGTGTCATCATATCTATTCTTTGAAGCCCTCGACGGTGTCCCCGAACAGCCCGTATTTGTCGTTACCTTCGTACAAAGGTAAATACCTTTGTGCGAAGTTAATCTATCTTCGTGCGAAGTGGCCTCTCTTCGTGCAAAGGTAACTATCTTCGCGCGAAGTGAGTACCTTCATGTGAAGATAATTCCAATTTTCGATCCAAAATCTTTATTTCAGCGAATTTCAAGATGATTCTTTCATAGACCTGGTCGAAATTCATTTCTAAACAGTCCTATGGTTTCAGTTTTACTTTTTGTCTGTGGATTGTCCGTTTATTTGATGATATACATCTAGAACCCCTGATAAGCCCAAAATTCATGAGCGTAGGTGATTCAATCAACTGTTAGATCAATTGAATCGGTACCTTTGCTCTGATACCAATTGAGAGTCCTGGATCCGGCGGTTCTATACGGAAGTTTGGGTAGAATAGAACTAATTCAGTAGAATGTTATTAAGAGAGTAGTAGAAGCAGCAGAAGTGTAATGATTCATTCATACTGAAAGAGTATTCATCTTTACAAGCTGGCAAAATTCTAAATTTCGCCAGCGGTTTCCCCTTGGGAACTCCAAAACTTACAAAACTATGAACACACGACATTATTCATAGACAATTACCCTCGTGCGAAGTGAGCATTTTAATTTCGTACGAAGTGACACATACACACTTCTCACGTTCGTACTTAAGTCGTGTGCTCGTATCTAAACTATACAATATTTAGCACATGCTCTATCTATCCTATTCGTATAGTGATAGACATAATATGCACCAACATAAGGCCTTTGCAAACTGGAGGTCCTCTAGATCAGAGTGCGGAATCCTCTAGATCAGATTTACACAAATCCATATGGATCTACACAGAATCGGTTATCCAATCTACAGTGAGGAATTCTCTAGATCAGATTTACACAAAAAATGAGTAGAAACAAGATTACAATTAAACCGGTCTTCTATTGATTATCCAACACGAATGTTTACAATCAATTTAAGACTCACAAGAAATCTCTCAACCACTCTCTGTAGATTTCTCACATATCTCTCTAAAGTGATTAACTGAGCCCCGTAAACCCTAATGCAAAGCTCTGTTTATATGGAGACCGGTTTGCAATATAGGCTAGGACAAATCTCTTGGGCTGCGAATTGGTTTAAGCGCAATTCGCTTACCACCACCCGTATGTGTGAGCTTGGTTAGCCCAATCACTACAACTAACTATTACAAAGCCTGACCCGCTAAATGTTTACCGTTTTACTAATTACAAGATATCCAAAGACGAAATTTAAGATGTCACAAATATGCACCAACAAACTCCCCCCCCCCCGACAATAGCTTTATCAAACAACTTTGTCTTCAGTCTTCTTACAATCTTCACAACGACTTTAAACATCTTTGGTCTTTGGATAGCTTCAGCTTCAAAATCTTCTGTCAGCAACAGACTCCCCCTAAGCTAATGCGTCCAATCACCAAATCTTCAAAATCGCTAGCATTGGAGTAAACTTTAGATCAGCTTTGCATAGCGATCTTCAAACTCCTCAACTGTGTATGCAATGTAGAAAGGAGGTTCTACCATGTAGCAACAAACTCCTCAACTGTGTCTACAATGTAGAAAGGAGGTTCTACCATGCAGCAACAAACTCCTCATCCATTTACATCAACTTCTCAGCAACAAACTATTTCAATCTGTATACTATAAAACAAACATCTCAAGAAACCGTAACAATTTTCAACACAAGTTAACAAATTATTATTGTGACATCCCGGCTTTTCAGGTATCTTAAACGCGCTACTTTATGGTTATTCACTCCTACGCTGATTTAATTCGGAGAATTAAATTACACGCTTGCAATAACTACGCTAACTTTGTAAATCTATAGGGTGAATTACGTGCTTTGTGTTATTAGACGGGTTGTATCTGAATTACGTGCTATGTGTTATTAGACGTTTGTGAATCTATTGCGTGTCACTTCAAATACGTGATTTAATATTTTATAAACTCCGTGTCGCGAATAATATTTTAGTAACTTCTATTTATAAACCGAACCAAGCCTGTGAAACGTTTCGACTTCGCGACCAAGCAAACCCAACCCGCCACCCACACCCCCTTGCGACCGACACCTCCTTGCGGCCCAAGGAAATAACCCAAACTTGAGGCCCAAGGCACTAACCCAAACCCCCCCCCCCTGTTATATTTATATGTATGTATGCATGGGATGTTTTAAAAAAAATAATCAAAACCCTAATACCCTAGTGAGGTCGACGGCAGCCCCCCCCCTCTCTCACGGTCGTGCAAGTCTACTCCCGGATCGATTCCAAGCTTGTCCCGGTTCGCTAATCATCATCGTTTTAAGGTTAGGGTTTAATTGTATTGCGATTCACACTAGGTTTTGTGTAATCTTGATCATGATTATGTGCTTGTATGATTATTAGTATGAAAAAGTGTTGTGGTGTATGATTAGTTTGGATGAATATGTGGATCTTTGCGGTTGTGATGATATGTTGAATACTAAAATCGTAGGCTGCGTTTTATCGATAAAGATCATGATATATATTTAGAGTTTGCATGAATATTTATATATATGATGATATTTGACAAGTTAACCTGCTTTTAATCAATACAACTAAGCGTCATGACTGTTTAAACATATTCTAATGCGATAAAGTCGAAAACAGTAAGCTGATTGACATTTACAGCCAACTTCAGTTGGCTGTAACCTGATCATTATTTATCGAATAGTGGATTTTCTGAAGCCTAAAACGTGTATTTTTGAAAAACTCTTCAAATGGTACTGGATTCATATTCTTCTGAGGTCGTTTACTATTTTTAATGGTCATTTAGTTCCGCAGCTGAAGCTGCGTAAGTTCTGCAGAATTTGCAGGTTGTTTATCGAGTCGGATCTCATAGTCTGTATGAGGTTAGGTCACAAAATTTGTACAGTAACTGGAGACGGGAATTTCCGAAAATCTGCAACTGGAATTTTGTTAATTGGATGAACGATGATTTTTAAATAATTTTTCTCGTGGACTGCAGTCAGAAAGCGACGAATCTGACTGTAGCATAGTATATAAATGTTTATAAATAATTGGGAAAGATTTAGGATTTGAAAAGTTTACACAAAGTTCTATAGTCTAATTGACATCTCTTGAAAAAATTGGAATTTTTGGAACGTTGGAACTATTTTATAAAAATCCTAAAAAAAGCCCAATTATGAGCATACAAGCTGAAACATGATAATTTGCGTTTGTGTGTACCTAAGTGTTGTATGAGTTAATCTGTGTTTATATTATTTTGTATGATGATACTTTGCATGCATGATTATGGTTTCGAAGTGGTTATTACGTGTGCCGTACTGTGTGTTAGTTATGCGTAGGGTTTTGTGTCAGTGTGTTCACACACTAACTTTAAATCGGTTGACATCTTAGGACGCGATTAGTGGTTCCATCATTTGCTTCTTTTGCGTTATTCTAACCGAGCAATTTAAGGTGAGTTCACGGCCCCTATTTTATCCGGTTTTAAACAACAGGGGGAGAAACATGTACACGCTCTACAACTCTATCTTTTTACGTTATGCGAAATTAACGTCATTAACTATTTGGTAACTAAGTTAATGTTAATATACGTTATGGTCACTAAGTAGCTTTATCACGGAAGTCCTCAACCAACTCTCGGATCGTTAGTATTGGGTTAGATAGGGGGAAAAATATGGTAGTACTACTGGGCCCGACAAGCCCCACCCGAGCTAGTCTCGCTAGCCGACCGGGAATGGTCAACGGGTGATTAATTTGGCGTAACTTTCACCATGGTCAGTGATAGACCTGGCAACACTGAGGCAACAACATTCAGCTTTGATCGCGAACTCTTATGTGACGTAACTTTAGGCTCGCTACCTACATGTTAACATTGAACTTATTTACGAACCAACATTATTATTCCGGGTTAGGAATAATGGAACTATGTCGTTATCCCGGGTTAGGGATAACTGGGAAAAACAATCTTTTAAACCGAACTTATTAACTTATAAAAACATGTGAACTCACTCTTCTTTAATGTTGACACTTGTTTCTTTACATGTTTCTCAGGACGCTAGGAGCGCTAGGTGCACTCACTTACATTTGATCAAGACATTTTATCGAGTCTTTATTTACGAACAATTTTTGGGATTTTGGTTTTGGCGTTTATGTTGGCTCCCGTTACTTTACTTTAATGCTTCCGCTAAACTTTGAAACCATGATAATTTGAAAATGACTATGAATGTTTACAACAAATGTTTTTGGAAAACGTTTAAACAAATCATATAGAGGCGTTCGATATTGCTAGTGTCTGAGATTCTGGTTTGATCACACGCCTCGCGGTAATACTCCGCAAGTGGAAATTGAGGGTGTGACAGATTGGTATTAGAGCCTCTAGCTATAGAGAACCAGGTTTGCATTAAAAGTAGACCTAAACTGTAGCGGTTACACGACACTAGACTTAGTTGGCACCGAACTGTGATATCTTGTTGTGTGTTATACTACAATTGTTCTATATGAGATATATATGTATATTGTGATATACGCAACTCGTAACTAACTACACCAACCCAGCAGGCTATGTCATCATCATCATCCGACAGATCTCGATAATCAAGGGCGCCGGGGAAGGCACCCATGGTCGAACCCTCACCACCTTGTGGCGTGGAGACACGCTCAGCTGCTAGGAAAAGACTCGCTCTAGGAGGGGAGTCGTCCTCCCGTCCGACCACTGCTATACCGCTCGAACCGGTCAACTCTTTAGGAGTGGGGGACGATCTACTTAGAGATGTGCTAAGGAAACAACAGGAACAGCTGGAGAGAATGCAGGAGACTATCGAAGCACAGGGATGGCTGATACGTCAGCTGACTGGTAAAACTGGAGAGCTCGAGGAAGAGCAATATGAGAATAAGAGAGGTCGAAACATTTTAGCTAGGGACTTTCGTGCTGAGCGGATGAGGGCTGACTGTCTCGAAGACAGAGTTCTGGAGTCCAGTTGGAGGATTCACGAACTGGAGCAGCACTAAGCACCACCTATCCCAGTACCCGCACCAGCACCGGCCCCTCCAGCGCCGGTAGAGGACGAAGAGGAGGATCCAGAGGAAGACCCGGAGGAGGATCCGGAGGAGGAAGAGCCGGAACAGGACCCGGCTGTTGAAGCTGAAAACGCTGAAGAGGATGACGGTAGTGATAGCGACTTGGGAGATGGAGACATGGATGACTAACTCGTCTCGCCAATCTCCGTTTTGTTTCCTTTAGTTTGTTTGTTTGCACTTATGTTTGAACTTGAAAATTTACTGAGATGTTTGGTTGGTATTTTGTGAGACATTGCAATTTATATAATCGAATGTTCCTTTTGATTGTGTAATTTGTTGTGTTAACATAAATTGTGTGATTATTGAAGTGTGGAATATGATAACTATATTGGATATATACTTATCGGTGTGTGTTTGTGTTGTCTTGCGAAGATCTGAAATGGCAACCGGTCGTCGCAGAAACCTCAACATGTCAACTGAAGAATTGGCCGCTTTAATCCAAGAACACGTGAATGCTGCTCTAGCAGGTGTTCCTAACCCACCAGCAGGTAACCATTATTAAATTTTCATTGGAAAATCTAATAGTTTGGCTAGTAGACTTTCTCGCTGACTACCTATCCTCTATCCTCAGGAGGGGGTCTTAACCCCTACAAGATGTTCTTGGATGCGAAACCAAGCAAGTTCACAGGAGTTGAAGGACCAATAGGACTGGTTCGTTGGATTGAAAAGTCTGAATCGGTTTTTGAAATGTGCAATTGCCTTGATGCTAATAAGGTCAAGTATGTTGCCTCGACGTTGGAAGATGGGGCATTAACCTGGTGGAACGCACAAGTCCAAACGCGTTGACTTGTTGCGGCGAACGCAATGGCCTGGACCAAATTAAAGGCCCTAATCAAGGAGGAATACTGTCCACGGGACAGAGTTCAACAGTTGGAAAAAGCGTTATGGAACCACAAGATGGTCGGGTCAGAAAATGAAGCGTACACAGCAAGACATGATGATCTGGTGTTCCTTTGTCCCGATTTGGCTAACACCGTCGATAAACGACTTGAGTTCTATCTTGGGGGTCTGGTCCCTGAGATCCAGGGCATGGTAATGTCTAGCAATCCTATGACGGAGCATCAAGCGATTAGGATGGCGCATAAACTCACCGATAAGGCATTGGAGCAAAGGAAGTTGCCACCTAGGGGTGCAACTGAAATTGTCCCTGACAACAAAAGAAAATTTGAAGACTCACATGCTCGACAGTCTTCATCAGCCCAGCCACCACAAGGAAACCAGAAGCGGTCCAACAACTTCAACAATAATCGGGGTCACAACAATCAGTCTGCCAACAACGCCCAAAACTCGAGCGGCTATGCGGGTCGAAAGCCGCAATGTAATCGTTGTAACCTCCATCATCACGGCCCTTGCGCCGGAAATCGCTGCCAACGATGTGGCAAAGCAGGACACGCGACAAAGGATTGTCGCGGGGAGATCATGTCACGACAAAATCAGAACCAGCACCAGGGTCAGCAGCAGGGTAATAACCGGGGATGCTATCAGTGCGGTAGCACTGCCCATTTCAAGCGAGACCGCCCGCAACTTCGCAACAACAACAATGGTGGGAATAACAACAACAACCACAACAACAACAACAACAGTAACAACAATGGCAACAATGGAAATGGTGGCACAGGAGGTGCCAAAGGTCGTGCATTCACGCTGGGCCGTGGAGAGGCCAGAAATGACTTGAATGTGGTCACCGGTAAGTTCCCCCTTAACGATCATTTTGCTACTGTACTTTTTGATACGGGTGCGGATAAGAGTTTTGTATCTGAGTCTTTTAGGAAGAACCTAAATCTCACACCTAAACCCCTAGAGACCCCTTACGTCATAGAACTAGCCGATGGTAAATCCGTAGATGTGACTCACCTAGTGACCGGCTGTCAACTTAAACTCGCGAGTCACACCTTTACCATTGTTCTGATGACAACTACCCTGGGTAGTTTTGATGTGGTATCCGAAATGGACTGGCTATCTGACGTCCGAGCTGAAGTTCTCTGTTTCGAGAAAGCTATCCGTATTCCGCTCTCTAACGACGAAGTCTTGATGGTACAAGGCGAGAAGGCAGGCGCTGTCACGAACATCATCTCTTACATGCAAGCTCAGAAATATCTTCGGAAGAAGAACTCTTTTGCTTTACTCGCACTGGTCACCGAGCAGTCTAAGGACGAAAGCGGATTGAAGATATCCCCATCGTCCGTGACTTTCCCGATGTGTTTCCAGAGGAGTTACCCGGTCTTCCACCACATCAACAAGTGGAGTTGGAAATCGAATTGGCGAACCATGCGACTCCTATCGCCAAGGCCCCGTACCGCTTAGCTCCAGCAGAGCTGCAGGAGCTGTCTACCCAACTTCAAGAATTGTTGGAAAAAGGATTTATCAGACCCAGTACTTCGCCATGGGAAGCCCCGGTCCTTTTTGTCAAGAAGAAGGACGGGACCTTCTGCATGTGCATCGACTATAGGGAACTCAATAAGGTTACCGTCAAGAACGGGTACCCCTTACCTCGCATCGACGATCTTTTCGACCAGCTTCAGGGGTCACGCTACTACTCCAACATTGATCTATGGTACGGTTATCACCAGCTACGCGTCAGGGAGGAGGATATCTCCAAGACGGCATTTCGCACTCGGTATGGCCATTATGAGTTCTTAGTCATGCCCTTCAGTCTCACCAATGCACCCGCGGTGTTCATGGACCTCATGAACCGCATGTGTAAGCTGTATCTCGACAAGTTTGTCATCGTGTTCATCGATGATATACTCATCTACTCTAAGGGTGAAGAAGAACATGTTGAGCATCTGCGATTATTGCTGGAACTACTTCAACAGGAGAACTATATGCCAAATTTTTGAAGTGTGATTTCTGGATTCGGGAAGTTCAGTTCCTCAGGCATATCGTGAATGAAAAGGGTATTCACGTTGATCCCGCCAAGATCGATGCTATCAAGAACTGGGAAGCACCCAGGACACCGACAGAGATCCGCCAATTTTTGGGTTTGGCTGGTTACTACAGACGTTTCATCGAGGGATTTTCCAAGATCGCGCAACCGCTTACCACTCTCACTCAGAAGGGCACCAAGTATGCTTGGGGTGACAAACAGGAAGCAGCATTTCAATTACTGAAACAGAAGCTTTGCAGTGCGCCCATTTTGTCCTTGCCAGAGGGGACAGATGATTTTGTGGTATATTGTGACGCTTCCATTCAGGAATTGGATGTGTACTCATGCAATGTGATAAGGTCATCGCGTATGCATCCCGACAGTTGAAAGTTCACAAGAAGAACTACACGACACATGACTTGGAATTGGGAGTAGTTGTGTTTGTACTTAAGATTTGGAGACACTATCTATATGGAACAAGGTGCACAATCTACACGGATCAAAAGAGCCTCCAGCATATTTTTGACCAGAAGAAGTTGAACATGCGACAGCGTCGCTGGGTCGAACTCCTGAACGATTATGAATGTGCCATTCAGTATCACCCGGGTAAAGCTAACGTGGTAGCTGATGCCCTCAGTCGGAAGGAGCACTTGAAACCTCGTCGGGTACGAGCACTACAGTTCACAATTCATTCTGGGTTATCCGAACAGATACGCGACGCGCAGCTAGAAGCAGTTAAGGAAGAGAACATCAAGGCCAAATATGTGGGAAAGATGGAACGCGATTGGGAAATGAAACATGGTGCCCGGTATTTCATGAATCGTATATGGGTACCTCTCTACGGAAACCTCAGGAAGCTAGTTATGGACGAAGCTCACAAATCCCGATACTCTGTCCATCCTGGTTCAGATAAGATGTATCAAGACCTTAAAGCCGCGTACTGGTGGCCCAACATGAAAGTGGATATAGCCACCTACGTGAGCAAGTGTTTAACTTGTGCGAAAGTCAAGGTGGAATACTAGAAGCCATCAGGGCTACTTCAACAACCTGAGATCCCAGTGTGGAAATGGGATCAGATCTCGATGGACTTTATCACTAAACTCCCGCAAACTCCGGGTGTTGCAATACGATCTGGGTGATCGTGGATCATCTAACTAAGTCTGCACACTCCCCAGCGACCAAAGAGACAGATAAGTTGGATAAGTTGACTCGTATCTACATTAAGGAAGTAGTTTCTCGGCACGGGGTGCCAACGTCCATCATCTCAGACAAAGATGCTCGTTTCACATCCAACTTTTGGCAGTCACTTCAGAAAGCGTTGGGTACACGCTTAGATATGAGCACAGCTTACCACCCTCAGACGGATGGTCAAAGTGAAAGAACCATTCAGACCTTGGAAGACACGCTTAGGGCATGCGTGGTAGACTTCGGGAATAGTTGGGAAATCCATCTGCCTTTGGTGGAATTCTTGTATAACAACAATTACCATACGAGTATTCAGGCAGCACCGTTTGAAGCATTATACGGTCGCAAATGTAGATCACCGGTCTGTTGGTGACAGTCAACTCACAGGCCCTGAGTTGATACTTGAGGCTACTGAAAAGATTGTGCAAATCAGAAACCGCATGGCAGCGGCACGAGATCGACAGAAAAGTTACGTTGATCAACGACGCAAACCACTCGAATTTCAAGTAGGTGACCGCGTCCTACTGAAAGTGTCACCCTGGAAGGGTGTAATGTGTTATTAGACGTTTGTGAATCTATTGCGTCTCACTTCAAATACGTGATTTAATATTTTATAAACTCCGTGTCGCGAATAATATTTTAGTAACTTCTATTTATAAACCGAACCAAGCCTGTGAAACGTTTCGACTTCGCGACCAAGCAAACCCAACCTGCCACCCACACCCCCTTGCGACCCACACCTCCTTGCGGCCCCAAGAAATAACCCAAACTTGAGGCCCAGGGCACTAACCCAAACCGCTCCCCCCCCCCTATCGCGACCCCCCTTGTTATATTTATATGTATGTATGCATAGGATGTTTTAAAAAAATAATCAAAACCCTAATACCCTAGTGAGGTCGACGGCAGGCCCCCCCTCCTCTCACGGTCGCGTAAGTCTACTCCCGGATCGATTCCAAGCTTGTCCCGGTTCGCTAATCATCATCAAATCAAGGTTAGGGTTTAATTGTATTGCGATTCACCCTAGGTTTTGTGTAATCTTGATCATGATTATGTGCTTGTATGATTATTAGTATGAAAAAGTGTTGTGGTGTATGATTAGTTCGGATAAATATGCGAATCTTTGCGGTTGTGATGATATGTTGAATACTAAAATCGTCGGCTGCATTTTATCGATAAAGAACATGATATATATTTAGGGTTTGCATGAATATTGATATATATGATGATATTTGACAAGTTAACCTACTGTTAATCAATACAACTAAGCGTCATGACCGTTTAAACATATTCTAATGCGATAAAGTCGATAACAGTAAGCTGATTGACATTTAAAGCCAACTTCAGTTGCTGTAACCTAATCATTATTTATCGAAAAGTGGATTTTCTGAAGCCTAAAACAATTATTTTTGAAAAACGCTTCAAATGGCGCTGAATTCATATTTTTCTGAGGTTGTTTGCTATTTTTAAATGGTCATTTAGTGCAGCAGCTGAAGCTGCGTAAATTCTGCAGAATTTGCAGGTTGTTTATCGAGTCGGATCTCATAGTCTGTATGGGGTTAGGTCACGAAATTTGTACAGTAACTGGAAAAGGGAATTTTCGAAAATCTCCCACTGGAATTTTGTTAATTGGATGAACGATGATTTTTAAATAATTTTTCTCATGGACTGCAGTCAGAAAGCGACGAATCAGACTGTAGCCTAGTATATAAATGTTTATAAATAATTGGTAAAGAGTTAGAATTTTGAAAATTTTACATAAAATTATAAAGTCTAATTGACATCTCCTGTAAAAATTTGGAATTTTTGGAACGTTGGAACTATTTTATAAAAATCCTCGAAAAAATCCCAGTTATGAGCATACAAGCTGAAACATGAGTTAATCTGTGTTTATGACAAGTTTGTTTGATCATTACGTATGATGATACTTTGCATGCATGATTATGGTTTTGAATTGGTTATTACGTGTTCCGTACTGTGTGTTAGTTATGCGTAGGGTTTTGTGTCAGTGTGTTCGCACACTAACTTTAAATCGGTTGACATGTTAGGACGCGATTAGTGGTTCCATCATTTGCTTCTTTTGCGTTATTCTAACCGAGCAATTTAAGGTGAGTTCACGGCCCCTATTTTATCCGGTTTTAAACACAGGGGGAGAAACATGTACACGCTCTACAACTCTATCTTTTTACGTTATGCGAAATTAACGCCGTTAACTATTCGGTAACTAAGTTAATGTTAATATACGTTATGGTCACTAAGTAGCTTTATCACGGAAGTCCTCAACCAACTCTCGGATTGTTAGTATTGGGTTAGATAGCAGGGAAATTATGGTAGTACTACTGGGCCCGACAAGCCCCACACGAGCTAGTCGCGCTAGCCGACCGGGAGTCAACGGGTGATTAATTTGGCCTAACTTTCGCCATGGTCAGTGATAGACCTGGCAACACTAAGGCAACAACAGTTAGCTTCGATCGCGAACTCTTATGTGACGTAACTTTAGGCTCGCTACCTACATGTTAGCATTGAACTTATTTATGAACCAACATTATTATTCCGGGTTAGGAATAATGAAACTATGTCGTTATCCCGGGTTAGGGATAACAGGGAAAACAATCTTTTAAACCGAACTTGTGAACTTATAAAAACCTGTGAACTCACTCTTCTTTAATGTTGACACTTGTTTCTTTACATGTTTCTCAGGACTCTAGGAGCGCTAGGTGCACTCACTTGCATTTGATCAAGACATTTTATCGAGTCTTTATTTACGAACAATTTTTGGGATTTTGGTTTTGGCGTTTATGTTGGCGCCTGTTACTTTACTTTAATGCTTCCGCTAAACTTTGAAACCATGATATTTTGAAAATGACTATGAATGTTTACAACAAATGTTTTTGGAAAACGTTTAAATAAATCATATAGAGTCGTTCGATATTGCTAGTGTCTGAGATTCTGGTTTGATCACACGCCTCGCGGTAATACTCCGCAAGTGGAAATTGAGGGTGTGACAATTATTATTCAAGAGATGGTAAAACTGTATCACAGATTAAGCAAATCTCAACTCAAATCCGACATTCAAATTTTTCCAACATTACTAGAACCTGCAATTTCAAAAATTTTGAACTCAGATTCTAACACCGGCTCCCCCTATCGGTAACGATTCCTCCAAGAACAACCATTTTCATATGTTAAGAATTTTAAAGAAAAAGAAAATCTTTTTGGATTTTTTATTTTCTAAAAATAAATAACAAACAAGAAAAAACACTCTGTTTTTGGGAGAATCACTAGTGAAGAAGATCATATCAGCCAACTTGTTTCACACTGTTAGTTCATTCTTCTTCTAATTTTCATGAAAAACAATTCTAGACAATTAGTGGTATTGTTTATCCACTTAAACAAAAACACATGAACATTTCAAGTACCTTTACCTGGTGATACGTTAAGGTAATATTATACTGGTGTACTAGTGTATCCCACTTCAGGACATATCCCGCGATCAAGGTATGCACAAAGATTCCTTGTAGTAGGTGAGTATACCGAATTCATTCTTTTGATTTACAACGTTAGATACTTTGTGATCAGGTCAGTACAGTCGTACAACAAAGAGACCAATATCCAACAAGGGTTAAGACAAATACCACAGATTTTGGTACAATTTATGCATTTTACACATTTGAATGACTCTCTAGGAGAGCTTCTCCAATTTCTGGGATTTTGCATTTTAGCTCTTTTAAGATATCTTAGTTGTGTCTAGGTCAGCATATATCTGGATGTAGCAGAAGGACAAGCCTGATATCCCCGGATTAAATAATAGTATAAAGACCTAAAACCTCAGATTTTTGCAATCTATCAACGCAAGATTTAAGGTTATAAAACCATACGCCACTAATATATAACCACTCATACTCAGTTCTTTATGTTTATATCACCATGGTAAGTTGATTATTTCATGTTTCTTGCCTACTGGTACATCATATGATGAAGCTGTTATTACACTTATGCAAATTTAAGTTCAAATTTAGTGTGACAGTCAAACTTGCTTATGTACTATCATCTCTTGTTTTTCGCACAGTGATAACTCATTTTTTTTATTTTTTTTATCAATTTTTTTTTCGTTTTATGGTTTTCTATTTTTTTTATTTTATTTCTTTTTAAGAAAGTAGTAAACTATTTACAAAATTCTTATGAAAAACAGGTTATTCAGGATTCCTCATCCCGTTGAGTTCGACTAGACGTTCAAATCGAGCTCTTGTGTAATGATCTGCCAGGTTATCTAGTGTGTCAACTCGATGTAGTTCAATCAGTTTGTTTTCAGCACAATCCCGTATAAAATGATAACGAATGTCAATATGTATTGTGCGACTATGTTTTACGGGATTGTTTGTGATTGAAATAGTGGCATTATTGTCTATCATAATAGGAGTACGAGTGAAATTCAACCGTAATCGCGCATCTGCTGTTGTATCCAGAGAACTTGAGAGCAACAGCTACCCGCAACAATATATTCAGCTTCACACATAGAGGTAGACACACAAGACTGCTTCTTGCATTGCCATGACACAATCCTCCCTCCTAAGAACTGACAACCACCTGTGGTAGACTTTCTAGTTGATTTGCATCCTCCAAAGTCCGAATCAGTGAAAGAAACAAACTTCAAATCACTAGCAGCTTGATACCATAACCCAAGATTAGGTTTCCCCTTCAAGTAACGAAGAATCTGCTTCACCGCTTTCATATGTGACTCTTTTGGATCGCTTGATATCTGGTACAAAGGCGCACTGCGAACATGATGTCTTGCCTTGAAGAAGTCAAGTACATTAGAGAACCAATCATTACCCTATACTGAGTTGGATCAACATCATCCACAGTCTCATGATCTGGACCAAGATTGTGATTCTCTCAGATAGGTGTGTTGTAAGTAGCGCAATCCTCCATTTTGATACGAGACAAAATGTCATACACATACTTTGTTTGATGTATAAACATCCCATTTTTCTTCTGTTCAACTTGCAAACCCAGAAAGTATGACAACTTACCGATTGCACTCATTTCAAACTTGCTCTTCATCACCTTTTAAAATTCATGACACAGGCTCTCATCAGATGACCTAAAAATGATGTGATCCACGTATACATGTACCAACAGAAAATCTTCTTTCTTTTGTGTGAATTGGGGATCGGCTCCTCCGATGAGCAACCAGACTAATCTAACTCAACTAACAGATGAACAAGTGAGATCTACTGTTTAACTACTTTGAATATATTGATTGACATGAAAAGTACAACGCAAGTAAATAATTCAGCAGAGCTTCGCCGTACCAACTGGACTAACACTACTTAGCTCTGACATAACACTCCTCTATTTATAGGTCGACATAACTCGCACAGGAGAGTGTGTAACAGAGACTATGACTCGTGCGAGTGGCTGCTTCGTACGAGTGACAAAGTGTCACTCGTACGAGTCAAGTGACTCACTCGTACGAGCCATCTACAACATACATAACTCAAACAATAACATATACAATCTGATGTTCTATGCCCTATATACAATAAAGACATATCCCAGACGTAGGCAATAGACATTATGCACCAACAAACTCACCCTTGGATGTTGCCGCAGTCTTGGATAGTCTTCAGAAAACTTTAGAAGATCTGACATTTATCAACCAAAGAAATGATTCGGTGGCTTACGACGCTCCTCAAAAGCTATAAGTGTTTGATCTGTTGGAGGAGGTCGGTTAACTGTATTGCCAAACTGAAAACTTCTCGGCGACGCTATACGAGATTGCTCTGCAATCCTCGCTTCCTTCTTATCTTTCTTCTTTTGCTCTGTCTCCTCCAGTTTCCTCCATGAAGTGTTCCATGTCGATCCAGAATGTATATCATTGGCGAAACAGACATTAACAATCTTCTGAAACTGGAGTGCTTGTTCTTTGTATTTCATTCGTAGCTGATTTTGCTGTAGAACAAACAATCTATATCTTTCTTCGAACAATTTACTAGCCACATAGGGTCTAGTACTCGAAGGCCACGCCACAACCCATATGTTCGTTTGTAAGCTATAACGGCTTCGGTAGCTCCACTATTATCTTCCACGAATCATCATCAGGGTGCACACAAAAATCACAGCTTCTCCCGTGTTAGAATCATGTGCCACCACTTGAAGATTTTGTAGAAATCCTGCTCCATCTGAATCATAGGCATATTCTTCATAACATGTGGCCTCTTCACGATGGCGTAACATCTTTTTCTTTAGTAAGTGGATCAACCTTCGTAATACGCTTCGGAAAGTGAGGTTTCTAGTGTATAAATCCATGCAAAGCTTCAAGCTTAATCAACTTCCATAGACGTTGGTCGTGAAATTTCATCTTCAGATTTATCATCTTTGTTTGCACGAGCTCTTTGATATCCCAATACGGCAAGGATTTGATGTTGCTCAAGTATCTGAAGTACTGGATTCCAAACTCCCTTTTGATAGCGTAAACATTAAGTTTATCAATCCAACCCCAGCTAATTATGTCCCCTAGAGAAATATCTGCATCATGCGTAAAGAACGCTAGACGTCGTTTGAACTTGCGCTCTGCTGGTGAAACTTTGAACCAATTCTTCCTCATTTCTGCAATTTCAGTTCTATTCAATTGTTAAGGAATGGTACCCTGTTTAACAGCTTCTTCAACTTTTCGTTTCAGAACATCAACAATTTCTGCTGGAGAAAACTTAGTGAAAGTTGGGGAGTCATTTGTACCCCGATCGGCAAGATTAATAACATCGTCATCAGAATCATCCTCCACGACAACTCTATCATAATCATTCGCTTCTTCAATATGCTCGAAAAAATAATCACTTGGCTCGAAAGCGCTAATCTCATTCAACTCGTCTTCGAAATCAAACTCAAAGTTTTCTTCATCCACGCCTAACATCTTACAAATCTCTTCCTTAGTATAGCTATGGACATACTCACCCTCTTCAACATCGTGCTCAAGATATAATTCGGTTATTGCACAACAGGAACGGTAGATGTATCGGTTACCGAGAAAATTCCTGCCTGCTGAGCACCAATAGGGTCTTCAGATCTGCCCTGGTCTCTATCTCCTGTCATTTGATTCGCAGAATTATCCAAGTAAGCAGAATAATCAATATCATAATTTAAAATTGATTATGTTACACGAACACCCGTTCCATCTACATCATCATCACCATCACTATCAGAATCAGACTCACCAGACAATAAATCATCTAAATCCTCAGCCTCTTTCTCAGCGTCTTCATCAAACTCATAAGTTGCTGCCTCAATCTCTCTCTCTAACTTCTTTTTCTGTAGCCATTCTCGATGTCTTTCTGAAAGACCTGTCATGTCAATATCCACATCCTTAGGCTTTCCTACCAGAATAAACTTATCGAGACTGTATACACCACAATATTTGTAATAACTGGTGCAGATTCAGCTTTTGGCTCAGTTATGACGTTCACAGGATCCTCACCCACTTTGGCTTTGCCCTTGCCTTACGCATCTGATAGTTCTTTTGCAAGACGTTCACGTTCAGCTACACGCTCTCTAGCTTCAGCTCGTTAGATCTCATCTATATCTGCAGCAATATTAACACCCAGCTTCTTCATTAGTATCTTCTCAAAAAGATTCATCCTTCTATCGCTTCTGAGTCGCTCTTCCTCATATTCAGCCATGCGAAGTCGTAAACACTCATTTTCTGATATAATACTGGCGAGCATAGCTTCTAGTTGTTGTTTGTCTTTGGTTAGCACATTGAGATGTTCTTATAACACTGTTATCTTGACGGTGTTTAACATGACCCGCTTTTGTAATTTCTCAATGCGTGGGTCATTAAACATATCAGCAGAAAAGTCTTCGCCCCCTGCAATGTCACCAAAATCAAAATCAAAATCAAAGTGAGGCTTAGACTGCGAAGGTTGCTGTGTCGGCTGCGTTGTCGGTTGTGGTGGCGGCTGTGGTGTAGATTGTCATGGTGGAGATGGTGGAATTTGTGGAGTCGGTTTGTCACACCCCGGATTTCCAACCCGAAATCCATACACCGGTGGGCCCGGGTGGGGAGTATCGTGATATCAGTTGATAATCATCATAGTCAATTAAACACGGCATATCAGAAGTCTTGGAGTAAAATTACTATTATAAACCAAATGTTCGAAAATACAAAATAATATACAAGCTTGTAATAGAAGATCCACAGGCGGATCGTAAAATGTACAAGAAAGAATACAAAACAGACTTTAGGCAGATCTAAGTATTTACAAGATCCTCTTATTCTCTACCGAGCAACTTCCGGCCTATTTCGTATTATACCTGCAGATTAGCCTTTGGAAGATACGTAAGCTTATGCTAGTAAATACACCCAACTGACTCATTTTGTAAATACTAAAAATGATTTTAAGTGCAAATGGCACAAAATCTTTTATTAACTTAGGAAGGTTAACCTTGCAATGGACCATGCAATAATAATTTACCGTATCCCAAGCCCTTATATGGGAAATAAGTCGAGAGTATTTACCTGAGCTTGTCTTCTTCTTTTATTTTTAAATAATTCAGCCGTATACAAAAGTACCAAGTGTAGATAGCATTTACCGGCAAGGCTCTAGTCTGGATTATGGCATAAGCTAGCCAATTAAATACTAACGGTCTTATAAACCGAATAGTGTACATGATCATTATGTATAACGCTTCACTAAACGATGAACGGATAGAATGTAGTTTAATCCCGACAAGTACTTGACTTGTATAATATGGGTAAACTATATACATTCTGGATTTTGAGGCTAAATGACAAGGTTAATCCCGTTACGGTTAAATTCCATAAAATAGTTACATATACGTAACTGTGCGCATAATAGCGATATCGGGTAACCGGATAAGTCATGGACAAGTTCTATATGCCATTATACTTTAAATAAGTTAAAATATTAGTTGGATATCAACTTATATGCCCATTAAGGTTTTAAAACGAAACTCTGCCTCATAAGGGCATTTTGGTAATTTCATACCATATAAAAAGAACTTGAATATAATTTAATGTTATAATTATAAGTATTCTGGAAAAATACTTTATTTGTGACATAATATTAGTAGGATGTCAATTATATGTGTAAATTATCTTTTATGACCAAACTATGCACCGAAGGGGCATTTTGGTCATTTTACATATAGTTTATAAATTATTTGGGATTCTGAGTTTATAACATGTACCTACTGTAATTATGTTTAAAATAAGTTTTGAAATCAGTAGGTATCAAGTTTTGGTCAATAATATGGTTTAAAACCATACTATGCGCCGAAATAGCGATTATGTCGTAAGATGACGTTGTTAAGCAATGTTCAATGAAAACTGACCTTAGGGTCAGACTTAAAATGTTAAAAATATGTTATTTAATATAACATATCAGTAGGTAAATGATTTACCTTGAAAAGATTGATTAAAATCATTTTATGGGTCACAAGGACTAAAACCGTCATTTATCAACATAGTTTAAGTACCTGCTTGGAAACTCAGTTTACAACTTGGTTTAACATCCCAAATAATCCTACTTATAATATTACATCAGTAGGAAACTCAATTTCAAGTTTATTATCATTACAACCTTGTTTTGTTCAAAAAGGGCATTTTGGTAAAAAAAATGTCATAATTATGGAACTTGTGCATAAACTTAGATTCTGATTATGATCATGTAATATAACCTCAGAGGGTTATGCTACATTATATTATGATCATAATACAACTTTAGATCAGTAGGTAACTAATCTAAATCCGGTCAGAATCGAAAGTCAAAGCAGAAGTCAAACTTCACGACTTTCGGTTGCGAACCGACCCTAGAACTATTGACGAGCCGAACATGCTCTTACATGTTCTAATAATTATTACCAACTTGTTTAAGTGTCAAAACATGTTTCATAACATATATAAGATTATTTTTTTTCGAAAAATGGCATGTTTGACTTTTTAATAACATAACTTTGACCCGTCAATTGGTCTAGCAATCGTGATCTTCAGAAGGTGCCTTTTATAGGGATTAACACCTACCTTATTACGATCACTTAGCCATGTTCATTTCGAACAATGGCTGGACCATAATGGTCTTAACCGAAAGTCAAAGCGTTTGCCGTAAAACGCTTGACTTTTGGCTATAGAAGCCTATAAACGAAAATGCAAGAGTAAGGAACACTTACAAGAGGTTCCTACAATGCAAGAGAACTAAGTTGGATGCTCCTTTCAGTTAGGAACTTCCAGAGGAGGGAGAAGAGTGATTTAATGAGAAAGGTGCAAGTTAGAATGAACACTTGAACACCTATTTATAGTTGGAGAGCTCAAAGGAGGTGAAGCCAGGTGTTTAGGGTGTAAGAAGAAGCTTACAAGTGTCCCAAATTATGGCATAGCATTTTAGAGAAGCCATGGTTTCGGATTAAATGGTTTTGAAGTTTTGCTTGGAGACCAAATAAACTTTTTGCAGTAGAGCCTGTCTCGTGGGGCGCGAGAGACACAGGCCGGGTCTCTCGCGGCCTGCGACCGCCCCTAATTCAGTTTCAAAATTTAACACTTTGACCCCTGAACTATATAAAGCTTATAAAAACCATTTTAAACACCTTTTTGGCACTTTTAGTCCTCCATAGCCAAAACTTGGCATACCCGGGATTATGCCCGGACATTGTCAATCTCTCATTTCATTAAAAGGTCACTCAGAGGTATAAATTAACATGTTGACACTTTTAATCCCTCCATTATCCAACTTTCACATATTTACAAAATTGAACCCTCTCGTCCAACAAATGGCATGTATGAGAGTTAGGACTTCACAAATGATCACTCAGAGGCTTATTGCAAGCATGTTGATTCCGATGTCACTCAAAGGCTAGGCATGTTGACATATCAGTCACTCAGATGCTAATGATTTAAGCATGTTGACATATCAGTCACTCAGAGGCTATTATTTATGCATGTTGACATCGGTTCGTCACTCAGAGGCTCAACTTGAGCATGTTGACGCCTTTAGTCCTTATTGGTCTTTAATTGACTACATTATAATACAAAACGTGTCACTATACTATTGGACACGATTTTTACAGGGTGTTACATCCTCACCCCCTTAAAAGAAATCTCGACCTCGAGATTTTATTCAAAAAGATGGGGGTAGTTTTGTCGCATAGTGGACTCAACCTCCCATGTATACTCAGGACCTCTAAAAGCGTCCCACTTAACCTTTACTATAGGTATCATCTTTCTTCGGAGATTCTTAACCTGTCGATCCTCGATCGAAATTGGTTTCTCAATGAACCTCAGGCTTTCATCAATTTGCACCTCATTGTGCGACATTGCTAGCGACTCATCGGCTAGACATTTCTTAAGATTAGATATGTGGAATACATCATAGATTCCATTAAGCTCCTCTGGCAACCTGTGCTTATAAGCTACAGTGCCGACACATTCGATTATCTCGAAGGGTCCTATATATCTAGGGCTTAACTTGCCCTTTCCAAAACGCATCACACCTTTCCAGGGTGATACTTTTAGCATGACCTTGTCCCCTACTTGGAACTTAAGAGGTTTACGCCTCTTGTCAGCATAGCTCTTCTGCCTATCCTTGGCAGCTTTGAGACGATCACGGATTTGCATAATCTTTTCCATGGTCTCCAGGACTATCTCAGGTCCTAACAGTTGGGCCTCCCCAACTTCTGCCCAACATACGAGTGTTCTACATCTTCTCCCATACAAGGCCTCAAAAGGAGCAGCCTTGACGCTTGTATGATAACTTTTATTGTAGGAGAATCCTATTAAGGGTAAGTGGTCATCTCAACTTCCACCTAAATCAATCACACATGCCCTAAGCATGTCTTCCGGTGTTTGGATGGTACGCTCACTATGACCATCAGTCTGCGGATGGTAAGCCGTACTAAAATTTAATCGTGTGCCTAATGATTGTTGGAAACTTTTCCAAAAGTGAGATGTGTATCTTGTATCTCTATCAGATACAATAGATACTGGCACACCGTGTAGGGACACTATTTTATCCACATACAACTTAGCCAATTTATCTGAGTTATACACCTCTTTAATTGGCAAGAAGTGAGCTGACTTAGTCAGCCTATCCACTATGACACAAATAGTGTCATTACCACTTTTGGTCTTAGGTAACTTGGTAATCAAATCCATAGTTACCATTTCCCATTTCCAAGTGGGAATTTCAAGTTGTTGTAGAAGTCCTGACGGTTTCTGAGGTTCGGCCTTAACTTGCGAACACGTCAGACACTTAGCTACATATGTGGCTATGGATTTCTTCAAACCCATCCACCAATAATTTTTCTTCAAATCTTGATACATCTTGTCACCACCCGGGTGAACAGAGTATCTTGATTTATGTGCTTCCTGGAGGATTAGATCTCTAAGTCCTCCAAAGAGCGGAACCCAAATTCTACCATTAAATCTTATTATTTCGTCATTTCCAGGCGTTAACTGATCCACAGTTCCGCCTAATCCCTCATTAGGGATATTAGCCTCTAACAAGGCTTGCTTCTGCGCATCTAATACCTTCTCACTTAAGCAATTTCTAAGCTCAATGCTCTTAGCGTTAATCCTTATACGTTTCACCTTTTCCTTGCGACTTAAGGCATCGGCAACTACATTTGCCTTGCCTGGACGGTAGCGAATCTCATAATCATAATCGTTAAGTGTTTACATCCACCGACGTTGTCGCATGTTCAATTCTTTCTGATTGAACAGGTGTTGGAGACTTTTATGGTCTGTGTATATAACACACTTTGTGCCATACAAGTAATGTCTCCACAGTTTTAGTGTAAATACAACGGTACCAGTTCCAAATCATGGATGGTGTAATTCCTTTCATGCACCTTTAGTTGTCGTGATGCATAGGCAATTACCTTACCATTTTGCATTAGCACACAGCCCATACCAGTGTGCGAAGCATCACAATAGACAACAAAGTTCTCAATACCCTCGGGTAGAGATAACACAGGAGCGTTGCTCAGCTTGTGTTTAAGAATCTCAAAAAGATTCTTGTTGCTTTGGACCCCAATTATACTTAATATTCTTACGGGTCAAGGAAGTTAAAGGATTGGCTATTCTTGAAAAGTTCTCAATGAACCTCCTATAATAATCAGCCAATCCCAAGAAACTACGAACCTCCGTTGGGGTCTTGGGCACTTCCCAATTCATTATGGCCTCAATTTTGGCGGGATCCACTTGGATACCACGCTCACTTACTATGTGTCCAAAAATTGAACTTTTCTAAGCCAAAATTCGCATTTAGAGAACTTTGCATAAAGTTTCTCCTGCCTTACTAATTTTAAGATGCACCGAACATGTTTCTCGTGATCAGCTTGATTACGAGAATAGATAAGTATGTCGTCTATAAAGACAATGACAAACTTATCCAAATACGGTTTGCAGACTCTATTCAAGAGATCCATGAACGCTGCTGGTGCATTTGTGAGCCCAAAAGGCATCACCAAAAATTCAAAATGACCATAGTAGGTCCTGAAGGCTGTTTTAGGAACATCTTCACTTCTAACCTTCAGATGATATTATCCTGATCTTAAACCTATCTTAGAAAAATAACTAGCCCCTTGAAGTTGGTCAATAAATCATCGATCCTGGGCAGATAATATCTATTCTAAGTGGTTAGCTTGTTTAGCTCCCGATAGTCGATGCACATTCGCATCGAATCGTCTTTCTTCTTCACAAAAAGGATAGAAGCTCCCCAAGGCGAGGAACTAGGCTGAATAAAGCCTTTCTCTAAGAGTTCGTCTAGTTGAACTCTTAGCTCATACATTTCGGTTGGAGCTAGCCTATATGGGGCTCTTGCTACGGGTGTTGTTCCTGGTATGATATCTATTCTGAACTCCACTTGCCTATCTGGGAGTAGGCGTGGTATTTCTTCAGGGAAACATCGGGATACTCCGAGATAATTGGTAAGTCTTCAATGCTTGGTTTAGGCTCATTGATGGTTACTTGTGCCATGTAGACGACACAACCTCTTCTTAAACACTTGGTTGCCTTAAATAACGACACTTTGTCTAGCAGTCCATAGTGTGAGTTGCCAAATATGGTGATCAGTTCACCAGATGGGGTCTTAATCTTGATGATCTTTTTATCGCAGGCAATGCGGGCTTGGTTATGAGATAACCAATCCATGCCTAAGACAACATCAAACCCCGCCAATTTCATTGGCAAAAGAGAGATAGGGATGGAATGATTTTTTAAGGATATGGAACATCCATCAAGAATAGAAGAAGCAGTTTCTAAGGTTCCATCGGCAAGTTCTATCTCATAAGTCTTATCTAGAGTTCTTACGGGCAGATTTAATAGTTTACTAAACTTATGATCAACAAATGATTTATCTGCACCCGAATCAAATAACACTCTAGAAAAAAGATCATTAATGGGGAAAGTACCTGTTATGACGTTATTGTCATTAACATCTTCCTTAGCAGTTAGCCGAAAGGCGTGTGCATTCCCATTCTTGGCCTCTCCAGGCTTCGGATTATTATTCCTTGAATTCTTAGGGCAGCTAGTTGCAATGTGCCCTTTTTCATTGCAAATATAACATGCAGCATCCTTAAGATCCTTACAATCTAGGGCCTTATGCCCCTTCTTTTACATATGCCATAAGGTCTAGCTTGTGGGTCAGGATTACACTGTCCCCAGTGTCTTCGGTTGCAAGTGTTACATAATGGCATCACAGCCGACTTACTTTGGTTCCCTTTGAACCCGAACATCCCTTTATTTTTCTTATTAAATCTATAGGAGTTGTCTTCCTCTCTCTTCCTTTTCTAGTCAGTTTCAGGCTTGACTGACTTCTCCCTCACTAAATCAAGGGTGAGGGAGAGAGATAGGTCAACAGCAGACCTATAGGTACTAGGATGAGCAGCCTTTACCATGCCCTTAATCTCGGGTACTAATATTTATAAAACGCACAATGTGTTTGGATTCAGGGGTAATTAATAGGAAACTAACCTAGATAGGGAATTGAAATCGGAAACATATTTCCGACAATCTACGTTTTTCATGGAAAGAGACAAGAAGTCTGTCTTTATTTTCTCCACCTCATGGGTTGGGCAGTAAGTTTCCTTTTTTTAATTCAACAAACTTGGACCATCCCAAGTTGTACATGTGTACCTTACCTGTTGATTGAATAATGGCCTTCCACCATGTTAGGGCATCGCCCTTGAAGGATTGTGATACATACTTGACCACATCCTTTTCAGCACAACTGCTGATGTCAACGATAGTCATTTCGTCTAGCCACTTTAGAGCTTCTACGGCTCCTTTTTCCCCATTAAAGTCTCGGGGTTTACAGGAGACAAAGTATTTATAGGTACACCCGTCTTTAGTAGAACGGGACCTATCAGCAAAGTCTGCTATCCTTGGTTCACTCTTCGCATTTGAAGAGTGAACAGAGCTCTCTTTATAAGCTGAAGATGGTGGAATAGATAGGGGTCTAGAGCGAGTGGCACTCGGCTCTCTTAGCCTTTCTATGGCCTTACTCATGGCCCTTTCCACAGCCGCATCAATGCGAGCTTGGAAATCATTATCATTATTTATGGCTATATTTTTGGCGTCTTTGACGTTCCGATGGCTACTTTGTGCCTCATTAGAATTAGCCATTCTTCAAGCTTTGGTTCTATATACCAAATAAAATTTCTCTTAGCCATGGTATAATAACCATATCGGCTTTTTAAACATTGGATATAAGAAAATCCATTGCCTATGCTAGTGTGAATAACATCACAACTCTTAGGCTTAATATAACTATATTTGGCCTAGGTCTTAATAGGACCATCATAGGCAAATTACAATTTGGACGGAGTCCATTTATTATTAGACAGGCGATCGTAGTGTCACAACTGTCATAACAATTATATAGCACATAGGCATGTCACCAAGGACATCTTAATATATGGCACATAGGCCTGTCACTAATGGACATATAATAGGGCACATAGGCACAATATTGCTAATGGATGTTAAATTATCATCGCACTAATGATAGTAGCGGGGATCAAATAGATCACATGGCTGGGCTTTATAGAATAGATCATAAACCGAAAGGGTAATACATCACTAATGGATGTTTAATCACCGCACTGGTGATACTAGCCGGGATCACACAGATCACAAAGGCTATATAACCGGGATCAAATAGATCATAAGGGTTATATATAATACATCTCTAATGGATGTTTAATCACCGCACTGGTGATATTAGCGGGGATCACACATATCACAAGGCCCTTTTAGCCGGGATCAAATAGATCACAAGGGCTATATAACCGGGATCAAATAGATCACAAGGGTTATATAAAATACATCTCTAATGGATGTTCAATCACCGCACTAGTGATATTAGCCGGGATCACACAGATCACAAAGGCTATATAACCGGGATCAAATAGATCACAAGGGTTATATAAAATACATCTCTAATGGATGTTTAATCACCGCACTGGTGATATTAGCCGGTATCACACAGATCACAAGGGCTTTTTAGCCGGGATCAAATAGATCACAAAGGCTATATAACCGGGATCAAATAGATCACAAGGGTTATATATAATACATCTCTAATGGATCTTCAATCACCGCACTGGTGATATTAGTCGGGATCACACAGATCACAAGGCCCTTTTAGCCGGGATCAAATAGATCACAAGGGCTATATAACTGGGATCAAATAGATCACAAGGGTTATATAAAATACATCTCTAATGGATGTTCAATCACCGCACTGGTGATATTAGCCGGGATCACACAGATCACAAGGGCTTTTTAGCCGGGATCAAATAGATCACAAAGGCTATATAACCGGGATCAAATAGATCACAAGGGTTATATATAATACATCTCTAATGGATGTTCAATCACCGCACTGGTGATATTAGCGGGGATCACACATATCACAAGGCCCTTTTAGCCGGGATCAAATAGATCACAAGGGCTATATAACCGGGATCAAATAGATCACAAGGGTTATATAAAATACATCTCTAATGGATGTTCAATCGCCGCACTGGTGATATTAGCCGGGATCAAACAGATCACAAGGGCTTTTTAGCCGGGATCACACAGATCACAAAGGCTATATAACCGGGATCAAATAGATCACAATTGTTATATAAAATACATCTCTAATGGATGTTTAATCACCGCACTGGTGATATTAGCCAGGATCAAACATATCACAAAGGCTATATAACCGGGATCAAATAGATCATAAAGGTTTTATAAAATACAGCTCTAATGGATGTTTAATCACCGCACTGGTGATATTAGCCGGGATCGAACAGATCACAAAGGCTATATAACCGGGATCAAATAGATCACAAGGGTTATATAAAATACATCTCTAATGGATGTTTAATCACCGCACTGGTGATTTTAGCCGGGATCAAACAGATCACAAAGGCTATTTAGCCGGGATCAAATAGATCACAAGGTCTATATATAAGGTTAGGATATAGTCCATTACCTTGAAGGTTAGTGTGATTCCTCAAGTCACACAACCAAGAGTATGCACATTATTTGAATGTTAACATAAGAGGATCTTAATGGTTGATTATAAGTCCCGGTCGCATTGACCTTAATGACTTGGAGGCTTGAACTTAGTCCACCACCTTTAGATAGAAGGATAACTTCCCTTAACTATCATATATTTGGCCAAATATGTGGTCTGTGCCACTTGGCAATAATCAAAACCATTAATATCTTTTTGGAATTATATCACAGAGCATAAATTTCAAAAAAAATTGAGACGCTCGTTTTCAAGAGGATGAATACATATATATATATATATAATTCCAAAGTACTTCATTAAATTTCCATAAGAAATTATAATGCTTGAAACAAATAAATGAAACTGATTGTCCATGCAAGGACTAAAAGAAACAAAATGTCCACGTAGGGACTAAAGAAATAACAATGTCCATGCAGGGACTGCATATAATAGGAAAGACTTCACTCGTGTTTCTTTCCCTTGACTAGCTTGGAGAGTTTCTTGAAGAACTTATTTGTCTTCTTCTCCGTTTTCTCCGCCTGCTGCTTCATCTCTTTCATTCTTTCTAAGGCATCATTAATGGCCTCTAGTGGTGGCGGAGATTGTGGTTGAGGTTGTGGCATAACCGGATACTGGTACCCATAAGTTGGATATCCAGTCGGTGGATAAGTAGGTGGGAAAGGAGACGGGTAAAGTGCATTGTGCATAACCGCCTGCATGTACGGGTCTTGCGACCGCGCTTGATAGTCTACTGGCGTAGACGGATTAAATAGATCATATCCAAACGTGTCTGGGTACGTGGGAATTGGGTTAGTATAACCCGTTAGTGGTGGTTGAACAGCAGGTGTTGGTGTTGGTTCCACTATAGGTGGAACATTAGAGGGTCCACCCATTTGTGGGTCCTCTTGAATGGTGGGGTAAGAATTGGGCAAAGTTGGCAGCGATCCCGACCTTTGTTCGGTACGTACTGACATACGTGCTCCATGCTTCCTCCTTGGTGGCTCAGGTGGTTGTTGAGGTTGGTCCACGGGTCCCATGTGGACATCTTCTTGAACCGGTGGTGGTTGAGAGTGGTGAGAAGGAGTGTGGGTGAAAGTGGATTGGTTCCAGTATTGGTCCCACTCATTAGGAGCTTGGTAGGGCGACCTGGCATACGAGTTTGAATCGCTCGAAATTTCAATGGGATGCAGATCATGATCCCGACGATGGCATCTCCGGGTCGGAGTCCTCATCCATAGGATGTGGCTCGTCCAACTGATTTTGATCGGCTAGAGGCGTGTCTAAGTAATGGTTGGGGTTAAACTCTTCATGGTAGGAGTGATGAGAATGGGAATGGTGAGAATGATAGGAATGGTGTGAGTGGTAAGAATTTTGGGAATGTGAGGGCGAGTGTCTATTAGAGACGGAACGTCTCGCTGGTTGCCATGGAGACGAATCTCCTGATTCTTGATAATTATCTGAATTATGAGGTTGAGGGGGAATACGCCCTGATGGTCCTCTTCTCATTGGACCTTTTCCTCGTCCACTTTGTCCTCCCACACATGGCGGCATTTTCCTGTTAAAATAAATTCAAAAACATACTATAACTTAATAATGAAATGAGTAATCCTAGGTCAATGCCTAGACTCAAAAGTCTAAGGAATGTGCTCGTCTAAGTTTGAGACTAAACACAAAAGGCTAGTTTAATTCTCTCAAACGTTGGCTCTGATACCAACCCTGTCACACCCCGGATTTCCAACCCGAAATCCATACACCGGTGGGCCTGGGTGGGGAGTATCGTGACGTCAGTTGATAATCATCATAGTCAATTAAACACGGCACATCGGAAGTCTTGGAGTAAAATTACTATTACAAACCAAATGTTCGAAAATACAAAATAATATACAAGCTTGTAATAGAAGATCCACAGGCGGATCATAAAATGTACAAGAAAGAATACCAAACAGACTTTAGGCAGATCTAAGGATTTACAAGATCCTCTTATTCTCTACCGAGCAGCTTCCGGCCTATTTCTTATTATACCTGCAGATTAGTCTTTGGAAGATACGTCAGCTTACGCTGGTAAATACACCCAACTGACTCATTTTGTAAATATTAAAAATGATTTTAAGTGCAAACGACACAAATTCTTTTATTAACTTAGGAAGGTTAACCTTGCAATGGACCATGCAATAATAATTTACCGTATCCCAAGCCCTTATAGGGGAAATAAGTCATGAGTATTTACCTGAGCATGTCTTCTTCTTTTATTTTTAAATAATTCAGTCGTATACAAAAGTACCAAGTGCAGATAACATTTACCGGCAAGGCTCTAGTCTGGATTATGGCATAAGCTAGCCAATTAAATACTAACGGTCTTATAAACCGAATAGTGTACATGATCATTATGTATAACGCTTGACTAAACGATGATCGGATAGAATGTAGTTTAATCCCGACAAGTACTTGACTTGTATAATATGGGCAACTATATACATTCTGGATTTGAGGCTAAATGACAAGGTTAAACCCGTTACGGTTAAATTCCGTAAAATAGTTACATATACGTAATTGTGCGCACAATAGCGATATCGGGTAACTGGATAAGTCATGGACAAGTTCTATATGCCATTATACTTTAAATAAGTTAAAATATCAGTAGGATATCAACTTATATGCCCATTAAGGTTTTAGAACGAAACTATGCCTCATAAGGGCATTTTGGTAATTTCATACCATATAAAAAGAACATGAATATAATTTAATGTTATAATTATAAGTATTCTAGAAAAATACTTTATTTGTAACATAATATTAGTAGGATGTCAATTATATGTGTAAATTATCTTTTATGACCAAACTATGCACCGAAGGGGCTAGTTTATAAATTATTTGGGATTCTGAGTTTATAACATGTACCTACTGTAATTATGTTTAAAATAAGTTTTGAAATCAGTAGGTATCAAGTTTTGGTCAATAATATGGTTTAAAACCATACTATGCGCCGAAATGGCGCTTATGTCGTAAGATGACGTTGTTAATCGATGTTTAATGAAAACTGACCTTAGGGTTAGACTTAGAATGTTAAAATATGTTATTTAATATAACATATCAGTAGGTAAATGATTTACCTTGAAAAGATTGATTAAAATCATTTTATGAGTCACATGGACTAAAACCGTCATTTATCGACATAGTTTAAGGACCTGCTTGGAAACTCAGTTTACAACTTTGTTTAACATCCCAAATAATCCTAATTATAATATTACATCAGTAGGAAACTCAATTTCAAGTTTATTATCATTAAAACCTTGTTTTGTTCAAAAAGAGCATTTTGGTAAAAAAAAATGGCATAATTATGGAACTTGTGCATAACTTAGATTCTAATTATGATCATGTAATATAACCTCGTAGGTTTATGCTACATTATATTATGATCATAATACAACTTTATATCAGTACGTAACTAATCTAAATCGGGTCAGAATCGAAAGTCAAAGCAGAAGTCAAACTTCGCGACTTTCGGTTGCGAACCGACCCTAGAACTGAAATTGGCGAGCCGAACATGCTCTTACATGTTCTAATAATTATTACCAACTTATTTAAGTGTCAAAACATGTTTCATAACATATATAAGATCAATTTATGATTTTTTCGAAAAATAGCCTGTTTGACTTTTTAATAACATAACTTTGACCCGTCAATTGGTCTAGCAATCGTGATCTTCCGAAGGTGCCCTTTATAGGGATTAACACCTACCTTATTACGATCACTTAGCCATGTTCATTTCAGACAATGGTTGGACCATAATGGTCTTAACCAAAAGTCAAAGCGTTTGCCGTAAAACGCTTGACTTTTGGCTATAGAAGCCTATAAACGAAAATGCTAGAGTAAGGAACACTTATAAGAGGTTCCTACAATGCAAGAGAACTAAGTTGGATGCTCCTTTCAGTTAGGAACTTCCAGAGGAGAGAGAAGAGTGATTTAATGAGAAAGGTGCAAGTTGGAATGAACGCTTGAACACCTATTTATAGTTAGAGAGCTCAAAGGAGGTGAAGCCAGGTGTTTAGGGGTGTAAGAAGAAGCTTACAAGTGTCCCAAAACGTGGCATAATAGTTTAGAGAAGCCATGGTTTCGGATTAAATGGTTTTGAAGTTTTGCTTGGAGACCAAATAAACTTTCTGCAGCAGAGCCAGTCTCGCGGGGCGCGAGAGACACAGACCGGGTCTCTCGCGGCCAGCGACCGCCCGTAATTCAGTTTCAAAATTTAACACTTTGACCCCTGAACTATATAAAGCTTATAAAAACCATTTTACACATCTTTTTGGCACTTTTAGTCATCCGTAGCCAAAACTTGGCATACCCGGGATTATGCCCGGACATTGTCGAGCTCTCGGTTCGTTAAAAGGTCACTCAGAGGTATAAATTAACATGTTGACACTTTTAATCCCTCCATTATCCAACTTTCACATATTTACAAAATTGAACCCTCTCCTCCAACAAATGGCACGTATGAGAGTTAGGACTTCACAAAGGATCACTCAGAGGCTTATTGCAAGCATGTTGATTCCGATGTCACTCAAAGGTTGGGCATGTTGACATATCAGTCACTCAGAGGCCAAGTTTCAAGCATGTTGACGTATCAGTCACTCAGAAGCTAATGATTTAAGCATGTTGACATATCAGTCAATCAGAGGCTCTTATTTATGCATTTTGACATCAGTTCGTCACTCAGAGGCTCAACTTGAGCATGTTGACGCCTTTAGTCCTTATTGGTCTTTAATAGACTGTATCAAAATACAACACGTGTCACTATACTATTGGACACGATTTTTACAGGGTGTTACACGGTTGAACAACCTCTTCTTCCAGTGTCTGCTCTTGCACTTTTCCTTGGATTTGACAGTAGGTGAATCAGTGCTTCTCTCAGTCGATCGTTTCAGTCGTCGAGACTTCTTCTTTGTAGGCTTGCGTACAGGAGTATCATAATCTGAACCCAAAGGTATATAAGTCGTATCATCCTCTCCTATCGCTTTTCGCTTTCTCTCTTCAGTCTTACACTTTTTCTTTGCAAGTCGTTCAGCTTCTATCTTTTTAGCTCTATCTCTTTCACCAGCTCTTCTGTCTTCTGAATCAGTGCTAGAAGACGACGCTTCTTCAGCCATTTTCTCAGTACCAAAAGCTTACCTCTCTATATCAGCAGCTATGTCTTCAATATTTTCTTCAATCTCTGGTTCATCTACCAATCCAGAACTTTCAGTTGTTTTCTTTTTCTTCTGAGTAGTAGATGTGGAAGATGTAGTCGTTGCCTTTCTCTGTACACCCTTTTCTCCATCTTTAACAATCCAAGAACTACGCTTTGCAACAAAACCATCAAGCGCTGTTAACTCTTCATTTTCGTCACCACTTACCTCTTTTCTCCACTTTCCTGGTGTCGGGGCGACATAATCGTTGTCAAGGATTGCCCAAAACACTGGCTTGGCGTTGGGGAAAGTCTTAAGATGCAAATTCATCTTCTTCAAAGTAGAGACATCCATGTGTTCAAGTTTAAGCACATCATCTTTCTTCTTCTTTAGATTAGGATGCAGATGATCTAGCAGCATCTGAATGAAACGCGGGTACTGTAGAAATTTCTCTCTCTGAGTATTCTTCACCATCTAAGTGAATATCACCTAATGCGGTGATCAGAACTAGCGCAGTGATCATGCACATCTGATAATCTACCAAGTCATCAAATCCTCCCTTTCTGTGACTCAACGCATGAATAACACAATGGGCGATATATCGAAACAGCGCACTTAGGTTACCCTTCTTGAAAGGAGCATCATTCACGAATCTGGCATAACCCATGCGATAGAAACAACCCTTCACCACATACTTTGAGAAACCTGTCGGATCATCTTCATGCTCTTTAAAATCTAACACCGTTCTAATCAAATCCTCTGTGATTTTCACCTGAATATCCTAATCACCAATCTTTACAGCTGAGACAATCGCATCTCTTCAGAATCAAACTCCGTAGCGTTCCAGAAGTACTCAATATGTGATCTATAAGCGACATGTCGATCTGTTAGAGCCTTTATAATACGAATTCTGCCTAAAAACTCTAATACTTCCTGTTAGGCCGTAATCTCTGGAATAGATTCATCAAGAAGACAGCATACGTTGTGGAACGGAGAAAAAGAAGATTTCCTGACCTGTACACATAGACATTTCAAACCGTTAGAAAATTTTTCAAAAATTTAACTTTCAAAGACACTCGTACGACCCAATCCTTCGTACGAGTGAGAGTTTCATTCATACAAGTTGCTTCTTTGTTTGCACGAGTAGCTTTCTTGTTTGAATTATCTTGTTCGCACAAATTTCTGGATCGTATGAACGAATCTTGGTCGCACATATTTTTCTGTTATTCGCACGAAGAAATTTTTTGTACTAATCAGTTTTTTCAGAAAGTGTGTTTCTAAATCTTTGTAGAAAAATGGAAGAAGAATTTTATAACGCATTTGCTACATCAGCAGTCACGACTACTGCAGCACAAAACATGAACCTCGAGAACGAGATGGGTACTATGACGAAACGCCAAAGTTAATGAACCTCGAAGATTTCGATAGTTGGAGCGAACGTTTCATGAATTAGGTTCAGGTAAATCATTTTACCTGTTCGTTTGCTATCAAAGAAAAGTATCAATCTCCTGTTGGTGAAAAGGTCTTGAAAAGACATTAGCTCAACTTTCAGATTCTGAAAGGGAAAAGTTTATAAATGAGAAGAAAATGACGAATATTCTACAACATATGGAAAAGTCAAATCTGCTTTCCTGTATGGAAAAGTCAAAGAGGAGGTGTATGTCGGCGAACCACTCGGGTTTGTCGATCCAGTACACAAAGACAAAGTCTACATTCTGAACACATCCTTATATGGTCTACATCAAGCCCTGAGAGATTGATATGAAACTTTGTCAAGACATCTTCTACACAATGGCTTTCTAAGAGGAACTGTAGATTCTACCCTCTTTACAAAGGAAGTGGTTGGGCATCTCATTGTGGTGCAACTATATTTGGATAATATTATCTTTGGATCGACAAATGACAAGCTGTGTAAGACTTCAAAGAAGTCATGAAGCGCAAATTTGAGATGAGCGCGATGGGGGAGATGAAGTTCTTTTTGGGACTTCAGGTCGATCAATTGCCTGATGAGATCTTCATCCATAAGACGAAGTATGTTCAAGACATATTGGAGAAATTCGATATGTCAGGAACTAAACTGGCATCTACCCCATTAGCTCCTAATAATGACATTTGTCCAGATCTTAATGGAGTCAAAGTTGATGAAACATTATACCGCTCCATGATCGGATCCTTAATGTATCTCACTACTTCTCGACCTGATAACATGTATCCAACATGCATGTACGCCTGTTTTCAGTCTAGTCCAAGAGATTCACACTTGCTCGCCGTCAAACGTATTATGAGATATTTGAAGGGATTTCCAAGCATCGACTTGTGGTACCCTCGACATGCTGACTTGAAACTTGTGGGTTATTCGGATTCTGATTTCGGTTGCTGGAAACTAAACGCCAAATCGGAACCCGTTTGGTAAAGTGGCAATGCAAGAAACAGACCGCGGTCGCTCTCTCCACGTGTGAAGCTGAATACATTTCAGCATCTTGTTGTTGTTCCCATATTCTCTGGATACAACAGCAGATGAGAGACTTCGGACTGCAATTTCTTGATATGCCTCTCTATGTAGATAACCAGGCGGCAATTGATATCACTAAAAACTCATGTCAACACTCTCTAACTAAACATATTGAGATTCGACGCCACTTTATCCGTGACTGCTACGAGAAAAAGTTGGTTAGAATTGAAAAATCCATACTGATTTCAAAAAGCAGACTTTTATACCAAAGCATTTGATCGTTCAAGATTTAAAAATCTTTTAAAATTAAATGGTTTAAGAAATCTAACATCAGGGGATATACATGAGGTTGAGTTTGAGGATGACGAGGACTTGACGTGATTCTCATCGGTATGACGTGTTTTTATGTACATACTTTCTTAAATTTATAAAATCCAAAAATATGTTTTTGATTTTAGGGGGAGAAAGTTTGGGAAAATACAAAAACATATAAAAAGTCAAAAAGAGTTTTTGTGAAAAAAGAGAGATCATATTACATCAATATGACAGTCACAATATACTAAAGATATGGAATGTTTAAACAAGTACTTAAACAGTTCTTACTCAGGATGTGCCAATAGGCTTCACTCATTCAGTAAATTGTCTTCAAGATATAAACCTAAAAGAAAAACCGAATAACTTGTGGGTTAACATCTCTCGGATATATGGACTTAGTACTTCGAAATTTCGTTCGAGAGAATGCCAAATTCTGCGATACTAGGTCTTTATATTTAATCGATATCTAGGGTATTATCCAAGTTATTCTGATTTTGCGTCAGCAATGGCCTAGAACTTGTATAATACTTTATGCATTATTCGCCCACAAAAGCTTCATAAAAATGATTATGTCATAAACTTTGTGATATCTGCTGTTCAAAAGATTCCTTTATGGAACACCACCTAAAGACGAGCCTTCATCTCTTTGTCTGTATGGTAATACTAACCTGAGCTCTCAAGGTCTCATATTCACCCTATTAACAGATATCAATTGGATATATTCACCTGTGAAATGATATTCTGGGAATCTCGATGCGGGAGTATATTTTGAGATGAGAAACACAGTTATTTCATGTTCCTAATATTACCTAACATATCTTGAAACAGTTGAGAAACGAGAAGAGGTTTAAGTGGATAAGTATATTGGCAATCTAGGTAAATCTGGTTAAAAACTTAATGAGTATACCGAAATCAATGGTACTAGTGATTTGTTAAAAACTTGATATGATCCTCTTAACACAAAACTCACAAAAATATGCTTGGGTATATATCTTCACTTATTATTTCTTTTCGGAAAAATCCCAAAACCCAAAAAAAAATTCAGTATTCTAGCATTTTAGTTTATTTTAGTCTACCAATGATGAAAACACCAACAGTTCAAGTCATGGCGACACTTGCTGAAGAAATGCGGAAGACCACGGGTTGGGGGTTGGGAGCTAATCATGAAGAGAAAAATTTTACCTGAACGTGAAACAATGGTCAACCAAGGTCATTAACTTGGATTGGTAGGCAAATCAGATAATCAGGGTCATTAATTTGGACTTGGTTAACTGAGTGGGTTTTAAACAGATAAAAATTCATAAAAAAAATCAAAAAGTTTAAAAAAGTTTAATAAGTATCATAACTGACTCATACGAGTGTCACTAACTCGTACGAGTAACATTTGTTTTCATTCGCACGAGTCTTTGATTCGTATGAGCGACCAAGAATGAGTATAAAAGCCTCATTCAGTCGCACGAGCCAACCTAATGTCATTGTGCGACTGAGAGAGAACTATTGTGCGAACCAATTCTATACTTGATTTTTCTTGACTTATACCGTGTACTAATACATTGGGAGGTCGATTCGCACACCTCTTACGATGGGAAAGGTACTATTGTGTGTTCTTAGCCGTTATAATGCCGAATTTAGACCAAACAGACATGAAACGTAGATTTAGGGAAATTGGACCGGTGAAACTTAAAAATGTTAAAATTGGCCCTAATAGCCTATAAATAAACCTTCAATTTGTTAAAAACATCATGTTTTAAGTTCGGTTTAAACTTGGTGTTATTTGGTACGGTTTACAATTCGTACAGATGTCCACTCGTACCAGCGGAGTTTTCAAAATGTTCCAAATAGTGTTTTCACTCGTACGGGGCATCGTTGTTTGGTAAAATCTTTGAAAAATGTCTAAGTCTTTAGTCACTCGTATGAATTAGTGACTCGTACGAGTGATGATTTGATCCAAACATGAATTTTGTCTAAGTGTTGACTCGTACGAAGGATTGGGTCGTACGAGGGTCTTTGAACGTTAAAAGTTTTGAAAAAAATTCCAACGGTTTGAAATGTCTATGTGTACAGGTCAAGAAATCTTCTTTTTCTTCGTTCCACAACGTATGTTATCTTCTTGATGAATCTATTCCAGATATTGCTGCCTACCAGGAAGTATTAGGTTTTTTGGGCAGAATCGTATTACAAAGGCTCTGACAGATCGACATGTCGCTTATAGATCACATATTGAGTACTTCTAGAACGCTGTGGAGTTTGATTCTGAAGAGAATGCGATTGTCTCAGTTGTAAAGATTGGTGATGAGGATATTCAGGTGAAAATCATAGAGGATTTGATCAGAACGGTGTTAGATTTTAAAGACCATGAAGATGATCCGACAGGTTTCTCAGAGTATGTGGTGAATGGTTGTGTCTATCGCATGGGTTACGCCGGATTCGAGAATGCTGCTCCTTTCAAGAAGGGTAACCTAAGTGCGCCATTTCAATATATCGCCCATTGTGTTACTCATGCGTTGAGTCACCGAAAAGGAGGATTTGACGACTTGGTAGATTATAAGATGTGCTTGATCACCACGCTAGTTCTGACTCTTCCATATAATTTTTTGAAGGTGATATTCACTTAGATGGTGCAGAATATTCAGAGAGAGAAATTTCTACAGTTCCCGCGTTTCATTCAGATGCTACTAGATCATCTGCATCCTAATCTAAAGAAGAAGAAAAAATGATGTGCTGAAACTTGAACACATGGATGTCTCTATCTTGAAGAAGATGAATTTGCATCTTAAGACTTTCCCCAACGCCAAGCCAGTGTTTTGGGCAATCCTTGACAACGATTATGTCGCCCCTACACCAGGAAAGTGGAGAAAAGAGGTAAGTGGTGACGAAAATGAAGAGTTAACAGCGCTTGATGGTTTTGTTGCAAAGCGTAGTTCTTGGTTTGTTAAAGATGGAGAAAAGGGTGTAAAGAGAAAGGCAACGACTACATCTTCCACATCTACTACTCAGAAGAAAAAGAAAACAACTGAAAGTTCTGGATTGGTAGATGAACCAGAGATTGAAGAAAATATTGAAGACATAGCTGCTGATATAGAGAGGTAAGCTTTTGGTACTGAGAAAGTGGCTGAAGAAGCATCGTCTTCTAGCACTGATTCAGAAGACAGAAGAGCTGGTGAAAGAGAGAGAGCTAAAAAGATAGAAGCTGAACGACTTGAAAAGAAAAAGCGTAAGGCTGAAGAAAGAAAGCGAAGAGCGATAGGAGAGGATGATACGACTTATATACCTTTGGGTTCAGATTATGATACTCCTGTACGCAAGCCTACAAAGAAGAAGTCTCGACGACTGCAACGATCGGCAGAGAGAAGCACTGATTCACCTACTGTCAAATCCAAGGAAAAGTGCAAGAGCAGAAAGTGGAAGAAGAGGTTGTCCAACCGACTCCACAAATTCTACCATCTCCACCACGACAATCTACACCACAGCTGCCACCACAACCGACACAGTAACCTTCGCAGTCTAAGCCTCACTTTGATTTTGATTTTGATTTTGGTGACATTGCAGGGGCGAAGACTTTTTTGCTGATATGTTTAATGACCCACGCGTTGAGGAATTACCAAAGCAGGTCATGTTAAACACCGTCAAGATAGCAGAGTTATAAGAACAACTCAATGCGCTAACCAAAAACAAACAACACCTAGAAGCTATGCTCGCCAGTATTATATCAGAAAATGAGTGTTTACGACTTCGCATGGTTGAATATGAGTACGAGCGACTCAAAAGCGATAGAAGGATGAATCTTTTCGAGAAGATACTGACGAAGAAGCTGGGTGTTAATATTGTTGCACAAATACATGAGATCTAACGAGCTGAAGCTAGAGAGCGTGTAGCTGAACGTGAACGTCTTGCAAAGGAACTATCAGATGCGTAAGGCAAGGGCAAAGCGAAAGTGGGTAAGGATCTTGTGAATGTCATAACTGAGCCAAAAGCTGAATCTGCGCCAGTTATTACATCTAATGTGGTGCATACAGTCTCAAATAAGTTTGTTCTAGTATGAAAGCCTAAGGATGTGAATATTGACACGACAGATCTTTTAGAAAGACATCGAGAATGGCTACAAAAAAAGAAGTTAGAGAGAGAGATCGAGGTAGTAGCTGATGAGTTTGATGAAGACGCTGAGAAAGAGGCTGAGGATTTAGATGATTTATTGTCTGGTGGGTCTGATTCTGATAGTGATGGTAATGATGATGTAGATGGAACGGGTGTTCGTGTAACACAATCAGTTTTAAATGAAGATATTGATTATTCAGCTTACATGGATGATTCTGCAAATCAAATGATAGAAGATAGAGATCAGGGCAGATCTGAAGACCCTACCTGTGCTCAGCAAGCAGGAATCTTCTCGGTAACCGATACATCTACCGTTCCTGTCGTGAAAAAACCGAAGATATTATATCTTGAGCATGATGTTGAAGAGGGTGAGTACGTCCATAGATATACGAAGGAAGAGATTGCTAAGATGTTAGGCATGGACGAAGAAAACTTCGAGTTTGATTTCGAAGATGAGTAGCGCTTTCGAGCCAAGTGATTATGTTTTCGAGCATGTTGAAGAAGCGAATGACTATGATAGAGCAAAAGAAGAAAGATAAGTAGGAAGTGAGGATTGTAGAGCAAGCTCGTATAGCGTCGTTGAGAAGTTTTCGGTTTGGCAATACAGTTAACCGACCTCCTCCAACAGATCAAACGCCTATAGCTTTTGAGGAGCGTCGCAAGCCACCAAAGCATTTCTTAGGTCGAAAATGTCTTAAAAAGTGAATCTAACAAGTCTGAATCTGATGTTGAAACATCGGAAGATAGTTTAAACAATGATCCAAACGTCATAGTTTATAAAATGCATGGATCTGATAAACTATTTTCTGATGAGGACTTTCCCATCCAGAATGTGAATCTGGATCATGTTGATAAATTGTTCAAGCTTGTGGAGGTAAGCCATTCTGATTTAGATAATGCATCATATTACTCTAAATCAAAATGTGTCACCAGACCCTACCATCAGAGAAACAAAGATTATCCTGAGAATATGAGCGCTGGTTTAGGTTTCCAAAAGCGAAAAATGAACAACAAGTCTCAAAAGCTAAACTTTACTAAGAAAATTAATTTCGTTTTTAGGACAACAACAGAAAAGGAAAAAGAAATCATCAGAACACAATCGAATGATGATTTCAAAAAAGAGAAAGAGAATAAGAAGCAAGTTTTGGATTCCTCTGTCCGTAAAGACAGTAGGACATGCTACAAATGTAAGAATGTAGGGCATATTGCACGATATTGCTCACAAGAATATCCAAAATCTGTTTCTAATTCTAAAAGGTTTACCAAGGATGAGAAACAAAAGGCACCTATGGTTGCACCTAAGCAAATTTTGAAAAGAAACAATGAATCCTATAAAAATGTTAACCCAATGATTCAACGTCATTCTAAATTTGAAATTGGTGAAACATCAACTATATATCGTCAAATGGATTCAAAATTCTATGCTAAAAGAACTAATTTGAAAACGCAAACATGGGTTGCAAAAGTCAAACCATCCAAGGTAGAACTGAAACCTTCTATTCTACACAAAACCGAGCTTACAATGAAAGTAAAAAAACAAAGTAGGTCTGAAATTTGACATTCCGAACCCACCCAAGACCAAGCAGGCTTAGGTTTCTTTGTTTAAATAGTCTCTCCATCATGTGTGTAGGGGCTCCCCCGATCGATCATGTCTAAATGGATAATGGATAGTGGAGCTTCCAGACATATAGCAGGGATGCTTGCGTTGTTACACGGCGCTAAAGCTATCCGAGGAGGATATGTAGTTTTTGCGAGAACTCAAGGAGGAAGAATTATCGGTGAAGGAATTCTAACGAATAGAGTTGTTTCGTTTGATAAAGTGAACTACATCACGGAACTTGAGAACAATCTACTCAGCATTTCGCAAATTTGTGACAAGAAATTCACAACGCACTTCAATGATAAAGAATGCTTGATCTTAAAGTCAGGATTCAAGATTCCGGAGGAATGGATTCTCATGTGTGCTCCGAGAGAAAAAGATGTTATGCTCATCGTGAAGAGGCCACAGGTTATGATGAATATGCCTATGATTCAGATGGAGCAGGCTTTATACAAAATCTTCAAGTGGTGGCAGTATGATTCTAACACGGGAAAATTTATGATTTGTGTGCACCCTGACGATGATTCGTGGAAGATAATAGAGGAGCTTACCGAAGCCGTCACACATGATATAGTAAATTTCGGACCTATGTGGCTAGTAAATTGTTTGAAGAAAGATATAGATTGTTTGTTCTACAGCAAAATCAGCTACGAAGAGAAAGACAAAGAACAAGCACTCCAGTTTCAGAAGATTGTTAATGTCTGTTTCGCCAATGATATACATTCTGGATCGACATCGAACACTTCATGGAGGAAACTGGAAGAGATAGAGCAAAAGAAGAAAGATAAGAAGGAAGCGAGGATTGCACAGTGAGCTCGTATAGCGTCACTGAGAATTTTTCGGTTTGGCAATACAGTTAACCGACCTCCTCCAACAGATCAAACGCCTATAGCTTTTGAAGAGCGTCGCAAGCCACCGAAGCATTTCTTTGGTCGATAAATGTCAGATGTTATGAAGTTTTTTGAAGACTATCCAAGACTGCGGCAACACCCAAGGGGGAGTTTGTTGGTGCATAATGTCTATTGCATACGTCTAGGATATGTCGTTATTCTATATAGGGCTAAGAACGTCATATTGTACGCGCCCCTTTCCTAGAATGTAGTCACCACCTAAGCCACAGAAGATGCTTTTTGACCAATAGCTTTATTGTTTGAGTTATGTATGTTGTAGATGGCTCGTACGAGTGACACTCTGTGCTCGTACGAAGTAACCACTCGCACGAGTCACAGTCTCTGTTACACACTCTCATGTGCGAGTCATGTCGACCTAAATAGAGGAGTGTTGTGTCAAAGCTAAGTAGTGTTAGTCCAGTTGGTACGGCGAAGCCCTGCTGAATTGTTTACTTGCATTGTACTTTTCACGTCAATCAATATATTCAAAGCAGTTAAACAGTAGATCTCACTTGTTCATTTGTCAACATCACTAACAATGAATTATGCCTCTGATAGTTGAGTTAGATCAGTCTGGTTGCTCATCGGAGGAATTGATCCCCCATTCACAAGTGGTATCAGAGCCTTGAGGTCTGATCTGCTGACAAACGTCAAGTTTTTGCAGGCTACCAACTATTTCAGATTCAGATTCACTGTTGCAGCTTTCTACTTCTACACTTTCCCAAACTGATCTCGGCATTGGACGAAATTATGGACAAATTGGACTAGGATTCTAGAATATCACGTTAAATTCTATTCTAATCAATCCTTAACAATTTCAGATCTAAAATCGAGCTTAATCATGTCAAAATTGGTAAAATTCATCCGTTTGGTGACCTAAGTTGTTCCATACGGGTAGAGAGACCACTCGCACGAACGACTAACTATACAAGTTAATTCATTTGTACGAACGAGTAATCAGAAGTTCTTAAAATTTACAAGTTAAAAATTTTTAAAACTGTGATTCTCACAAGTTACACATTCGTACAAGCAACTCATTCGTACGAGTGAAAGTTTCATTCGTACGAGTTGCTTCTTCGTTCGCACGAGTAGCTTTCTTTTTTGAATTATCTTGTTTGCACAAATTTCTGGATCATACGAACGAATCTTGGTCGCATAAATTTTTCTGTTAATCGCACGAAGAAATTTTTCGTACTAATCAGTTTTTTCGGAAAGTGTGTTTCTAATCTTTGCAGAAAAATCGTAGAAGAATTTTATAACACATTTGCCACATCAGCAGTTATGACTACTGCAGCACAAAACATGAACCTCGAGAACGAGATAGGTACTATGACGAAACCGCCAAAGTTAATGAACCTTGAAGACTTCAATAGTTGGAGCGAACATTTCATGAATTGGGTTAAGGCAAATCATTTTACCTGTTGGTTTGCTATCGAAGAAAAGTATCAATCTCTTGTTGGTGAAAACGGTCTCGAAAAGACATTGGCTCAACTTTCAGATTTTGAAAGGGAAAAGTTTATCAATGATAAGAAAATGATGAATATTCTACAACAATCCATCAACGAAGCCATACTGGCGCTATTACAACATGATGATGATGCACAATCATTATGGAATGCACTTCGATTGAAGTTCCAAGGTAGTGCACAATTGCGAAAGAGCAAAAGGGCGTTGTTGAGTAAAGAATTTGACATTTTTACGTTGATCAAAGGAGAGACGGTAAAACAACCGATTGAAAGATATTGTCATCTTGTTGTGCAAATGAAGCGAATGGGAATCATAAAGACGAACGAAGAACTTGTTGATAAACTCGCTGATTCCTTGCCATAAGGCGAATGGTCTACCTATTTGACCATTTTGAATAATGAAACTGAATATGGTAATTTCTCATTACCACGATTCATTGAAAGATTGGAGGCACATGAACTAGAAATGCAGAAGATGGCGAAGAACAAAGGCGTTCAAATGCAACAAGACGTCAATCTTTATTTCAAGAATAGTTCTGCCGCTCAAATACAATCTCCAAAGATCCAGACTGACATTAACGCTTACAGCACACCGAGTCCCCTGTCAAATCAAAACAGTAGTTTTCAATCATTTGTTGCGGTCAATCCAAACATGTCTTAATGCCCACAATCATCACATGGATCAAGCAATTCCCATATCAACCAGACCAATCAATTAAATCCTACTCAAATGGTACTACAATGGAATATCGCTGTTGATTTCCAGAATGCACAAAACTTTGATGAGAAGACCGCTAAGCAGCATATGTCACTATTAGCATCGGTTCTTGAATCTTATGACAGTCTTGTAGCAGGAAAGATTGGAAATTCTGAAATGACCAGAGAGGACAATGATCAGATTGATCAGGTAGAGATGGAGCTGATCAACATCAAATGGTGTATGGCATCTATTGTTAGACGCGCACAACGCTTCATGGAAATAACGGGGAAGGAGAACTTGGGAGGATTGGATGGAAAACTGGGATTCGATAAGTCTAAAGTTACTTGTTTCAAGTGTCGGGAGAAGGACATTTTAAACGTCAATGCCCAAACAGAGAAGCTCAGGGTAATCAGAACCCATTTGCCGACGACTACTATAAGAACGCTATCTGTGAACGGGGGATCGGCTCCTCCGATGAGCAACTGGTCTGATCTAACTCAGCTAGCAGAGGCAGAATTCATTACCCAAGAGGATGATAAATGACCAAGAGAGAGATACTGTTTAACTGCTCTGAATTGTATTGAATGACGTGCAAAGTATAGACGCGAGTAAACAAATCAGCAGGGCTTCACCGTACCAACTGAACTAACGTTACTTAGCTCTAACACAACACTCCTCTATTTAAAGGTCGACATGACTCGCACTGGAGTGTGTGAAATAGAAGCTATGACTCGTGCGAGTGGTTGCTTCATACGAGTGAGTGTCACTCGTACGAGCCAACTGACTCACTCATACGAGTCAACTACAAACATATAAAACAATTAATAACATTTATACAAATGACGTTTAAGCCCTATATACAATATCGACACATCCTACACGTAGGCAATAGACATAATGCACCAACAAACTCCCCCTTTGGATGTTGACGCAGTCTGGATGGTCTTCAAAAAGTCTTCACAAGATTTGATGCTTAACGACCAAAAAATCTCTTCGGTGGCTTGCGACGCTCCTCAAATGCAATTGGCATTTGATCCGTTGGAGGAGGTCAGTTCACTGTATTGCTAAACCGAAAACTCCTTAGCGATGCTATACGAGCACGCTCAGCTATTCTAGCTTCCTTCTTATCTTTCTTCTTCTGCTCAGTCTCCTCCAGCTTCCTCCAAGATGTATTCGTTTGCAAAGCAGACATTAACAATCTTCTGGAACTGGAGAGCTTGCTCTTTATCTTTTTCTTCATAACTGATCTTGCTATAAAACAAACAATCAATATCCTTCTTCATTCAATTGACTAGCCACATCGGGTCTAGTACTCGAATGCCACGTCATAGCCCGTATATACGTTTGTGAGTGTTGACGGCTTCGGTTAGCTCTTCAGTAATCTTCCACGAGTCTTCATCCGGGTGCACACAAATAACAGCCTCTCCTGTGTTCGAATCATAATGCCACCACTTGAAGCTCTTGTAGAAATTTTGCTCCATCCGTAACATAGGCATATTCTTCATTACTTTCGGCCTCTTTACGATGAGCGTCACATCCTTCTCTTTCTTCACTGGATCGATCTTCGTGATGCGTCTTGGAAAGTGAGGTTTCCAGTGTGTAAAACCATGTAAAGCCTTAAGCTTGATCAACTTCCAAAGCCTCTGGTCATGAAATTTCATCTTGAGATTGATCGTCTTTGTCTGCACCAACTCTTTAATATCCCAGTAAGGAAAGGACTTGATGTCACTTAGATATCGGAAATATTGAATACCAAACTCCCTTTTGATCACATAGACATTAAGCTCTTCAATCCATCCCCAGCTTATAATGTCCCCTAGAGAAATATCAGCGTCACGAGTAAAGAACGCTAAAGGACGTTTGAATTTACACTCTGGTGGTGCATTCTTGAATCACTTCTTCCTCATTTCGGCAATCTCAGCTCTGTTCAACTGTTGAGGAATAGTGCCTTGCCTTGCATCTTCTTCAACTGTACGTTTCAGCACATCTGCATTCTCTGCTGCAAATAGTTCGATAAAAGTTGGGGAGTCCTCTGTACCCTGATCGGCAACATTAGCATCGTCATCAGAATCATCCGCCACGACAACTCGATCATACTCGTTAGCTTCTTCAACATGTTCAAAAACATAATCATTTGGCTCGAACGCGCTAATCTCGTTTAGCTCATTCTGAAAATCAAACTCAAACTGTTCTTCATCCACACCTAGCATTTCTGCGATCTCTTCTTTAGAATAACTGTGAATGAATTCGCCTTCCTCGACATCATGCTCAAGATAGAAAATCTTTGGTTTAGGCACGACAGGAACGGTAGATGTATCAATCACCGAGAGGATTCCTGCCTGCTAAGCATCTGAAGGACCTTAAGTCATGTCTTTGACACCTTCTTCAATGGTTTGATTCACATAATCATCGAGGTACACTGAATAAACAATCTCTTTATTCACATCAGAATCAGTTACACGAATACCAGTACCTCCAACATTATCATCATCATCATTATCCTTATCAGAATCCGAATCAGAATCACCATCAACATCTAAATCTTCATCTTCCTTTTTAGCATCTTCCTAAAACTCTTCAGCTGCTTTCTCAATTTCTTTTTCTAACTTTTTCTTCAAAAGCCATTCACAGTATCTTGCAGATAGATTTGACATATCAATATTCCCATCTTTAGGCTTCCCGATCAATATAAACTTGTTTGGCACTTGGTACACAACGATATCTGTACAAGTAACTGGCGCAGATTCAGCTTCTGGCTCAGTTTCAACATTCACATGATCCTCTACAACCTTCGCTTTTCCTTTGTCTTGCGCGTCTAATAACTCTTTAGCAAGGCATTCCCTTTTAGCAACTCGTTCTTTAGCCTCTGCTCATTCTATCTCATCAATCTCCGCGGCTATATTCACTCCCAGCTTTTTCACCAAAATCTTCTCAAACAAATTCATTCTACGATCACTGTGGAGCCTTTCTTCTTCGTATTCAGCCATACGGAGTCGTAGACGTTCATTCTCAGACACAATACTTGCAAGCATGGCTTCTAACTATTGTTTATCGTTAGTCAGCACTTTAATCTGCTCATGCAACTCCTGTTTCTCTTCATTCAACACATTAATCTGATCCTGCAACTCCGCTATCTTCACAGTATTCAACAAGACCTGTTTTTGTAACTCATCAACACGCGGGTCATTGAATGAAAAATCTCCCCCCCTGGAATATCTCCAAAGTCAAAGTCAAATGCAAACTGAGATTGGGTCTGTGAAGTGTGTGGTGTCGGTTACAGTGTAGCTTGTCTTAGTGTTGGTTGAGGAGGCGATTGAGGTGCAGACTGTGGTGGCGCAGTAGATTGTTGTGGTGGCGATTGTGGTGCTGCCTGACGAGACGGTGATGTTGGAATATGCTGAGCTGGTTCAACAATAACCTCTTCTTCAATCGTTTGCTCTTGCACAGTCTCTTTAAATCTAACAGTTGGAGACAAGGAACTTCTAGCTGATTGGCGTTTAAACCTTCATGCCTTATTTTTCATCGGTGTGCGCACAGGAGTATCTGTATCTGATCCTGAAGGTACATACGTTGTATCATCTTCTCCTGCCGCCTTGCGCTTTCGTTCTTCTTCCTTTCTCTTTTTCTCAGCCAAACGTTTTTCCAATCTTTTTGGCTCTTTTTCTCTCACCAGCACGTCTCTCATCAGAATTAGTGCTCGAAGACGATGCGTCTTCAGCTTCTTTCTCTCCTCAAAATGCTTTTCTCTCGATATCTGCAGCGCTGCCTTTTATGTTTTCTTCAACTTCAGGTTCATCTCTTAGCCCAGAACTTTCTACTGTTGACTTTTTCTTTTGTGGAGCAGAAGTAGAAGATGTAGCAGTTGCTTTTCTCTTTGAACCTTTATCTCCGTCTTACACAAACCACGAACTTCTCTTAGATTTCAAGCGCAGTTAACTCCTTGCTCTCATCTGCACTATCATCTTTCCTCCATTTACCTGGAGCTGGAGAAATGTAATATTTGTCGACTATAGCACCAAAAACGGGTTTAGCATTCGAAAAGATCTTCAAATGTAAATTCATCTTCTTGAGTGTAGAAACATCCATGTGCTCTAACTTTAACACATCGTCCTTCTTCTTCTTCAAGTTCGGTTGTAAATGATCTAACAACATCTGCACAAACCGAGGGTATTGCAAAAACTTTTCCCTCTGTATGTTTTGCACCATCTGTGTAAATATAACTTTAGAGAAGTTATATAGCAGATTTAGGACCAGTGCAGCAATCATACACATTTGATAATCAACCAGATCATCAAATCCTCCCTTGCGATGACTCAATGCGTAAGCAACAACATGAGCAATATAACGGAAAGGCCCACTAAGATTTCCTTTCTTGAACGGCGCGGCATTCACAAATCCAACATATCCCATCCTGTAAAAACATCCCTTCACCATGTATTCCGAAAACCCGTTAGGATCGTCTGCATTATCCTTGAAATCCAAAACCGTTTGGATTAAATCTTCCGTTATCTTAACCTGTATATCTTCATCATCAATCTTCATCGCCGACACTATTGCATTTTCTGCAGAATCATACTCTGTTGCGTTCTAGAATATTCAACATGAGATCTATAAACGGTATGACGATCTGTGAGCGCTTTTGTGATCAGAATCCTACTCAAAAAATCTAATACATCTCTGTACGCAGCTATCTCTGGAATAGTCTCGTCAATCAGACAACAAATGTTGTGAAACGGAGAAAATGACGTTTTCTTGACCTATACCAAAAAGATTTCAAGCGGTTAGACAAATTTTCAACTTTCAGAATCATTCATACGAGTCAACACTTAGGATTTTTACAAGTTTGGAACAAGTTATCATTCGTACGAATCATACTTCGTACGAATGATTTAAGAATGAGACATTTTTAACAACTTTACCAAACTTCCTTCGTACCAACCATGCTTCGTACGAATCATCAATTTTTAGCAAAACCCAATTTGTACGAATGGTCCTTCGTACGAAAAATGAACTGTTCCAAAAACACCAAGTTTAGACCGAACCTAAAACATGTTTTTAACAAATTGATAGTCGATTTATAGATTATTAGGGCCGATATTAACGTTTTTAAGATCAATTTTAATTTTTACCGGTCCAATCTCCCTAAATCTATGTTTTAAGTCCGTTTGGTCCAAATTTGGCGTTATAACGGCTAAGATTGAGCAAAATTACCTTTCTCATTGAAAGAGGTGTGCAAATCAACCTCCCCAATGTAATAGTACTCGGTAAATGTCAAGAAATTTGAAGTTTAGAACGTATTCGCACAAAAGTTCTCTCGGTTCGCACAGTAGCATAAAGTTGATTCGTGCGAAGAAAGGGACCTTTTATACTAGTTAGGGTCGCTCGTACAAACCAATGGTTCGTACGAATGAAGCCCAAACATGGTTCGTATGAGCTAGTGAGACTCGTACGAATCAGTTCTAAAACTTGGAAAACTTTTTGATATTTTTGATTTTTTATGCAATTTTTATCTGTTTAAAACCCACTCAGTAACCAAGTCCAAGCTAACGACCCTGGTTAAATGATTTGCCTACCAAGTCCAAGTTAACGACCTTGGTTGACCATTTTTTACCAAAACAAATTTATTTTAAATTGTAAAGTTTTAGATTAATGAACTTTATTGACGTTCAAGAAATTTTTCGGTTAAGATTAGCTCCCAACCCATGGTCTTCAGATTCCTTTCAGCAAGATGCCGCCATGACTCTAACTATCTGTGTTTACATCATGGGTAAACTAAAACAAAACTAAAAAGCTAACGAAACTTAAAATCTTTTTGGGTTTTGGAATTTTTCCAAAAAGAAATAACAAGTAAAGATACATATTTTTGTGAGTTTTGTGTTTTAAGAAGATCATATCAAGTGTTTAACAAATCACTAGTGCCGTTGATCTTGGTATATTCATTAAGTTTTTAACCAGATTTACCTAGATTGCCAATATTCTTATGCACTTAAACCTCTTCTCGTTTCTCAATTGTTTCAAGATATGTTAGGTAATATTAAGAACATGAAATAACTGTGTGTCCCATCTCAGAATATACTCCCGTATAGAGATTCCCAGAATTTCATTTCACATGTGAATATATCTAACTGATATTTGTAAAAGGGGTGAATTGCAAGACCTTGAAAGCTCAGGTTAGTACTACCATACAGACAAAGAGATGAAGGCTCGTCTTTAGGTGATGTTCCTTAAAGGAATCTTTTGAACTGCAGATGTCACAAAGTTTATGACATAATCATTTTTATGCAGCTTTTGTAGGCGAATAAACCGTAAAGTATTATACAAGTTTTAGGCCATTGCTTACGCAAAATCAGAAGAACTCGGATACCCCAGATATCGATTAAATATAAAGACCTATTATCGCAGAATCTGGCATTCTCTCAAACGAAATTTCGGAGTACTAAGTCCATATATCCGAGAGATGTTAACCCACAAGTTATTTAGTTTTTCTTTTTAGGTTTATATCTTGAAAACAATTTACTGAACGAGTAAAGCCTATTGGCACATCCTTAGTAAGACCTGTTTAATTACTTGTTTAATCATTCCAATTCTTTAGCATACTATGATTGTCATATTGATATAGTATGATCTCCCTTTTCACAAAAACTCTTTTGATTTTTATAATGTTTTTGTATTTTCCAAAAATTTCTCCCCTAAAATGAAAAATATATTTTTAGATTTTTAGAGTTTTAAGAAAAAATGTACAGAAAATTCGTCGAACCGATGAGTTTTCACGTCAAGTCGTCATCATCCACAAACTCAACCTCGTGTATATCCCCTGATGTCAGATTTCTTAAACCATTTAATTTAAAAGTTTTTTAAATCTTTTTCGATCAAAGGCTTTGATAAAAGAATCTGCTTTTTGGTCATCAGTGTGGATTTTTTCAATTCTAACCAACTTTTTCTTATAGCAATCACAGATAAAGTGGTTTCGAATCTCAGTATGTTTAGTTCGAGAGTGTTGACATGAGTTTTTAGTGATATCGATCGCAGCCTGGTTATCTACATATATAGGCGTATTAGTAAATTACAGTCTGACGTCTCTCATCTGCTGTTGAATCTAGAGAATCCGGGCACAATAGCTGGATGCTGAAACGTATTCAGCCTCACAAGTAGAGAGAGCGACCGCGGTCTGTTTCTTGCATTGCCATGTTACCAAACGGGTTCCGAAGAACTGGCAACCAGCCGTTGTAGATTTGTTGTTAAGTTTGCAGCAACTGAAATCAGAATCTGAGTATCCCGCAAGATTGAAGTCGTAGTGTCTAGGGTACCACAAGCCGGTGCTTGAAAATCCCTTCAAATATCTCATGATACGTTTGACGGCAAGCAAGTGCGACTCTCTTGGATTGGACTGATAACGGCCACACATGCTTGTTGGATACATGATATCTAGTCGAGAAGCAGTGATATACATCAAGGATCTGATCATGGAACGGTATAAATCTCGTCAACTTTGACTCCAGTAAGATCTAGACACATGCCGTGATTAGGAGCTAATGGGGTTGATGCTGGTTTAGCTCCCGCCATATCGAATTTCTCTAATATGTCATGAACATACTTCATCTGATGGATAAAGATACCATCAGGCAACTGATCGACATGAAGTCCTAGAAAGAACTTCATCTCCCCCATCGCGCTCATTTCAAATTTGCGCTTCATGACTTCTTCAAAGTCTTTATACAGCTTGTCATTTGTCGATCCGAAGATAGTATCATCCACATATATCTGTACGATAATCAAATGCCCATCACTTCCTTTGTAAAGAGGGTACGGTTCCTCTGATAAAGCCATTGTCTATAAGATGTCGTGACAGCGTTTCGTACCAAGCTCTCGGGGCTTGATGTAGACCATTCAAGGCTTTGTTCAGAAGGTAGACTTTGTCTTTGTGCATCGGATCGACGAACCCCGGTGGTTGGCCGACATACACCTCCTCTTTTACTTTTCTGTACAGGAAAGCAGATTTGACATCTAACTGGTACACCTTGAACCCTTTCCACGAGGCAAAGGCCAAGAAAATGCGGATTGCTTCAAGACCAGCGACTGGGGCATAGACTTCGGTGTAATCTATCCCTTCCTGCTGATGGAAACCCTGAACCACAAGTCGAGCTTTGTTGTGCACTACAATCCCTCTGTCATCACGCTTGCACTTGAAGACCCATCTAGTGTTTATCTTTTTGTGATAATCGGGTAGGTCAACAAGCTTCCAGACTCCTAGTTTCTGGAATTGAAGCAGCTCCTCTTGCATCGCGTCCACCCAGATTTCTTCCTTTAACACGTTATTCCAATTCTTGGGCTCAACCTAAGAAACAAAACAACTATTAGAAAGTCTTGTTTGAAGTGGAGTAATACGAGTATAGAAACAACTTAGATCCTTGTTGATCTGATTGTGAGTTGGCACTCCCGTTTGTAAGCTGCCTATAATATTCTCCGAAGGATGATAAGAAAGCGTCCTCAGCATTACTTCATTTGGAACATCTACTTCCGTTTGCAAATTTGTGATGACTTCATCCACAACTGGTACAGACAAAGAAGCTTCATTCCAGATGTTTGACTGATCAGCCTGTGTGTTCAAGAAGCTTTCAATCTGCTCAGATCCTTACTGGACCCACCATCATCGAAAGTCGGTTCCCGATCAGAGTCAGCATTTGGCTGTAGCTGGGCAGATGATTTGGCAGTGTTGAAAATGGGTACGGGGACAGAGTCTTGAAGAGTATTGCTCAGACCTACATCAGACATGGTAGACACAGGAAGTGATGGGGAAATCACTAACGGTCTGGTAACTTGCTCTTGATTAGATATTTGATGCTGTTGAAAGAGCATAACAAGTTCTTCTTCTAATGGCACATCTGGCAGGTCGAAAGAATTCCACAAACCATCGTAGTTAAACAACCACGGATCCCCAGGTTTCTGTGTTCGCGTCGTATATCTTTGACAATCAACATGTTGCGCAAGAATAACCTGGTTCAAACTCGGCAAGAAGACACGTTTCTGAGGAGTAGCATAACCCACAAAGAATCCTTCAAGGATTTGGCACCAAATTTACAAGCCGGGTCCAATACAATACACGGTGATCCAAAAGGCTCCAAAAATTCAAAGGCTCCAGAAATTCAAGGTTGGGCTTTTGTTGATTTAGTAACTCGAAGCACGTCTTGTTATGAGGCTTAACTGTTAACACACGATTCAAGGTGTAACACGCTGACGCGACTGCTTCACTCCAGAAACTGATTGGCAATTTCGAATCGGCTAACATAGTTCTGGTAGTCTCAATCAGTGTGCGATTCTTTCGTTCAGCAACTCCCTTTTGATGTGGAGTATAAGGAGCACTGAATTCATGAAGAATCCCCTTTTCATTGCAGAATTCGAGCATCCTCTTGTTCTTGAACTATGTACCGTTGTCACTATGGATTCTCTTGATTGGCAAACGATACAATTTTTGAGTTTTCTAAAGAGGATCATTAGAGTTTCAAATGTTTCGTCTTTGCTCTCCAGAAAGAAAACCCATGAGAATCTTGAATAATCATCTGTAACGACAAGGAAATATAGATCACCAGATATGCTTTTAACGTTTACTAGTCCGAAAAGATCCATATGTAACCTCTCTAGTGGTAGCTTGTTAGAATTCAACAGCTTTCATGGGTGCGATTTCTTGTGTTGCTTCCTCTTTTTACAGCTCAAGCAATCATCGGATAATTAAAAATTCTTCAAATTAACACCTTCCACTAGGTCGTTATGCACAAGATAATTCATCTTTCACAGATGAATGTGCCCCATCTTTCTATGCCATAATATCGACTCTTTCTCGGTAGCTTTGGAAACAAAGCATTGAACTTTCTTCGATGTTGTTGATACGAAACTCATATCTAGAACATACAAGTCATTTTCTCTCACAGCACGCATCAGAATCCATTCCCCCGGAATCTTGAAACCCGGTTTTAAGATCAAGCATTCTTTATCATTGAAGTCGTGAATTTCTTGTCACAAATCTGCAAAATGCTGAGTAGATTATTCTCAAGTTCCGCGATGTAGTTCACTTTATCTAACGATGCAACTCCATTCATGAGAATTCCTTCACCGACAATCCTTCCTCCTTGCGTTCCGACAAAACATACATATCCTCCGTGGATAACTTTAACGTCGTGTAACAACGCAAGCATCCCTGTCATGTGCTTGGAAGCTCCACTATCCATTATCCATTTAGACATTATCGATCATGGGAGTCCCTGCACACATGCGAAAGAAACTATTTAAACAAAGAAACCCAAGCCTGTTTTGTCTTGGGCGGGTTCGGAATGTTAAATTTCGGACCTACTTTGCTTTTAACATTCTTTTTAAGCTCGGTTTTGTTTGAAACTGAAGGTTTTGGTTCTACCTTGGACGGTTTCACTTTTGCCACCCATTTTTGCGTTTTCGGATTTGCCTTTTTAGTATAAAATTTAGAATCCATTTGATGATATTTAGTTGATGTTTCACCATTTCAAATTTTGAATGACGTTGAAGAATTGGTTTAACATTTTTGTAGGATTCATTTGTTTTTTTTAAGATTTTCTTTGGTGCAACCATAGGTGATTTTTGTTTCTCGTCCTTGGTGAACTTTTTAGAATGAGAAACAGGTTTTGGAGATTCTTGTGAGCAATATCTTGCAATGTGCCCAACATTTTGACATTTGTAGCAAGTCCTACTGTCCTTTCGAACAGAAGACTCCAAAACTTGTTTCCTATTCTCTTTCTCTTTCTTAAAATCATCATTCGATTGTGTTCCGGTGATTTCTTTTTCCTTTGTAAAGTTTAGTTTTTGGGATTTGTTGTTCATTCGTTGCTTTTGGAAACCCAACCTTGCCCTCTTATTTTAAGGATAATCTCTATTTTTATGATAGTAGGGTCGGTTGTCACATCTTGATTTAGAGTAGAATGAATCATTGTGTTCATCTAAATCAGCAGGACTTACCTCCACAAGCCTGAACAATTTGTCAACACGGTCCAGATTCACGTTCTGGATGGGAAAGTCTTCATCAGAAAATAGTTTATTTGATCCTTGCATTTTATAAACTATGACGTTTGGATCATTAGTCAAACTAATTTCTGATGTTTCAACATCAGACTCAGATTTTTCATATTCACTTTTTAAAACATTTTCTACCACAGTTTTAACCATCTCAGAGTCACATTCTCTTTTAGAGGTTGTGTAAGTTACATCGATGTTTGTAGGCAATTCATTTGATTATTCAGTTTTTAGTTTTAGATTGAGCGCCTTTTCCACCCTGCTGGCTTTTTACACGCATAACTATTCCACATAGGGGGTGGAACACGATCGTAACTCGCACTTTTATTTTCAACATTTTCTTATTCTTCCTTGTTTTCAATTTTAGGTAAATGTGATCAATGACGTAAGAGCTTGTTGAATAACTGATTAACGGTTTGTTAACCCATTCAGTTTCAATTCTTACCATCTCAAGCTCACTCTTTAGCTCAGTGATAATGTTTAAGTGAATATTAATGGTTATTTGCTTATACATTACTGTCGCTTTAAACATCAAAAGTGTTGCGTCACTTTCTCTGAGTGCTTTTATGTATTGTTTAACAGAGTTACTTAATTTGTCGTATGCTTCTTTAGTTGATTTGTAATCACTGGACAAATTATCTGTTAAACTATTGAGCTCAGTATACCGTGTGTCTTTTACAACACATTCATTGCATGGCTCAGCACATTTCAAACATGGTTTTTCTACCACAAACTCACTCTTAGACTCATTTACCTCACTGACGTTTGCCATGCATGACTTGTTGATGTCATCTGACAACTTCTCCATCTTTTCATCAACTCTCTCTTCAACAACTGGCTTCTTTTGTCCTTCGCAATATGATTGATGACTTGGTGCAAAATAACCTACAAAAGTTTTCAACATATCGTTAGGCAGGAGGTGTTTAACTACAGTGTTCAAAAGTTCCTCCTCTTCTTATGATGTATGATAGTAATAATCATCTTCTGGTGCCTCATCAAAAGCTGCCTCCGATTCTTCTTCAGGTTCTTCGATTATTTCAGCAACCAAAGCCAAACTTTCATTTTTGGAAATATATTTGTTCCAGTTAAATCCCTCATCTTCTTGAGTAACCACTAGCGCTTTGTCTTTGGTCTCTGGCTGTTTATCTTCAATCTGTACCATGCAAGTTCTTGGTTGAGGACGGTGGTAGATAGCCTTCTTGTAATAATCATTGGCAAATGGGTTCCGGTTCCCTTGAGCTTCTCTATTTGGGCATTCACACTTAAAGTGACCCTTTTCCTGACACTTAAAACAAGTAACTTCGGATTTGTCGAATCCCAGTTTTCCATCCAAACCTCCCAAGTTCTCCTTTCCCGTAATTTCCATGAAGCGTTGTGCGCGTCGAACGATAGATGCCATACACCACTTTATGTCGATCAACTCCATTTCTACTAGATCAATCTAGTCGTAGTCCTCTCAGGTCATTTCAGAATTTCAAATCCTTCCTTCTACAAGACTATCATAGGATTCGAGAACTGATGCTAATAGAGACATGTGTTATCAAAGTTTTGTGCATTCTGGAAATCCACTGCGATATTGCACTGAAGACCCTTTGAGTAGTATTTGACTGATTGTTCTGATTGATTTGAGGAATGCTTGATCCATGTGAAGATTGTGGGCTTTTAGACTTGTGAGAATTAACTGTAGCAAATGATTGAAAGCCACTGTTTAAGTTCGATGGTGAGCTTGGCGTGCTATAAGCATTGAATGCGGTATGGATCTTCAAAGACTGAATTTGAGTAGCAGAACTATTCTTGAAGTATAGATTAACATCTTGTTGACCTTGGACGGTCATGTTCTTCGCCATCTTTTGCATTTCAAGTTCATATCCCTCCAGTCTTTCAATGAAACATGGTAATGAAAAATTACCATACTTGGTTTCATTTTTCAAGATGGTCAAATATGTAGACCACTCGCCTTGTGGTAGAGAATCTGCTAACTTATCAACAAGTTCTTCGTTGGTCTTGATGATTCCCATTCTCTTCATTTTCACCACCAAGTGACAGTATCTTTCGATCAATTGTTTCACTGTCTCTCCTTTAATCAACGTAAAGGTATCAAACTCTTTACTTAACAATGCCCATTTACTCTTTCGAAGTTGAGCACTTCCCTGGAACTTCAAACGAAGAGCATTCCACAATGATTGTGCATCATCATCATGTTGTAATAGCGCTAGAATATCTTCTTTGATGGATTGTTGCAAAATGTTCATCATTTTCTTTTCGTTTATGAACCTTACCCTTTCAACATCCAAGAGTTGAGCTAGAGTCTTTTCGAGGCTATTTTCACCTACAGGAGCTTGATATTTTACTTTTATAGTGAACCAGCAAGTAAAGTGATTTGCCTGAACCCAATTCATGAACTGTTCGCTCCAACTGTCGAAGTCTTCTAGGTTCATTAGCTTCGGTGGTTTGGTCATTGTACCCATCTCGTTTTCGCGATTCTTGTTTTGAGCCGATGTGGTCGTGACTGCAGATGTAGCGAATGTGTTGTAGAATTCTTCGGGCATTTTTCCTGTAAAACTTTAGACACACACTTTTTGAACAAACTGATTAGTGCAGAAAAATTCTTTCGTGCGGATAAAAGAAACAATTCGTGCGATCAAGATCCGTTCGAACCAACCAGAAATTCGTACGAACAAGGTGACTAACACAAGTAACTCGTGCGAACAATGAAATTGCTCGTACGGATGAACTTTCGCTCATACGAATGAGATGCTCGTACGAGTGTCTAATTCATGCAAATCACACTTGTAAATTTTGTAACTTGTAAATTTTAAGAACTTCTGATTACTTGCTCGTACGAATGGTCTAAAATGTATGGAAAGTTGTTCGTGCGGGTGGTCTCTCTACTCGTCCGAAACAGCTAAGTCTCCATACGAATGAATTTTACCGATTTTAACATGATTAAGCTCGGTTTTAGATCTGAAATTGTTAAGGATTGTTTAGAATTGATTTTAACGTGATATCCTAGAATCCTAGTCCAATTTGTCCATACTTTCGTCCATATCCGAGATCAATTCGGGAGAAATGTAGAAGTAGAAAGCAGCACTAGTGAATATGATCTGAAACAGTTGGTAGCCTGCAGATCTTGACGTTTGTCAGCAGGTCAGGCCTCAAGGCTCTGATACTACTTGTGAACGTGGGATCGGCTCCTCCGATTAGCAACTTGTCTGATCTAAATCAGCTAGCAGAGACGGAATTCATTGCTAGAGAGGATGACAAATGAACAAGAGAGATATACTGTTTAATTGCTCTGAATTGTATTTAATGACGTGCAAAGTACAGACGCGAGTAAACAAATCAGCAGGGCTTCGCCGTACCAACTGAACTAACACTACTTAGCTCTCACACAACACTCCTCTATTTATAGGTCGACATGACTCGCACTGGAGTGTGTGAAACAGAAGCTGTGACTCGTGCGAGTGGTTGCTTCGTACGAGTGACAGAGTGTCACTCGTACGAGCCAACTGACTCACTCGTATGAGTCAACTACAAACATATAAAACAATTAATAAGATTTATACAAATGACGTTTAAGCCCTATATACAATATCGACACATCCTAGACGTAGGCAATAGACATAATGCACCAACACTATCTACCATCATCCTCAACCAAGAACTCGAATGGTGCAGATCGAAGATAGATAGCCAGAAGCCAAAGACAAAGCGCTTGTGGTAACTCAAGAAGACGAAGGCTTTAACTGGAACAAATATGCGTTGGTTGCTGAAATAATCAAAGAACCTAAAGAAGAATCAGAAGCATCATTTGATGAGGCTCTAGAAGATGATTATTACTATCATACTTCATCAGAAGAGGAGGGAAATTTAAACAGTGTTTTTAAACATCTCCTGCCTAACGATATCTTGAAAACTTTTGCAGGTTACTTTGTATCAAGCCATCGATCATCTTGTGGAGAACAAAAGACGCCTGATGTTGAATAGAGAGTCGATGAAAAGATGGAGAAGTTGATTGATGAGACTAGCAAAGCGTGTATGGCAAAAGTTAACGAGGTAAATGAGTCTAAATGTGAGCCTGTGGTAGAAAAACCATGTTTGAAATGTGCTGAGCCATGTAGTGAATGTGTTGTAAAAGACACACGATATAATGAGCTCAAAAGTTCAACAAATAATTTCTCATGTGACTATAAAGCCACAAAAGAAGCTTATGACAAATTGAGCAAAACTGTTAAACAATATGAAAAAGCTCTTATAGAAAATGACGGAACACTTTCTATGCTCAAAGCGACAGTAATGGACAAGCAAATAGCCATTAATATTCACTTAAATACTATCGCTGAGCTAAAAAGTGAGCTTGAGAAGGTAAGAATTGAAACTGAACGGGTTAACAAGTTGTTAATCAGTTATTCCACAAGCTCTTACGTCATTGATCACATTTTACCAAAAATCAAAAATAAAGAAGAATCTAAAAATGTTGAAAACAAAAGTGCAAATTATGATCGTGTTCCACCCCCTATGTGGAATAGTTATGCTTGTAAAAGCCATCAGGGGTGGAAAAGGCGCTCAATCTAAAATTAAAAACTGAACAGTCAAACGAGCTTGCCTACAAACATTGACGTCACTTACACAACATCTGAAACTGAATGTGACTCTGAGGTGATTAAAACACTGGTCGATAAATGTCAGATCTTATGAAGTTTTTGAAGACTATCCAAGACTGCGGAAACATCCAAGGGGGAGTTTGTTGTGCATAATGTCTATTGCCTACGTCTAGGATATGTCATTATTGTATATAGGGCTTAGAACGTCATATTGTATATGTTATTGTTTGAGTTATTTATGTTGTAGATGGCTCGTACTAGTGAGTCACTTGACTCGTACGAGTGACACTCTGTCACTTGTACGAAGCAACCACTCGCACGAGTCACAGTCTCTGTTACACACTCTCTTGTGCGAGTCATGTCAACCTATAAATAGAGGAGTATTGTGTTAGAGCTAAGTAGTGTTAGTCCATTGCGAAGCCCTGCTAAATTGTTTACTTGCGTTATACTTTTCACGTCAATCAATATATTCAAAGCAGTTAAACAGTAGAACTCACTTGTTCATTTGTCAACCTCACTAACAATGAATTATGCATCTGTTAATTGAGTTAGATCAGTCTGGTTGCTCATCGGAGGAGCCAATCCCCCATTCACAAGAAAAAAAGCTACACCTTGAAACCTTTCCAAAAAGCAAAGGCCAAGAATATGCGGATCGCTTCAAGACGGGCGACTGGGGCATAGACTTTAGTATAATGTATCCCTTCTTGCTGATGAAAACCTTGTACCACGATCGAGCTTTGTTTCGAACCACGATTCCTCTATCATCACACTTGCACTTGAAGACCCATTTAGTGTTTATCTTTTTGTGATGATCTGGTAGGTCAACAAGCTTCCCGACTCCCAACTTCTGGAATTGAAGCAATTCCTCCTGCATTGCGTCCACCCAGCTCTCTTCTTTTAACGCGTCTTTCCAGTTCCCAGGTTCTACCTAAGAAACAAAACAACTATTAGAAAGTCTGATTTGTAGTGGAGCAATACGAGTATAAAAACATCTTAGATCCTTGTTGATCTGATTGCGAGTTTGCACTCCTGTTTGTAAGCTGCCAATAATATTCTCCGAAGGATGATATGAAAGCTTCCTTGGCATCACTTCATTTGAAACATCCAGTTGAGTGTGAAAATTTGTGATAACTTCATCAACGACCGGTACGGATGATGAAGCTTCATTCCTGACGTTTGATTGATCAGCTTGAGTATTCAGGAAGCTTTCAATCTGCTCAGATCCTTTATTGGAACTAGATCCTCCATAATCGAAAGTTGGTTCACAATCAGAGTCGGCATTTGGCTGTTGCTGGGCAGATGCTTCGGCAGTATTCATGAATGGTACAGAGACAGAGTCTTGAAGAGTAGTGATCGGACCTACATCAGACGTGTTAGACACAGGAAGTGACAGGGAAATCACTAACGGTTGGGTAACTTGCTCTTGATTCGAGATTTGATGTTGTTGAAAGAGCGTAACAAGTTCTTCTTCTGGTGGCATGTCTGGTAGGTCGAAAGAGTTCCTCAAACCTTCATAGTTAAACAGTCCTGGATCCCCAGGTTTCTGCGTTGGCGTAGTATAACATTGACAATCAACATGCTGCGCAAGAATAACCTGGTTCATACTCTGCAAGAAGACACGTTTCTGTGGAGTAGCATAAGCCACGAAGAATCCTTCCAAGGATTTGGCACCAAATTTACCATTCGGGTCCAATACAGTACACGGTGATCTAAATGGTTCCAGAAATGCAAGGTCAGGCTTTCCTTGATTTAGTAACTCGAAACAAGTCTTGTTGTGAGGCTTGACTATTAACACACGATTTAGGGTGTAACACGCTGATGCGACTGCTTCACTCCAGAAACTGATTGGCAATTTCGAATCGGTGAGCATGGTTCTAGCAGTCTCGATCAATGTGCGATTCTTTCGGTTCAGCTACTTCATTTTGTTATGGAGTATAAGGAGCACTGAATTCATGAAGAATCCCCTTTTCGTTGCAGAACTCTAGCATCCGTTTGTTCTTGAACTCTGTACAGTTGTCACTGCGGATTCTCTTGATTGGCAAGTGATAAAGGTTTTCAAATTTTCTGAAGAGAATCATTAGAGTCTCAAATGTTTCATATTTGCTCTCTAGAAAGAAAACCCATGAGAATCTTGAGAAATCATCTGTAACGACTAGGCAATATAGATCACCATAAATGCTTTTGACGTTTACTTGTCCAAAAAGATCCATATGTAACCTCTCTAGTGGTAGCTTGATAGAATTCAACAGCTTTCATGGGTGCGATTTCTTGTGTTGCTTCCTCTTTTTACAGCACAAGCAATCATCGAATAATTAAAAATTCTTCAAATTAACACCATCCACTAGGTCGTTATGCACAAGATAATTCATCTTTCACAGAAGAATGTGCCCCATCTTTCTATGCCATAATATCGACTCTTTCTCGGTAGCTTTGGAAACAAAGCATTGAACTTTCTTTGATGTTGTTGATGCGAAACTCATATCTAGAACATAAAGATCATTTTTACTCTGGTCATTTCAGAATTTCCAATCTTTCCTGCTACAAGACTGTCATAAGATTCGAGAACCGATGCTAATAGTGACATATGCTCCTATACCAGTTGTGGGTCCCCTGGTCGGCGGCGTTCTGGACGGATTTGAGGATAGTACAGATTCGGCAAAACGAAATAGACATGTATGCAAATCTTGACTGGCTGGCGGAATTCCTAGAGAAAGCGTTTCCCCAAAGGGAACTTCCAAAAACTTACACAATGAACACATAACACCTATTAGACATGACAGCTCGTGCGAACCGAGCATGTTGTCACTCGTATGAAGGGAGTGTGATGTTATCACTCGTACGAGTAACAAAGTCACTCGTACGAAGCACATTGTCACTCGTACGAGGCACATGTCACTCGTATGAGCCAATACTCATTCGCACTTGGGTCGTGTGTCCGTATCTAATCTAATATTCACTACACACTCTTTATAGCCAATTCGCACAGCGACGGCCATAAAGTGCATCAACAATTTCCCCTTGGACGTCACTGACGAAGCTTGAACTTGAATTTGAAATCTGAGAGCTGTGTTTAAATATTCTGCAACTTCAATCGGGTATCTGTTGACATTGTAATTCCCCCTTGTTTGAAGATCCGGGTTTGCATTATCTACGTTAAGCAACATTCCCCCTGAAATAATTTTCTCCATAAATTGATCTTCAGGTCGTTGTTTGCACGGTTCAAGACCTCCTCTGATTTGCTTGATCTACAAATTTTCTTGAATAATCACCAACTTGAAATTAAACAATGCAACTTCTCCGTTTCGACGTTAACCACATCCGCGTTCGGTTTAGCACACCTCCCTGATGCTCCATCCTCCGATCTTCAAAACCCAACCGGCAATTGATAGAAACTTTGAAATACCACACCGAAAAACTTCAAACCAATAAATATCTGCAAAAATATTCTCAATCAGCAAATCATCATCGGAAACATACTATCTAGAGACACACCAAATCTGATAAACATTCTTTGGCAATCAGAATCACATTCTTCCTTTTTAGTCACAATAATAGATGTATACCTATCTCCGCTGGAATGGGGCACTGAAACTATAAGACATCCTTGTTTCCTGGAGGTTACCAAAAAACAATTCATTTGCAATGCAGAGTTAATGATAGGCAGTCGTATGTGCTTCCGATTCTACATCGGGGATCAGGTAGTTAGCCCTTGAGCACCCATCTGAATCATGATCTGAAAATTCTAAACATTCTTTGATCACACATCCCAAATGTATGGTTTATTTCGTGAATAGACTTAAACGTTAGCTCATCTCTAATGAATCTTCAATCCTCTGTGTTTCCCAAATAATCTGCAATCTAAACCACCCGTATACTATTGAAGTGTCATGAATTTCAAAAATGCTAGAATTTTAACATATACATGAAAATTTTTATTTCCCCTCATTTTTGCAAATTCTGACGTCTTGAATCCTTATGGGAATGAAGATTATGGCACGACTGCAGTATTTGGTACCCAAATTTTGCCGAAAATTTCCCAAAATTGCAGTTTTGATTAAATGTAGATTTAACGTTAAGGCTCATTAACAGTCACTACACCAGATGATCAACGTTTTGCGCAGGTATCAATGACTACCACAAAATCTTCATCCCTTTGTGATTGTATCATCAATCTATACTTTGAAGCTCTAGATGGTGTCCCCGAACAACCCAAATTAGACGTTAAAATCTCAAAAAAAATATGTAATCACCAAATTTTTCTGGACACTCGTCTCGTCAATACGATCAGAAAATGCCTTTATTTGTCACCACTTCGTACGAGCTGGACTTTGTACAAGTGGGGCTTCGTACGAGTGGTGCTTCGTACAAGTGATGCTTCGTACAAGTGACCAATTGTCACTCGTACGAGCCACTGTGGCTCACACGTACGAGTGAAACTGATTATGTCTTTTCAATCCAGAATCTTCATTTCTCTGAATTTCAACATGGTTTTTGCACAGATCTTCAGGTCGTTGTTTGCACGGTTCAAGACCTCCTCTGATTTGCTTGATCTACAAATTTTCTCGAATAATCACCAACTTCAAATTAAACAATGCAACTTCTCTGTTTCGATATTAACCACACCCGCGTTCAGTTTAGCGCACTCCCCTGAAGCTCGATCCTCCAATCTTCAAAACCCAACCGGAAATTGATAGAAACTTCGAAATACAACATCGAAAAACTTCAAACCAATAAATATCCGCAAAATATTCTCAATCAGCAAATCATCATAGGAAACATACTATCCGGTAACACATCAAATCTGAGAAATATTCTTCAGCAATCAGAATCACATTCTTCCTTTTTAGTCATAATAATAGATATATAGTTATCTCCGCTGGAATGGGGCACTGAAACTACAAGACATCCTTGTTTCCTGGCAGTTACCGAAAAACAGTTCATTTACAATGCAAAGTTAATGATAGGCAGTCGTATGTGCTTCCGATTCCACATCAGGGATCAGGTTGTTAGCCCTTGAGCATCAATCTGAATCATGATCTGAAATTTCTGAACATTCTTTGATCACACTTTCAAAATGTATAGTCTATTTCGTGAATAGACTTAAATGTTATCTCACCTCTAATGAATCTTCGATCCTCTGTGTTTCCTAAATAATCTGCAGTCTGAACCACCTGGATACTATTGCAGCGTCATGAATTTCAAAAATGCTGGAATTTTAACATATACATGAAAATTTTTATTTCCCCTCATTTTTGAAAATTCTGACGTCTTGAATCCTTATGGGAATAAAGATTATGGCGCGACTACAGTATATGGTACCTAAATTTTGCCGAAAATTTCCCAAAATTGCAGTTTTGATCAAATGTTGATTTAACGTTAAGGCTCATTAATAGTCACTACACCAGATGATCAACATTTTGCGCAGGTATCAGTGACTACCACAAAATCTTCATCCCATTGTGATCATATCATCAAATCTATACTTTGAAGCTCTAGACGGTGTCCTCGAACAGCCCGAATTAGACGTTAAAATCTCGAAAAAATCTGTAATCACCAAATTTTTTCTTGACACTTGTCTCGTGAATACGATCAAAAAATGCCTTTATTTGTCACCACTTCGTACGAGCTGGACTTTGTACGAGTGGTGCTTCGTACAAGTGATGCTTCGTACAAGTGACCAATTGTCACTCGTACGAGCCACTGAGGCTCACTCGTACGAGTAAAATTGATTACGTCTTTTCAATCCAGAATCTTCATTTCTCCGAATTTCAACATGGTTTTTGCACAGATCTTCAGGTCGTTGTTTGCACGGTTCAAGACCTCCTCTGATTTGCTTGATCTACAAATTATCTCGAATAATCACCAACTTCAAATTAAACAATGCAACTTCTCTGTTTCGATATTAACCACACCCGCGTTCGGTTTAGCGCACTCCCCTGAAGCTCGATCCTCCAATCTTCAAAACCCAACCGGCAATTGATAGAAACTTCGAAATACAACACCGAAAAACTTCAAACCAATAAATATACGCAAAAATATTCTCAATCAGCGAATCATCATAGGAAACATACTATCTGGTAACACATCGAATCTGAGAAACATTCTTCAGCAATCAGAATCACATTCTTCCTTTTTAGTCACAATAACAGATGTATAGCTATCTCCGCTGGAATGGGGCACTGAAACTACAAGACATCCTTGTTTCCTGGCGGTTACCGAAAAACAGTTCATTTACAATGCAAAGTTAATGATAGGCAGTCGTATGTGCTTTCGATTCCACATCAGGGATCAGGTTGTTAGCCCTTGAGCATCAATCTGAATCATGATCTGAAATTTCTGAACATTCTTTTATCACACTTTCAAAATGTATAGTCTATTTCATGAATAGACTTAAACGTTATCTCACCTCTAATGAATCTTCGATCCTCTGTGTTTCCCAAATAATCTGCAGTCTGAACCACCCGAATACTATTGTAGCGTCACAAATTTCAAAAATGCCAGAATTTTAACATATACGTGAAAATTTTTATTCCCCCTCCTTTTTGCAAATTCTGACATCTTGAATTCTTATAGGAGTGAAGATTATGGCGCGACTGCAGCATATGGTACTCAAATTTTGCCGAAAATTTCCCAATATTGCAGTTTTGATCAAATGTTGATTTAACGTTAAGGTTCACTAATAGTCACTACACCAGATGATCAACATTTTGCGCAGGTATCAGTGACTACCCCAAAAACTTCATCCCTTTGTGATCGTATCATCAAATTTATACTTTGAAGCTCAAGACGGTTTGATCTTCCCATCGGTCACTTTCCTCGACATGTAATGTGACCTCCTTTAGCACCTGCAAAATTCACGTAACCTCCATCTATATTTTCAAATTCAATCAACAATCATGCATCCCACGTCATGTGCCTGGAGCAGCCACTATCAACATACCACAAGTTGATATCCTCCTTACAGCTCCTACACAAACCAACAGAAATTAGATAGATTGGGGGACCCAAGCCTTAATGGTCTTGGGTCTTCCAAATTCATTAACTACTTGAACATCCATCCAATATCCATCACTGCTAACAGGAGTCTTGGATCTAAGACCTGTTAATGGAAATGGGATTTGAGTTCCACGAGGTCTTTGGTCCTAAGGTTTCCTATACAAGTTTGGACTCTGTGACCTTTGGAATTTTGATTTTGGGACCTTGAGTTTTGACTCACATAACCTGATTGATTCCAAGAATTTTGACTATTATAATTCTAATTCCATTGTTATAAAAACTTTGACCACAATTATTCTTGTATCGATTTTGATATTGACCTTGACTTCTGAAATTACCTGAATGACTATTAAAGTTATTCAATCTTGGCGAACTACTTCTAGGTCTCATATCTGCCTGAAGTAGATTCAGGCTGAAACCTCGGTTGATTTCGTTAAAAACGAGGAACTTGTTGAGTTCCTGTTTCAGCCTTACCTACACCAACAGCAACACCCTCTTGTTGCTTAGGAACATATATCTTTGGTGAGCCAGACACTTTCTACTCACCATCACCAACCTTCTCTGCTGATTTTTATCTCTTTCTCTCACTCACCTATGCTTCACCCTTTTTGTTTGGACAGCAGCTTGCTTACATGTCCCTTAGTGTGACATTTGAAGCACGGTCTTTTTGCCAAAGACTTCTTAACTGAAGTCTCTGGTTTAGATCCATTAGTGATGATGATGATGCCTTAGAAGGAGCTAATTTTGTTTGCTGAATTTCATATTTTTCTTTGTTTCTATTTTTAGCAAACTTCACATTCGATTCATTTTCAATAATAGTTGTTTCATTTTCAATAATAGTTGTTTCATTTTTCATGTCACTTCCCTGAACAAAATTAACCTTTTTGACAAAAGTTTGTGACAAAAGTTTGTTTTTTTTTTTTTTGGTAGGTGCATTCTTTGTTTTCAAAACATATTCATTGTTTCTTTCCTTCTTGACACCAACATCATCATACTCAGACACATCACCCTTTTTTGACATGGAACTACTAGGCGTAGTTGAACCACAGTCCGTTAACTCTTCTTCATCTGGCAAGAATGAATAGTCATGACTAAGAGGGGTGGAACTTCATTGAAACTATGGAAGCCCATGCATGTCTTGTCACTACTTTTCTTCAAGCCACCCATCATGTATTTCATTACAAAAGTAGAATCTCTGAATTGATTTAATTTCTTTTCAAGTTCGACAATTTTCAGTTGTGCTTCTCACAACTCTTTGCATTTTTCAGAAATCTCTTTTGTTTCTCACTCATTGTATCATGAGCTAAGTCTATAACTTGAAGTTTTTCATTTAATTTGCAGGTTAAAATGTCAATTTCGTTTTCATAACCTTTAATTTTCTTCAAGTATAAATACTCGTTTCTTTTTACGAAAATGTTTGATTCTTTTACGCTCGAGTGGTCATTTACCAGACTTTGATTTTGCTTTGTCAGTCTGGCAACCTCACCTTGCAATTCACGACATTTCAAACAAATAGAACTAACAGGATTAGAATTTACCTCTCCTGTTGATTTGCTTAAGTCGGCCATGAAGGCAGCAAAATTAGCAGCCATCTTCTTATCTACATCATCTTTTTCATCATCAGACTTCACCTTTTCCTCTTGAACTTTTGTCTGATCAGCATCAACTTTTTCAGTTACTGTCTCCTTCTCTATCTCTGCATCTTCCTGTACATCTGTATCATCAACCATAACAATCTCTGCCATGAAAGCCTGTGTGATGTTTTCATCACCTTCCAGATGAATGCTCCAATCATAAGAACCATCAGTAGAAGTAGTGGAAACAAGCGCTCGTGATGCACTATTGGATGAATTTTGACCAGATGAATTATGAAATGTGGAAGATTGTTGTGATTCTCCTGTTTGTCTTTGACATTCTCTAGCGAAATGTCCAAGATTTTGACACTTAAAGCAGCGAACTTTTGATTTATCGGATCCAACCTTCTTCCCAATGAACTTTCTTCATGTTCTATTCATGAACCTTTTTGCCCAGAGGGTTATCATGGCCATTTGCCACTGAATATCCATCTCATCCAAATCGTCTGGACCAATCTGCTCATAATCTTTGTCCGGTGTTATTGGATCAGTTATCTTGCCCTATATATAATTCTGATATGAAGCCACAAACAAGGCAAGTAGAGCCAGTTGATTCTCAACTGATTTACACTCACAGGCCTCGAATTGGGAATTTTGCCATTCGATCCAGTCAGTTGTTCTTGTTGTTTCTTACTCCTGATGATCCTCCTGAAGCAGCAACAAAGCACACATCACCCTCAGTATTAGTCATAACCTGCACATTTTCACATGAGAGAAACGCAGTTGCTGAATCACTCGAAGCATTGTGGAAAGAAGAAGATAGAATGCCATTGTAAACTCCTGAATCCTGAACCTAATCATATCATGTTTCCTTCTTCTTCATGTTACACTCATAAGCTCTCAGCTTCCCAACAACCTCTTCTAAATCCTTAAGTCTCGTAATCAGCTTCACCCTTAATCATGAGAGTATAAATATCCCACTTTGCAGGCAAAGCATCAAGAAACTTGTCATTTATCTCAACGTTAGTGTATTCCTCTATGTCATAGTTATCAATTTCAGACATCAATGATAAAAGCTCATGATGATATAATCTAGAGACTCATTTCTCATGTATTTGAAAACAGTAAATTGCTTTTTCAGCAGGTCAACCTTGTTCTTTTTCACATCATTATTTCCCTCATACCTCTTTTCTAGAGCATCCCACATTTCCTTAGAGGTTGTATTTCGCTTGAAGGTATGTTTGATGCCATCAGGTAAAGACATCTTGATTGCAGCTAAGGCTTTCTATTCAGATTCATACATTCTCTCTTCTGCCCCTAACACGTACATAGGCAGTGACCCATTGTCTGCCTTCAAAATCATGAGTTAGGTTTACATACCCATCTTGAATACAGATCCAATCTGTGTGTCTTGATATTCAATGAACGACTAAAACCTATCCTTCCACATAAGGTAATTCTCTACCTTCATTATCTTTGGCGGTTGTTAGTCGTTCCAATCTCATGCTCCATCTTTAAAAACTCATTTAAGTTTGACATATTCGACATTTTTACCAAACCGGCTCTCTAAAAATGTTTAAAAATTGTCCGAAATGTGTGTTTACCAAATTGTACCGTTAGACTCGTCTCGACAATACGAATCCAATGATATATAATGTTCGAGGCCTTTTTTTAATCACACAAGTCTAATCGTGCAGTCGGTTTATTAAAATTGTTTACGGGTCAATTTCTGTGTACGAAAACGGTTATTACTGATTACGTCAGCTGGTTAAACTCGAAACAGACCCAATTCGAAACAATAGTCTGAGATGGAAATCCGAATTGCTATTCGAAACGGTTATTACTGATTACGTCAGCTATCCAAAGAATTCGAGATGGTATCCAAATTCGTCCGAAATGAGGTATCCGAGATGTAATTTAGAACAGTAATCCGAGATGATCTGAAACAATGGTTATCCGAGATGATCCGAAATCAATACCAAAGATCCGAGATGCACTGTTTGATCTGAGATGCTTCCCAGTTTATCCGAGATGCTTCCCAGTTTATCCGAAATACACCAAGATGCAGTCCGAGATGCAATTCTGATGATCCAAAATGCAAGACCTCTATCCGAGATGCCTTACTAATGATCCAGAATGCTTGTCGTTTATCCGAAAATAGCAGCAAAACCCTAGAACAGCGGTTAAAATGTCCAAAAACCCAACTTTTTCTTGAGTAACGATTCTGAACCGAGCAAATCAAGAGCCTAATGCTCTGATACCAACTAGAGGTCCCCTAATTCGTATGGATCTACACAGAATCGTCTATCCAATCTAGAGTGCGGAATCCTCTAGATCAGATTTACACAAAAAAACAAGTAGAAACAGGATTATAATTAAACCGGTCTTCTATTGATTATCCAACACGAAGTTTACAATCAATTTAAGACTCACAAGAAATCTCTCAGCCACTCTCTGTAGATTTCTCACACCTCTCTCTAAAGTGATTAACTAAGCCCCCTAAACCCTAATGCAAAGCTTTGTTTATATGGAGACAGGTTTGCAACATGGGCTAGGACAAACCTCTTGGGCTGCGAATTGGTCTAGGCCCAATTCACCTACCACCACCCTTATGTGTAAGCTTGGTTAGCCCAATCACTACAACTAACTATTACAAAGCCCAACCCGCTAACTGTTTATCGTTTTACTAATTACAAGATATCCAAAGACCAAACCTAAGTTATTGTCACAAATATGCACCAACACAAATGACAAGTATAGACATCTGAAATCATCCTCATTTGCAAGAAAGGTGCAAGGAAAATAAGCAAAGAAAGGATCAGTTTATCCTTCAGGGCCTGCAAGAGCAACGAAGTTTTCGGTTCCGGTTCACTCGATTCGACACAGTTTCAAACCCGGTTCAGTTCGTCTCCGGTTCAGGTTTCGGGTTCAACCCGGTTCAAGTTCGACACAGTTTCGCTATTTGTTTTGATTTGAGTTTACATCGTTTCAGTTTTGATACATGTTTGTTTCAGGTTCAGTTTCGGTTCGGTGTTCGGTACGGTTCGGTCAACAAAATTCAACTCGGTCAATACAGTCTAACTCGGGTCAAACCCGGTCAACAGGTCAACTGTCGGTCAATGGGTCAACCCGAGACTCGGTAAAAATTAATTACGACGCGAAATTTAATTATATTAGTTATAATTATTATTGATAATTAGCGCGCGAAACCGAGCTCAAAAACCGAACCGTAAACAATAACATATTTAGGGTTTAGGGTTTAGGGTATCGCCAAAAGGTTAAAAATAACGAGCGACTTCAATACTTGCGTGAACACTAATAGTACAATCGAACCAAATCGTCGCGACGTCACGATATATATATAAATGAAATAAATCGGAAATTAAATCGGCGAAGCTTAATATTCGAAAACGACGAAAAATTTTATATATATATATATATTGTTTGCTTGCGTACATTGCAGATTGTGTTTTGATAAATAAATCGACAAATAGTATTGTCGGGATCGTCCGAAAACAGAGGAAACTCTGCCCAATTTTTGTAAAATCCGTAAAACGAAACTCATTACAATTTAAAGATAAAACGTCTGAATTCGAACGATTATTATAAAATAAATATAGGTATATATTTATTTTGTCGACGCTATTAAAACTTTCAGCAACGAATCGATCGGACAACCTTTCCACGAGCGCGATTTCAAGATAACAAACGTACGGCAAACGACTACAAGATAAATAATATTTATTTATGTTTAATTCAAAGTCGAAACTCGGAAACTAGATTTCAAACATCAATAAATTATTCGAACGATGATATACAATAAGTATATTGTTTATACTTATTTCGAACGCCAATGTTTCCGAACGCTTTTACAAGACGAATACAAGGTGCGAATTATTTCAAACAAACGAATTCAGAAATCGTATTACAAGAATATTATATATATTCGAATGTCGTGGCGTTGAATACTTTTATAAAATAAATATAGTTATATTTATTTCTAACGTCGATGACGCGAACACGTACGAATACTTTCGAAGGAATTTCTATAACAAAAATATATATTGTTTATATTCGATTCAAACGTCTAACGAAGTACATCGTTATTTATTTATTATAAACGATAAGCCAGACTCTTGCGTGAATACGAAATGTATCATTTATACAGGTGTATATACAAGTATATATATAATATACCTTACGAAAACTACGGAGAGTCGTACTATCATCCGTCGACGTACGTAACTAAAACGATAGCATGAAATATATTTATGTTTATATATAAACATATATTTCAAATCACTCGAAAACATAATCATTTCAAAGAAAACCATAGGTTGGTTAACCGAGTTAAGTTTATAACAATTTCATAGAATCGTATGAGTAACGATTCGGTAGAGCTTGGTATCACGTAGTATAGCTACGTTACATCCAGAAACTTACAAGTTATTCCATTTTAGGAATACCTTAGATTGCATGCTAGCAAGTCAAGTTGTGGAGACAACACTATGGAAATCACATTAAGCTAGCTTTGCCCAAGGAAATCAAGGTGAGTTCATAACCCCCACTTTTTACCGTTTTACATTTTTGTAAATGTTTTCGGGGGTGGAAAGACATGCAAGTTTTTGCGAAAGCATAAAATGTTTCGATGAACGAAACTCGTATATTTCTAAACCATGTTACAAACAGATTTCAATGAATTCAAATGGTTTACAAAAGGTTTATGCTAAACTTACCGGTTTTCACAAGCTATACAAAGCTTTTCGAAACATGCATGAGTGTTATGACTAGTGACGGGATTGTCATAGTCACAACTAGGGGCGAGGCCCCAATTTTATTTATAACATGGGCTAGGCCCAATGACAAGAAAACATGGGCTAGGCCCAATGACAAGAAACATAGGCTAGGCCCAACGACAAGAAAACATGGGCTAGGCCCAATAACACGGATAACATATTTATAACAATTGGTATGTAGCTATGGGATTAGATTATAACAGATCACTGTGCGTAAGTAGGATGATGACAATAGTAACCATTAATCACGAAGTGACCAAGGTGCAAAAGGTATAGATCTATCGAGTTTGAGACACGCTCCACTCCTGGTATGTTAACCGGTGAGGAGTACTTTTGTGATCCCAATGATTTCAAAGTTATCTCGGGTTGGTTACTTACTTAGTGGCACATAGGTCAGTGTATTAGCTACACACTGACAGATCCTTAGATTCCATAGGAAAACTACATACTACGATTTCAATACCGGTTTACAAATATAACAGATTTCAATACCGGTTTACAGACATAACAGAAAACATTTTATCACCGGTTTATAAACATAACAGTTAGATGCATGGATTTGCAAACAACATGGAAAACATTTCAATACTGTTATACAGACATGACATTTCAAATGCTTTGGGATACTATGATCCCACAAACCGGTTTTTCGAATGCAAGCCTTTTAAATGTTTTATGATACATTTGAAACAAAAACAAACAAACTATGAACTCGCCTACTTTATGTTGATTTTTCGCATGTTCTTTCTCAGGTTATAACTACAAGTATGGAACGGTTGGAATAGTGGAACCCATGGGGATTCGAGTACTTAGCGGGCGTTCACGTTTTAGAAGTCTTAGCATTTTCAAACACTTCTGCTGTGCAATGAAGATACCAGTCAGATCACGCCCCGCTCTGATGCGAACGGATAACATGGGGGTGTGACAATAGAAACGTTAGTACCTTTGTCATTTTCACAATCGACACTTTCAGCAATTAAATCATTTTCTAGATGAGGAGTTGGCATGGGTACATAGTTTTTGCTATGAGCAGGTGGAAGATTTTTCTTTCATTTCCTAGCTTATCTTTATACCCAATGCCATCTTTCACGTATGTCGGTCATTGGCAATTTAATATCAACCAGTGCCTTTTTGCTTACATTCCATTTGTCAATAGTGAGATGCAATTTAGTATTTTCAACTTCAGATTTTCGAGTTTTTCAGTTAAATCATTGATTATGAAATCTTTTCTGAAAACGAATTCTTTCAAAGTTTGGATTTCAGCTAAAGTTGAGTTCAACTTTCTCTGATATGCTGCTTCATTTTGTTTTAGTTCTTTGTTAGATTGCAACTCTATCTTTTTCTCTGATAAGGTCACGAGTGAGGGATTTATAGTGAGCCACGGCGTTGACACACGGTTGTGAGCATAGTTTGAATTTGAATTCATATGGAATGTTGTTTACCAAGTCTTTCTCCTCCTTTTCTTTGGCAGACTCGGCTTTCATTGCTGCTGCAGGAGTTTGAGCTTTTTCCTTCTTGCCACTGCTACTTGCTTCTTGAACTTTCTCCTTTGACTTAGAGATTTCAGCTTCTTTCTTTCCTTGGTCATCTAAAGACTTGGATGGGTTGACTATGCTTTTCAGTCCTTTGTCAGCAGACACATCCCCTTGGGAATGCCTGCATTTTTGTTACTAAGAACGTTTGAAGGACGTGGAACCGATTCAGAGGATATCTTCGCCATCAAACTGTGTTAACTTCTTCCTTTATTTCAGCAATTTCCTCAACCTAATCATAATCTTCGACCACCAACGCCTTAGAAGTGTTGTCAGCAGCATTTTCATTTCCCTCAATAGCGATTGCCCGTCTTGCTGGAGTCGTATCAGCGTTTTCATTCTTAAGCAACGGACATTCTCTTTTAAAGTGCCCCAAATTCTTGGATTTGTAGAATCTCAGCTTAGACTTGTCGAAACCAACTTTTCCTAGTGCTAGCCTCTTTCCTGTTTTGTCTTGAAACTTCTTTATCCACAGGGTTATCATTGCCAATTGCTATTTGCCATTTCAAGTCCATTTCCTCCATATCGTCTGGATCTCCCGGATACATGTCTTCAGCAGTGAGAAAATCTCTTTTCAGCTCACCCGACATGAGAGCTTCATAACTGCTCAGGAAGGTGTTAAACAATGCAACATGTTTAGTGGATATCTTGAGTGCTTGAGCATCACCGACCACAGTAGTCTTCTCGTTAGATGGTGGAGCCTTTGTAGAGTTTGCGGAAGCGTTAAAGTAAGATGTGTTAGCACTTTGAGAATTTGAACCACCGGAAGTTATGGGATCAAGGAATGCCATGTTCTTGGGAATGGTAACAGCAGTGGATTAAGCATGTTTTTGTGAGTATCCTGTTTGATTCATCTCTCTCTCGAGCACGTCCATTTCAAAGGCCTTTAAAGTGTTGATCAGATCTGAAAGAGTGACTAGAGTTGTACTGGTCAAGAAAGTTCTTTTGATCATCGTGCATTGTAAGCTCCATTCTTTTGGAAGAGAGTCCAAAAGTTTCTTGATTGGCAACTGGATTACCAACTTTCTTCATTTTTCTTAACACATATAGAAAACGGTTGATATAATCTGACAGACTTTCACCTCGAACACTTCCAAACATATCATATTCTTTCTGAATCATATCTCTCTTGTTATCCATCAGTTCTTGGTTGCCTTCATAGTGATCAATAAGTGCCAACCATAATTCATGAGTTGAGGTGTACTCTTCAAACAGGTTGTTGTCGTCCTTTGATAAAGCCATAGTTAGAGTCGGTGAGTCCGGTGGTCACGTTGGATCAATGTTCTATCTTCTTCAGTGAAGGTTGAGGGATCTTCGTTAATTGTACGAACGTCATCACGAATTACCATAGGAACGTGGGGTCCTACAGTGACAGACATCCATTGAGTATAGTCCGTATACTGAAAGAAAGACTTGATTATGTTCTTCCAGCTACTGAAATCTTCGGATCCTTTCAACTTTGGAGGTCTAGTTGCAGTTCCAATTTCAAGCTCGGCTTGAGCGATGGGATTCAGTTGATTTAGAGACATGTTGATTCAGTTTTAGGTTCAAATTTGATAACATAAGTTAATTAAGCATGCTATTTGGTTACTAGGCACAATTATGCTCAAATTTCTTAAATACGCTATAAGATCAAGTCTTGAATCAGGTGAATTACGCTCGTAAATACGCTCGAATGATATTTATTTCTTGGACCGAACACAGAGAACTACGCTGACTATCTACGCTGACAAATACGCCGACAAACCAACAACCAACAAAGATTTGGCTAAATACGCCTAACACCATGATAAAATCGCAGAGGATTTAAATCACTAACCCCGAAGTCGCCTTAGGATAAATACGCCGACACAAAGACTGCGTAAAAGAAAAATACACCGGATTTAAACTATTCTACACTATCTTCAACAATTTCTACGCTATCTTCTAGATTAAATACACCCAGAAGGGTTTTAGTACGAACAAAAACCATCTAATCACACAAAGACAGCCCACAAACCATGGAAACTTGCATCAAAATGACCCAAATGATACTCTAAACACTGATTAACAACAACCCAATCATTAAACGCACCAAATCAAGCCTTTGAGTCCAAACTATTTAAAAACTTTTAAAAACCTTTGAAAACCTTCAAAACCTTAAAAATCTTAACAAATATCAGTCAATCAAGAGCACAAAGGCTCTGATACCAATTGTGAGTCCCAAATCAGCTTCGGATCACAGTGATGGTGATTGGCAAACACCCAAACACCTACAGATTAGGTGTTTGAATGATATAAGTAAGAAAACATAAAGAAACTAAGATGAAGGTGAAGAATCTTGTCCAAAATGTAATTCCATAATGATAGTAACAATCAAAGATCTTGGATGTATGATAACAACATTCAAATCGGAGACACAAACACAAAACAATAGCAAAATGACCTTGGTCCAAGAAACTTTGAGCCAAAGGATTCATGTCTTGATATATATAGCATCTGACTACCCAACATATTTATTAAATATGTTGGGACATTAAATACGCCACTACAGGTACAAGATTTCATAATTACACTTTTAGCCCTTCTAGTTCTACTAACTATTACAATCAAGCTACAAACTATGAAACTCAAATATCAACGGCCTCAAAATGTCCAAACAGACAGGTTTATTAAAATTTCAAATTTTCAAATTAATTTGAAAATACCGAAATTCAATGAAAAATAATGTGTAAAATAGTCCAATTAAATATTTAGGCGTTTTTGCCTATGTTTGGAAAGTTCGTAAGATTGTGAAATTTGAGAAAAAAATCTTATTTAATGAAATTAGAGCCTTCAATTAAGGATTTTGAGCCTGACAACTATGTCATGTGATTCGACTCGTCAAGACCTTTTTGTCGCCTACTTGTGGGCCCCGTAAATCCAAATGTAACCCAAGTTATGCTTGTTTGAAATCTTTATCTTTATAGTCTATTTCTCCCTAGAACACAAAATCAAACTATAACCTGAAAATAGGTAACAATCCCGTCATCAGTTGTGGAGTCAAGAACAAGAATTAGCCCGCAAACACCTACACGAAAACGTTGTTATCAGAAAACAACTAATGCACTCCAAAAATTGATTAACCTTGAGAACTTTTATTCCTCTAAAAATACTTTGATATTGAAAACACCAAAGAATATTTGTAACACGCGACAACACCTAGAATCCGAGCTCCTTGACAATGAACCAAAGTGGACTTATTGACTATATTTCCTAAAATTCATAATGTGAGTGTGTACCTTTATAAGAAATACACATTTTCAATGTTTAAATATTAAATAATAGGATCTTCAATCTGTTAAAAAATTAAAGTTTTTTCACAATTACACTTATTTATTTATTTATTTATTTATTGTTATTGTTATTGTTATTGTTATTGTTATTATTATTATTATTATAGGATTTAATATTTTTTATTTTACGTACAAGAAATAGAAAGCTAGACTATATGTATATTGTCACGTCATTATAAAAGTCTATTAATAAGCTATCAAGTGTTTATTAATGGGCTATCGTGTAAATAAATTAATGTTTTTTACCATTTTTTATTCTAATATATTGTACTGATTTATAATATATTGAATATACCATTGATGTGTTTATTTCGATCTATGTTTCGATAAAAGTTTTGTTAAAAAACAAACAAGTCAAATATAATTGATTTTTTTATCATGATGAACCGGATCAATACCATCCAAACAACTTTGCTAGTTATATAAAGTATCATTTTTATATCGTAAGCCACAGCAAGTGTCGTTACCGTACCAGTGCATTGGCAAATAGAACTAATATCGTCCTGATAATATCAATACCACGCCAATTTTGGCCGAACAAGATATTCACTTTTATTATTTTCACATAACTAATATCGTCCCAATAATCTCGATACTATCCCGATTTTTAGCCGAACAAGATATTCACTTTTATTGTTTTCAATTGATGTAAACATTCATCATGATCAATAGTTAGTTCTTTGGGTGCTTAAATAGTGAAATGACCACATTCGACTTGAGTTGGCATGTTTTGCATCAGTGGTGGTTGGGAGTAGTAAAGTGGATATTGTATAGGTTGGGTTGAAACTGGTGTATTTTGGCTAGCTCAAACCTTAGGCCTTGTCTGTTTTCTCTTTGACCAAATCCAAATTAAGTTGACACGGTTTTTGCCTTATCGGTTTTCACTTCGTGGATATATATATATATATATATATATATATATATATATATATATATATATATATATATATATATTACATTGAGAATATTTTCAAATTTGTATGTGTAGTGTAAAAATAATAGGCTACAAGACCGTCACTCATGGCCAAATAATGGCTTCTCTCTTATGGATTCACGAACTTGCCATTTGATTGGTGGGTTATTCTATGGTGTTAAATGTGTTTAATATTGTGTTTTTAGATGATTTATATATGGAATATGTTTACTTTGTGTATGTTTGTGATGTTTCAGATCTAAACACATTAATATATGTTTTGGAAGCATTTGAAAGAAAGTACAAGGTGTGGAAGTATCAAGGCAGATAACAATTGAGCCACAGTTCCCTTAGAATTTCAAATTGGCATGTCTTGAAATATAAAATGAGTTACAGGAGTCATAATACATGAGGCCAAGGCAATAGAGGCAAGGCTAAACCACATGTTCACGTTTTCCGAATCCGAATAAAGAATTGAAGATCTAATACATATAGAGGCAAGGCTAAACCACATGTGATTTGTTGATACATAATGTATGATGCCTGCATCTTTAATCTTGTGTTTTGTAATGTATGGCAGTGTAACAAGTATGTTTGAGTTTGTATGTGTTTTGTTTGAGCAAGACTCGTGTAGCGCATGAGTGATGCGCAGCGCATGAATCATGCTCTATGGTGGTCATGCGTTGGTCATTCCATGTCTATGTATATGTAGGTCATGCGCCATTGTAAGGTTACGTTGCCGAAATTTTGTTGGAATATACAAAAAGTTTATTTACCTTGTCTTGTCATAATGGTAATCACAATCTCATTCATTGGATTCCACACTTCGAACGACGATATAAGTAGATAATTCTCATTCTACGACGTTTACATCAAGAAACAAGATCTAATCAAGAATTTTCATAATCTTCTCTAGGTGAAGGGTTTATGTGAGTAGCTTTTGATTTTAGTTTATACCCAAGGTTTTGGGATTAAGATAGTTAAGAGATTAAGTTATGTTGAATTTAGTTTGTGATTTGATCAATACATTTAAACAATCAGGTTGTGCTGAAAACATGGTTTAATGACATTCGATTTTGGTTTCTTTACATCATTGGTAGTTTGATATTGAGTTATGTTTTGCTAAGTCAGATTGGTAGTTGTGTGAATAGAGATCTTTACAATCATTTCCATAATCATCACTTGAGTCTAATCACATACAGAGTCTTAGCAATATGGTATTAACACTTATATATAGGAAGTACCATCGGCGTATCCACCATGTTTATACCATATTACGTCTGTTTCGCTAATCGATGCCATGTTACGTTCTGTGCCAATATTATGGTTTAATTGCGTATTACAACGGAGAATGATAACGTATAGGTATTTAAGTATGAGAGTGTATACAGTATGAGTATGAGTATATGTGTGTGTATATGCACATTCTTGTACAATACACATGATATATTTTAGTTAACCAAGATTTAACGGATTACTGGCATGTGAATAAACAGGTCAAACCATCGTGTACTGCAATGTAGACTACCCATCATCGTTAAAACGAAGAGGGTGTAAAATAGTTTACTTAACATGACCTCAAGAATACAGGCGGGCGTCACTCCTATAGCGCTACACAAGCGCCATACATGTTAAGGTGTTGCTTGATCAGAGTTAATGACGAGTTCATCACATAAACATGTGAATAAACAAGTCAAACCATCGTGTACGCAAATGTTGACTAGTCAATAATGTTGCAACATAGAGTGTGTAAAATAGTTTACTTAACATGACCTCAAGAATACGGGCGGGCGCTACTCCTATAGCGCTACACAAGCGCTATGCATGTTAAGGTGTGGTTTTATAACGAGTTTATCACATAAGAATGTTCCAGTAATCCAAATCAGATATAGTGTTTAGTATGCACCTATTGAATCGTTGTGTAATAGATTTTGAATAAATGAGGAGTTTGTTGTGCATAAATTCGATTTTAGTATAATGTTGACTTTGAAAGGAATGAAGGAATAAGCATTATTTGCATAAAATTTAAGATAGCGTAAAAGAGAGGCTGGATATAATATTGGAGTGTTTTGGGTTTTAGAAACTTCGACTATTCCAAAGTGTCTCGTAAGTCCTTTCGAATTAGGGAGACATGATTTGGCCTAATAGGTATAATACTCTCGTCGCCAAGCGATTAACGGTATTTTACCCTTCCAATTAATACATGTCCTTAATTTGATCGAAACATACGAAACTTTGGCGAGATTGAAAATTGAGGAGCGGAACCAGTCATCAAGGTGTGGATGTCAATCCTGGCTTGACAATTTCGTCCCCAAATTGTGGTTTATTGAACGTATCAAGATATAATCTCGAATCGTCAATAAGGATCCACTAGATTATAAAATGGAACTCCCATCAAGATATGGATATCACTCCTGACTTGATGGTGAATTTCGTGCGAAATAACATGTAAAGCGGATTGAAACTCGTCACCAATGGCGGGAATCACCCCTTATTGATGAGTTATTTCGATTGTGGAACAAGAATATACTCAAAAGCGTGTATTGTGTTTCATGTCTTAGGAAAGACATATTGTAAGTTTTAGGATCAAAAGGGGGAGAAGCATGATAGAAAGAATAACATTTTAGACAAGTATCACAAATGGTTAAGAGTATGGTACTTAAACTATAGACAAGGTCGAACATGACAATTCTACCTAATTCCCTATAGTTATGGCTCTGATACCAATCTGTCACACCCCAACAGATGGCGGAAACATCGGGATGAGACGAAAACTAGATTGCAAGAGGCTTCATAACGCTAATTATGTCAAGTGTTTAATAATTACCTTTTTACATAGTTTAAATCAAATAATACAAAATTTAGATCCCGACACGTAACAAATATAATTTCATTTCATTGATAACGTTTAATACAAGATATTGAAACAAAATACATGTTTGAAACAAATACAATACAATAAGTATTTAAAGTTTAAATGCGTTTCTAGGCAATCCTACTAGATTCCATGCGTCATCAAAATTCCTGCAACATGTATTAAAAGCATAGATCAATACAAAAGTATTGGCGAGCATACAAGTTTGAAATTAATTATAAATATAAAAGTTTGTTTTGATTGTGACAAGTATATATTCAAGTCGAGTCGCATGAATATGTAGACCACTTTCGCATAACAATAGCATATAATCGAATTCCTTAACTAGCATGCATAGTATTCTAAGCATAACGATATCATGAGAATACAAGTCAAAACTAATAAGCATAAACAAACTCAAGCATAATAAGTAGCATGTATAGACGAGTTTAAACTAACACATATAACTCACATAAGAGTAACTGATGGCACATTTGGTATGTGAACACATTTAATTTTGTTTAAAATAAATTTTGTAATTTATACATGTTGCACCCCAAAATGCATTAAAGTGTAAAAAGGGGGTCGAGTATGCTCACATTCTACGAAGCGTCCTTTAGTATTTTGTGGAGAGTCAACAGTCGAAAGATGGAACACCGTGGTCACCTCACATGGCAAACGAGAGTACATAAATATTAGGGGTTGTCGACGCGTTATTAGAATAAATATACGCTTGTTTTTATTTTAAAACATCATTGGCGTCTTGATGTGTTCTTTAGCGTAGCGAATATTTAGTGAATATATATGTGTATATAGTTTGACGTAAACAAGATAATCATTTATATATGATGACGGATAGCATAACATATATATGTGTATATATATATATTTATATATATATATATATATATGTATATATATATTTTTTAGTGAAAAGTGTAACATATATATGTATATATTTATATATTTTGACGAAAAGGTATAATAGATATATGTAGATTTATACATTTATTGACGAAAAATGGGCATAGTTTCCCCTGTTTTAGGACGATCCCGACATCACACATCGCCGTTTAAAATTTCAAAACACAACAATAATTTATCTACAGCATACAAATATTCATATATATATATTTTTTTTGTAAAGTTAAAGCGATGTATAACTATGAAATGTCGGTTCGAGTTCGGCGTTACATTCGAAACTATACATATATATAAATTTTTATCAAATGCTAAAACGTAAATAAACCATAAGTGTACCGGTTCGAATTAGGCTTACGTTAAATATAAAAATAAATAAGACAGCGGCGTTAAAAGTGTACCGTGTCGTGGGTTGATTGAGTTGGACCGATCCGAGTCTGATGTTGGCCAAACTGACCGAACCGAACACGAAACAAAGCTGACTCGTAACTGAACCGCAACCCCGACACAAGACTCGAACCTGCTGACCCGAAGCCAAACAAATCTGTGCCCAAATCTTAACCAACGCTCTCAAATCTGAACCGAGTCAACCTAAAACCTAAACTGGAACCCTTTGAATCTGACCCGAAACCAGAGGCGCACCCGAACTTGAACCAAACACGACCTGAACTGAGACTCGACTTGGACCAAGTTTAACCCGAGACTGGAACCCAAACCTGACGACCTGTTGAACCGATTGATTCATGACCAAACCACTTGAAGCGACACCACTCAGACTGAACCGACTCGACTCAAGGCTCGAACCTGAACGAAACTGAAACTCGTCTGGACCTGAATGGCGTCAACCACCAGTATTGCCGCCGTAAAACGCGGCTAATGCTGCCGTTGTCGCTGCTAACCGCGGCTTCGCCGCCATGTCTGCTCTAGCGTCGCCGCTACCAAAAAGGGTGATGCGGCCGCCGCTGTTACGAGAGAGGGATGGGAGGTGAAGAGTGGCTGGCGTTTTGTCGGTTCTGTTGGGTCCTCGTCTGAGAAGCACCGAGGAGGGGGAGTGAGGTCATGGTCAGTGGTTTGCGGCGGGAGGGGAGGTGAGGGTGTTGTAGATGGGTGCGTGTGGTCGGAATAACGTCCGACGCCGGAGGCCGCCGGAATCGGCTCCGGTCGCCGGTGGTAAGAGATAAGGGAGGGGGGTTTGTGCGGCTCATGTGTCTAGTGAGTGTAGTGTTGTTTTATATAGTTTAGGGTTAGGTTTAGGTTTTGTCTTGGGCCCAAATCCCACGAGTCCGTTTCTTGCGTTTGAGATGGCCTGTTTACGTTTTTAGGATCCAATTTCGCATCCGAACTTTGTTAAATGTCGTAATATTTATTATTATTATTTATTGTTATTATTATAAAAAATATATATAACAATAATAATAATAAATAAATAGATAAACATTAATAATAATGATAATAAATAGATGAATAAATAAATATAGTGAAACGATACGTATTTCCTAAAGGTACGGATTTGCGGAAATACGAGGCGTTACAGCAACGCATGTTCAGTGTTTGGGTCCAGCAGCCGTACCAAGAGTTGTATTATTCAGGGCCGACCTTAGGGGTTGGCGAGCCGCACCCTGTGCGAGGGTCGTTTTTCCCGGGGACCTAAATAGTTATATATATGTGTGTGTACATATATATCATGTGAGGTTCATTGGGAACACTAAAAAAGTGGGGAACCGAGAAACACTCTTAAAAATTCAACTTAACATGTTAAAAATCAATTTTTTTTAATTTTTTCGATGTTTTTCCTTATAAGTATTTGTAAAAGCATTTTTAAAAAAAATCAAAAACTAAAAATATAAAAAAAAAATAAGAGTTCAGGATCCGACAGTTCTAGACGAAAGTTTGGGTAAAAAAATAGAACTAATTCAGTAGAATGTTATTAAGAAAACAGTAGAAGCAGCGGAAGTCATATGTTTCATTCATACCGAAAGAGTATACTCTTGTCAAGCTGGCGAAATTTTGAAGAAATTTTGGCAACGTTTCCCCTTTAGGAACTTCAAAAATTAACCGAACTGAGCATTTTACTTGAAGCGAACTGAGCATTTTACTTCGTACGAAGTGACATTTATACGCCTCTCATGTTCGCAGTTACTTCGCACGAAGTGACATTTATACCCCTCTCACGTTCGCAGTTAAGTCGTGTGTATGTATCTAATCTATATAAAATTAAACGCACGCTCTATCTAGTCTATTCACATACTAACGGAAATAACCAACAAAAAACATTTAAAAATAGGTTTAATTTTTTTTTTACAAAAATATTTTTTATTGGAATAGTTTCTACCCATTTTTATAAGGAAATACACATAAAAAATTTAGAAAAAATTTGGTTTTTAACATGTTAAGTTAATTTTATAAGTTATATTTTTTAACTGTTTTTTAAACATTTTTTTATTTTTTTATTAAAAATGTTTCTACATGTACGTATAAGAAAAAGCGTCGAAAAAAATTTAGAAAAAAAATTAATTTTTAACAGTTAAGTTGAATTTTTAAAAGTGTTCCCCAATAAACTCTCCATATATATATATTATATATATATATATTATATATATATATATATATATATATATATAAACTCTCCCTATATATATATATATGTGTGTGTGTGTGTGTGTAGAGGTTCATGTGAGAAAATTTAAAAGGGTGAGAAAAAAAAGAAAGATTATGGAGGTGACATGTGTCTCTTTTTATTTTGGTAGTTTAAGGGTATAAGTGTAATTTAACAAATAAAATCTAATTATGGAATGAATATATGCAACCGATTTTTGGCAGTTATTGTAGGGATTTTTGAATTTGAAATAACACTCTAACTCATGAAAAACAACACATCATGTATATTGAAGGCATACATCTTATAAAGTACAGAAATATAACTCATAAAAACACCCTAACTCATAAAAACACCACAGCATGTATATTGAAGGCATACATTTATAAAGAACAGAAATATAACAAAAATAACATCATAACTCATGAAAACACCACAACAGTTATATTGAAGGCACACATCTTATAAAGAACACCCTAACATTGAATATAACAGAAATAACACCCTAATATAACACCAGTCAACACTTTAATCAGAATCAAAACAGAAATAACACCATAAATATATAAAAACAGAAATAACTCTACATAAGTATATAAGTATGGTACTCATATTAAAGATAAAAAAATACTTGTTATTATGGTGTATTTTTTTTAAAAAGAGTTACGTATAAAAAGTTATTGATGTTAAAAAAAGAGGGAACTTTGCATGTGTATTAATGTTAATTTCTTAATTTAAAAATATTAAATTACCTTTATACCCTTAATCTAAAAAATTAGTTAGTTTAATAGTCAACATTATTTACAGAATTGCCACTATGATCTCAACCATTAGATTATATATCTAATGGTTTAGATTTATTCTTATCTTTCTCACACTTTTAATTTTTTCTCACAATAACCTCACCCTATATATATAAGGAGAGAATCATTAGAAAACTATATATATATATGAAAAAACTAAAAAAACTAACTAAAAAAAGCCTAAAACATGCCAATTTTTTTTACAATTTTTTTTATAAAAATTCGCTACTTATCATGTGTAAAAAGAAAACTTAAAAAAAACTTTAACAAAAAAACGTTTACTGCACTACGTATGTGTATTATATTTAAAGTTAGCATTTGAGTTTAGTTTATCTTTTAGTTAAGTTTTTTAGATACCAGCTTCGAAAATTTTCAGATATTTCGGATATCCGATATCCGAAATATTAAAATCGTTATTTTTTTAATATTTATTATAACTAAATATATATACCCTGTTCTAGAAACATTCACCCATTTTGCCTTCAAGTTTCCACCCCTATACGCGCGACCTACCCCACTCCATCAATCCGGTTGCTGACGGCGACCTCCGACGGGTAACCTCCGACCGGCAAGTTCAACCGGTGACCTGCAATCTTCTTCGATCGCGAATCGTCACCCTACTCCTTCGATTTGATTCAGTTGCAATAATAAGTTATAGATCTGGAATATTTCCTTTGTTTTCATGGCAGAAGGCTCCTCGTGTTCTTTGCACATTCATATGTTTGTTCTATTATATTATTGGTTCATTTTCCATGTATAATTAAATCTGGTAATTGGTTCATTTTCCATGTAGACGTAGATCTGGTAACTCATTATGAAATGCTTTAAATGATGTTTAATGGACTCATATCGGTTGATTTGGCATGTCGAAAGAGATGCTTTCACAAGTGGAGATGATGTTTAGTTTTCAAGATTTTTGGATATCCGATTCAATATCCGAAACCGTATCCGAAATTTCGGATACGGATTCGGATAGTGAAATGAACTATCTGAAATTTTTAGATATCCGGTTTTGAACACCCCTAGGTGGGGTTTAGGTTGTTTGGGCCGGGATGGGTTAGGTGGTTTAGACTTTTCTGTATTAATGCACATGTACAGTACAAATTTTCTTAAAATTTTTTTATATATTATTTATAGCGATTTTTAATAAAAAAAAATTGTGTTTTTAGGTATTTTTTATTTTTTTTATTTTCTCATTTAAAGTAATTTTTTCATGATCTATATAGGAGATGGATTATGAAAAAATAATTTAAATGTGAAAACCAAAAAAATTAACTAAAAAAACCTAAATTTTTATTTTAATTTTTTTATTATAAAACGCTATAAATAATATATAAAAATATTTCAAAAAAATTGTGCTTCACATGTGAAGAGGGGCAAATTGGAAATACATATATATATACATATATAATACACATATAATGCACATGTGCAGTACAAGTTTTTTTTTTTTTTTGAAAAAAAGTTTTTTATACTTAATAAGTAGCGAATTTTTATAAAAAAAAATTGTAAAAACATTGGCATGATTTTTAGGCTTTTTTAGTTAGTTTTTTAGTTTTCATACATATATGTAGTTCTCTTATCATCCAATTAAAAACCCATAATTAGTGAGAAAACTTGAAAACTTTTTCTTAATGAAGGGAAGATGGTTTTAGTGAAGAGGGGCAAAATTGGATATATATATATATATAATATATATATATATGTTATTATTTTATTTTAGAAAACATACACTGTAAGATAACAAATTTTCTTATCTTTTATTCGAGCATATTTTTTCGAAAATAAAAATTAAGATGACATCATTTTTTCAATGCTATTATTGTAGCATTGCACATGCAATACTACTTAGCCTTAGGGTTTATGTTTGGGTTTTGTTTAACGTTTAGGGTGAGAGGATTTAGGTTTTTGGGGGATGGGTGTGGGGTGTTTAGGTTTTTGGGGAGTGGGAGGTTGGCCGGTTTAGATTTTTCGTAGTATTGTACATGTGTAATACGGATTATTTTTTTTACAATTTTTTTATATTTTAAAATGATAGAATTACAGCCACAAGATGTTTAAAAATTGGGGTGTTTTTTGAGTTTTTTATGAGTTTTGGAGTTCTCACAATAATAGGAGTTTTCTCTTGAACCCTCTCTGGAGGGGTATGGTCCCAAAAACTATGTGTCTGCGCAAGAAACCATACCCCCGTAATGAACAGATCACTAGAATAATCTTGCGCGCAATGCGCAACGCTACGTCATTCTTAAAACTAGCAGGTCACACAACGAACCTTGCGCACTCTACGTAACGATAAGTTAGACCTAGAAGCGCAGGCCCCTTGATCCTGTGCTGATAGACAAACCTTACACGCAACGCGCAACGGTACCACACAACTTCAATACTAGCAGGTCGCACAACGAACCTTGCATACTTGGCGAAACGACAAGTTAGACCTGGAAGCGCATGTCCCTTAACCCTGCGCGGATCAAATAACCTTCTAGCCGCGAAGTCCTAAAACCTTACACAAGGCCAAGACCAACATGAGAGCACTCATAGTCTTGAGAACAAAAGGACTTAATCCTTACAACTCTGCGCTAGCCAGAAAGCACTGAAATCCACGTGGAAGGGAAAAGCGCAAAGAGGCGTTGATTGCATACAAGGGTACAAAGTGGCAGAGCTGTGACCCAATAGCCGCTCGGCAGGTTGTGTCAGACTGCGTCGCATGAGCAGTAATGCAGAGGAAAGACTGTACACCAACCAAACTCACGCCAGTGACTGTCATACAATCTCCACTTTCGGCTGATGATAGGACTGACATCAGGGACAACTGCCATGCCACGTGGCTCCATTCACCATGCGACAAAGCGCACCTCCTGCCAGAGATCATTAATAATCGATGCATAGGAGACAGAACGGATATCCCTGGTCGTCTGGGCCAGGCCCAAGGCCCACCAGCCCATCTCCTATACACCTATCTTCGGCTATAAAATAAGGATTAGACCATAAGGGAAAACCATCTAAAAAATCCAAGCTTACTTATTGCATGCTACTTTGAGCTTACTCGCTTATTGCTTGCAATTGCAAATACTTATTCTCACGCCGGAGTGTGGTTACAGAGAAAACTCTCCCCCTTTCTTTCGTGACGAGGCTACTGGCGTTGCTAGTTTTGCAGATAGTTTGAAGTGAGATCACCCAGAAGAACAAACGAGAGACGACCCTTTTATGCAGAGGCATTAGGCTTAACCCAAATATCTCCAGATATCCCTGTGGTTAACCAGTGTTTCTTCACTCTCCTATATATATATATATATATATATATATATATATATATATATACATAGGCTTTGGTTCAATTAAAAATCAAGACGAGTTGTAAGAACCATGAGAACTTCTACTTCTCATGCGACTTAGGCCACAATTTTTTGCACAATCGTAGATGAAAATATTATAAACACATCTATAAAACAAACAAAAAACATTGTCGAGTCGGTAGTTAAACCTGATATAAGTTTTGTTTACGTCTGATTTAAATTTAGTTTTACACTTGATGCGATTAAATTTTTTTTACACCTGATGTAAATTTTTGCATGGCGATATTTTTTTATTTTTTTTCTGAAACAAGTGATTTTTTATGTTTTTTGAGAAAAAAATCTTTAGGAAAAACCTTTTGTAATGCCTAGTTCTCATGGTTTTCACAACTCAAGTGGTTCTCAATTTACCCTTGCCCTATATATACACACACTAGTAAAAATAAGAACACGAAAAACTTATTGGGCCCTATCTAAGAATTTAGATCTTTAAAACTTATTGGGCTATCCAATTTTTGACTTTTTCTCTCCTTACAAATAGGAGCAACGTCCACTTCTTCATCGGCAAGTTCTCTTCGCCGGCAACCTAACGTTTTTTTGCAGGCATCAATGGTTAGCCTTTTTCGTTCAGCAGTTCAGTCGACCTCCAACCACCAATAACCCACCCAGGTAACACCCTGGTGACACCGTTACTCTCTCGCCCAACAATCTTTGTCTTGCGTCTCTATCTCCCGACGTCCCTGTCTCTCTTATCTTTTACACTTTTCTGAATTCCTACCGTATATACTCACAAACACCAATTGACTCCACAAACACCTTATTTAGGGTGTCGTCTCAGAACTAATTGGTTATTTTGCGGGAGACCACAAACAACACATTTGCCTCTTTTCCGCTGAAGCCGACAACTGCTTACCTACTGAAATGGTTGACAAAAGTAGCCCCGGAGATCAAATGATCACATCGGGGGTCATTTTTCAGCGACTTTGGACTTGTTCATATTAAGGAGCAGTAATTTTCAGATTTGGTAACCCGTAATAGCAGTGTAAGTTGCCATGAGTGGTTTTGTTCTACAAAAATAGCGTTGTAATTTATATTTCTTTCTCTAATGTCACATCTAAGTTGCTAGTGTATTCAATATACCTTGAGACCACATTGAGCATGCTTGTATTATCACGTTCATTATGCTTGTGTGTTTATTTGCTCACCGTATTGTTTATGGAGTGTTTGTGTGATTGTGTGATTAGTTGCTACCATAGACGGCATGGGTCATGATTATTCCTTAAGACCATGTTCGGGGACGAGGGGTGCATGTAAAGGGAAAGAAAGAGGGTTTTAGTATGCGTTTAGCCTTTTGGAATGTAGGAAGCCTAACTGGTAGGTTTTTGAATGTGGTAGACGTACCTAAAAGTCGTAGGATACATATAGTGTACCTTCAAGAGACTAGCTAGAAGAGACATATAGGGGCCGAGTGCAATGGGCACGCGTTGTGGTACTTGGGTTCAGATGAAGCAAAGAATGGGGTGGGTTTTCTAGTGCCTAAAGAATTGCATAATAATGTGTAGAGTTGCTAAGACACAATGAAAGGATTATGGTGTTGAAGCTAGTACTAGGCGTAGAGGTAGTGATAGTGGTTTGCGCTTACGCACCAAAAGTAGGTTTAGGGGATAATGAGGTTGGGATTGTCTAGATTTAGTATTGAGGACTATACCTGAGGGGAAAGAATTTGTATAGTAGGCGATTTTAATGGTCACATTGGTAAGAATAGTGATGGCTTTTAGGTGGTTCATGGGGGTCATGGTTTTGGTGATAAGAATGACCGTGGTATGGATCTTTTAGACTTTTAGTGGCCCAAGACCTAGGTATTCTAAACTCGTTCTTTAAAAAAGATATTCACAATTGATTACTTTTAGCAGCGGGGGACGTCACACACAAATTGGCTATCTTTTGATGAGGAGAGGAGATTGACAAGGGTGGAGGGATTGCAAGGTTATACCAAGGAAGGCAACGGTGACTCAACCCCATTTATTGGTAGCAGATATAGCCATGTGAGAAAAGTTGATCGAGGGGGAGAGGAAGTTACAACCAAAGATCCGATAGGTAAATTTAAAGGGCGACAAGATTGCAGTGTTTAGAAAGAGGGTCATTTCGATGACACCGAATTGAGTGTGTGAGGACACAAACCAAGTGTGGGAGGATATGGCGACTACCAATCTTCATGCGGCGAATGAGACTTTAGGGGTCACAACAGGTAAGGAAACTTGACATAAGAAGTCATAATGGTGGAGTGAAGATGTACAAACCAAAATAAGAAAGAAACAACAGAGTTTTAGGGATCTTCTGAGGTGCACAAATGAGGAGGAACGTGTGAGATTGAGGGAGAGATACAAAATAGCCAAGAGGGAGGCAAAAAAGGTTGTGACCGAGGTAAAGAATACAACCTATAAGCGGATGTATGAACGCTTAGAAGCAAAGAAAGGGGAGCATGACATGTTCAAAATTGCAAAGGCGATGGAGTGTAGGAGGCAAGATCAAGGAGTAGTGAAGTTCATAAAGGGAGAGGATAGACGAGTTTTAGTCAAGGAACATGACATTAAGTTAAGATGGCAAACTTATTTCCAAGATCTTTTCAATGGCGAGAGAGCTAACCAGCGAGAAATCAGAAATCACACTACTCAAGGGCGACAACAAAATAATTACTATTGTTGATGCATCAGTCAGGGAGACGTGAGCATAGCACTCAGGAAGATGAGAAGGGGTAAGCCAATTAGTCTGGACAACATACCGATTGAAGTGTGGAAGTGTTTAGGAGAGGAAGGAGTTCGATGGCTAACTAATTTCTTCAATCTATATTTAAATATGGAAAAATGACTGATCAATGGAGAAGTAGTGTTGTAGTGCTTTTATATAAGAACAAAGGGGACGCCCAACGTTGTGGGAATTAAAGAGGGATTAAGTTGCTAGAGCATACTATGTGTGACAACCGAGAATTTTCAGGTTAACTTCGTTATCTTTAACATTATCGAAAACATTCGTTATTGCATTTCACTTGATGTTAGTTGGTTAAGTGTGTCAGTTAGTACATGAACAAACACATAAAAGTATTTCGGTGAGTTAACCAAATTACCGAACCACACACGAGTCTGACCCCGAACGTTGGTGAAACATGGATATAGTGTTGAAAATATTGAAATATTAATGTAATTGTGTGGAATTATATGTTATTTGACTATATGGATTAATTGTCAGTTGTTTCTCGTAATTGCGTAGCAATGTGCGTTTTTTGTGTGATCTAGAGTTTATAAAATTATTTTTTCTGAGCAAACTAGCAGGTTTTTATTTTTATAGAATTGGGCTATTAATTTTAGTAGAGAATTGATTTGGTGGGCTCGTATTAGTTAAAAGGTTCATCAAAAGTTTCAAAACCCACCAAAGTCCACCCTTGATTTCTAAAGATTTTATAAAAAAAACAAATTAAAACCCAACCCTATCCCTCCCAACCCACGACGACAGCCCCCACCCACAACCATTCTTGAAATTTGTGCCCCAAGTTCACCATTCCATCTTGATTTGTTGCTTGGTTTTTGCAATTGTGACTCCCTTGATCGATTCCAACATCCTATAACACTTACAAGTAAGCTTCTTGATCAATTTTTATGTTTTTTTCATGATTTTCAAGTTTTGGTCAAAAACCCTAGTTTAACCAAACTCAATTTAATCAAACTTGTTCATGTCTAGTGTTTGTCTAGGATTATAGGAGTGTGTTGAATGATTTTTGCATGGATTGAAAACCCTAGATTCTTAGTTGTTCATACCTTACCATAATAGGAAACTTTGATGATTTCAATTCTTATATATGCATGTATAGGATTGTTAAAATTACACTACATTTCTGTTTAATATCTTGTTTATTTAATTTTTTTATTAATATAACTTGTTTTTGTTAATATGTGTTGGGCTGGATGGACACTTGAGAGTTGCTTGAAGCTGGGTACCGGGTGGATTGCTAGTAGGTGGGTATCTGGTTCGTGGGCTCACAAAAGTTGAAAAGATATATGGGCCTATTTGATACTGGTGGTTGTAACAACTTGCAACAACATCACCTGGTTAAAAGACTAACATTTGGGTCTTCATCATTATTCACTTAGATATTTTCATAGTGTGTTCTCGTTTCTCTTTAAGCGATTTAGGGTTTTCTGTTTGTAAAGTTTTGATTCGCCTAGAATCAAAACTTAGTTGTGAGGATTTCTTATATTTCGTATGAGTATTGTGTTAATAATCTTAGAGAGTGAGAGTTGTGTTAGATTTGTTCTTTGTAATCACTCAGAGTATTTAAGGTTAATACAATCAGTGGTTTGGGTATTCTGAGTTGATTTGTCATTTGATGATTTGATATCATTGTTGTTACATGGTATTAGAGCTCCCTGAGCTCTTGGGATTATTATCGCGTTGTGTATCTAGGGTTAGATCTGAACCAAATCTTTGTAGATCCAAGTAGATCTTGGAAGTCTTTGTAGTGATTTGATCTGCTGATTTCAAATCTTGTGTTATCTGAGTTCTTGGGGTGTGTGCACGGTATAGAAGATTTGTAGTTCTTAGAGCTTATTAAAGTAGTTCTTATTGGTCTTTGTAATCCTAAAAGGTTACAACGCAAACTGATAGAATCTTGCGACTGATTCTTCTAATAAAAAACTTGTAGCCCTAAGTAAAGGCTGCAAGTCTGATCTGCTTAGAGTTATACGCACCCCCGGGTGAGATCGTTCCTTTCCTTTTTTTCCTTTCTTGTTACATTGCATTGTTGTGTTCAGGCATGCTCTATTGCCGGGTTACTGTCACACCCCGATTTCTGGTGGGCCCAGACGATGGGTTTATGCATGACGATTGATAACAGTTTCACAATTGGCATCGGAAGATAGGATAATAAAATATTAAATATAAAAGACTAAAATATATTTATTAAATTTGTAACAAGTTGTTCGGTATAAAAGTCTCACAAGGTAGGATCAAATAAAATAGACTTTGGACATCATAGGTCTTAAGCCATGGAGCCACAAATTGCAAAGCGTTTCTTGGCCAAACCATATCCAGCCTACTATCAAGGTTCGTTACCTTTGATACAACTATTAAAACCATCCTTTTTGATGTTGAAAGTGGTATTTCATTATTTTCTTTTATTATAAATGTTCAACATGACTAGTGGTTGGATCCTTGTTTGTCACATGCCTCACGGTAAAATCCCGCTAGTGGAATTTGAGGGTATGACACTATTAAACTATGCAAAGGGGTAGATGAGACTAGAATAAGAAACAGACTTAGATTATGGTAACCAATTTGGTTTCATGCCATGGCAGTCGACTACGGAAGCGATACACATTCTAAGGAGATTGATGGAAAAGTATAGAGAGAATAAGCGAGATTTGCATATGGTGTTCATAGACCTGGAAAAGGCATACGACAGTATCCCGCATAAACTGATTTAGGATTGTTTAGAAGATAGGGTTTTCGAGGAAGTACATAGATATTATTATGGACATGTATGGTAGGACCGAAACTGATGTTCGGGCACCAGTAGGGGATACTAATTCCTTTTCTGTGGAGGTAGGACTTCATCAAGGGTCTGCATTGAGCCCATTTCTTTTTACGCTTGTTCTGGATTAGTTGTCTAAGTCGATACATGAGGCAGTATCGTGTTCTTTGAGGATGATATTGTGTTAGTTGCGGAGAATAGAAAAAGCCTTAATGTGAAGGTTAGGAAATGGAGAGCAGTATTAGAGGTCAAGGGTTTGAAAATTAGTCGCTCTAAGACGGAGTACTTTTCCTATGATTTTAGCAAAGCAGGGGATGATGATAACATGCAGATCACCATTGAAGGTCAAGTGGTTCCAAAGGTAACTAAGTTTAAGTATTTAGGATCTTTGTACAAAGAATTGGAAAGATAGATAGAGATGTAGCCCACCGCATCCAGACTGATTGATGTAGGTGGAGAGTAATCATTGGGGTATTGTGTGATAGGAGGTTCCCAACTAAATTAAAGGGCAAATTTTATAGCGTTACAGTTAGACCTGCTATGTTGTATGGGATAGAATGTTGGGCTATCAAGAAGACACATGCACGCAAGATGGAGGTATCAGAAATAAGATGCTTAGGTGGATGTTTGGGAACACAAAGTTAGACCAGATAAGAAATGAGGTTTTTAGGGAAATGTTAAGAGTGGCTAGCATTTCGGACAAGATTATGGAGGGGAGATTGAGATGGTTTGGTCATGTGAGGAGGAGGCAAACGACAACATGGTAGACCCAATTTAGGAAGAGCGTATTAGGAAGGATTTGCTAGAGTTGCACCTCTTTAAGGACATGGTCCAAGATAGGAGGCCTTGGACGCATAGGATTATGGTTAAGAACTTTTGGGTGAGGGTACAGACGTGTCTTAGTTTTGGGATGGGGGCCTATGTTTCCACGCACCTTAGTTGTACTTTGTGTGTCTATGTGTTGGATATCTTGTTACATCTGTGTCGATTTTACCATGCTACGTTTTCTCCATTCATTATGTTATTGGTAGCTCTTTGTTTCCTATATATTTAGTTTTGTTTGTTTGCCTGCTATTTATATGGAGCTGAGGGTCTATCTGGAAACAACCTCTTTATCCTTAGGGATTGAGGTAATGTTTGCCTACATCCCACTCTCCTTAGACCCTACAGTGGCTTTGCTATCTGTGGGATTTTACTAGGTATGATTGATTAATTGATTTTTTTATGAACGGTGACTTTCTTTTTGAGTGACCCTATGTCACACCACCTAAACAGCGGCCCTAGCCAAGATCTGCCCAGACTACGTTGTCTTAACCGGGCCGTACTGGGTTGGTAAGACTTGGTTACGGCGTTCCCCTGGAAACCGTACTGCCTCCACACGCGTTGCCTCGCTGAAGTAACAACTGGATGAAAACTGGGGTGCGACTTAGGATCGAACCCCCCTCGGTGGGTTTGTCACCATCATTGCCCAACCACTGAGCATAAGCCCAGGTTATATCCACCCCAATATGATACAAGTGGGAATTGAACTTGAGTCTCTATTGAAAAACCCAAGTCTCCTATCACTAGACCACAAATGGGGGGATGTGATCAATTATTTTGATCAATAATTGATAAACCAAACTTATTGGGCCATTTACAATCCATAAATCATAATAGAAAAAGTTATCCAAAAAAGTCTCTTAAATCAAAAAAGTATACAAAGACAATGGATCGTAATATACTACCCAATATTGAGCTAAATATAACACAATGTCGAGAAACATAACACAACGTCGAGGAAAAAGACACAATGAGACGCAAAAAAAGACACGTTGATGCAAATATAGAAAAGACACAATGATATAAACAAAAATTTCTAAAATCTACAAGCTATAAATCCAAAATTGAAAACATAAAATCTCATATCGTAGAGTTCAATGAGCTAATTCTAATGCCGCTTAAATGAGTCAATCGGAGTTTGTTTGCTACCCTTCTTAAGACTTCGTATATTTAGGAGACTTTATATTTGATCTTACATCAATCCTAATAATCTAATCTAAATAATAATAAAACAATGAAAAAAGGAAACAGAACACACTCAGGGACGACTAATCTATAAATCCTATGTTTATTTTTATAATGTGAACTTGTTTAAAAAATAATTTATATAACTGGCTAGGTATAAGGGCCATTTTTTTTCTCATACGATATCCTTAAACTGTCAGGGACAACTCTCGTATTATTCTAAAGTTGGAAAAACATATGTGTAGATTTAATTCACCAAGTCTGTTATGCTTGATTTTTCGTATCAGCTTTTACATACAAAGACTTTTAATACTTATTTATAAGTATTCAGTATTAAATCATCATTAAATTAATCTTCATCTATTAGAATGAGACCTAGTACTTGGGCATGAGTCAAAAAATTCTGACAAACATAAGAACACAATAATGCTCTACTTTGAGAATGTATAACCAACAACGAGTATGAAAACCCATCAACTCGAAGAAGTAGTTCATGATGAGAAATAAGAACAATTTGTGGAGGAGAAGTTTAAGCGCGGCACAGTTAACACAAAAGGGCATGGGTTGAGTAACGGCTTGGTCTTGATTTTATCACTTACATAGTAGAAAGTGAAACTAAAACATACTAAGAAGAAGTTACTTCTACAAAGAATAATAATAATAGTGTAAGCCCTAGGTGTCTGCAAATGAGCACATGATGCTCAAATCCACTCTTAGGTGTTTGAACACGACTTAAAGGATACCACTAGTAGGATAAAATTAGTCATTAGGTCACTTGTATATGAATTGTGCTCAAAGAATAGCACTATTTGAATTCAAGCTCACAAATATGTGTTGAATCATCATTTAGCAAGGAATAGTCATTTGGAAGCTTAATTGGCTAAGGTGTTCCACGTAGAGCTTCAAAAATTATCTATACACATTTTCCATCTGGCCTTGGTTTTGGGCCTACTGTGCTTAACTTGGTATGAAACATGCTATTTCTAGTTAGAGGTTCACAAAAAACCCGAACTCGAAAAAAAAAACTGAACCCGAGTATTAGAAAAGGCAGGTTTTTTAAATGTGAACCCGAACCCGGGTTTTTCGTACCCGGGTTTTCAGCGTTCCTGGGTTTCCATAAAACCCGTACCCAGGTTTTCGTAATACTCGGATCCCTCGTGTACAACAGCTATTTTTTAACGCTTAGAGCTTGTATGAGGTTTTTTTGGGCAGAATTCAAGGCATACAATATGTATAAATGAAGGTTTCCATTATATTTCTATTTTTTACGTCAAAAAAATGAATCGAAAAACCCGATCTATACCCGAACCCGAATCATACCCGACCAACACCCGAACCCTACCCGGACCCGGAAATAGAGTATTCTAATACCTGGGTATTGAAAATCCGAACCCGAACCCTACCTGAACCCGGGTACACAGGGTATAGATTTTTTGGCCAATACCTGGACCCAAACCCAACCCATGTGTGGTCAATACCCGAAAAATCAAAACCGGTCATACCCGTACTCAGGTATATACCTGAGCCCATGTATTAAAAAACCCGGTTTATGCATCTCTACTTCTAGTTGATATGTGCTATATATGGTACATCAATGACCAATGTGTTGGTAAGAGCATGCAGGTTGTTTGGACCTTGAAATATTAATTTACACTTAAAGGTCCTTGAGTACTTGGTCCTTACAAATGAAACTAAGATTCTTGATATTTACATTATTGTCATTGAGGACTCAGGTAAACATCTGTACAGGCTTTTCTGTCTGCGCCACGCAAACCACGCGCAGACATTGACATCTGCAGATTGTTTTTTCGAATACTTTTCATTATAAAAACGTTTGCGCGAGTTCTTCTTGGTGCAGACTTGGTCGAGCCACTTCTAAGATCTTCTAAGGTCTGCAAAGTGTCAAACACTACCACCCACCACCGTCCACCACCACTACCACCCACTGTCCACATCCACCACTACTAGTTTATATTAGAAGTCTACATACATTAAAAAAACAAACAATCTTCTTCTTGCAAACTGCAGAGGTTTGGTCCACCTATTTTTCTATAGATGTCTGCAGATGTGGTACGCAGACTGCAAACATTTACTTCTTAAAAAACAAACAGCGCCTTAGTTTCTCACGAGAATAAATCGAAAGCATGATATGCACCAAGTTGAGGACGTGTTTTTTATGAGTTGAAATTGAGAACGCGTGATCACCAAATTGAGGACTTGTTCCCCGTGAAATTTGTGGGCTTGATTATTTATCCTAAAGATTGTTTTTGGGACTATGATTCTCACTAAAATTTACTTGAAAGCCATGTTTGAATTTAGACTTTTGAGAATATAGGTTTTCACCAACTTGACATTAATAAAGAAAACTTCTCTCAATGTAAATAGATTGGTTTGTAGTATGGGTTCATTATGTGTATATCGTGCAAGTAGTTGGACAACAATACCAAACTTTCAGTCAATATTTTGGCCCTGCTTTTGGGCCTAATAAAGTGTTTTTGGTGTAAAGTTTTAGATGAAACGCCAAAGAAGGTTAAAAGAGAATAACAAGCCTCATGATAGAACGAACATGATAATATAGCTTAATCATTTTGATGTTTATATTGACGGTTTATTAAGCACACTTTAGTCAAAACTTGCACCTCGTTGTAATGTAGATACAGTTTGAATATCTATTATTGAACTGATTATGGCCATACTGGTAAGATAAGCAGTCAACCGGCCAATGTCGTAGTCTGGTCCGCTTCAGTTTTCAACACGAAAACCAAGATATTGTGACACCTACAAAAGAATTCCTGGAGTTATATTTCCACATATTACATGCCTGTATCCTTAAGACTGCAGACTAGTGTAGCTATGGATTTTGACTAAAGATTAAAAACGGATTGCAACACCACAATTTAGGTGCGTACTTTGTTTGGCACCATTCTAAGCAGCATCAAGAATTACAAGAACGACATACAGAAAAAAAAACAAAAAAAAAAAGCAAACACACTTTCTTTTAATATATTAGCTACTAAAATCCAAAACTGTCACATATATAACATTAAACAAAAAAAAAAACAATTGCATCTTAAGTAGATTTCTTGGCTATGAGTGACTATCCAGTTTAAAAGCTACAAACCATTTGTTATCAAACACTGGCTCTTGTGAGTTCAACTTGTGCTACCGCCGTGTTGATAGCATCAATGACATTCATTTTCCCACCAATTGCAGCTTCATCCACAGGCGTCTGTTCATGTCTACGCAACAAAACAAATCCAATCATATGAGTTCAGCATATGCACATCTTTGAAAAAGGGTAAATATGATGACAAGATCAGATGTGACATACCGGTTTAATCTTGATACATCTGCTCCAGCTATAATCAATATCTTAACAACCTATGAGTGTGCAAAATGTTAATTGGTTGAAACTAATTACTATTACAACAAAAGGGTGATTAAAAAAACAAATGATGTTACCTCGACGTGTCCATTTAAGCAGGCCCAATGAAGAGGGGTGTTATTCTCAACATTACAAGCGTTCACATCCTGCGGTTGAAATTGATTCATGGATTTTGTTGTAATGTAAACTAGATTCAGAATTTGCATTTAGAAGTAGGTAACGGGTTAAAGTGGGTATTTTTTGTGCTAGACGAAACGGGTCGGGTTGGGCTGCCCCACAAGACTTTTTGTCCAAAAATTTTAATTTTTTTATTGATAATTAGGGTGCCAAATATGATTATGAAGTGTATTGTTTTAATAATAAAAGAAATTCAAATAAGAAGAATTAGCCATCCAAGCCTTGAAAAACGGTTTTGGGTCTAGTAACTTCAAACAAAAAACTGGAATGAAAGATATTTGAAAATTTAATACATCCTGGACTCTCACAAAAATATGATCTATGAACTGAAAATTAGTTATTAAAATTGATATGTACAAAGAAGAATATTTATTTATTTATTTTTATATAAAAACTGATGTAGATAAGCCTTATGTTTTGTTTCACTATGACTTATCTCAATCTCCTAAATTACAACAAGAATAAACTTCTCTTAATTGCAATTCTTTTCTACATCATTTAACTTTAGAAAAATCGAGTTTAATGGCTCCCTGATAAAATCTTTGGTTTTAACTGCACAATCAAGGGATTGACTACTCTTAGAACAAAATAATAACATAATCAAATTCTAGTTTTTTGAAAAATCAAATATATAGAAAAGGTAAATACACAATATATATTAACTCTTGTTTTGTAAGGAACAAGTAGTGAATGTGAAGGATTAATGAGCCTGAAACTTTTTTTCTTACAATCAAAATCATTTGACTTTTTAAATTATGGTATTCCATGTATTTATTACTGGATGAGCCTGAAACTTTCTTTTACAATCAAAATCATTTTGACTTTTTAAATTATGGTATTTCATGTATTTATTATTGGTTAAAAAAAGTTGGCAGATGTATTTAAAATTAAGGGTCATGTAACTTATTTCTGTTATGACCTTATGACCTAGTTGTGTTATGAAACTATACCTGGCAAAACGGGTGATGCAGGGTAATGGGTCACAATGGGTTCAGGTCAGAATGGGCTACTCTAAAAAAGTGTTATTTTTGGTTCGGGTCAAAACAGGTTTTGACTAAATGAGTGCCGGTCAGAACGGGTTGTGACAAATAACGAAAATATGTGACAGAAAGAAGAATCATATTCGCTATTATAAACTATCATGCATTTATCTCATGGGTTGGTTCCCTTACGGCGTTATTGCTGACTAGATAGTTAACTATGTCGACATTTCCATTTGCTGAAGCCATATGAAGTGCTACAAAACAGATAACCAAAGAGCAGAGTGATGCATGTGATTGGCAGACAAAATGATTAAACTATAACCAACATGAACATCAAAGGTGAGATTAATTTACCTGTTCGGCCTTGGGCATCCTTGGAATCAAGAGAAACCCCAATGGCAGCTAAGTTTTTCACATCTTCAATATCATTATATCTAGCAGCCTACACCATAACAGAAAGCAGCATAATATAGGATTAACATAATAATAATAATAATTCAGAAGGCAAATCAGAGGGTGAATCACAAATGTTTGCTACAGAAAAGCAATTTGGATTTTAACAATCCAACGTATGACCTGTTAGCCGATCGATAATAATCCATACCTGCAAATGACAGCCCAAACTTAGAAAACAAATATACACAAAGTGAGAGGGTGTCTCTCTTCCCTATGGTTATACCCCTTTGAATAATGTTGGACACATAACTTAGAAAACATATGATCTAAACGTAAGTTTAGTTTAAGGACTTAAACAAAGTGTAAATCTATGCAAGCAGGATTGCCCTTGGCAACAAATATCAAAGTATGGAGTTCGGATTATCAAAATCTAAATTGCCATAGAATACAAAACAACAAAAACTTAAATTAGAGTCAACACACCAATATGCCCTTTTTCTTTATTTTCACTTAGGGTTTTGGATAACTGAATTGAAAACTAATTAGAGATTATGAAAACCGAAATGAGTTCAATTACGACTCCTGAACGAAAAATTAACCTCAAGCAAGGCCTCGACGTATTCGGAATCCGTACAAGTAGGGTTCTGCTCTGCTCCGTTAGCTTCCGCCACCATGCTTCCTTCTTCACACACCGCGCCTGCCTGCCTGTATCTTACACAACAAACAGCCTCAATTTTATTTGTATTTTAGGGCTTCTTTCCCTAGTTTACACATTTTAGGCTTAATTTCATAATTTTAGTTTTATTAAAAAACACTGGGCTCAACATTCAAATTGTACTTTACTAGAAAAAAACTCATATCGGTTTCAATAACGTCTATATATGTTCTGACGTTGTTTAGCCGATATTGAACCACTTCATTTCGTTACCGGTTACACCCACATTGTTTGTGCTTGTATAGGTTAAATTTTGAACATTTTTATATTTAATAGTATCTATGTGTTGTATTATGTTTGTTGATCTTTGTCTAGGGCACAATAAAACTATGTTATAATTCGTGAAGATATAAAAACAAAAGAATCTTAGTATACAAATCAACATTTACAAATAAGACTAGCCAAAGCATAATTCAAGTCCAAGTTTGGTATTAAAATACAAATTTCACTAAAAATTAACTTAAAAAATCATCCTATTTTTAGCATATTGACCATATCTTTTGTTCATTATTAAATATTAAAGATGATTAAAACATGCTTTAGAATAAAATCCTCAGTTTGGATTCAGCTCAAGACTCAAAACACAATGAACATACATAGCTAAATCTTGATTTAGGCTATGAAATTCAAAAATTTGAATTCCTACACATTATAAATATCTTTTAATAAGTTTCTTTACCCTCACTTCATAATACATAACAGAGGATAATACAGGTGTGCACGATTCGGTTCAGTTCAGTTTTTGGGTAAAATTGAAACCGTAAATGAAAGTTCGGTTTTTTAATTTTAAAACCGTTTGGTTTCGTTTTTCGGTTATTTTGGTCTTAGCAACGGTTGGGTTCGGTTTTTTAAACAACTTACGTAAGATTCAAAAACAAAAAAAGAAAATCCATATTTTAATTTTCTTTCTTAAATATTTACTTAAGTTAATATATTTAGTCTTTTTATTTAATATTGTTCACATAATCCTAACCTTCTAATCTATTTTAATGTTTCTTCAAAGTTTCATTAAGACGTTTTCTTTTATAGTACTTTGTAAATCATTTAATTTTTATACTAAATTTTGTTATTTCTAGTAAACAGTTGATAAATCATTTGAATAATGAATTTTAGAATTTTGGTTTTGAATATAATACTCAACAAAACCACAATATTAGTAGCGTAAACTTGGTTCATTCATCGTTATGGGTTTAAGGTCCCTCAACTATGCTTAATGAGGGGCTTATCTCAAAGTTATAACTTACTTTTACAACCCTATAGTTAGATTTAATTACATTTTGATCCATCTTTGTTATGATTTAACACCACACATACCAACATTTCAAAACGGGTACTTTTCATTATAAAACAAGAATTTGAATACTTATATATAGGCCAGATCTTTAGTTTAACTCACTAGATATTAAAGATGACGATTCAAGACTAAGGTTGAACATAATGAACCGATAGTGAGTGCCTAATTGGCCACAGAGACCAAATTTAAGAAATTGGATTATTTGTCGAATCTTCTTCTGAGATTAAAGATCCTGTAGAAAAGGCACAAAGTGTGAGAAGTGCGAGAAATATTATAGAGATGACATGTGTCCTCAATCTAAATTAATTAAAAGGGTAAACAAGTAATTTTCTCGTTGATTCAATTAGTTGATAACCTTCCATAACCGCCACCAGTTATTATAGGAATGCGAATTTGTATTTCTTTTTTTTAAGATCCATTAAGATTCTTGGGTTATCATTCATCAATTATAAAATCTGAAGATTGCAAGAAGGTTTTAGTGTGAAAACAGTTGTTTTTTCTATGCGTTTGGGGTGTTTTATTTCAATTCAATGGAGTCCGATGATGCAGGTACATTTGTGGTGTTTTTTTATAATCGTTATTTTGTCATAGGAATTTCTTATGTTAAGAAGTATCGTGTATGGGTTAATAAGGGGGTTGGGTGTTTTACGTTCATTATCATAAGACGGACGATTGTTTTCTTTTATCTGGTCTTACTCTACAGTTTTTGTTGAATAGATTTCATCAACTTGAATTATAATGTTATATCATGGACACATATTAGTAAATTTGTTTTGATAGTGTCTTATTCCACCAGATACTATTGATTACATTGATAGTGTTTTATTCCACCAGATACTGTTAATTACATTGATAGTGTAATATACTGGGTCAATAGTGTTATATACTAAACAGTTAGTGTTAACTTGATTACTAGTGTTTTATTCCACGTAGAACACTCAATTGATACTGTTAACTTTGCAGTTAGTGTTTTTTAATTGTTTGATAGTGGTATATAATGGTGTTTTATTCTACCAGATATTGTTAATTATAATCATAGTGTAATATATCGGGTCAGTTTGTTATAACACTAAATAGTTGGCGTTAACTTGATAAATGGTGTTTTATTATGAGTAAAACTTTGCTATACACTGAATTGATATTGTTAACTTTGCACATAGTGTTTTATAATTGCTTAACAGTGTTATATAATGGTGTTCATGACAGTGTTTTGTCAGCTGTGGTATCTTCATTCTCTCGAACGACGGTGGCTGATGTTTTTCTCTCAGTAGGCGTTTTCTTCACCTTTTCATGGTTCGGCTCATACACAATTCGATTAGGTTTAGGTATCATTGGCACGTTATGATCTAGGTGTTGCTGGAAAAGTGGGTCGTCTAGCTTTTTGAGCAGTTCATCCAACATGGCGTCATATATAACCTCAATCGGTCGTGAATCTTTTTTTCACAGTTAACATCCTTATGATCATACGCATCCTGCACATATAAGTAGTGTTATATTTGGTTATTGGTAAACGCAGTGTTGTAGTGTTATACAAAGTGTTGTAGGGTTGCACACAGTGCTGCAGTGTTATACATAGTGCTGCAGTGTTATATATAGTATTGTAGTGTTATAAAAGGATTACATGGTGCTATAAATAGTGCTGCAATGTTATATATCGTGATGCAGTGTTATATATAGTGTTGCAGTGTTATAAAAGAATTTCAAAGTAAAGTTGCATACCGCCTGTAACACAATCGACCCTCTATATTCAGCATCCCGCTTGCGGTTCCACGCCTTCGTCATGCGGTTTAAGCATGTTATCATGTAGGTGCACCAATCAAAGCTTATGATATCAATTTTTGGGTCCACGCATCCCAAAAAACGTTGATTAACACTACAGCGGCGCTTGTTTCCCCCATCACACTGTAAAACAAAACCAACCGGTTCAATTCGAACAACCGGCCACTTGAAGTGTCGCATACCATCATGTCCTTCAGTCATACTAGTGACACCTTAGTACAATCATTGAATTGTGACCTCCACTCAGCTACTACAGGGTTGCTGTCTCTCGCTCTAATTTTTTCTACAATCTTTATATCCTTGTTCGGAATTCTGAATATCTTATGGACCAACTCCGGTGTGATCCATACACGGTGTGCGCAAACGTTCAACACCCCAACCTCGTCGTCATAGTTGCTTGCCAACCAATATGCAAGCCGAGTCAATACACCTCGTACATTGTATTTAAGTAAGGAACCAAACCCCATTGCTACCACCTTTGGTTTAGATTGTTAACCAATATCACCAGGTTATCCGGAGACGTCTTTGGTTTAATTTTTGGGCTAGTGAACGACTCATATGGTTTTGAAAGCAACGAGATCGACAGCCTTGTCGATTTCCTCCTAGCTGCTATTGATTTGCTCTTTTACCCTCTGGTGGTTCAGGCATATTGTCAACATCCCCGCGCAACAGGGTGTGATGCGGCAGCTGAAACCAAGATGTACAGTTTCATTATACCACAACGCAATTAAAAAAATAGCATTGTGGTTTTAAAATACTTACTAGTTGGTTTTCTGGAGGGCGGTGGGGACACGAAGTCATCATCATTGTCGGCAGGGTGTGATGCTGCAGCTGGACACGGAAATATACGGGTTTGTTATACTACAATCAAAATTAAAAAAGCTGTTATAGATTAATTGTATGAAAACAATTACTAGGTGTTGGTAGTTTCTTTTCACCGATAACTGCTTTCCCTTTGTCCGCAGGTCGGCCGCTAAGATCCATAGAGCTTGGTGTGTTTTATAATTCTGTATAACACTACAACATTATATATTACACTACACCACCATTCAGCTCTATATTACGCATATAACACTATAAAACTCTTTTTGTAACACTGTAAAACACTACACTTGTAGTTTACATCCTCTGCAACTATGAACAACACTTCATTCAGCATGTACTAGTAACAACAGGCCACAATAAAAACCCTATAGCTAATTACTCCGTTTTTAAAACAATACAAGCATCAACAGAAACTATATACTGACTTAAAAACAAAACCCTATTAAAATACAAACCTGGTTTCGAAATAGTTGTTTTTCGCTTCCGTTTCACACCCAATGTGATGCTTGAATCTTTTTTTTGAATCCATTACACACTCTTTGCCGCTCGATTTTGATATTTTCACTAAAAAAGAACGCTAATGAATGTTATAGAACCCTAGAAATTAAAGGGCGATAGACGATGAATAAGGTTTGTAGATTACGTTTATAACACAAGGTTTTTGAATTCTGATCATCTTCCATGTTTCCGGATTTGTAGAATAAAGATGAACAAGGAACGCTGGAATTTAGGAGAATGATGGGGAGTGTAGTTTGTGTAGGATACGGTTATCTTATTTGAAACATATAAAAAAGACACTATTACCCTTACAATTGACAAAATAGTCCAAATAATTAAAACACAAATTACAATTTGGTCTCTATTGATCTCAACCATTGTTTAAAACACTTTTTACACTTCTCACACTTTAGGCCCTTTTCACACTATCCCTACCCCAAATGACAAAGAATCATGAAAAGAGAAAAAAATTAGGATATACAAAGAGATTAACTTCTTTTAAGGATGTTCCAGCCAGGTGGTTGTTTATATGTAAAATCTTGAGATGAGGTTGTGTAGCTTAAGTCGAGGTTGTGAAGTTGTTCCATGAGCTGTGAACGCCGTTCCTTGAAAAAATCGAGGCGGGTTGTTAATTCTACTAGCGTCGATGATGATGTTGCCAATGGGTTTCTTGAATAATCAATCACCTACACATTTAACACCTTTAGTGTAAGAACATCCAAACACTATTTTCTATGCCCCTACGGCCTATTTTATTGGAACTAACAACAAATTCTTCACTGTTCCATTAAAGTCGCTCAATATCTTTTCTAACTAAAAAAACCACCCAACTTTCAATACTGTTCCAAGTTCCATTCTTGTGAAATTATATATAAATGTTGAAGCTATGTGATCTATGGAACATATATGAAACTTCAATTACTAGTTACTGGTAAATATTTTCGTAACTGTTTCATTTAGGTCCTTCATTTTTAAAAATATCATATTGGAACAATATTGAAACTTTGCATATCCAAACACCCCTTTAGTTGTAAGAACGAACGATTTTCGCAAGTTTAAAAACAAAATCATTTGCATCAACTCTAACCTCAGTTGGTCTTGATGTAAATGGCATAATTGCAGAATCAACAGCCCCAAATTCATCCACAGATAAACTTGTGGATGTCTCGCTACTTTTAGAATCACCTAATCTTGTCGAGTCTAGAAACTGCACACGAGTAGCTTGTCTGCTTGTGTTTCCATTCATTAAGGTTTGCCCTTTAATGTTTCTGAATTCCGCTCCCGATGTAGTTTCCTGCTAAGTGTATAATAAACAGTAGCATGGCTTGTTCACATGAGCAAAACATATCTCAAGAGGTGGCGAAACCGGTCGCTCTAGGGTGTTAATTTCTAACAGGACACGAAAAGTGTGGGTTTGGGCTTGGTCTATACGGATTCGGGTCGAACCTGTGGAAACGTTTACTTTTGCGGGTCATGTTCTTGTCAACCCAGCAGGTTCGCAAGTTGACCCGTTCAACCCGTTTATTTGTTTTTTAGAATTTGACTAATATAATTAATTTAAACTATGTGGTTATTTTTATGCCAAATTTTAAAAATAAACCGGCATGGTTTAAACATAAATGCTTCAAAATAATAAGTAATTTAGAGCTTCATAGTAGTCATATGTAAAAACAAAATTAACTCTTTTTCGGGTTAAATTGGTCGTGCACGTGTCAATCCACGAATATGTGTGTTGTGCTTGGGATCATGCATGTGACATGATTTTCAATTTGTATCGCGGATTCGTTTTTGGGGGTTTAGTATTTGAGTACACTTCGGATGACTTTTGACCAGTTTCGCTTGTCCCGTTAAGAATCAAACACATCCCAAATCAACCCATTCATACTGATCTATATCGAAATCAACATCATATTTAGAGTAGATTTACCTCTGATCTTTGTTTTCGTTCATGGTTGATATAAGCAATTGTAGAATCAAAATCTTGTTGAAAAACTCTCCTATCAAATATTATAATCAAGACATCAGTAAGTTGAAATCCAAAAAAAAAACATCAACAATGGTCAAAACACTCTATCTTATAACAGATTTATTGCAGTTGATTTTCCGATTATGATTAATTACATGACATAATCACTCTCTTAAAGCACGTCCATACGCTAAAACGCCTCCAAAAAGATTGATATGTTCCATCATAAAACTAAACATTCTATTACGAAAAATAACTCACTGATGAGAATCATAGTTATGGAGATGTTGGTGTCCATCAGAAGCATCAGAAAGGTAGCCATGGTGATGATGGTGGTGTTGTTGATGAAGTTGTTGATGCAATTCCGCAACTTTTTGCTTCAACCGAGCAACATCTGCTTCAGAAATAGCAATCTCCTCCAGCTCCGCTCTCGTCTTCATTTTAAAGGTATATTACCAATCAGGAAGTTCAATAAGAAATAGCTCAAAAAAGAAGCCGGTTAAACGGGTTGAAAGTTGCCCAGATTGTATTGCTAAAGCATATAAACTCCTAATAATTTATTTAAAATGATAAAATATCTTTAATCATATTCTATAGACTAACTAGTTATAAAACAATTAAATTATCTTGACAAAAAGTGTTTCTGGTAAAATTAACCCTTGTGCCACCTCTAGGAGTGTTCATAGTCTGGTTCGACCAGAAGAATGAGAATTATGGGCCGAACCGTTAAATATGTTTTTGATACAACGAGAAATCAAACAGGCGGGTTGGGTGGGTTGACTGGATCAGGCTCTTTTACCGGTTTGGTGGGTTTTTTTTAGTGTTTGGTGAAAATCATTAGTTTGTATAAAAAAAAGTTCGATATGATAAAGGTTAGACGGCTGTTTCCAAGTTCAAACTGAACCGTTTGGATCTTAAACTTGCCAAACCGGCTGACATGCTTCGGTTTGGATGGTAACGGTTTTTAAACACCCTAGCCACCGCAAAAGAACTGATCTACAACAAGTCAAATGTTTAAAAAGGGAAAAAAGGAAACCTTTGGATCCATGTAATGGGATCGAGAAATCGGTGCAGAAGACATGCTTAACCCAACTTCTAATATGGATCTTAGATCTCTCTCAGCTTGTAACTGTTCTTGCAATCTTGAAACCTGTCGTGAAAAATGAGTAAAATCAGAAGCCCGATATGATACAAAACTCGGATTTCAGTATATTAATGAAGTCAGGTCAAAACAAGTTCAGTGTTGGCTAAAAAAGGGCCAAGTCAGTTTAAGCCAACCTGCCAACACATTATTTCATCAAATGAAGAAAGGAGGGCTTACATCTTGTTCAAGTGCCATCCTATGTTTGTTTAATGCTTGCTTCCTTCTTTCCAAGCTAGCTTGAAGTATCGTGTTTCCTCTCGCCTAAAATAAAAATATATATATATGTTTTATACTAATATTGTTAAAATATATATAAATTCACTGCATGCACAAAGAAAATCAAAAGTATGACCTCATTTGCAAGTCTTTGCCTCAAGTCATTTTTCATCATCTCAAGCCTCTGAATAGCAAGCCTACAAACAAACAAAACTCCTTTTATGAAATTAAATTCAGAAAAAAACACAATGCACTAAAGTGCATGATCTTACTCTTCTTCACCAGAAGAATCAAAAGAGTTCACTGAAGGAGTCTTTCTTGCCTGTAGAAAAAAAAACAATGATCAGCAAAAAGACACAATGTTATAAAAGCGGCTGCTAAACGGGCCGTGTTCATGGGTTGGGGCCATGACCTATTTAACCCCAAAAAAGTTATTTAACTATTTTTCACATATTAGCACTCTAAAATATTAAGTTTACATATAATTTTTAAGTATTTAAGTATAAATTAGCCAAACTATTATTAAACTTTAATATCTTTACATAAAAATATTTAGATAGTTTAAGTTATTATATAAAACACGTTAAAAAATAAATAACTGGGTTCAATGAGTCAAACCTGCCGGGTTGACACGAGCATGACCCATTTGGCTAAACGTATTTACGGGCCCGACCCGAAATTGGCCCAAACTCATTTAGACTAAACCCAAACCCATGAATATTTGTTAGGTCCGTGTGGTGTCGAATACTCACACCCCTAGACTAGTTATTATGTAAACCACAACAATATTAATTTCTGCGGAATTTCCAATTTGATACAGTAATTAAGATGCTATATATGAAAACTTTAATTTAGAACAAAAACATAGATAAAAGTGAAACTTACATTATTCCGTCCCCTTATTGTCGTACGCCTAGACTTAGAATTGGATCCTGTTAGTTTGTTAACAGGAGTCTCTATGCTTGAATCAACTCCAGATAAAGATTGAGGTAGATCCATCTGATTTTTACTTGCTTTGTTTGGCTGCATCTGTTGCACATTAATTTCAACTTTAGAATCTTCATCAAGAGGTTGAGAATCTGCCAATGAAATTAATTTTGATCCCAAATTTACATTGTTATGTGGAGACACCACATCTGATGCATCAGTCTCATATGCCTACATTAAGTGCCAAACATAAAAAAAAGTTCACTTATTTAGGGGACAAGAAAATATTACAAGCTTGGTTTAAGAAAGGCGCACGCGAGGCGCTGAGGACAACGCATCAGGGGAATGAGGCGCGCCTCACGTAGTTCTGGGTCCAAATTAGGTCCGTAGGGGTTTATATGCAAAATTACCTAACGGATGCAGAAATTATGAAAGGCCTACTTGATATATCTAGATCTATACCTATGCTTATATAATAAATGAATATATTTGAGGACACGTGTCACTCTCTGGTGCTAATTTTCCCGCTTCCCTCTCTTATAAAATATACATATTTTCTTTAATTCTTTTTATAATCTTTTTGTTTTCTACTTCTCTCTCCTACTAGATAATTATGATTTCAATGATTTTTCTCTTGAAAAACTTTATTTGAAAAAAACTAACTTTGTTCATAAAACATTTTAATAAACTGAACATTTCTTTCATTATTTAACCCGTGTAAAATGAATTATATCATTTTTGTAAAAGAATTACAGATTTATAAATCATATCATTTTTATTATTTAACCTATATGATACACGGGTCTGTAACCTAGTAGGTTTATCTGGTTGTACGTAGACGCGCACCTCATGGACATGATGTGCGCGCCTTGCGCCTCGGTTTTGGGACCAAAACACTTCAGAGAACCTCACACTGTTTAAAACCAAGATTACAACTCATGAACTCAAGAAATCAACATTCAGAAAAAACAAAAAGAAATAAAGAAGATGCAGATATGGTAATACTCTAATTGCCCTAGAGTAAAGTTCGCGATTCAGGTTATGTTTCAACTTTAAAAGGTCAAAGAGTAATATAAAAAAATAGCTTGAATGGGGTCAAATGAGTCAAAATCACCCCAAAGTATATTTTTAATCCATCAACCCCGTTGATCATTTCATTCAAAACGTTAAATCACCCCGAAAACAACAAACTTTGTAATCATATTGTACAAACTAAATATTTATAAAGAAAGTTAAAAGTTTTGGACAAAAAAAAGTTTACATTCAATCCAACCCAGCCCGCATCATACCAAAATTACCCATTTTGACCCGTTATCCACAATCCAACCCGTTAAAATGCCACCTTAACCCAATACTTAGAAAGTACCTTAAAGTCATAAAGAACACTGCCAGCATAACCACTGCTTTCACTCAACTTTCCACTAAATACACGTTCGGGATCATCATCAGATTCTTGATCAGCTTCATTTTCTGCATCATGGTAAACATTGTTTTCCGTTTCCATATTTTCATCATCAGTTGAATCTTCACTTGCACTAACATCACGGGAACCCGCTGATATCGAACATCTGAGCATAGCATCATCCTGATAGAAAGATAAATCGAGGTCAAATAAAAAAAAGTTAACACTTATTTGTTAATTGGCCCACTTAAAATTAATTGGGTTGAAACTGCCACCTTGAAACATATAAAATAATCTTACATCGAATATATTCTCAAACTCCTCTAGGAGAGTTGCAATAATAGCTTGAGCATTACTAGCAGCATTAGCAGCAGCAAGCAGCTGTGCAGAGTTGTCACGCTTATCATCAAAATCATTATCCGACTCACATTCGCCAGCTAGAAGTGGGCGTAAGAGCAATGGTGCCATGCAAGCAGCAACTGCTGATGGTGTCATTCGATTTTCACAAGTATTCAAAGAAACAGTGTGCATCATCTTCAGGATTCTGCAAGCGAAGAACTCAGGTCAAATATATTTGGAACTATACGAAACCACAACAAAGTACAAATTAAATAAAACAATAGAAAAATACCTCTGTAATAAGCGCCTATTTGGTTCGGGAAATGATTCAAAGATTGCAGCACGCATAGCGTTCACTCGAGCTTCCTTCGGATCAATTTCTGGATCAAGCAATCATTATCAGTACACATACTATACATACATTATTTTATTAAGAATATTTAAGGAGGGGGGTCAAACTTACTATAAGCTTCCAACAAAGCAGTGCAACAGGTTGCGGGAACAGGTGATGAGGGAAGCTCTCTAAGGACATGCTGCAAATTAAAGTTTTGCAATCAATAATCAAAACAAGATGCAAAATAATCACGACAGAAGTTTACGTTTGTTATCTTCGACAGTTAAGATAAGTAAAATGAAGTATGTACCTTAACACAATCAACAACAACATGTGCATCTTCATCAGAACTAAATTCCTTCTTGTCTACGACAACGTTTAGTAAACTTTAGCATTCAAACAACATCTAAATTTGGTAATATAACAAAAAAATGAAACCTTTTTCATATTGTTGAACTCTGCGGTCTACCTCCTCTACGTCTGCAGATTGTCTCAAGATTCCTTCAACTTTGCTTCCTGTTGATTAAAAAAATGCGGGGAGGGTATACGTTAGCTCATTAAAATAACCCATATTTTTTTATTTATTCCATAACAATGTTATCCAAAGAAGCTAACCGTGTGTCTCAAGAAATCTAAGAGCTTTCTCGAGGAAAGACGGGCCTCCATCTATGTCCTCCAACGCTAATAATATTGGTCTTCCGACAACTAGAGACTTGTTGGAGAGTTTATCTCTCCCTTTAAAAAAAGTAAACTTTTTACTGCCAAAAGTTGAAGATGATAATTTTTTTAAAGTGACCCATGCAGCAAAAAAGAAAAAAAAGGTTTACAGAATGAAGTTCACAAACATTGATGAAAGGACTGTTCATTTGAATCAATTGTATCGTTCCAGAAGATTCTGTTTTGTCCCATAACAAGGGATGCATTTGGGGCTTGTGCAAGAGCATGTTCAAGAGCTGTCTTCCACTCGTGCAAATCTTCAGATGTTTCTGCCTGAAAATTAATTAAAATGTCAACATGGTGCAATAGCCCAGAAATAAGTTGTCATCAAGATTTCAGTCTCAAACATCATGTTGACCCAAATCAACTTTTCCAAAATTTTATATGCATAGAAATTCACTTTCGGTCACTCTCATTGACCTATTCGGCCCATTTGACCTGTTTTCTTTAGCTAGTTTATGTATTATTAACATGGCATGTAAACCTTGAGCGTAAATGCCCGGCCATCGCGTCCATCAGGAAACAAAACAGTTAACAGCTTTTTGTCCTTTCTAACAACAACGCTGCAATAAAAATTCCAAATAAACTATAAGTTAAAGAACAAAAGTTTCTGTAAATAAAGACACGCAAACACACCCAATAACCACCATTACCTTCCAGAACTGTTCAAGTCAATTCCTCCCAACGTCAGATTTACTTCACTTTCTCTCTGGGGAAGTACACTCTGAACAAAAAAAATCAGTGATCAAACATTTTCTAAAAAACCTAGAGTAACTGTGAGAGATGACTAACTGGATCATTTTTGAAGAACACGAGAGAAGTGCGTGTGAGAATAAACCAGCGTTTCTTCCATGACTTCCATCCTAGCCCTGAATTAGCAAAGAATTATTGCAGAAGAAGCGAATATATTGATTTAATTCAAGAAAAGGTTATAGAGTGATGTAAAACACAGTGGAATTCAATACATGCAGACTGAACACATTAAATGGGAAAAAAAACACATATCTCAATTTTCTTTTAAGTCGACACACAAATGTCGCAAGTACCTTTCGAAGATATAAACAGCGGACCGCTCTTGAAAACCTGTAACTTTTCCATAACTGTTAATAAAAATAGCAATGACAAGCATTACCAATCTGGTTCATATTAGAATATACAAACAAAACGAATATTATATTCCAACTAATTATCCATACAAACTTAATCAACCAAAACTTGCAACAAAAGCAAGTCATTGAAACCTTACATTAAACCTCACGCAAATATATACTTTACTTAACCATTACTTCCTCCAATCCCAAGGAGAACAGGTTATCCATTGACCTCAAATTTAATATTGGTTTTGAACTGTTACAACATTATACATTTGAACTTTATAAACAATAATCTTTAGATATAGATACCAAATTGGCATACGATTTAACCCTTCGGCTGTTCATAAAGCTAGAGGCTCGTTGATAAAACAAAATCAGCTCGTTTGTAAATGAGCTAAGACAAGCTCGTTCTAGTTTGGCCCGTTTAAATTAAAGCCCAAATTTTAACATATATAAACAACAACCTGAATTTTATTTTAGTTAATAGATATAGATTACAAATAGTGTAATTTATAAATTCTGCAATGTTAAACGGCTCGAGCATTTGACTAGCCAAGTTCCAACTTAACATTTCAGCTCGTTAAAATAAACAAGTAGAATTGGCGAGCCTACCTCGGCTCGGATTGGTCAAAAACATGTCATTTGAAATCGGCTTGTTTGCAAACTTGCCGAGCCGGAGCCAAGGTTGTTCTGGTTTGCTTGATTAAACTAAAGCCCAGATTTTTAATATAACCCAAAGTTTGATATATATAAATTAAAAATTGTAGATTTTAGATTCGGCATTACAAAACGAGATTTCAGGTGGTTAAGTTGAACGAGTCAAGCCGGCTGCATTTGTAAATGAGCCAAACCCGAAGTCACCATGGCTGAGTTTGTTTACACCCCCTTGATGATTCCTCAATTAGCGAAAAGCACTGAAACATACCGTGTTTGAAGGCCCACGGGTGAATGTGGTGGATGAATCAGACATTGTCAGTCAGGAAACAGAATCAAACATTGAAGAGGGATGTTGTGAAGCGTAACGTAATCATCACCAAGTGGTGAGGTAAGATGTTGAAATAGTAGAAGATGAAAGGTGAGGTTGTGTAGCAGATATGACATTTAGTCGTCTTAAATTGGACCCGTGATTCGAGGGAGCGGTCAAATGTTTGGTGGTGGGAGTTACACTTGCAGTTACAGTTGATAATAACACAACGGGGAACTTTGGAATTTTAAAGATAACATTTTCAGTCCCTCGTGTTCTCTTTTAATTCAAAATCTCTTTTTATTCTTTTTTCAGAAAGAAAGAAACAAAAGTGATGTTTTATTAGCCCAAGATTCAAATTATTTAAGTTTTCTAGTAGCCCAACAATTGTTTTATCATCCATCCCTGTGGTCTAATGGACGCTTGGATTTTTCAATGGATATCAAAGTTTAATTCCTATTTATGTTACCTTGGTAAATTAGACAATGAAGATCGAGTCTAGCTTCCTTGTAGAGGTATCAGACTCTATCCTGAGCCCACCAGGGTTTTTGTCCCACCTTGTGATACGCCGAGAGTTCTGCTTTTGTGGTGGCACAACGAGTGTCAAGTGGTAGTCAGCGGTATGATTTCCCGGGGGAACGTCAAACCCAAACTCATAAGCCAGCATGTACCCGGTTAAGACAACATGGTCTGACCAGAGTAGGGCACTGGGGCTTTCCAAGTTAAAAAGTGCGATAGCCTAATACAAAAAAGTCATCGTTAAAAAAATGATAATGCTATATAAGAAAGTGATTATTATTAGCCAAGATTCAAATTATTTTAAGTTTTTTAACACTAAAAATAGTAATAATAATTGTAATGCTATATAATAATAATAAGTGTTTTATAAATAGTTAGCTTAGTTTTTTTATAAACAGTTAGCTTGTCATAAATCTTTCGAATTTTTCGTCGTTAATGTTTTCTATATATAACAATCTCAACTAGTAGTAAAAAACAACAATACATATTTGTTACCAAGAATGGCCAACATTGTACCCGTTAGAAATCTCAAACCTATAAATTGCAAACTCATGGTATTTCAAAACATTGAGGATCGTTACTTGGGTGTGGAATGCACGTAATATGCTCAGGACATGTCAGCGAGTTGATGTTGAAGATTATTGCTAGTGAGTTAGCTAAAATTGATGGTCATATATATATATATATAGGCTAAGGATCTAGAGTGAATAACATTATAAGAGTGAACCGTGTGAACTCATTTAGACCATTGATTTTCATCATCCTAAAGTTTTGATTAGTAGCATGATTGTAATTATTGAGATTTGTTTTTTCCTTTAATTTTAATTAAAAAGGGTAATTCTGTAATTACATAATGGGTCAGTTTTTTAAAACTGGAAACATGAAAAGTTGCCATATATTTCGCCAGTTACTTACTCCTCCAAAGTTGTCATATATTTCGCCAGTTACTTGCTCCTCCAAATTCGCGTATATTATTTAATACACATGTGTATTGTATATTAAACTGGAATTCTATAGCAAAGCTGCAACCTTGATTTATAATAATGCAGTAACTTTACCATGTTACACATGTATATTGTATGGTATCAACTGGAGGTTTGCATCAAAGTTTAATATTCGCATGTAATAATGCAGAAACTTAAAATTATACACATGTGTACTGTATGGTATCAACTGGAGGTTTACAGCAACGCTGCATCCACTTATATAACGTCATGCATCATCTTAACAGTATACACATGTGTATTAAATAATGCATATCTTACGAAACTGCATCCTGATATGTAATAATACATATACTACGCGACTATACACATGTGTACTGAAAAAAAAATAATCCCTGTTCAAAATCTTCAAAAACAGTGTATTATCAAAACGAATTCGATCTGATAAAACTAAAAGTACGTATAATCAATTGGTGATCTGTGAAAAAATTAGAAAGATTGTTAAATCCCTAAAATGTAGGGATTTTGTAACTGAATAAATGATTAAAACGAAAATAATTAAATGAAGATATGTGGAAAAATACAATTATACCATTGACACATAAAAAGAAAATCAATGACTAAGATAAGTTCACACAGTTCACTATGAAGATATTGTTCACAGATGATCCTAATCCTATATATATATAAATATATATATATATATATATATAGATATATATATAGAGAGAGAGAGAGAGAGAGAAAGAGAGAGGAGAAGGATCCGTCAGAAACTACTCTTTATTATGAGAACCGCGAGAACCAATATAAACAAAACCAAAAGTAGCTAATAAAACAAAAAAACACACACTTTTTTTTAATATATATATTTTTAAATCGCTATATTTCGTCACTAAAAGGAAAAAAAATTCAAGTAACAATTATCCATGCATATGTGCATATGTATCATTTTTTTTGACAAATTCCGTAATACATTACCAATATTAGACAATTTCATTTTCATTTATACTACCATCCATAATACACCACTTTTTACATTAACAATATTAGAAATGCACATGTGCTTCTATATGTATGAACATGATATAACGTGTTTTGGTACACTACTTTGAATACACTTTCCCTTTCATCTATCTTACCATCCATAATACACTACCATTACCTCATATCATCCATAATACAATATCGTTACCTCCTACCATCGATAGTATAATACAATTACCAATATTTCACTTTATTACATGTACATCAACACCATTTACATCATCTAAACAACATATTACATCATAAAGTGACAAATATAACCAAACCATCACCCACTAGATATAACTAACCAAAAAACATGTATATAGGCCTACTTCATCATTCAAAATCACAAACTTTTTGCACAAAAACACGTTATAACCATGGTTATACATAATAATTCACATGTGCATTTTTAATATTGGTAATGTAAAAAGTAGTGTATTACGGATAGTAGTGTAAATGAAAGTGCAATTGTCTACTACTAATAATCATAAAGTGACAAATATAATCAAACCATCAACCACTAGATATAACTAACCAAAAAACATGTATATGGGCCTACTTCATCATTCAAAATCACAAACTTTTTGCACCGAAACACGTTATATCATGGTTAGTCATAATAATTCACATGTGCATTTTTAATATTGGTAATGTAAAAAGTAGTATATTACGGATGGTAGTGTAAATGAAAGCGCAATTGTCTACTACGGGTAGTATATTACGTAATTTATCCAATAAATGATACATATGCACATGTGCATCGATAACTGTTACTCGAATTTTTTTTGGTAACGAAATATAGCGATTTTTAAAAAACAATATTTAAAAAAAACATCTGTGTGTTTTTTGGATTTTTTTAGTTATTTTTTGTGTTCACATTGGTTCTCGCAATAAAGGTGGTTCTCGCAGGAACCCTATCCTACATATAGGTTACTGTAAAAAGACATTTTTCTATAAAGAGTAAGAAATCTGTGTAGGCATGGTGTTTTATATTTTAGGTATGGTGTTTTATATTCTTTGAATATTGTTTAACATAGAAAAACATCAAACACAACAATTTATTACACAATCATATATATTCCAAGCATTTAATTTAAAACACACTAATTAATTTCTTTGTATGGTGTTTAGATTCTATGCCTGAAATACATTTATATTATTTTTTAAATTGTTATGTTATGTTTTTCTATATAATACTATACCAAAAAAATATATAAAACAACGTACTGAAAATTTAAAACACCATGCCTACATAAACTTATTACACTTTGTACGAAAAATATACTTTATACAAGAATTCTTACCTATATATATATATATATATATATATATATATATATATAGGAGGGTTCATTGGGGAACACTAAGAAAAGTGGGGAACCGGAGAATACTCTTAAAATTCAACTTAACATGTTAAATATAATTTTTTTTATATTTTCGGCGCTTTCCCTTATAAATACATGTAGAAGCATTTTTAATGAAAAATGAAAAATTAAAATATAAAAAAATGTTTAAAAAACAGTTAAAAAAGACTAAAATATTTTTTTATGATAATGATTTTTTTTGGAATAGTTTCTACCCATTTTATAAGTAAAAGTGCGGAATTTTAAAAAAAATGAGTTTTGACATTTTAATTTAATTTTATACTATATTAATATTTTAACTGTTTTTTAAACATTTGTTCTATATTTTTAGTTTTTGATATTTTTTTATTAAAAATGCTTCTACATGTATTTATAAGAGAAACACCGAATTTTTTTTCAAAAATTGATTTTTAACACGTTAAGTTAAATTTTAAAAGTGCTTCCAAGTTACCCCAATGAATCTCACACTACATACATACACATACATACCAACATACATACATATAAGGAAAGGATAAATCGAAAACACATCTCAGTTAAAAAATCCAAATAAACTTCATCTCAGTTACCCATCTCATGTGATCAATGGTCTATATTAAAAAAGCTACAGAAAAACTTAATTTTTCAGACCATTTCAGACAAATGTTACAGTCTGACAAAAGATGTGTAAAGTATTACATTTTTCTCTCTCCTCTCTCATCTAACACAAATAATATGATAGTTGCATGGTTACATAAAAATGTCGATGTAAACAATTATAGCATGGTTTTTTTACACTGGTTACAAAATAAAAACTTCATAAATTATAAGTTCTAAAATCCATACACTTCATATCATCTAAAAAAACTACTGTAAAAAAAATAAAAAATGTAAGAGGTGATTTACAAAAAAATGTGAACAGCTGAAAAATGTAACACATTTCCTTTCTCCTCTCTCCACTGTTACGAAAAGTGTGTCAATGTTAGAAAATGTTATACGAAAAAGTATAACATGTGACAATCTTATAACTCACCCACACATACATACATATATGTATTAGAAAACCCACCTTAGTTTAGAAAACTCCAAAAACCAATCCTGTAGCTTAGACTAGTCCATGTACACATCTGACTTTCAACCTTTAAGGGAAATCTTATCATTTATTCCTTGTCTCTATCTCTTTCTTCTGTACCATCTGACTTTAACCTCTTTCCACTCTATTCTGTTATACACTTATGTATCAATCTACTTGTCTCCCTTTTTCTGAGTCGGGAGTATCTCTCAAAGCAGCCTCTCTATCCTTAGAGATAAAGGTAAGGTTTTCCTACATCTCACCCTCCCCATACCCTGTTAGTAGCTTTGATATTATTGGAATTTATTGGATACGGTTGTTGTTGTTGTCTCTTGTGGTGTGATGTCGATTTGTGCTCCCATCATCTCCCCCACGACACCAGTTCTACAAAAACCGGCTAACCACACCCGATAATCTCCCTTATACACCACAATAGGGCTGGCATATCATGTCAATCCGGCCTGTTAAGACACGAACACAATAAGACACGAACCTGAAATGGGTAAACACGAAATCTTATCATGTCAAATTTTCCAAACACGAACCTGATAATAAACAGGTTACAGGAAATGACCTGTTAAGACACAAAAAAATACCAGTGTATCATACGACCTGTTAAGATACGAACACGACTTGTTATTAAATACATAAACTTTACTTCGAGGTTTGTTTTATCTAAAATTAAAAGCCCAACGTTTTTTTATTTAAAATTATAAATGTGTTATTAACGGGTCTTAACATGTTAACAAATATTTAACCTGTTAAGACACAAATTTAACAGGTCTTAATGTGTCGACATGTTATAGATACGAAACTTGTTAAGACTAAACATGAAACATATTAACTTCATGTAAGTTCGTGTCGTGTTATTGTGTTCGTGTAGAATTGCCACCCCTACACAACCATGACAAACTATGTTAACCTCTTATACAAAGTCGTGAGATCATGGGGTCCATGATGATGACAGAGATGATGATTGAAACTATAGATGCACCTGGTGGCAAAGACTTGGATGATACTATGTAATAGCTGGTAGGGTTTTGTAATAGTTTGATAAGTTTTCTAATAGTTAGACAAATTTTTATTTTTTTTATAAGCTTGAAAATTTTGTTTGTTTGTTGTTATTAAGAATGAACCAACGACTTTCATCTGAAGCATAACCTGGTGGCTATTCTGGATGATATGATTTTAGAAACCCGAGAGTTCAAAACCATCATTAATTTTCTGACAAGGTCTAGGATTGCTGAGCCATTTCACATGATCAACAATTATTCTGGATGCATGTTGATGCCTTCTAGAGTAAGGTAAGATATGAAGCAGGATTGAATCCTCTAGATATAACGACAACAGATGATGGGCATAACATAACTATTACTGATCAAGTGATTAGAGATGTTTTACAGCTAGGTGAATTAGATCATGGAGTTATAGTGTTTCTTAAGACAATTAGACAGAGAGCATTGACGTGTGCGAGCGTGAGTATGATTTTTGGATATATTTTAAGTACTTTTCACTCGTTATGCAAGCTTTATATTTATAAAACACAATATAACACTATCACTCTCTACAACACGTTAGGGAAAGTGCACCCATCGTTAGTGTAGTATAGTGATCCTAAGAGACCGAGACCGTCCAAGGACACAAGAGCTTTTAATACCGGATTATCATCGTCTAATTGACCCAAACTTTGAGAAAAGGTTTTGACAAATAAATTAAAATAAATAGAAAAAATTGGAAGAGACAAATAAACAAGATAGAATCACTTGGTTCCGACTCATCCTTTATGTATCCTTTGATGATTTCTGCACTTTGGGTTTTTTAAGAGATTATCTTGATTAAAGTGGCATGCCCATCTTTTGGAGGCGACTGTACCCTCAACGATATTGGTCCGAGTCAGTAGTGATACAGTCCCACAAGGCCGGTGACGTGGTGCGAGCAGGTTATAAATTTTGTTATATTTTAGATACTTTTTACTCGTAGATCAAGCTTTAAATTTATAAACCACGATACAATACTACCACTCTACACACGTTAGGGCAAGTGCACCCATTGCGGACGTAGTATAGTGATGGTAAGATACCGAGGTCGTCCAAGTACACAAGAGCTTTTAATACCGGCTTATCGTCTAATCTAACCCAGTTTTTTTATAAAAGTTATGAAAGTTTAAAAGATATAAAAGTAAAACCGTAAAAGGAAAAGTAATAGACAAAAAAGAATCACTTGGTTCCGACTCCTCTTTTACATATCCTTTGATGATTTCCATACTTTGGGCATTTTAAGAGATTATCTTAGTTATAGTAAGTAGTAGGCCCCTCTTGTGAAGGCGACATTACCCTCAACCTATTGGTTTGAGTCAGTAGGGATATAGTCCCGCAAGGTCGGAATATTGAAAGATAATTAAGTAAGTTATTAATGTTAAAAGTGGTAGGCCCCTCTTGTGAAGGCGACGTTACCCTCAGCCATATTGGTCTAAGTCAGCAGGGATACAGTCTCGCAAGGCCGAGTAAAGTTTTAATAGTATTTTATTTATAAGGAGTTCAAGCCGTTCTTACTTCCCTCGATTTGATACTATCTACCTCAAGGGAAGTCCTCATAAGCTTAAACAAAGTCCTCGTAGGATCTATACACTGAACGAGACAAGAACTTTACCCAAACACCCTACTAACTCCCTTCCAGGTAGTTAACGTGCTTTATATAGACCGTAAAGACACGAATGAGTGAATCAACGAAACATGAAGAAATGTTTAAATAAAGTTAAGTTTCAATATAAAAAACTAGTTATAAAAGTCATTAATACATACCCAAATAAAAAGTTGCCAAAGATTGGAAATCAAAAGTAATATATAAAAGATTTGTCTCCACCAAGTGATGTAAGAGATTTAGCCAAGCATGGCCTTTGTTTGACAAGAACTCTTACGATCAATCTTGGATCCTGAGACTACTACACCCTCTAAAAGATGAAAGATAGATGATAGTGGTGGCTGTTGGTGTTGTAGTGGTGGTGGATTGATGGCAAGTGTGAGAGAGTGGGTTGCTAAGGGATGCCTTTCTCATGAACCAAGCATCTCTATTTATAGCTGGAAACAGAACGTGACCACGGCCCCATGCCAGGTGGGCACGGCCCCGTGGTGGACTTTTTCTCTCCCTTTATTAATTGCAGATGTCAGGTCGTTGTACCAACACGCCCAGTGGTCAGTGTACTTACTGTACTATCCAAGATTCTACGAATCTTGAAGTTGACCATGACCCATGTTGACTTGGCACGACCCCGTGTTGGTTGTTTGTTGCTATTGTCTTTTTCTGCAGAGAATATTTGACTAGGCACGACCTCATGCCTGGTGGGCACGGCCCCGTGCATGAGTTTCTGTCTTCGTTATTTTTGTTGTTTTGGATGTGAATGGGGGTTCGACAAGTCGTGTCAATCTTTATTCTTTGTATTTGTGTTGGTTTCGGCTGTTAATTTGCTTCTTTTGTTCGTTTAAGCTCTTTTGATCATGTAATTTTAAAAGTAAACAAAGAAACATGCTTTTTCCAACATTAGTATCGAAAAAGGGTTGATTGTATGCCTTGTTTGATGTAATTTATATGTTGTATTTTGCGCACATCAAATACCCCCACACTTGAATCTTTGCTTGTCCTCAAGCAAAACTCTATAATGTGGCTTACACACCCAAACGAAACTAGTAGAAGAGAAGTTTTTGGGTTTATCTTTGGGGTATCGGGACTCCAAATTCTAAATTTATTTGTTTTTATTTTATTTACAATCTTATTCGTCATGATTTATTTAGAACATATTTTAAGAAAAATTATTTGTTTGGGCATTACATGCCTTTATAAAATTCTATTTAGTTATATATAAGTTTACATACCTCATAAGTGGACATTCAACACTCGGCCGAAGATGTTTAAGTGAAATCGCTTGGACCCGTTGTGGCGCTTACGCCTACCATAAGCTTGACAAACAATCAAATCTGCTCCTTTGTAACGTTTAATCTTTTTAAATATCAAGAGGGCTTTAAAAGGGTATGTTTTGGCTAGGGGTAGGTATTTTTGGGTAAACATGGTGAAAAGCATAAAAGTGTCGGTTTTTTCGAACAATTTTTGTGGCTTAGAGAAAAAAACTTTAGCCAAAGTTTTTTTAAGAGTTTTTTTTAGCTAAAGTTGAAACTAAGCCATACTTTGTTATTTGTAACCGAACTTGTTACTAAAAATAAATGGTGTAAATAAAAAGAATTTTTTGTGGATGTTGGTGGTTGTTTTTGCAAAAGTTTATATTTTTGCGAGTTAGAAACGAAAGGGTTAATGCTCAAAGGGGTTTAACTAGGGGATATGAAAAGTAAAATAAAGATTTAAAATGAAAAATGGGTTGCAGTCCTAGTGCCGGTATCATTTACTTACTTGGATTAGTGTCGGTAAGGTTGGGAATGTATTGCTCTGGCAAGTTCTAGATTAATAAACGGGCTATTCACACAAAAAACAAAAAATCGAGCAATTAGTATAGATATGTATTTGTATGCTCGGTAAAGACTCAAAAACTCACTTTTGTGGAAAAGGGTTATAATGTAAAAGTGTATATATAATCAAATTTACAAAGATTTACTATGCCCGTTTTATAATTTTCTTAACAGGTTTTTTTATTACGACGCAATCAGGTGTAAATTTGTAAAAACATAATCTTTAGAACTTATTTTTCCCAAACTAAACTAAGATAAGTAAAAAAATGAAAAACTTTAAACAAAAAATATTGAGGTGATTAGTGGTTTTCCAGTCGAGTTTTGTGTAAGGCTTGATTTTAGGACAAATGATTCAAGGTTTTATCACCCCCCGCACTTAAATTACACATTGTCCTCAATGTGTCCTAAATAGGATTTATTTTGATTAAATATGTAAAAAGTGGGGTTAAACAACAAATTTTTAAGGTTACCATGCACTGGGCACAGGGGCGAGTCTGGTGGGCACGACCTCGTTGCCAAAGTGCCAGTAACATGAATTTTGGAAAGCTTATAGAAGGTTGGGTTCGGGGGCGTGGGCTATGGGCACGACCCCATGACAATTGTCTGTAACAGATTGGGAGCTGTGTTTCGTTGCTTGGCGTTTGGTTTCTAGGCCTGGGACTACTATGCTTAGTGTGTCCAAGCCTCCCAAGGTACCTGTAAGCTATAATCCTAGCAGAATACAATAATCCAACACAATAACAAGGTTCCTAGATTACGAGAGTTTACTTATTCAACCATCATCATCTGAAAAGAAAAATAAAAGCAAATGCATGAAAGTAAATTGTTTAGAGAAGCAAATTGTTCATCGTGAGGCAGCCCGGAAAATACCAAATTGTTCAAAGGTTAGAAAGGGATAACCTGAAGGATTGATCTGTAGCCCACCACCACCATCGCCTAGTCCGCATGTCCTCGCACTCTTCCTCCTCCTCCTCCTCGTCATGATACGCATGTGCTCCCGGATGTAGGTAATGTCATTTTGCATGCTAATGATATTGCATTCGCTTCTGATCCGGCTGCTTGAGGGTTTTCCCAAGCTATAAGCATTCTTAGACACTTGGAGGTTTTCCTACATGATATTGTATAAATTTTGGAGGTTAGGAACATCACCTCCTCCTTGAGAGGAGGAGCCAGGGGCGTGTCCGGAGTATCGAGAACGGTTAGGGTCATCTTCAGTAACGCCCCAAAATTGAGATTGAATATACAGGAATGTTTTCTTGTATTATGGCATTAAATAAAAATAACTAAGCTATTTGACTTGGTTAAAATTTCAAGTCTTATAGTAGAGAATAAGGTTTGTGGTAAATGGGATAATATGGTAAACTAGAGGGACTAAAGGTGGGGATTTAGATTGAAGTTTGCAAATATATAGAATGTGAAGGAGATTATGTGTGTGTCGACACACATAGAAGGAAAAGGGGGTTCTTCCCCAAAACCTCATAAATTGAAGAAATTGATGGTGAAAATGGAAGCTATTCTCTTGGATGAATGAAGAATTATCATCATCTTAACCTAACAAACGGGGAGATTTGATGATCATTGATGAAATGGGTTGTGTTTAATCCGTGAGTTTATGTGAAATTAGAATGATAATGAATTAGAATCATCTCATGAAACATGAATCATGCTCGAATTTTTGATTATTTTGATGTTTTAATGAAAACACACTTGTAGAAATAATGTTATGAAGATGATGATATTGCATGTGCTAAATCGAGTATAGTGTTGATATATATGAAGTTAGATGTTGTAGATTATTGTTAAATGGACTTGATTTAGAAGAAAGTTATGTGAAATTAGTGGAATTTGATAAACTTGATATGAGCTAGTAAGATTATGCATAAAACACTTGTACTATGTGCATAGGAAGTAGTATGCACATCAAGTGTATGATGAAAGGTCTAAGTGAAGTTAGGATGTGAGATTGTAGGAAATGGCTTGACATATATGAATGAAATATGATAATGATGAAATTATCAGTGAACTAACTTGAAGAATTTGCTTTACTTGGAACTCATACAAGAATTCGGGTTGAATCTATGTTTTGGTCAAGATTATGCATTATGGGCTTATACATTGTGCTTGAATGGTGATGCTCGCCATGTGTTTCATTAATTACTTGCGATTAAGAAGTGAATGAGTGCTAAAAGGTAAAGAATGTGAGCTTACTAGTAAGGAATCATGTTGGGATTATGTTTGTTGGAAATTGAACCTTACAAAAAGAACAGATGATAGAAAGCCAAAATATTCTACAATCTCTGATCCTTAAAATAAATGAACATCTGCTGAAGCCAAGCTTCGTTGAAGACAAAGGTCAAAGGTCTGCCCTAGCAAAGCTCTGATGAAGACTCAAAGGTTTGCCAAGGCAAAGCTGTAGGTCCCCTAGTCCTTATGGATCGTCACAGAATCGTCTATCTAATCTAGAGTGCGGAATCCCCTAGATCAGATTCACAGAAACAAGAACATGAACAAGAACAATTTCCTTCAAACTGTTTTATATTGATTATCTAACACAAAGTGTTTACAATCAATTCAAGACTCTCTCTCAACTCTCTCTGAATCAGTAACACGAACAATAGAACCAGCCAAACGATCAACCTAAACCCTAATGCAAACTCCCTTTATATAGAGATAGGTTATGCAACTGGGCTAGGGTTTCCTACATGGACTGCTAATGGGTTTAAAGCCCAATTCGCCTACCATGTTCTATTTAGTGTCTAGTTCAGCCCAAATACTTCTAATTAACTATTACAAAACTAAACCCGCTAACCGTTTATCATTTTACTAATTACAAGATATCCAAAGACCAAATCTAAGCTGTTGTCACAAATATGCACCAACAAACTCCGCCTTGACAATAGCTTCATAAAATAACTTTGTATTTAGACTTCTTGCAATCTTCAACATCTTTAAAAAACGTTGGTCTTTGGATAGCTTCAGCTTTAATAGCTTCTGTCAGCAACAGACTCCCCCTAAGCTGATGTATCCAATCACTAAATCTTCTAAATCGTTAGCGTTGAAGTAAACTCGAGTTTAGTACTTGCATAGCAATCTTCAAAAACTCTTCAACTTTGTCTGTAATGTAGAAAGGAGGTTCTACCATGCATCCAATCAAACTCCTCTTCACCAAACTTCTCAGCAACACACTGCTAGAATCTATATACTATAAAACAAACATCTCGCGAAACCATAAGAAATTTTCAACACAAGTTAAACAAATTATTATTATTCAAGAGATAGTAAAACTGTATCACAGATTAAGCACTTCTCAACTCAAATCATATACTTAAAATGTTAAACACATGAACCTGCAAGATCTAAAAATGTTTTGAACTCAGCTTCTAACACCGTCTCCCCCTATCGGTAAGAACTCCTCCATGAATAACCAATATCCCGTACATTAAGAATTTACAAGAAAATGAAATATTTTTGGATTTTTCTATTTTCTGAAAGCAAATAAATAACGAAATAATGAACACTCTATTTTTGTGAGTATCACCGTTAAGAAGATCATATCAGCGCCATCAAACTATTTTCACACTATTTGATAATTCTATATGTAAAATTCATGAAAAGCAGTTCAAGACGATTACCAGTATTGTTTATCCACTTAAACAAAATACATGAACATTTCAAGTACCATTACCTAGTGATATGTTTAGATAATTTATACTGATATAATAGTGTGTCCCACTTTCGGACATACCCCCACGATCAAGGTATGCACAAAAATTCATCGTAGTAGGTGAGTATACCGAAATTCATCCTTTTGAATTACAACGTTTGATAATTGGTGACCAGGTCAGTACTTCCGTACAGCAAAGAGACCAATATCCAACGAGGGTTAGGGCAAATACCAAATTTTGGTACAAATAATGCAATTTGCACTTTTGAATCACTCTTTAGGAGAGCTTCTTCAATTTTTGGGATTTGGCATTTTAGCTCTTTTCAGATATCCTGGTTGTGCCTAGGTCAGCATATATCTGGATGCACCAGAAGGACAACCTTGATACCCCGCATGAAATAACGATATAAAGACCTAAAACCTCAGATTTTGGCAATCTATCAGCGTAAGATTTAAGGTTATAAAACCATACGCCACTGATATGTTACCCACTCTTACACAGTTTATTATATGTGTATCATAAAGGTAAGTTGATTATTTCATGCGTTTTTCCTACTGGTACATCATATGACGAAGCTGCTATCACACTTAAGCAGTTTTAGTTTTCATTTCAGTGTGACAGTCTAACTTGCTGATGTACTATCATTTCTTCTTTTCCACACAGTAAAAACTCATTTTTGATTTTCTATTTTTTATGTTTTTGAATTTTGAAAAGCAGTAAATTATTTAAAAACTATTTTTATGGAAATATGGTTATTCAGGATTCCTCATCCCGTTGAGTTTGACTAAATGTTCAAAACGAGCCCTGTCAAAAGCTTTTGTGTAAAGATCTGCCAGGTTATCTAGTGTGTCGACTCGATGCAGTTCAATTAATTTCTTTTCAGCACAATCCCGTATAAAATGATGACGAATGTCAATATGTTTTGTGCGACTATATTTTACGGGATTGTTGGTGATTGATATAGTGGCATTATTGTCTATCATAATATGAATGAAATATGATAATGATGAAATTATCAGTGAACTAACTTGAAGAATTTGATTTAGATGGAACTCATACAAGAATTCGGGTTGAATCTATGTTTTGGTCAAGATTCAACCCGAATTCTTGTATGAGTTCCATCTATAGCAAATTCTTCAAGTTAGTTCACTGATAATTTCATTATTATCATATTTCATTCATATTATGATAGACAATAATGCCACTATATCAATCACCAACAATCCCTTAAAACACAGTTGCACAAAACATATTGACGTTCGTCATCATTTTATACGGGATCGTGCTGAAAAGAAATTAATTGAACTGCATCGAGTCGACATACTAGATAACCTGGCAGATCTTTACACAAAAGCTTTTGACAGGGCTCGTTTTGAACATCTAGTCGAACTCAACGGGATGAGGAATCCTGAATAACTATTTTTCCATAAAAATAGTTTGTAAATAATTTACTGCTTTTCAAAAATCAAAAACATGAAAAATAGAAAATCAAAAATGAGTTTTTACTGTGTGGAAAAGAAGAAATGATAGTACACCAGCAAGTTAGACTGTCACACTGAAATTAAAACTAAAACTACTTAAGTGTGATAGCAGCTTCATCATATGATGTACCAGTAGGCAAAACGCATGAAATAATCAACTTACCTTTGTGATACACATATAATAAACTGTGTAAGAGTGGGTAACATATCAGTGGCATATGGTTTTATAACCTTAAATCTTGCATTGATAGATTGCCAAAATCTGAGGTTTTAGGTCCTTATATCGTTATTTCATCCGGGGTATCAAGGTTGTCTTCTGCTGCATCTAGATATATGCTGACCTAGGCACAACTAGGATATCTTAAAAGAGCTAAAATGCCAGATCCCAAAAATTGAAGAAGCTCTCCTAGAGAGTGATTCAAAAGTGCAAATTCAATTATTTGTAACAAAATTTGGTGTTTGCCCTAACCCTCGTTGGATATTGGTCTCTTTGTTGTACGGAAGTACTGACCTGATCACAAATTATCAAACATTGTAATTCAAAAGGATGAATTTCGGTATACTCACCTACTACGATGAATTTTTGATCATACCTTGATCGTGGGGGTATGTCCTGAAGTGGGACACACTAGTATATCAGTATAAATTATCTAAACATATCACTAGGTAATGGTACTTGAAATGTTCATGTATTTTGTTTACGTGGATAAACAATACTGGTAATTGTCTTGAACTTCTTTTCATGAATATTGCATATAGAATTATCAAATAGTGTGAAAACAGTTTGATGGTGCTGATATGATATTCTTAACGGTGATACTCACAAAAATAGAGTGTTTATTATTTTGTTATTTATTTGCTTTCAGAAAATAGAAAAATCCAAAAATATTTCAAACAGATGTTGGCTCTTCAAAATTGCCTATAGATGTTAGCTCATCAAAATTGCCAACAGATGTTGACTCTTCAAAATTGCCAACATATGTTAGCTCATCAAAATTGCCAACAGATGTTAGCTCAGATGATTCCCATCTACAGCCTTGTGACAACCGACATTTTCCGGTTGTAATTACGCGCATAACAAACATTAATACCATCATAACTAGCGTAATTAGACGTAAATAACTCATTCAGGCCTTTGGAAAGCCTAGGAACGTCTACTTGATTCACGTTACGTGATTTGGCGATAATCGAGAACCTTAACGCGAAATTAAACGTTAAGCGAACTGATGCCAAACAAATACTGACAATGCCTAAAAATATGAATTTTGTACTTGCAATTATCATACATTTATAATTATACGATATATTTGGATTATCAGGCGTCGAAAGCACAATGCGGAGGTTATGCGAAATCGGAACACACCGACAACGAAACGGAAGCCACGGATGAGAGATTCATCTAAATATTAATATATTATGATATATTGGGCTTCGTTTTCAAATTCTAGTATGCGCAGTCGAGACCGGATCGAAAAACAAATTAAAAACGATAAACGAGGCTGTATACGTGATGTTAACGCAATCGACAAACGAACTCGACAAACAGTGACTACCGACGCTATTTTACATACATTTGACCCAAAAAATTTAGTTTTACGATGTTCCATGGAGCTCGGGTTTGAAAACGGGCTTTGAATACGTCATTGGGCCTAAACACGTTAACGGGCTTTGGGCCCGTCCCGCTAGAGAAACACTAGATATATAAACATCATAACTTCTCCTTCCCCTCATTTCCTCACAAACAAACCCTAGCCCCCCCCTTGCAAAGAACCCCTACTCTCTCCCTCTAAATTCGGTCGCCGGATTCCGGTGACCTCTGGAGGTCGCTTTTCCGACCGACACACATGACACCCCTCACCTCTATTGCACCCTTACACCCGCATACATCTTGAACGAAGAGAGAGAGAGAGAGAGAGAGAGAGAGAGGAGAGAGAGAGAGAACGACAGAGAGAGAGATTCAGTGGCGGCGTCGATCGTGGTGGTGTAAAACAGCGACGGTCACCGTTGATGATTCACGGCGACGGCAGCGTGTGGGGATCTCAGCGGCGGCGGTAGACGGCAGCAGCAATGGTGATGTTGGTTCGAGTATGTTTCGGTTTAGTTCAACTTTAGTTTGGGTTTACATGGAGCAAGCAACTCGGGTTTCAGTTTTGGATCTTTGGTTCGATTCAACTTCGGTCAGAACTGGGTTGGGTGATTTCGGCAGCAACCAAGCCGCAGTCGGCGGCGCTGTGGCCGGCTGACGGCGGCAGTGGAGTTGGTTATGGTGTATTCGGGTTTGGGCCTAACAAAGTTTCAGTTTCGGGTTATGTCTCGGTTCAGATTTGGTGATCGGTTCGTGTTCGGTTAAACTTAGTCAACTCGGGTTAGCTCGGTCAAACCAGGGTCAACTCGGTCAACCCATGCCCACTCAGTCAACTCGGTTCGGTCCGGAGTCAATACGGTCAACTCAGTCAACGGGTCAACCGAAGACTCATAAAAATTAATTACGACGTGAAATTTATTTATATGAAACACTAGTGCGCAAATATACATGAAACTTAACATATACGGCAACGGATGTTGAAGTACATCACATACGACTTTCGAGGCGCGGACTTGAGAAAGCACGATATTACGCCAACGATGCTAATCCCGTCAGTGGGAGAACTACCAACCAGAATGCGGCAATTTGTCACGTGGTCCTGTAAGCGACACGAAACACGCTGAGGTACGTCCAAATGAGATTTCATAATAGTCGGTACTTATTACAATGGTAATCACAATAATTGGTGCTACAAAAGAAGTCACATGTCTTCACATTCCCCTACTTTATTAATGGCAATTACGCCATGTTCAACATTCTGTGGTAATGTCACGCAACAATAAGTCATTACAGGAAATACCAGGTAAAGTCCTCAAATTTCTTTCGTTGAAATTTCAAATTTGCATATACGAGTAGATTGGCATACCTCTACTCCTCATAATGGTCACTGTATCACGGGAATTTCTTTCTTGTTAGCGAACACCTACTTGTATCATTTCTTGACAAATTTATATGATACGCAAGCTTTGTTTGCTACGCATGTGGTTAACTTGATACGTGGAGACCATCAGGGTCTTCACTTCGAATGGTCATTTCATCAATAATTCAAGGGTTGGTTCTCTATTCTCAAGAATTTTTCCTTTGTGATCTAGGTGACCTGCATTATTGTGAGTATTGACTCCTTGAAATCGAGTCAACGAATTCCTTGAAATTCTTTTCTTTCCAAGTTGCATAAATGGGTTTTCGTAGTAACCATATCAAAACTTCTTGGTCGAATCATGTATTTATTATTGGATTGTGTCAAACCAAGTTCAATTGTTTGAACTTGCTCATTGTATACAAATTCAATTCAAGGATTTCATATGATGGATTGAGGCCGTCATATTCAAAGTAATATCAACAAGCAATTCATGTATTTCGAACCATAGTAGACTGGTTCAGTCTTCACCTTCATTAAATCAATTGTTGGTTACGACACCTTGTGGTGGCGTTTACACTAGTTGAAGCTTGTGCTAATCTCACTTTCACAACTCATGTACGGATTTAATGACTTAATTATTTATTTATTATTAAATCCACCTTGTTGGATCATTTTCTTAAAATATTCTTAATATAATCGTGTATTAAGAAAATGGTACACAAATTTAAGGTCTGTTTCAGTGGACCTCGTAACGGTTCTTTCATCATCGGTCGAAAATTTTGGGATAGTTATTGTTCTCCGTGATCGACCGGAAATTGTATTTATTGTTTCTTCCATTCTCCAGTTGAAAATCCTATGAGATTTATTTGGAACAAATGTTCAGACTTGCTTCGTTGAACCTTTCATCTAATTACAAACACGGTGAATTGTTCGGGCACCGTTATTATTGAATTATTTCGATCACTATGACGTCTTATAGCTTTGGTACAGACTTGTAGCTTGGGCTAATCATTGAAAGTGGTCTTAATGCAACTATGTATTCAGACAATGCTACACTAACTTCGGTTGTAATTCGTGTATCCTTGCAATTCAATAGTGTTAACTTATGGTTTGAAAAGTTAACAAATCACCTTCATGTTTCTATTTCAGTTGAGCTTGTTGATTCTAAGTCTCACCAGTCCAAAAACCAACGTTAGGTTCCGTTGGTAGAGATTCCTATTTTTATGAAATTCATTTACAGATTGTGAACGTCTTGGAAATCTACTTATCGAGATTCTCATTTGTATGACCCATGTAAACTCAGTCACATTAGTGATTATATCATTATGTTTCATTCACTTGTCATCGATTCTGAAACAGATTTAGTTGAACCAGTGGGTTCATATTATTGCAGTAAGTCATTGTATTCATATGGTTCAGACAAGTTTTGATGCAATTACATGGTCATTTACCTTGGTATTGTTTATACCTACCTACGCATGACAAAAGTCTAAGGAGATAACATAATTTAAATTTCGAAGACGAAATTTTTATAACAAGGAGAGAATGTGACAACCGTCATTTTCTGGTTGTAATTACGCGCATAACAAACATTAATACCATCATAACTAGCGTAATTAGACGTAAATTAACTCGTTCAGGCCTTTGGAAAGCCTAGGAACGTCTACTTGATTCACGTTACGTGATTTGGCAATAATCGAGAACCTTAACGTGAAATTATACGTTAAGCGAACTGATGCCAAACAAATACTGACAACGCCTAAAAATATGAATTTTGTACTTGCAATTATCATACATTTATAATTATACGATATATTTGGATTATCAAGCGTCGCAAAGCACAATGCGGAGGTTACGCGAAATCGGAACACACCGACAACGAAACGGAAGCCACGGACGAGAGATTCATCTAAATATTAATATATTATGATATATTGGGCTTCGTTTTCAAATTCTAGTATGCGTAGTCAAAACCGGATCGAATAACGAATTAAAAATTATAAACGAGGCTGTATACGTGATGTTAACGCAATCTACGAACGAACTCGACAAACAGTGACTACCGACACTATTTTACATACATTTGACCCAAAAATTTAGTTTTACGATGTTCCATGGAGCTCGAGTTTGAAAACAGGCTTTGGATACGTCATTGGGCCTAAACACGTTAACGGGCTTTGGGCCCGACCCGCTAGAGAAACACTAGATATATAAACATCATAACTTCTCCTTCCCCTCATTTCCTCACAAACAAACCCTAGCCCCCTTTGCAAAGAACCCCAGCTCTCTCCCTCTAAATCCCGGCGGTCGCGTTTCCGGCCGACACACACGACACCCCTCACCTCTCTTGCACCCTTACACCCGCATACATCTAGAACGAAGAGAAAGAGAGATCAGTGAGGCAGAGAGAGAGAGAGAATGACGGAGAGAGAGATTCGGTGGCCACGGCGATCGTGGTGGTGTAAAACAGCGACGGTCGCCGTCGATGATTCACAGCGATGGCAGCGTGTGGGGATCTCAGCAGCGGCGGTAGACGGCAGCGGCAGTGGTGATGTTGGTTCGAGTATGTTTCGGTTCAGTTCAACTTTAGTTTGGGTTTACATGGAACAAGCAACTCGGGTTTCAGTTTTGGATCTTTGGTTCGATTCAACTGCGGTCAGAACTTGGTTGGGTGATTTCGGCAGCAACCAAGCCGCAGTCGGCGGCGCTGTGGCCGACTGACGGCAGCAGTGGAGTTGGTTATGGTGTATTCGAGTTTGGGCCTTACAAAGTTTCAGTTTCGGGTTATGTCTCGGTTCAGATTTGGTGATCGGTTCGTGTTCGGTCAAACTCAGTCAACCCGGGTTAGCTCGGTCAAACCAGGGTCAACTCGGTCAACCCGTGCCCACTCAGTCAACTCGGTTCGGTCCGGAGTTAATACGGTCAATTCAGTCAACGGGTCAACCCGAGACTCGATAAAAATTAATTACGATGCGAAATTTATTTATATTAGTTTATATAAATATTAATATTAATTGTCGCGAAACCAAGCTCAAATCGACCCGCTAACAACTTTATATCGTCAAAGTTTAAAAATAACAATCAAACCGACGTACGTTACTTGCGTATATTATTAGTTAAAACCGAATCGACGTGACGTTACGATATATATAAATAAATAAATAAATCGGACTTATATTTGACGAAAGTTATGTTTGAACACGACGGGAAAGTATTATATATTGTGTAATTGATTATTACGTTTTGACAAATATAATCGACAACTTGTTTTGTCGGGATCGTCCAAAAACATAGCAAACTCTGCCAGTATTTCGAAAAATATATAATACGAAACACGTTGTATTTCAAAGACAAAACATCCGATTCAAGCGATTGTTATAAAATAAATATAGATATATTTATTTATCCGACGCTATAAAAACTTTCAAAATCGAGCCGATAACTTTTCAACGAGAGTGATTACAAGATAACAAGATTCGGTAATCGACTATAAAATAAATAATATTTATTTATGTTTAATTCTAAGTCGAAACTCGGAAACTAGATTTCAAACATCGATAATTTATTCGAACAATGATATAAAAATAAGTATACTGTTTATATTTATTTCGAATGTCAAGATTTCCGAGCATTTTTACAAGATAAATATAACGTGGATATTTATTTCAAACGATGGAATTCAGACATGACTATTCAGAAATCATATGTTTAAGTCATCTAGCATTCGGAAATCGTATAACAAGAATATAATTATTATATTTTGAAGGTCGAGACCTTGAATAGTTTTATGAAATAAATATAGTTATATTCATTTCAAACGTCGACGACTCAGGAACTTCAAATGCTATTTGTTATATTCGATTCAAACGCCTAACAAAGTACGACATGATACCGTAAGATTATAACAAGGTACGATTATATAATTATTTATTAGTTAGAAACGATACGCAAGACTATTGTACGGATATGAAGCGCTTTACATATACGGGTATATTTACAAGTATATAGGTATTACATCTTACGAAAACTACGAAGGGTCGTACTATTATCCGACAATGTACAGGACGACTAATATGAATTCATGAAATATATTTGCGTTTATATATAAACATATATTTCAAATCGCTCGAAAACTAAGTCGTTTCCCAGAAAACCGTAGATTGGTTATTCCGAGTCAAGTCAATAACACTTTCATAGAATCGTATGGTTAACGATTCGGTAGAGCTCGGTGACACGTAGTTTAGCTACGTTATATCTGGAAACTTATAAGTAATTCCGTTTTAGGAATGTCTTAGATTGCATGCTAGCAAGCCACGTTGTGGAGATGACATTATGGAATTACATTAAGCTAGCTTTGCACAAGGAAATCAAGGTGAGTTCATAACCCCCACTTTTTACCGTTTTACATTTTTATAAATGTCTTCGGGGGTGGAAAGACATGCAAGTTAAAAGCAAACAATGTTTCGATAAATGGAATTACATATTTCTAAATCATTTTACATACAGATTTCAACAAACACGATGGTTTATGAATGGTTTAGGCTAAATCTACCGGTTTTCACAAGCTATACAAAGCTTTTTGAAACATGCATGAGTTTTATGACTGGTGACGAGATTGTCATAGTCACAACTAGGGGGCGAGGCCCCAATTTTATTTATAACTTGGGCTAGTCCCAATAACACAGATAACATGGGCTAGGCCCAATGATAAGAAAACATGGGCTTGGCCCAATAGCAAGAAAACATGGGCTCGGCCCAATATCAAAAGTATAAGGAACGAAATCATATGAAGGGCGAGGCCCGTTCATATACATCGAAAACACAGATTTTAATAATTGGTATGTAGCTATGGGATTAGATGATAACAGATCACTGTACGTAAGTAGGATGATAACAATAGTAACCATTAATCACGAGTGACCAAGGTGCAAAAGGTATAGATCTATAGAGTTTGAGACACGCTCCACTCCTGGTTTTGTTAACCGGTTAGGAGTGCTTTTGTGATCCCAATGATGTCAGAGTTGTCTCGGGTTGGTTACTTACTTATGGCACATAGGCCAATGTATTAGCTACACACTGACTGATCCTTAGATCCATAGGCATCCTATTTACTAGTTTTCAATACCGGTTTACAAAGATAACAAAAAAACGTTTCAATACCAGTTTACATATATAACAGAAAAACATTTCAATATCAGTTTACAGACATGATAGAAAACATTTCAATACCGGTTTACAAATACGATTGAAAACATTTTATCACCGGTTTACAAACATAACAGTTATATGCATAGATTTACAAACAGCACAGATTACATTTCAATGCTGTTATACAGGTATGACATTTCAAATGCTTTGGGATATTATGATCCCACAAACCGGTTTTCGAATACAAAATGCTCAAATGTTTTATGTCTCATTTGAAACAAAAACAATACTATGAACTCGCAAACTTTAAGTTGACTTTTCGCACGTTCTTTGTCAGGTTGTAATTACAAGTATGGCACGGTTGAAATAGGAGAACCCATGGGGATTCGAGTACTTAGTGGGCGTTCACTGTCTAAAAGTCTTAACACTCACATTTACTTCCGCTGTGCAATGAAGATACCAGTTTAGTTCACGCCCAGCTCTGATGTGATGGATTTATAGGGGGGTGTGACAAGCCTTCACCTCAAAATTCCATTATTCCATATAAGGAGATCTAATCTACCTTAAAAGTCACCCATCCGATCAAATCATTGGCAACATCAATGAAGGGGTGCTCACCAGAAGTCAATCCTAAAACATTTGTCTTTTTGCTAGTTTCCTATCTCTCACATAACCTGTCAAGTACCAAAAGGCACTAAAAGACAATAATTAGGTGGAAGCCATGCAAGAAGAGCTCCTTCAGTTTAAAAGACAACAAGTATGGGATCTTGTACCATTTCCAAAGGATGTATGTCCAATTGGCACAAAATGGGTCTTTAGAAACAAAACTGATGAAAGGGGTATTGTTGTCAAGAATAAAGATAGGCTGGTGGTTCAAGGTTACAAACAGGAAGAAGGCATTGCCTATGATGAAACATTTGTTCCTGTAGCAAGATTAGAAGCCATCAGACTGCTCTTAGCCTTTGCTACCAACCACAACATCAAAGTGTTTCAAATGGATATCAAAAGTGCATTCTTGTATGGTAAGATCAAAGAAGAGGTATATGTTTGTCAACCTCCTGGTTTAGAAGATGCATTTTATCCTGATCATGTCTACAAGCTTAATAAAGTGTTGTATGGCTTGAAACAAGCACCAAGAGCGTGGTATGAACTCTCTCCACTTTTCTCTTTTCCATAGATTTTACAAGAGGTAGAATTGATAAAACCTTGTTTTTAAAATGGAGAGGAAAAGATTTGATGCTTGTCCAAATTTATGTGGATGACATCATTTTTGGATCCACATGCACTGCCATGTGTGGAGAGTTCAGACAACTCATGGCAACAGAGTTTGAAATGAGTGCTATGGGTGAGCTCCAATGCTTTCTTGGTCTTCAAGAAAAGCAATTGCAAAATGGTACTTTCGTTCGTCTATGTAAGTATGTCAAAGAACTACTTACAAAATTTGATATGAATGATTGTAAACCATGTAGCACACCCATGGCAACCACAAAGCTTGTCACTGTTGATGACAAAGATGGCTTGGTTGATCAAACTCTATATAGAAGCATGATAGGTTCTTTATGTTTGCAACATGTGTTTGTGCTAGATCCTAGTCAGCACCTAGGAAGTCCAATCTCATTGTTGTAAAAAGGATATTCAGATACATAAAAGGTGCTCCCACACTTGGTATCTTGCATCCAGCTAATGGAAATATTGAGCTTTCAGGTTATTTAGACAGTGATTTTGTTGGATGCCACACCACAAGGAAGTCAACTTCAGGAGGCTGTCAATTCCTAGGAAATTGCTTAGTGTCTTCGCAAAAATAAAAGCAAGCTGCAGTATCAACATCCACAACAGAGACTGAGTATATTGCTGCTGCAAGCTGCACTGCTCAACTCCTATGGCTTTAAGATCAATTGCTAGATTTTCGTGTAATTGCTCTAAAGACTCCTCTCATGTTGGATAGTCAAGTAGCTGAAAACATCATAATATATCCAGTCTCTCATTCTGCCACAAAACACATTGACATTAGACATCACTTTGTGAGAGATTGCTATGAAAAAGATTTGATTTCTCTGCATCATATTCCCATTAAAGATCAACTCGCAGATGTTTTAACCAAAGCATTAGATACATCTACCTTTGGAATTCTGATCTCTAGGATTGGTATGCTAAACATGGAATAAAAACAAAATTTTTATTTTCCATGTGTACATAGCATCAAAATTTTTTAGAAAGTAAAAAATCCATCCTTAAAAATAGCTAAAATTGAAAATTTCAATAAATCTATAAAGTCTGCTCATAACCACTGTTTCTCCAAACCTCTGCTTGGCATGAAAATCTATCCGTTGCTAAAAGTGTATCCTCTATTCTACATCCACTGTTGGTGAAACCACTGTTTTTCCAATCCACGGATAATCTATCCTCGGATAGTGTAACCCACCACTGTTCATTCCACGGTTCAGAACCACTGTTGGTATCCAGCAGAGGTTTCCAAACAACTGTCTTCCATTATCCAACAGAGTGTGCACGTGGAAAGATGTTAGCCATCAGATCTTTAGAGAACTGCTGCAACGTCAGCTTTCACTTTTTCCTTTATAAACCCTGTTCCATCCAAACAGAGCATTTCACTGCTGTATTGAATTCAAAAAATTATCCAAAGCAATTATCTTCTTCACTAACCCTCATTCACTCTTCAATCATGACTCTGAACATCAAAAATCCCCACAAATACCTTCCTACCCTCGAAAAAACAGATAATAATGCTGCTTTTCATGCAATGATTGATGTTCTACAAACATCATCATACAAGGATATTCTACTGGTAAAGGCTCCTATCTATGTGGACACACTTCGACAATCTTGGGCAAATGCTAAAGTTGAGATTCAAAACAAAAAGTCATTTTCTATTACGTCAAAGATTGGGTAGTCTCTTGTCCAATTTCTCCATCCACCATTTCCACCACATTTGGTCTAAATGACCCCACTTCTTTCCCAAAGAAAGACTTACATGATGAATTCATTGAGTGTGGTTATGAAGGTCAAATGACAGATATTACCCTCTATAAACCTGAATTTCCTGATGACATGAAATTCTTTTTCCATACTTTACTGTTGTGTTTGTCAGCAAAGACAACTGCTTTTAATGAAATACCTTTAAACATTCAGAATCTGGGTTATGTTATTTTAACAAAATCAAAATTTAATTTTTCCCAGGTATTGTTTTCTGACTTGGTTGCAAACTATAACAACATTTCCAAAAATAAAGGTTTTCTTATACACCCTAGGCTGTTGAGTTATTATCTTCAAAAACAAGTTTCTGAAACTGATTTTCAACAAGGTATCATTTGTGAAATTGGCAGCCTTAAACATGAAACTTTTACAAGACTCTCTAACCAAAAGCCAAAGGTTTTGAAAACACAAGCAAAGGGGAATGATCCAATTTTAGATACTAACACATCCACTGCTCAAACCTCTGTTGCTGAGCCCACTTCTTCTGGTGAATATGGCACTATAACCAGTGCTGTGCAACCCCCACCAAATCTACCAAAAGAAAACATTCCAAATCCAAAAAGTCCTCCAAAAAAAGCCAAAACGGTAACTCTGGAAGATGAGATCCCAGAGGATATACCTGTGACAACACCAATGTCACTTGAAACCACTGCTGCTACTTCCTCAATGTAGATGGAACAAAAATCCCCACATAGCCAAACTCCTCCTGATTCCTCACATAAGGAACAAGTTATATCCATAGGGACACCACATTATGAAGCTCTTGATTCACTTGAATTAATCTTCCACAGCCCTCTCCTAGGGTAATGTCTCTTTCTACACCACAACCCACTCCCACTTCCGCAATACCACCCACATTTATACCTTTGCGTGATGCAATAGAGAAAACTCAGACAGACATCAGTCCCTCTCGCTCATCCATTAAAGAGAGCCAACTTCTACATTTGACTGCGTTTGAGAAAACTCTATCTGCTAGCCCACAAGCATTTAAGGAGGCTACACCCCTTGAGTTCCAAGTAACTCTTGGTGGTATTTCAAGTGAAACAACCACTACAACTGATGACACAACAGGGTTTCAGTTGGACAGTGGTTACATTAGTAAGACTTCCTTGAAGGCAACAACTGCGGAGGCTACAATAGTAACCCCTGTCCCAGTTGGAAGTCCCCAGTACCAAGACAAAGGGGTATTTGGTTCTAAAAACATTGAGATTCCCATGTCGATGATCCAAATACAACTACCTCTAGTAGGAATTTAGATGATCCTATTCACTTAGGTGATAAATTAAAATACCAAGAATTGACGGAGAGAATCACTATCGTGGAATCATCCATTGATGAAATTAAATCCATGATGAAACAAGTGCTACAAAATTCTCAACCTCAACCATCACCAACTCAAAATACTGATGAGCTATGGAAAGTTGTGCAACCAATTATCCTAGCTCAGAGACAATAGGCGGATATTCAACATGAGACACCCATGAAGTTAATCAGAGATTGGTCGAGGCTTGATACAAAGATACACAAGCAGATATTAAAGCCATCAAAGATCATTTATTGAGGACAACTGGCTCTACCCTGGCTACAATTTATGTTGAAGAAACAGAAGATGATGCAAAAAAGAAGGAGAATGATTCACTAAGAAAGTTGCAGTCTGATTCAAGTGCTATACCAAAGGTGCAACAACAACAAGAAACCACCGCTACAACATCTGATGCAACTTTGGGAAAAGGGATTGATGAGACCTAAACAAAGAAGCTGAAAAGATTGCTGATGATAAGCAGAAAAGACAGGATACAATGGAAGCAAAAGCCTTAATGCTGATTGAAGAAGAAAAAGCCAAACATATGGAAAAAGAAGATGTTGGTACTTCAAGAAAAAGGAAGTCTGCAAGAAAAGTTAGACAACCAACTATCACCACTTCTAAAACCACTGTTGAGGCTAATTTTGTTGTATTCTCTGTCCAAACACCACAAAACAACCTAACAGATGTTAGGCAGATGTTGTGACAGTAGATGCTGGAATAATAGATGTTCTAACAGATATTCCCTAAACCACTGCTCCTATCCCATATCCCAACTTAACACAACCTACTTCTACTCCACCAAGAATTCCTTCACATCCACCATCACCAAAGATTAAATTCCAACGCAAAAGAAAAACTTTTGTTGTTGATGAAGGTGATGAAAAGATTCCATCACCAATCTCTTTGTCATCACAACCTACTTCCACTCCACCCTCATCATCTCCACATATAGAAACTTCACCTCCACCCATGCATCTATCATCATCATTCCTTCCACTGGGTGCTCCATACCCCCTTGAACTGTATGTAGTAAGAGGGGAGATAGAGTCTTTCTACAAGATAGAGGATCTTAAACAAAGAAACTTTCCTTCTCTTCTTGGGTATCGAAAGCCTAGAAACCTTGACGAGTATATGAAACTAAAGGCTAGACAAGCAGAAGCTATTGCAAAGGAGATGTCAAAGGGTAAGGATGACAAGGCTCTACAAAGATCCATGCAATTTCAATTGAAAAAAGTGAGAAACATTGAAGATTTTGCTAAGGATTTAAGTAAGTCCATGTCTGAAAAGCCAACCACTGATGATCCTGAATTAAAGCAAGACTATCTTGATCACATCATGAAGCACAAACCTTATAAAGTAACCAGAGCATAGTTCAAGGATTGGTTTGCAAATGAGCTTAAGGAGGAGATTGATAGAATTATAGTTATGGCCAAAGATTCTTCATTAAAGCCTACTGATCCTGATTGGAAAAGGTACAAAAAGATTGATCAAAACCAGACTTTAAAGCTCAAAAGAATGAAGGAAGAACTTGTTGCTTCTAACTATGGTTTTGCAAGGTCTGATGCAAGATGGTCTGAGTCGAAGGTTGTTGATACCTATAGAAGGCTAGAAGAGCTTAGAAAGAAAGATCCTTCTGTCCCAAGAAAGCCAGACTACTCACCAACTACCACTGCCCCTCAACAGACCCATGTCTCTAAAAGATCATCTTCAACCTTTGGCTTACCCATAACTACCTTGAATCAAGCAAAAAGGAAAAAGTAGATGGAAGAAGAAGATCAACAGAGGTATGAAGAACAAAGAAAAAAGGGAATTAAATGTCAACTTCTTTATCATACTGATGTTGTAAGTGATAAACTCAGAGAATCTATATCAAGACTTGTTAGCAGACCCTCTTCACCAAATTCATCAAAAATAACTCTTCTCTGAAGAAAACCATCTGACTCCAAAATTCTAAAATGGAAGTCATCCGCAGCCACCCATATTTTGACTTTGCTCAGGTGAGATGGTAGAGCTTGCATATGGTCTGGATACAACTGACCTCCAAGATCTAATGAATCTTGAGCTTGAAAGGGATATTGAAGACGATCTCCCTGAAATTTGAACTTTAATTCAAAGGACAAATAAGGGAATCATTGATGAGGAATAAAGATCAAGAATAAAGAAAAGTTTTGGCATCATCTATTTTAGGGGGAGATTGTTGGAAATTGAACCTTACAAAAAGAATAGTACCTCGAATCCTTAAAATAAATGAACATATGCTGAAGCTAAGCTCTATTGAAGACAAAGGTCAAAGGTTTGCCCTAGCAAAGCTCTGATGAAGACTCAAAGGTCTACCAAGGCAAAGCTCTGATGAGGACTCAAAGGTCTGCCAAGGCAAAGCTCTGCTGAAGACTAAAGCTAAGGTCTGCCAAGGCAACGCTTTGCTAAAGCTAAGGTCTGCCAAGGCAAAGCTCTGCTGAAGCCCAACAGAGGATGTCTCATTAGTGCTTATCGTCAGATGTTGTATTATATCGTTTATAGCAGTGTTTAGCATAGCAGATGCTGTAGTTTGTTACATGTCACTTTCAGTGTGACGTCATCATACGATGCTCAGCGGTTTGCTCTGTACTATAAATAGAATAGTGCGTGTACTATTCTATTCATCACTTCACCTTTACATTTTGTGTACAAACAAATTAGAGTGATCTTAGGCCGAGGGGAGTTTGTAATCGTTCATGCATACGTAAATTCATAAATTTATAAAAGCATATTTATGAAAGCAATCTTCTAAGTTTATTATTTTCGCTGCACTATTCATACATGTTTATCCATTTCCATTGATTTCATCTTAAACATTCACAACAATATCAAATTCAAATCCTAACACTGTTGTATTAGCGAATCTTGAATGATGTTGCCAAAGTTCATAATCATGAGAATACTAGAATGTGAGGAATTTACATATTAATGTTTATGTGTGTGAAGTATATGATATGGTGGCAATGCTCAAGCATGTCAAGAATGAATATGTGTGCGTGTCTAATTGAAAAGTTAGAACACTTGATAGTTGACTTACGAAATATCAACGAGTGTCGGAAACTATAAAGTTAGGGAAATTAACACAAACAATATTAGGAAGATAATGGGATATGTATTAGACCTATTTATGAATTATGTATAGTGATGAATTGATTTCGTGAATGTTGAACAATGTGGTTGACAATCCATGTCTTATGCATGTTAATGAATAATCGACTAATGAGAATCAACATAACTAAGAATTTAAAATGTATGTTGATATGGGTGAACATGCATATTAACAAGGTTGTGGACATTATGGTATGAAAGGATAGGAATTTCACTAGCATGGACTCGAGCGCGGAAGGCTAACGGGTCAAAAGGAGATAAGAAAGCAAGCACGAGCATGAATGCTTAAGGTAAGTGAATTCCGAACTCACTTCGCATTTAAGTACATGAAAATGTATATATGTTTGAATAGTCGAAATCATGGTGGAACGTACAAACAAATGAGAAATGTTAAGGTAAGATTTGTTGAAATGGTTGGTATGGTATTAAACAGGTCATAACTTTTAGTCGAAAAATTTTAAGATAGGGAGTATGGGGATTTGGTAACGTTAGGGGAAGGTTTGGAAAGAAGTAATACGAGATAAGATATTAGCAAAAGGCGTGTTTGGACGTCTAGGGGGCGGCTTAATCGAAAATATTCGAAATGGGTCAAAAGAGGTGCAAATGAAGAAAATTAGCTTGGTGGTGCTGGGCTCTACCATAACTTACAGTAGCTACTGTAAGCTATGGTAGGTGTTGATGACACATGTCCACCGTAAGACAGTTTAATGTCACAGTGGCCATTTTAATGCCACCGTAAGCTACGATGGACATCGTAGGTTACGGTGGAGGCAAGATGCAAAAGATGTAACCTTTTTCTTTTATGTAAACCGTCCTTTATACGACACCGTGAACCTCTTTATCCCCTAAGACAATTACAAGGACTTGATAAGCTCTTGAAAGTAGCATAATACATAACAAAATTGTACTAACTCAACTATGTCGCATATTTACGTTACAAGTAATAAGTGATACCTACATGTTAGTGACGGAATCCATAGATAAGCACGAATAGAGTGAACATGTACCTAAGTTGTATATATGAATATGGAAGTTTGTGTCTAGAATTTTGTAGTATAGTTTATAGGAATGTGAGTGGCCTATGATAGCTTGGATGGATACATGTATGTAAGTATGGGTGTACAAATGAGTATATGAATATAGGTATGTATGAACGTATACATGAAATGGGATTGATAATCATGTGATCGAGAAAGAAATGAAAGCGCATGTATGGTAACGTTGACCTTATGAAGATTTGACGTTGGGATGCAAGATTGTACTTAGAAAGTTAATTCGAAAGGATTGGCAGGAATAGAAGAATCTGACGTGGTCATCTAATTACACAGGTTTTGATTATGAATGACAATATCAAATATTAATGATACCTATGTATGTAGCGGTTGCAGGTTGTACGAAATTATCATCATTTCAGAGTCTAAGAAGTTGAAGATCGAGTCAAGGAGCAAGGATTGTACGGGAAGAGTGGTCACATAGTTTGTACTTATATATTACACTGATGCATTAAGTAAGAATGAATGTTGTAATTCTTTTAGAGAAAACATATGTCATTTTATATAAGGACCTCCGGGTATGTCAAATCATTTATAAAGAAAGAAATTTTATGGTTCATATTTCCGCTGTGTCTTTTTGGTGAAAACGTGTTAGGGTGTTATATTTTCGATTACGAGGACCTCATCCGGGTCATTTGGGTTCCACACTCGGCCACGTGCATCCTTAAAGTGCAGAGACCATTGTTTCCATCGATGATAAGACCCAAGCTTCGGCATAAGGCTAGATTGGCCTTTGCCACACCCACTCCCGTTTGGAACCCACTCAGAGTGTGCCTAATGTAATTCTTGAATAGCTTGGGGATCCATCCCCCAAAGAATATCGGTGTGCGGGTGTTGGCGGTGGCATTTGCAGCCATGTTCCTTAACAACATGTGGGCGACATCGATAGGTTGGCGATTCAGGATGCAATATAGGCAAGTTAGCTCCCGAAGATTCACCATCCCACCACTATCCATCCTTTGGCACAAAGAGCCACTAATCACCTGATGAATGTATCGGATTAGAGGGTCCCTTATCTTTGTCATCTTTGTGTTGCTTAGATCATAGTGGCCATCCCTAATTTGTGTCTATGCAGCTTGTCTCAGGTTATCTGGGAGTTCACAGACTCCTTCCGTGAAGTCTGGCTCAGCCACGTCTTCCTCAGTGTATAGCCCAATATTTACGCCAAACTGGACCATGAAAATGCTATACCATTCTCCCCCACACCTAAACTGAATTGTATTCGACTGAAATAGATCTTGTTCATTTTTGTCGAAGATGAGTGTGCTTCAGAATTCCATGTTGTACTCGTGAATGGATCTGAGTCGGGTCTCTAGAAAGGTTCGGAGTGGACCGACGATTAGAGCATCGTATCTCTCCCTTTACCCTACAGTTTCAAGCGTGGTATAACACACTCGTCTTGGTGGTTCTTCGTGCCTTGCTTGTAATACTTCAAAGCGGCTTTTGTAATCAAGCTCAAAACTTTTGAATGTTAGGAACTTATGAGGTGCCATTCCTGCAAGAAAGAACTAGTAAGACAATCCGTGTGTCAAAAATTATGCGAAAAAGGGAATCAGGGGGTCTAGACATGGCCTTGTGCCTACCAGGCATGACCCCGTGTCTGGAGACTAGGGTGCCCACGGCCCCGTGGTTAGTGGGCACAGCCCCATGTTGAACCTTCTATTAACCCAATTTTAAGGTTTTCGATCCAAATTCGAAAAATTCAAAATTTTTGGTTCATCATGTGCGGTTTACCCCGAAAATCAAACTCCAACTGCCAATTTCACACAAACTACTTGTTTACCCCTTCGATTTTAACTTTTTTGGTTATGAACGAGGGTTTGTGGAAAACTCTTTGGACAATCTGATTTTTTGATAATGGTTGGTTATTTACTTCTCAAAACACTTCTATTTACTACTAGTAACTAGATCTAGGCAAAAATTTGGGATTGGCACGGGTCTAGTTCAAGAACCCAAGATTTTCCCCAATTTTTTGATGTTAAACTACATGCAAAATGTTAATATAACTAATCATGATGTTAGAATTATACCTTGTCGATGGATTTTGTTAGGAAATTGTCAAAAATCAACAGAAAAAGGAGAGGAGCCAGCTGCTCTAGATAAACGGGGGCGTTGTGTTGAAAAAGTGAAGTAAAAGGGGTTATAAACCCATTTGCAGATTTGCCATGGCCCCGTGCCTGGCGGGCACGGCCCCGTGGCCGATTTTTATTTTTCTTTAATATGTGTGTGATCGTTTCTCTTAGGGTTCCCTTTTTGGTACTTACCTATTTCGCGTTAATTTTGCTTCTTCCAAATGTACCTACAAGATATTTAGAAAGAAAGAAAGATATACATATTACAATTAACGTTTGATTATGCCTTGATCAACTTTCCGCCTTTTGGAGTGTCATTTTAACTTCCTCATCCTCAAGGAAACATCTATAGAGCTTAAGCCTTTGTCCATTGACATTGAAAGTTCACCGTTTGGAGGCTTAATTTCTATAGCGCCATGAGGAAAGATTTAGGTGATGGAAAAAGGTCCCGACGATCTTGACTTGAGTTTTTCGGGAAACAACCGAAGTCTTGAGTTAAACAAGAGCACTTAATCCCCCTCCTGAAATTCTTTAGGTTTGCTTATTTTATTGTGTATGTTTTTCATGTATTCCTTATAAATTTCGAAATTGTAATATGCTTGATTTCTCATTTCTTCTAATTTATTTAACTGATAAAATCGATTTTTACCGAAGTTTCTTGGTCTAGGTATACATTTTTTAATGCCCAGTATGCTTTGTGTGTTATTTCTACTGGGAGGTGACAATTTTTTCCATAGACAAGCTTATATGGGGTAGTGCATATTGGTGTTTTATAGGTTGTTCGAAAGGCCCATAAAGCATCGTCTAATTTATCCGCCCAATCTTTTTTATTTTGACCCACAATTTTTTCTAAGATTCTTTTTAAACCTCTATTGGGTACTTCTGCTTGACCATTGGTTTGAGGGTGATAGGCCGTTGAAACACGATGACAGACCCCATATTTTGTTAAAATTTTGTTTAATTGGTAATTACAAAAATGGGTGCCTCTATCACTAATAAGCGCTTTTGGAGTATCGAAACGAGAGAAAAATCGTTTTAGGAATTTTACCACAACTCTTCCATCATTTGTTGGAAGAGCTTCGGCTTCAGCCTATTTAGACATGTAATCGACTGCTACAAGAATATATTTGTTCCCTCTTGATGGTGGGAAAGGTCCCATGAAATCTAAACCCTAAACGTCAAAGATTTCACAAATAAGAATGCCATTTTGAGGCATTTCATTCTTGGATGAGATATTACCTGTTCGTTGGCATGCGTCACATGTTTTTATTAAATTGTATGCATCCTTATGGATGGTTGACTAATAAAATCCTGAATCGAATACCTTACGTGCGGTGCTCGTTGCTCCATGATGTCCTTCATATGGTCCTTCATGACAATGGTGAATAATTTTTCTTGTTTCTTGATCATGGACGCACATTCGTGTAAGTTGGTCGGCACAAATTTTAAAAAGATATAAATCGTCCCAAAAATAGTGTTTGATATCAGCAAAGAATTTTTTTCTTTGATGATGTGACCATCCTTTCACTAAAATGCCACTAGGGAGATAGTTAGCGTAGTCGGCGTACCATGGTTCTTCTTGAATTTGACCATTTCCAAGGATTCGATGGGGAATTTTTCATTGATGAGCTCTTCTTGAGTTAGCTCCGAAGCGGGATCTTCCAAGCGAGATAAGTGATCCGCGGCGTTGTTTTCCGCCCCTCGTTTGTCTTTTATTTCAATGTCGGCATGGTCCGTATAAACTATTGTTTTAGAAAGAATAAGATAGGAACGAAATTTATCAAAAGCAAATACTACAACAAGTAATTTTTTTCGGTAGTTGTATAATTTTCTTGAGCTTCGTTAAGAGTTTTACTTGCATAGTATATTGGGTGAAAATGTTTTTCTTTTCGTTGTCCTAAGACGGCTCCAATTACAAAGTCTCTTGCATCGCACATGATTTCAAAAGGTAATCTCCAATCGGGCGCTATCATGATTGGTGCATTGACTAGCATTTCTTTTAGTGTAAGAAAAGCTTTTTCGCAATCCTTGTCAAAGATGAATAGGGCATCTTTTTCAAGTAATTTAGTTAGAGGTCTAGAGATTTTTGAAAAGTATTTGATAAATCGCCTATAAAATCCGGCATGTCCTAAGAAGCTTCGTATAGCTCAAACGAAGGATGGGAGAGGTAATCGGGAAATAGTGTCTATTTTTGCCCGATCAACTTCCATTCCTTTGCTTGATATTTTATGACCGAGTACTATTCCCTCAGTTACCATGAAATGACATTTTTCCCAATTAAGGGTGAGGTTAGTTTCCTCACATCAGAATAACATTTGTTCAAGATTATCGAGGCATTGGTCATATGTACCTCTATAGATAGAAAAATCATCCATGAAAACTTCCATTGTTTTTTGTATCATATCGTGGAAGATGGCCACCATGCAACGTTGAAATGTTGCGGGGGCATTGCATAGAACAAAAGGCATGTGTCGATAAGCAAAAGTTCCATATGGACATGTAAAAGTTTTTTTTCTTGGTCCTCCGGTGCGATGGAAATTTGAAATTTTATCCGGAGAAACCATCCAAAAAATAATAAAATTTATGACCGGGTAGTCTTTCTAGCATTTGATCGATAAATGGCAAAGGAAAGTGGTCTTTCCTTGTTGCCTCATTTAATTTGCGATAGTCTATACGTACCCTCCATCCGGTGACGGTTCTTGTTGGAATATTTTTTTCATTAGTTACAACCGTCATGCGTCCTTTTTTGGTACTACTTGGACGGGGTTCACCCAAGGGCTATCGGAGAGAGGATAAATGAGTCTGGTGTCTAGTAGTTTGATGACTTCATTTTTAACCACCTATTGTACATTTGGATTTACTCTTCTTTGTGGTTGTATTATATTTTTAAATTCGTCTTCCATTAAAATTTTGTCTGTGCGCATGGATGGACAATGCCTTTGATGTCCACAAGTTTCCATGTAATTTCTTTTTTGTGTTTTTTCGAAAGTTTTATTAATTTTTCTTTTTCAAAAAGTTTTAGTTTTGAAGAAATGATGACAGGGAGCTTACCATGATTGTCTAAGAATGCGTATTCTGGACCTTTTAGTAGTTCCTTGAGTTCGAACGACGATGGGTCTTCAAGAGACCGCTTATTTTCTTCTTATTAAGATTGATGGCCGAAAAGGTTTGTTCGGTGGCGTCTTCTTCTTCAGCGGGTTGTTCTTCTGTTTCTTCCGTATCGGGTGGCTCTGTTTCATCCTCAATTAGTGGGTCATCATTACCAATGGTATATTTTATTGATTCGTGAAGATTGACGTACCTTTTGTTGGTCCCTAATTTAAGTGGTAGGTTGTTTACTCCGATTGACTAAGGTTTGATGGGTTTTTATGAATGGTTGTCCCAACACGAGCGACGTATCATCTAAGATGATAAACTCGGTTGGTACTTGTGACAGCCTGGGATTTCCTTGTACCATTCTAACAAACTGAACTTTTGTGCGTTGCATTCTAAATCGTGTTTACTCAATTTTCGGGACGAAAATTCTTTCAACACGGGGATAATGTGACATCTCGGCTTTTTTTTTCAGGTACTTTAAACGCGCTACTTTATTGTTATTCATTCCTATGCTAATTTAATTCGGAGAACTAAATACGCGCTCGCAATAACTACGCTAACTTTAGTAATTAGGGAATACACGATGTTGGGAGTTTTAACGGGTCATATCTGAATTACGTGCTATGTGTTATTAGACGTTTGTGAATCTATTGCGTCACACTCCAAATAGGTGATTTAATATTTTATAAACTTCGTGTCACGAATAATTGTCGAGTCGTATTGTGTGTAGTTATTTATCATGTTATAATTATCGGTTAGTAAATTCTATTTATAAGCCGAACCGAACCGAGCCTGTGAAATGTTTTGACTTCGCGACAAAACAAACCCAACCGCCACCCACACCCCCTTGCGGCCCACACTCCTTGCGGCCCAAGGAATGGCCCAAACCGCCCCCGTTGGCCCCTTTTGTATACGTATGTATGCATGGGGTGTTAAAAAATAGAAAACCCTAAAACCTTTCCCCCTTGTGGTGTGCGAGGGCAGCAGCCCCCCCTATCGGTCGCGCAAACAGCCCCGCACTCTTGTATCGATTCAAGCCTTGTCCCGGTTTGCTAGTCTCCATCGTTTAAGGTTAGGGTTTTCGATTTTGTTACGATTCATGTTATAATCTTCTGTAGAATTGATTATGATTATGTGCTCGTATGATTGTTGTTATGAAAAGTGTTGTGTATGGTTAGTTCAGATGAATATGCGAATCCTTGCGGTTGTGATGATATGTTCGAGTATTAAAATCGTAGGCTGCGTTTTATCTATAAAGATCATGATATACGCTTAGGGTTTGCATGAATACTGATATATTAAATGATATCTGATACAATAACCTGCTATAAATCGATGCAACTAAGCGTCATGGCCGTTTAAACATGTTCTAATATAATAAAGTCGAAAACAGAAAGTTGATTGACACTTACAGCCAACTTCAGTTGGCTGTAACCTGATCATTATTCATCGAAAAGTGGATTTTCTGAAGCCTAAAACGTGTATTTTCAAAAAACGCTTCAAATGGCGCCGGATTCATATTTTTCTAAGGTAGTTTGCTATTTTTAAATAACTATTTAGTGCAGCAGCTGAAGCTGCCTAATTTCGGCAGAAATTGCAGGCTGTTTATTGAGTCGGATCTCATAGCCTGTATGGGGTTAGATCACGAAATCTGTACAGTAACCGGAGACGTGGAGTTTCCGAAAATCTCCCACTGTAATTTCGTTAATCGGATGAACGATGATTTTTAAATGATTTTTCTCGTGGACTGCAGTCAGAAAGTGACGAATCTGACTGCAGCCTAGTATATAAATTTTTATAAATAATTGGTAAATAATTTAGGATTTGAAAATTTTACACTAAATTTTACAGGCTAATTGGCACCCTCTAAAAATTTTGGAATTTGTGGAACATGGGAACTATTTTATAAAAATTCTCGAAAACTGCCCAGTTATGAGTGTACAAGCTGAATGATAACTTACGTTTGTGTGTGTCTAAGTTTTGTATGAGTTATCATGTGTTTGTGACAAGTTGATTTGGTCGTTATTTTGTATGGTGATACTTTGCATGCATGATTATGGTTTCGAATTGGTTATTACGTGTGCTGCACTGTGTGTTAGTTATGCGTAGAGTTTTGTGTTAGTGTGTTCACACACTAACTTTGAATCGGTTGACATGTTAGGACGCGATTAGCGGTTCCATCCTTTACTTCTTTTGCGTTTATCTAACCGAGCAATTTAAGGTGAGTTCATGGCCCCAATTTTATCCGGTTTTTGAACAACAGGGGGAGAAACATGTATACGCTCTAGAACTCTATCTTTTACGTTATGCAAAATTAACGTCGTTAACTATTCGGTAACTAAGTTAATGTTAATGTATGTTATGGTCACTAAGTAGCTTTATCACGGAAGTCCTCAACCAACTCTCGGATCGTTAGTATTAGGTTAGATAGCGGGGAAATTATAGTAGTACTACTGGGCCCGACAAGCCCCACCCGAGCAAGCCGCGCTAGCCGACCGGGAATGGTCAACGGGTGATTAATTTGGCCTAACTTTCGCCATGGTCAGTGATAGACCTGGCAACACAGAGGCAACAACAGTCAGCTTCGATCGCGAACTCTTAAGTGACGTAACTATAGGCTCGCTACCTACATGTTAACATTGAACTTATTTACGAACCAGCATTATTATTCCAGGTTAGGAATAATGGAACTATGTCGTTATTCAGGGTTAGGGATAACGGGGAAACCAATCTTTTAAACCGAACATGTGAACTTATAAAACCTGTGAACTCACTCTTCTTTAATGTTGACACTTGTTTCTTTGCATGTTTCTCAGGACGCTAGGAGCGCTAGCTGCACCCACTTGGCATTTGATCAAGACATTTTTATCGAGTCTTTATTGACGATTATTTTTGAGATTTTGGTTTTGGCGTTTATGTTGGCGCCCGTTACTTTATTCTAATGCTTCCGCTAAACTTTGAAACTTTGGAACTTTGAAAATGACTATGCATGTTTACAATAAATATTTTTGGAAAACGTTTAAATAAATCATATAGAGTCGTTAGACATTGCTAGTGTCTGAGGTTCTGGTTTGATCACACGCCTCGCGGTAATACTCCGCAAGTGGAAATTGAGGGTGTGACAGATTGGTATCAGAGCCACAAGCTATAGAGAACCAGGTTTGCATTTAAACTAGACCTAAACTATAGCTGTTACACGACACTAGACTTAGTTGGCACCGAACTGTGATATCTTGTTATGTGCTATACTACAATTGTTCTATGTGATATATATATATACATATATATACATATATATATATACATATATATACATATATGTATTGTGATATACGCAGCTCGTAACTAACTTCACCAACCCGGCAGGCTATGTCGTCATCATCATCCGACAGTTTTCGACAATCAAGGGCGCCGGGGAAGGCACCCATAGTCGAACCCTCACCACCTCGTGGTGTGGAGACACGCTCAGCTGCCAGGAAAAGACTTGCTCTAGGAGGGGAGTCATCCTCCCGTCCAACCACTGCTGTACCGGTCAAACCGGTTAACTCTTCAGGAGTGGGGGACGATCTACTTAGAGTTGTACTAAGGAAACAACAAGAACAGCTGGAGAGAATGCAAGAGACTATCGAAGCACAGGGTTGGCTGATACGTCAGCTGACTGGTAAAACTGGAGAGCTCGAGGAAGAGCAAGATGATAATAAGAGAGTTCGAAGCATTTTAGCCAAGGACCTTCATGCTAAGCAAGTGAGGGCTGACTGGCTCGAAGACAGAGTTCTTGAGTCCAGTTGGAGGATTTACAAACTGGAGCAGAACCAAGCACCACCTATCCCAGTACCCGCACCAGCACCGGCCCCTCCAGCGCCGGTAGAAGACGAAGAGGAGGATCCAGAGGAAGACCCGAAGGAGGATCCGGAGGGAGAAGAGCCGGAACAGGACCCGGCTGCTGAAGCTGAAAACGCTGAAGAGGAAGACGGCAGTGACAGTTTCTTGGGGGATGGAGACATAGATGACTAACCCGTCTTGCCAATCTTCGTTTTGTTTCCTTTAGTTTGTTTGTTTCCACTTATGTTGAACTTGGAAATTTTATAATTAAACTGATATGTTTGGTTGGTATTTTGTGAGACATTACAATTTATTTAATCGAATGTTCCTTTTGATTGTTTAATTTGTTGGGTTGACATAAATTGTGTGATCATTGAAGTGTGGAATATGATAACTATATTGGATATATACTTATCGGTATGTGTTTGTGTTGTCTTGTGAAGATCTGAAATGGCAACCGGTCATCGCGGAAATTTCAACATGTCAGCTGAAGAATTGGCCGCTTTAATCCAACAACACGTGAACGCTTGTGACATCCCGGTTTTTCAGATATCTTAAACGCACTACTTCACGGTTATTCGTTCCAACGCTAAATTGATTCGGAGACTTAAATTGCATGCTCGAAATAATTAAGATAACTTCGTGAACTTGTCAAATGAATTACGTGCTATGTGTATTAAACGTTTATAAGTTGGTGAGTTATTATGTGATGTTCCGATTTCGTGATTTGTTTTAGTTATAAAATATATATATAGTAAATATATAGACGAATCGAACCAAGCCGCGAAACGAGTCAACCTCACTTCCTTGCAACTCAAGGGATTGACCGAAACTTGAGGATCAAGTTTTAGACCCAAACCGACCCACCCAAACCCTTGCGGCCGCGAGCACCCACCCAACCGCAAACCCCTCCCCTTTTCTTTGCCCTCTTGCACTATATATACACATACATGCATGTGTTATGTTTCAAAAACAAAAACACACACAAACCCTAATCAAGAATCAGCCGACGGCAGCCCTTCCGTTCATTCTCTCGGTCGCAAACAGCCTTCCTACACTTCCTCTTGATCGCGGCAGCCCCCTCGCCATTCTCCTTCTCGGTCGCGACCTTCATCATCATCCGATTCGGCTCCCATCTAATTCTCTGATAATTGATCTTCATTGTTAAAGGTTAGAGTTTATCATTGTTTACAAAGTCATACTAGGGTTTATGAACTATGGATCATGCTTGTATGTAATGGTAGAAAGTGTTATGATGTTAGTTTGATTGATTTTGCAAGTTTAGCGATTATGATGATTAGTTAGAATCTAGAATCATTAGGCTGCGTTTTGTGATAAAAACCATATATTATGATTAGGGTTTGTATGGGTATAATGTATATGATGATATATGATTGGTAAATCTGTTCTTGATCGTTTAGATTTAACGTATCGATTGTTTAAGCGGGTTATATTACGATAAAATGCTGAAATCAGGATGCTGAATGGTGTTTACAGCCAACTTCAACTGGCTGTAACTTGGTTATTATTTATCGAAAAACGGATTTTCTGAAGCCTAAAACGTAGATTTTTGAAAAACGCTTCTAATGGTGCTGGATTCATATTTTTCTGAAGTCGTTTGATATTTTTAAGTGGCCAATTAAGTGCAGTAACTGAAGCTGTGAAAATTCTGAAAATTGGTTAGTTGTTTATCGAGTCGGATCTTATAATCTGTAGAGATTCGAATCACGAAATTTGTACAGAAACTAGATATGGAAATTTCCTGGAAACTCCCACTGGAATTTTGTTAATTGGACGAACGGTGATTTTTAAATAAATTCTCCCGTGGACTACAGTCAGAAAGCGACGAATCTAACTGCAGCCTAGTATATTAATATTTATGAATAATTGGTGAAGTGTTAGGACTTGAAAAATTTATATAAAATTCTACAGTATAGTTGACACCTTCTGTAAAATAATTGGAATTTTTGGAACGTTGGAACTATTTTATAAAAATCCTCGAAAACAGCCTAATTATGAGTATACAAGCTGAAACTTGATAACTTGCGAATGTGTGTACCAAAGTGTTGCATGGATTGGATTGTGTTCATGATAAATTGTTTTGATCACTATGTTGGTATGATGATACTTGCATGCATGATTGAGTGTTAGGATTTGTTATTGTGTGTACCGCATTGTGTGTTAGTTATGTGTAGGGTTTGTATTGGTGTGTTCACACACTAACTGTAAATCAATTGACTTGTTAGGACGCATTTAACGGTCCCATCATTTGCTACTTCTGTGTTACACTAACCGAGCAACTAAAGGTGAGTTCACGGCCCCTAATTTTATCCGGTTTTAAACAACAGGGGGAGAAACATGTATACACTCTACAACTCTATCTCTTTACGTTATACGAAATTAACGTCATTAAACTATTCGGTAACTAAGTTAATGTTAACGTACGTTATGGTCACTAAGCAGCTATATCACACAAGTCCTCGACAATCTCTCAGATCGTTAGTATTGGGTTAGATAGCGGGGAAATTATAAGTAGTACTACTGGGCCCGACAAGCCCCACCCGAGCTAGTCGCGCTAGCCGACCGGGTATGGTCAACGGGTGAATAATTTGGCCTAACTTCGCCATGGTCAGTGACAGGCCTGGCAACACGGAGGCACAACAGTCAGCTTCGATCGCGAACACTTACGTGACATAGCTTTAGGCTAGCTACCTACATGTTAACATTGAACTTAATTACGAATCAACAATATTATTCCGGGTTAGGGATAATGGAACCAACAACGTTATTATTCCGGGTTAGGAATAATGGAACATCATTATTATTCCGGGTAAGGAATAATGGAACCATCAGTATTATTCCGGGTTGGGAATAATGGAACTAAATCGTTATCCCGGGTTAGGGATAACGGGGGAAACAAACTTATAACCGAACAAATGAACTTATGAAAACCTGTGAACTCACTCTTCTTTAATGTTGACACTTGTTTCTTTACATGTTTCTCAGGACGCTAGGAGCTCTAGGTGCACTCACTTACATTGATCAAGACATCTTTTTTATCGAGTCTCATTTACATTGTTTGGGTTTTTCTTTAGTTTTGGCGTTTATGTTGGCGTCCGTTCCTTTACTTTACTTTAATGCTTCCTCTCAACTTTAAAAACTAATGCTTCCACTAAACATTGAAACCAAACTAAGACAATCTAAAATTAACTATGAATGGTTAAACAAATGATTTTGGAAAACGTATTAAGAAATCATATAGAGTCGTTCGACGTTACTAGTGTCTCAGATTCTGGTTTGTTCACACGCCTCGCGGTAAAACTCCGCAAGTGGAAATTGAGGGTGTGACAACGCTGCTCTGGCAGGTTCTCCTAACGCACCAGCAGGTAACCATTATTAAATTTTCATGGGAAATCTAATAGTTCGGCTAGTAGAATTTCGCGCTGACTACCTATCCTCTATCCTCAGGAGAGGGTCTTAACCCTTACAAGATGTTCTTGGATGCGAAACCGAGCAAGTTCACGGGAGCTGAAGGACCCATAGGACTGGTCCGTTGGGTTGAAAAGTATAAATCGGTTTTTGCAATGTGCATTTGCCTCGAAGCTAATAACGTCAAGTATGGTGCCTCGACGTTGGAATATGGGGCATTAACCTGGTGGAACGCACAAGTCCCAACGCGTGGGCTTGCTGTGGCGAATGCAATGACCTGGACCGAGTTCAAAGCTCTAATCAAGGAGGAATACTGTCCATGGGATAGAGTTCAGCAATTGGAACAAGTGTTATGGAACCACAAGATGGCCGGGTCAGAAATTGAAACGTACACGGCAAGACATCATGATCTGGTGTTCCTTTATCCCGATTTGGCTAATACCGTCGCTAAACGACTTGAGTTTTATCTTGGGGGTCTGGTCCCTAAGATCCAGGGCATGGTAATGTCTAGCAACCCTATGACGGAGCAACAAGCGATTAGGCTGGTACATAAACTCACTGATAAGGCGGAATGGACTTGCTATCCGACGTCCGAGCTGAAGTTCTCTGTTTCGAGAAAGCTATCCGTATTCCGCTCTCTAACAACAAAGTCTTGATGGTACAAAGCGAGAAGGCAGGCGTCGTCACGAACATCATCTCTTACATGCAAGCTCAGAAGTATCTTCTGTCACACCCTCAAATTCCATGTGCGGATTTCTACCGCGAGGCGCGTGACAAATCAGGATCACAGTCATTAGTCATACTGAGGACCACTATATGAGTTTAAAAATATTCATGTTTACTCATTAATGAGAAAATACTGTTTATAGAATTGAGTTGCGGAAGCGTAACAATTACAAAACCAAAATAGTTAATATAATTTAAAGTTGTGTCTAAATATCTGATGAAATCAATGCGACTCCATAATGCATCCTAGTCCTGATGTATGCTACCTTAGCAACCCGAGAAAGAAATGCAAGAACAAGTGTCAACACATAATGATGAGTGAGTTCACAGGTTTTAGGTTATAGTTATAAGAAAGTTGTTTCTCAAGAGTTTCCACTGTTTCAAACCCGAAACAGTAAGTTGAAGTGTTTAGCAGTTACTTGTAGGTAGCTAACCTAAGTCATGTCAACAAAGAGTTCGATCCGAAGCTGACATTGTTGCCCCTGTTGTGCCAGGTCTATCACCAACCATGGCTAAGTGTTAGGCAAATTCTACACTCGTGACCTTCGACGTTTGTTCTAGCTGGCGCGACCAGCTCGAGTGGGGCTTGTCGGGCCCAATAGTACTACTAAAAATTCCCTCGCTATAATCCAATACTAACGACATCATAAGTTTTAAGGGGATTGACATGTGATAAATGCTACTTTATGACCATAACTAATATAACAAAAACTCTAACAGTTGTGACGTTATGACATTACTTTATCGTAATATGATGCATGCTTTCTCCCCCTATGTTTTAAAAATATTTAAAAGAGTAGGGGCCGTGAACTCACCTTAGAATGCGTGTTATATCCAAAAGTACTATGTCTTAGCGAAGCGAACTGGCATAGCATGGCGATATTCACCAAGACATCCCTAATATTATTAGCACATCATAAGTAACCAATACTAGAGTAAAGTTGTTTCACGTGTGATCGAGCTCTACCGAATCGCTAGACGTGCGACCCGATGGTAAGGTTATTACCGCGATGCAAACAGAAATCATAAGTTTGTTTAATTCCACATATGTTTATGTATGTACTATGCCTTAAGAACAACTTAGTTCTCGACTAATTAAATATATACTTAAATATATTTATAAAATCGTGTCAATGTATTATCAAGTGTGTATCTGTATTAGAATAGCACACGTTGTAAAATGTCCAATATATTAATATGGTTTTCAGGATAATAGTCAAACATATAAACAATCAATTTACATAAAGTAGACTTCTATAGGTTCTGGTAAAGTATATGACATGTATAGCACACATAGCATAGTAACGAGTCAAGGACACACTAGCGCATCATTTATAATTGTTAAAATAATTATCGTTATATATTTATTTTATTTTATTTCATTCGGATAATGTGATAATATCCCGAATAATATTATCTATTATCATACACGTACAAGTATAATTAAAACCGAATATCTCGTTTAAATTTCCATATATTATTATTATACAAATTTATTAATCGGGTCGGGTTCGCTAGAGCTCAGATCGATACACAAGTTCACATATTTTTACAACAAATACATATACACAAATATTATTTACATAGGCGTAATACCATCTCGAGTCGAATCTGACTAGGATACCAAGACCCGAGCGTTGACCAGAACTGGCAAGTTAACCGTGCTTGACCATTTGACCGTCTGTGACCCACTGACCCAAAGTTTGACCAGCTTTGACCCGCCACTTTCTTGTGCCTAGCAAACCAAAACTCAATCCTCAAATATCACCAACCACACCACCGGCTCTGCCACAACCGCTAACCGTCACTACTTGACGGGGAAAAAGAAACGTCCACATAGAGTTGTTAGATCTAATCTGATAAGAAAGAAAAACGAAACCCTACACCTTAATACTTATCCGAATCGTGCCCTAAACATCAAGAATCTACCACTGTTGTTGCTCAACTACGGCCGCCATCGAGGGACAGCTGAGCCGTGGTGCTCCAGTGAGTTCTGTAGTGGGGCTTGCCTCAGAAGACCACCATAACAGATTAAATTAAATGAGTTTCATGGATTACTAGCACAAGTCGAGGCCCTAAATCACCATTTTCGTCGCTGGTCGAAGCCTTAGGTCAGCGATTCCGTCAAATAATACTCCTGCTCGATAACCAATTCCAAAAGTTGGATCCTCTGCCACGAACCAGCATCTGAACGCCAAACATCACCACCCCCAGCCACTACCGGAACTGAGTGCGGCTCTCAACACTGCTGCGTGAACCACCAGACGCCTCCACACCCTTTTCCGCGATCACCGGAGCCCTATCTCCCTCGAGACTCTCTCTAAAACGACTGAATGTAACCGGGTTTGAGTTATGTGTGTTTTTAGTGTAGAGAACAAGAAAAGAGGTTATGGGGGCTAGGGTTTTTGAAAGAGATGAGAAAATGAAGAGATAAAGATAATAAGGTGTTTAAATACCTAGGGTTTGGGTAGGTGGGTTGGGCTTAACCCGCGCATACGAACCATGTTTTACTTTCTCGCTCAAAATGAATCCGCTTGTTAAAATTGTATAAACAAAAGATTATAACGGTTAAAAGTACCTTTACCAGATTCACTTAGAACGAATATTCGGAATGTATTTTGTATACAAGCGTACAAAATAATTATGTATATATACATCTATATGTGCTAAATTAAATACGTTTGACAAGGATTGTCGATTAAATAACATGTTTCACTCGCCGCAAGTTTTTTTTATTTAAATTACTAATAATAAATATTTTAAAAATGTGTAACCCTTTCCAATCATTAGGGTCAAAAGTACGAGTTGTCACATTCTCCCCATGTTACAGAAATTTCGTCCTCGAAATTTAGGCTAAGGTATACTCTATACTCTAGTTATGGGTTCGTCAATAGCACGTTAAGCGTAAACGTACGCGGTTACATGTAAGTTCAAAAAATAAACATATAAGTCTTATACATATAAATTCACATAATTTATTTTATTTAGTTGTTCAGGAATACTGTTCCGATTGTTTATCGACGTTTGAGTACTCACCCATGTGTGACTTGGTAATTCCATGAATTACCGTTACGTGAGTATTTGTGAAATAATCGACACACTTAAATTACCCTAATCAAGTGTAATGCATAAATGAATGTTTGAAATAACTGAGTTTGTGTTAACGGAATTAACCTAAAAATGTCAAGTGTCACATCATCCCCTTGTTGAAAGAATTCTCGTCCCGAAAATTTAGATTATGATGTTTTAGAACCATGGTTGCAAGTTCATTGCTAAAGAGAGCGTCAAAACATATGACGGTACAACGGAGTGAGATAAAATCAAACTACATGATTGAGATGACAGTTGATGACAAAAGAGATTTGATTGTTCATCCGAACAAGTTACAAGGGATTATATATATAGGTATAGAATAGTCAATTGTCAGAGCAACAAATCGATTTTAGCAAGAGTAGGTGCACATAAGTGTGGCTATCAAATATTACAGGGAGTCGGTTAAAATGTAAGTATACACGAAAGTAAAGAGATGACGCAATTTCAAGACGGTAGTAAATTCTTATGGTTCAGTTTCCTTTTCACGAATAAGATAGAATAGCACACCGCCTAGTAACTAAGTATGGCTATTGGCATGGTGGTGACACCAATGTTCAGAACTTTAGCAAGTGAAGCCACTATGGATTGAAGAGGTCGTGATGTAACGAAGTGAATTCTTGCATATGGATTTCGAATAGAGTTTACGTTAGGCTATCCAGGAAAACACTTATATATGTCACTTTGTATTTATTTGGTCTTAAGTAGAAATATAAGTTTAGTTAATGGGAAATCGATGATAAAGAGTGTGGTAACAAGTTACGTTAAGCACGAGCGGCACTCATAAGAGTTGGAACACCAATGTGTCATACATCGGTATATCATTGACGAATGTGTTTAACATATATGCCCTGGGGGCTGGGTTGTTGCGCAAATATAGTTTAGGTGAGCTCAACACGTTTGAATTGAGTGACTTGAGCAAAGTAGTATTTAGTTATCATGGAGTCTGAATATTAAGTAACCAACACTTCATGAAGCAAGTGTATCTAATGTATATTTTGAGATTACCCAAATGGATACAAATGTCATACGTCATAAACAAGGGTCGATGAAGTTAACCGAACTGGAATTGGATAAGGTAGTTTGTTAGAGGCCAAAATACTCAAATCCTAGGATCATGTGTGTTGGGTGTACCACCGAGAATTTACTCAGAGTAACTGTTGTGAAAGTAATTAAAGTGAATGCAAGAGAGATTTGTTGATATATGGTATCACTAACGGATAGCAGAAATGGTGCAATCACCACTACCAAAGAACAGTGATGATGCCCTCGTATGTGAGGATTCGAGAAAGAAGTAATAATTGCTTGGAACAAGTGATTCGGGTAAATTTATCAACCTTGTTTTTAGATGAAAACTCAAGTCAGGCCTTATACCCCTTTTACTTCAGAATGTTAGTGTCTTGCGCGTTCATGCCGAGGGAAAGGAAAATTTTCGATTGATATTGATTATGTCGTTGTTGGTTGTTGCAGGCGACCAACTTTCAGTCAAAGAGGTGTAAGTACGGAACAAAGAGGTCGATGGAGCTACACATGAATATGATGCTTTCACACGGAAATGGTGTTGACCTCGGCATACCTCGCGGAAATATAAATTTTATTTTTATGCTCCTCACTTGATGAACTTAAGTATGGCTTGTTGCTCCTCGTGTAACGTTCGTAGAGTGTGATTTAGCCAAGTGAGGATTAGCTTATAATAGGGTTAGACAAGAATTATGATATTCGTTTTTGCATAACAAGATAAGACGCGAAGAACATACCAAGACGTGGTTGTCATCAATCTGTTTCACATAATGGTTTTGGAATCACCGATGAAATAGTAAATCCGATGATGAGGATGTAGTTGGTCGCACACAAGCGATATAAATAGACATAAAGTGACGCTACCGGTCGTTGGAAGCATTACATTGAAGGTGTTGACGTAATAAGAATTACATAGAGAAGTAATGGTTGGTCGAATTCGTAGTGCTCCAGTTTAGTCGGAGCGTTCTCCATCGTCGTCGAGCTTGTCCGTATGCGAATAAGAATAGATTCACTAAGATCCATGTATGAAATTGAGTGTGTAATTATTCGAACATGTATGCAATCAAGTTTGAAAGATTGAACAAAAACGTGTACATGAATTAGGAGCATCACATACATCGCCAAGAGGTTTCATTACAAGGACGTGAAAATATGTTCAAAATGGTAAGGTTACAATTACAATACATCCTCATCTTTAGAGTTCAAGAAGTGATCACCAAGGATCAAAAGGAAGAGTTTATCGAGTTCTTTTAAATTAGAGCACAAATTTGATGGGAGTCTATGCATAGAGTTTCAAAGATGTAGTGTGTCCCCAACAATGAAATGAGCGATTTGTCTCCGTCGACAAAAGTAATTAGCTACCACATTAAGTGGTATGATTTTGACCAGTGAAAAAGATGAGGAATAGGCTCACTTAGGAAATAACGATTGTAGCAATATAGAAGGTAAAATTATTATGTAGGTCAACGGGGGTGTTGACTAACTTGCATCTCCGTCTTGCAATGTTCTTGAGATGATGGAATTGTTTTGGGGAAATTCGTATGCAGAGTTAGATATGCTGAGATACAAGTCAGGTTAGACTGAGGATTAGCCATGTGACAGAGTAACGGGGTCAAAGGGAGTTTTACAGTTAAATGTAATGGGATAAAAATGTAAGCGTATGAGAGGTCATTCATATTTTGTTTATATGCTGATGTAGAAGGGCTTACCTTACAATTTTGATAGGGTTTCAATCATGATGACAGGTTCCGATGAGAATCTTAGTTTCACTAAGATTTTTACATGAGTAAAATGATAGTAACAATAGTAATAATAATAATAATAAATAATAAATATAATAATAGTAATGATACTGATAATGGGGAATTTTAGTCGCAATAGCTCAATATGTTAGAAAACATCTTCAATATGATAGTTGCACCTGTCAACTACCGAACAGGTTTGATGGTACCAGTTAGTCGGTTAGTCGCGGAGTGGTTTGTGAGAACTTATACTCATAGTGGAAATTTTAAACATGAGATTCATAGGTTAGGACAATTTATCCACACACTGGGTTTCACAAGGATTCACATGCATTGCAAATTACTATTACGTGTGCACCCGTAATGATAAGTTGATTTGCATGCTCACTCAAGTTCGACCTATCTTGTGTCAAAATGTCCCTTAGATTAAATTTTCGAGTACGAAGTATTGTCAAAATGATAAGGTCATAAAAAGCTTAGTTAATCAACCAAACGTTGATCAACTAGAAGTTAATTAGAAAGAGCAGTTTGGGAATCGATTGATCTGAGGACTCACTCAAGTTGAAACACACCATGTGAATCCAATCCAATGGATTATAGATGTAAAAGTGCGCATGGAACAAACATACACATAATTATGACTTCGAGATATGAAACTGATTCATTAACATATGTTACTAGAAAAAGCAAATTAGTTGTTAAGTCGTTTGAGTTAGAAGAGAGTTCAGGTATGCAATGAGCAAGGCGCTCCAACTTCATGGTCAATTCATCTTCCAAAAAAAAAATATATATATATCAACCAAAGATGTGAAACAGGGTTCGGGGAAAATAAAATGATGACATCTCATTGTCAACGGATTTACGCAATAATGTGTGCAATGGTCTGCCGTAACGCAAGGTGCCTCACATGACGCCTACGTGCTCAGGTTGAAGGAAAGTGAAACTAGTGGGGCTGGGGTGTTGTCGTTGTTAGGTGGTGGAAGGACTCATTTCTGATGAACCCAACTCCTAAGAGATATGTGTCAATGTTGGATGTCGTCCCAATCATGGACTTGAGGAAGCTCACCATACCCGATAGTACCATCGGTAGGCTCAAGTCGGTGATTTATTCAGTTATGTGGTTTAGGAAGAGGTAAAGATGATTGTGATGTGAGAAACTCCTCCAGAGGCTCCGTCTCACGGACCTCGGACAAGAGTAGATACTGGTTGTTGGCGATCCCACGAACGTCGCCACTAGGGATGAAGATACAAAGAGATTGATGTGTTCCTCGTCAGTAGAGAGTGAAGTGGATGATGTCGACATACCTGCAATTTCAATGATTGTTTTGATGACATGTGTGTAGGCATATCATGTATGAGTGTTCTTGTTGAAATGTGTGAGTGTCCGTGTTGGTGTATGACTAATGCAGTGTCTAAGGCAATAGACTAAGTCTACTCTCTAATGCAAACCTAGTTCACTATAACCATTGCTCTGATACCAATCTGTCACACCCTCAAATTCCACGTGCGGAGTTCTACCGCGAGGTGCTTGACAAACAAGGATCACATTCATTAGTCATACTGAACGACCACTATATGAGTTTAAAAATATTCATGTTTACTCATTAATGAGAAAATACTGTTTATAGAATTGAGTTGCGGAAGCGTAACAATTACAAAACCAAAATAGTTAATGTAATTTAAAGTTGTGTCTAAATATTTGATGAAATCAATGCGACTCCATAATGCATCCTAGTCCTAATGTATGCTACCTTAGCAACCTGAGAAAGACATGCAAGAACAAGTGTCAACACATAATGATGAGTGAGTTCACAGGTTTTAGGTTATAGTTATAAGAAAGTTGTTTCTCAAGAGTTTCCACTGTTTCAAACCCGAAACAGTAAGTTGAAGTGTTTCGCAGTTACTTGTTATATCTGTAGGTAGCTAACCTAAGTCATGTCAACAAAGAGTTTGATCCGAAGCTGACGTTGCTGCCCCTGTTGTGCCAGGTCTATCACCAACAATGGCTAAGTGTTAGGCAAATTCTACACTCGTGACCTTCGACGTTCGTTCTAGCTGGCGCGACCAGCTCGAGTGGGGCTTGTCGGGCCCAGTAGTACTACTAAAAATTCCCTTGCTATAATCCAATACTGACGGCATCGTAAGTTTTAAGGGGATTGACATGTGATAAATGCTACTTTGTGACCATAACTAATATAACAAAAACTCTAACAGTTATGACGTTACCTTACCGTAACGTTATGACATTACTTTATCGTAATATGGTGCATGCTTTCTCCCCCTGTGTTTTAAAAACATTTAAAATAGTAGGGGCTGTGAACTCACCTTAGAATGCGTGTTATATCCAAAAGTACTATGTGTTAGCGAAGCGAACTGACATAGCATGGCGATATTCACCAAGACATCCCTAATATTATTAGCACATCATAAGTAACCAATACTAGAGTAATGTTGTTTCGCTTGTGATCGAGCTCTACCGAATCGCTAGACGTGCGACCCGATGGTAAGGTTATTACCGCGATGCAAACAGAAATCATAAGTTTGTTTAATTCCACATATGTTTATGTATGTACTATGCCTTAAGAACAACTTAGTTCTCGACTAATTAAATATATACTTAAATATATTTATAAAATCATGTCAATGTGTTATCAAGTGTGTATCTGTATTAGAATAGCACACGTTGTAAAATGTCCAATATATTAATATGGTTTTTTCAGGATAATAGTCATACATATAAACAATCAATTTACATAAAGTAGACTTCTATAGGTCCTGGTAAAGTATATGACATGTATAGCACACATAGCATAGTAACGAGTCAAGGACACACTAGCGCATCATTTATAATTGTTAAAATAATTATCGTTATATATTTATTTTATTTTATTTCATTCGGATAATGTGATAATATCCCGATTAATATTATCTATTATCATACACGTACAAGTATAATTACAACCGAATATCTCGTTTAAATTTCCATATATTATTATTATACAAATTTATTAATCGGGTCGGGTTCGCTAGAGCTCAGATCGATACACAAGTTTACATATTTTTACAACAAATACATATACACAAATATTATTAACATAGGCGTAATACCATCTCGAGTCGAATCTGACTTGGACACCAAGACTCGAGCGTTGACTAGAACTGGCAAGTTAACCGTGCTTGACCAATTGACCGTCTGTGACCCACTGACCCAAAGTTTGACCAGGTTTAACCCGCCACTTTCTTGTGCCTAGCAAACCAAAACTCAATCCTCAAATATCACCAACCACACCACCGGCTCTGCCACCACCGCTAACCGTCACTACTTGACGGGAAAAAACATCCACATAGAGTTGTTAGATCTAATCTGATAAGAAAGAAAAACGAAACCCTACACCTTCATACTTACCCGAATCATGCCCTAAACATCAAGAATCTGCCACTGTTGTTGCTCAACTACGGCCGCCATCGAGGGATGGCTGAGCCGCGGTGCTCCAGTGAGTTCTGCAGTGGGGCTTGCCTCGGAAGACCACCATAACAGATTAAATTAAATGAGTTTCATGGATTACTAGCACAAGTCGAGGCCCTAAATCACCATTTTCATCGCTGGTCGAAGCCTTAGGTCAGCGATTCGTCCAATAATGCTCCTGCTCGATAACCAATTCCAAAAGTTGGATCCTCTGCCGCGAACCAGCATCTGAACGCTAAACATCACCACCCCCAGCCACTACCGGAATTGAGTGCGGCTCTCACCACTGCTGCGTGAACCACCAGTCGCCTCCATACCCTTTTCCGCGATCACTTGAGCCCTATTTCCCTCGAGACTCTCTCTAAAACGACTGAATGTAACCGGGTTTGAGTTATGTGTGTTTTTAGTGTAGAGAAAAAGAAAAGAGGTTATGGGGGCTAGGGTTTTTGAAAGATATGAGAAAATGAAGAGATAAAGATAATAAGGTGTTTAAATACCTAGGGTTTGGGTAGGTGGGTTGGGCTTAACACGCGCATACGAACCAGGTTTTACGTTCTCGCTCAAAATGAACCCGCTTGTTAAAATTGTATAAACAAAAGATTATAACGGTTAAAAATACCTTTACCAGATTCATTTAGAACGAATATTCGGAATGTATTTTGTATACAAGCCTACAAAATAATTATATATATATATATACATCTATATGTGCTAAATTAAATACGTTTGACAAGGATTGTCGATTAAATAACATGTTTCACTCGCCGCAAGTTTTTTTATTTAAATTACTAATAATAAATATTTTAAAAATGTTTAACCCTTTCCAATCATTAGGGTCAAAAGTATGAGTTGTCACATTCTCCCCATGTTACAGAAATTTCGTCCTCGAAATTTAGGCTAAGGTATACTCTATACTCTAGTTATGGGTTCGTCAATAGCACGTTAAGCATAAACGTACGCGGTTACATGTAAGTTCAAAAAATAAACACATAAGTCTTATACATATAAATTCACATAATTTATTTTATTTAGTTGTTCAGGAATACTGTTCCTATTGTTTATCGATCTTTGAGTACAAACCCATGTGTGACTTGGTAATTCCACGAATTACCGTTACGTGAGTATTTGTGAAATAATCGACACACTTAAATTACCCTAATCAAGTGTAATGCATAAATGAATGTTTGAAATAACTGAGTTTGTGTTAACGGAATTAACCTAAAAATGTCAAGTGTCACATCATCCCCTTGTTGAAAGAATTTTCGTCCCGAAAATTTAGATTATGATGTTTTAGAACCATGGTTGCAAGTTCATTGCTAAAGAGAGCGTCAAAACATATGACGGTACAACGGAGTGAGATAAAATCAAACTACATGATTGAGATGACAGTTGATGACAAAAGAGATTTGATTGTTCATCCGAACAAGTTACAAGGGATTATATATATAGGTATAGAATAGTCAATTGTCAGAGCAACAAATCGATTTTAGCAAGAGTAGTTGCACATAAGTGTGACTATCAAATGTTACAAGGAGTCGGTTAAAATGTAAGTTTACACGAAAGTAAAGAGATGACGCAATTTCAAGACGGTAGTAAATTCTTATGGTTCAGTTTCCTTTTCACGAATAAGATAGAATAGCACACCGCCTAGTAACTAAGTATGGCTATTGCCATGGTGGTGAAACCAATGTTCTGAACTTTAGCAAGTGAAGCCACTATGGATTGAAGAGGTCGTGATGTAACGAAGTGAATTCTTGCATATGGATTTCGAATAGAGTTTACGTTAGGCTATCCAGGAAAACACTTATATATGTCACTTTGTATTTATTTGGTCTTAAGTAGAAATATAAGTTTAGTTAATGGGAAGCCGATGATAAAGAGTGTGGTAACAAGTTACGTTAAGCACGAGCGGCACTCATAAGAGTTAGAACACCAATGTGTCATACATCGGTATATCATTGACGAATGTGTTTAACATGTATACCCTGGGGGGGGGGGGGTTGTTGCGCAAATATAGTTTAGGTGAGCTCAACACGTTTGAATTTGAGTGACTTGAGCAAAGTAGTATTTAGTTATCATGGAGTCTGAATATTAAGTAACCAACACTTCATGAAGCAAGTGTATCTATTGTATACTTTGAGATTACCCGAATGGATACAGATGTCATACGTCATAAACAAGGGTCGATGAAGTTAACCGAACTGGAATTGTGATAAGGTAGTTTGTTAGAGGCCAAAATACTCAAATCCTAGGATCATGTGTGTTGGGTGTACCACCGAGAATTCACTCAGAGTAACTGTCGTGAAAGTAATTAAAGTGAATGCAAGAGAGATTTGTTGTTATATGGTATCACTAACGGATAGCAGAAATGGTGCAATCACCACTACCAAAGAACACCAATGTGTCATACATCGGTATATCATTAGGGTCAAAAGTACGAGTTGTCACATCTTCAGAGAAAGAACTCTGTTGATTTGCTCGCACTGGTCACCGAGCAGCCTAAGGACGAGAAGCGGGTTGAAGATATCCCCATCGTCCGTGACTTTCCAGATGTGTTTCCAGAGGAGTTACCCGGTCTTCCACCACATCGACAAGTAGAGTTTGAAATCGAATTGGCGAGCCATGTGACTCCTATCGCCAAGGCCCCATACCGCTTAGCTCCAGTAGAGCTGCAAGAGCTGTCTACCCAACTTCAGGAATTGTTGGAAAAAGGATTTATCCGACCCAGTACTTCCGGTCCTTTTTGTCAAGAAGAAGGACGGGACCTTCCGCATGTGCATCGACTACAGGGAACTCAATAAGGTTACCGTCAAGAACCGGTACCCCTTACCTCGCATCGACGATCTTTTCGACCAGCTTCAAGGGTCAAGCTACTACTCCAAGATTGATCTATGGTCCGGTTATCACCAGCTACGCGTCAGGGAGGAGGATATCTCCAAGACGGCATTTCGCACTCGGTATGGCCATTACGAGTTCTTGGTCATGCCCTTCGGTCTCACCAATGCACCCGCGGTGTTCATGGACCTCATGAACCGCGTGTGTAAGCCGTATCTCGACAAGTTTGTCATCGTGTTCATCGATGATATACTCATCTACTCTAAGGGTGAAGAAGAACATGCTGAGCATTTGCAGTTATTGTTGGAACTACTTCAACAGGAGAAACTATATGCCAAATTTTTGAAGTGTGATTTCTGGATTCGGGAAGTTCAGTTCCTCGGGCATATCGTGATTGGAAAGGGTATACACGTTGATCCCGCCAAGATCGATGCTATCAAGAACTGGGAAGCACCCAGGACACCGACAGAGATCCGCCAATTTCTGGGTTTGGCTGGTTACTACAGACGTTTCATCGAGGGATTTTCCAAGATCGCACAACCGCTTACCACTCTCACTCAGAAGGGCACCAAGTATGCTTGGGGTGACAAACAGGAAGCAGCATTTCAATTACTAAAGCAGAAGCTTTGCAGTGAGCCCATTTTGTGCTTGCCAGAGGGGACAAATGATTTTGTGGTATATTGTGACGTTTCCATTCAGGGATTGGGATGTGTGCTCATGCAACGTGATAAGGACATCGCGTATGCATCCCGACAGTTGAAGGTCCGGGAAAAGAACTACACAACACATGACTTGAATTCGGAGCAGTTGTGTTTGCACTTAAGATTTGGAGACACTACCTATATGGAACCAAGTGCACAATCTACACGGATCACAAGAGCCTCCAGCATATTTTTGATCAGAAGGAGTTGAACATGCAACAGCGTCACTGGGTCGAACTCCTGAACGATTATGAATGTGCCATTCAGTATCACCCAGGTAAAGCTAACATGGTAGTTTATGCCCTCAGTTGGAAGGAGCACTTGAAACCTCGTCGGGTACGAACACTACAGTTCACAATTCATTCTGGGTTACCCGAACAGATACGCGACGCGCAGCTAGAAGCAGTTAAGGAAGAGAACATCAAGGCCGAATTTGTGGGAAAGATGGAACGCGATTGGGAAGTGAAACCCAATGGTACCCGGTATTTCATGAACCGTATATGGGTACCTCTCTACGGAAACCTCAGAAAGCTAGTTATGGATGAAGCTCACAAATCCCGATACTCTGTCCATCCTGGTTTGGATAAGATGTATCAAGACCTTAAAGTCGCGTACTGGTGGCCCAACATGAAAGCAGATATAGCCACCTACGTGAGCAAGTGTTTGACTTTTGCGAAAGTCAAGGTGGAATACCAGAAGCCATCAGGGCTACTTCAACAACCTGAAATCCCAGTGTGGAAATGGGATCAGATCTTGATGGACTTTATCACTAAACTCCCGCGAACTCTTGGTGGTTGCGAAACCATCTGGGTGATCGTGGATCGTCTAATTAAGTCTGCACACTTCCTAGCGACCAAAGAAACAGATAAGATGGATAAGTTGACTCGCATCTACATTAAGGAAGTAGTTTCTCAGCACGGGGTGCCAACGTCCATCATTTCAGACAGAGAAGCCCGTTTCACGTCCAACTTTTGGCGGTCACTTCAGAAAGCGTTGGGTACACGCTTAGATATGAGCACAGCTTACCACCCTCAGACGGATGGTTAAAGTGAAAGGACCATTCAGACCTTGGAGGACATGCTTCGGGCATGCGTGGTAGACTTCGGGAACAGTTGGGAAATCCATCTGCCTTTGGTGGAATTCTCGTATAACAATAGTTATCATACGAGTATTCAGGAAGCACCGTTTGAAGCATTGTATGGTCGCAAATGTAGATCACCGGTCTGTTGGGCAGAAGTCGGTGATAGTCAACTCACAGGTCCTGAGTTGATACTTGAGGCAACTGAAAAGATTGTGCAAATCAGAAACCGCATGGTAGCGGCACGGGATCGACAGAAAAGTTACGCTGATCAACGACGCAAACCGCTTGAATTTCAAGTAGGTGACCGTGTCCTACTGAAAGTGTCACCCTGGAAGGGTGTAATTCGTTTTGGGAAACGAGGCAAACTAAATCCACGGTACGTAGGCCCATTTGTGATTTCGAAGCGTATCGGGCCCGTAGCTTATCAGTTAGACCTTCCCGCCGAACTCAGTGGAGTTCACAACGTTTTTCACATGTCCAATCTGAAGAAGTGTCTATCAGATGAAACCCTGGTCATTCCATTGGATGAGATCCAAGTGGATGAACAACTGCATTTTGTGGAACAGCCTATCGAGATCATGGATCATGAGGTCAAGACCCGAAGGCATAGCAAGATACCGATCGTCAAGGTTCGTTGGAACTCTAAGCGTGGACCGGAGTTCACGTGGGAAAGAGAGGACCAAATGAAAAGCAAATATCCACACCTTTTTGCAGTTGAGCAGCAATCTGATGTTACCGCCAACTGAATTTCAGGACGAAATTCTTTCAACATGGGGATGATGTGACAGCCTGGGATTTCCTTGTACCATTCTAACAAACTGAACTTTTGTGCGTTGCTTTCTAAACCGCGTTTACTCAATTTTCGGGACGAAAATTCTTTCAACATGGGGATAATGTGACATCCCGGCTTTTTTTCAGGTACTTTAAACGCGCAACTTAATTCTTATTCATTTCTACGCTAATTTAATTCGGAGAATTAAATACGCGCTCGCAATAACTATGCTAACTTTAGTAATTATGGAATACACGATGTTGGGAGTTTTAACGGGTCGTATCTGAATTACGTGCTATGTGTTATTAGACGTTTGTGAATCTATTGCGTCACACTCCAAATAAGTGATTTAATATTTTATAAACTTCGTGTCGCGAATAATTATCGAGTCGTATTGTGTGTAGTTATTTATCAGGTTATAATTATCGGTTAGTAAATTCTATTTATAAGCCGAACAGAACCGAGCCTGTGAAACATTTCGACTTCGCCACAAAGCAAACCCAACCCGCCACCCACACCCCCTTGCGGCCCACACTCCTTGCGGCCCAAGGAATGGCCCAAACCGCCCCCGTTGACCCCTTATGTATACGTATGTATGCATGGGGTGTTCAAAAAAATTGCAAACCCTAAAACCTTTCCCCCTTGTGGTGTGCGACGGCAGCAGCCCCCCCTCTCGGTCGCGCAAACAGCCCCGCACTCTTGTATCGATTCAAGCCTTGTCCCGGTTTGCTAGTCTTCATCGTTTAAGCTTAGGGTTTTCGATTTTGTTATGATTCATGTTATAATCTTCTTTAGGATTGATTATGATTATGTGCTCGTATGATTGTTGTTATGAAAAGTGTTGTCGTGTATGGTTAGTTCGGATGGATATGCGAATCCTTGCGGTTGTGATGATATGTTCGAGTATTAAAATCGCAGGCTGCGTTTTATCTATAAAGATCATGATATACGCTTAGGGTTTGCATGAATAATGATATATTAAATGATATCTGATACAATAACCTGCTATAAATCGATGCAACTAAGCACCATGGCCGTTTAAACATGTTCTAATATAATAAATTCGAAAACAGAAAGCTGATTGACAGTTGATCATTATTCATCAAAAAGAGGAGTTTCTGAAGCCTAAAACGTGTATTTTCGAAAAAACTCTTCAAATGGCGCTAGATTCATATTTTTCTGAGGTCGTTTGCTATTTTTAAATGACTATTTAGTGCAGCAGCTGAAGCTGCATAATTTTGGCAGAAATTGCAGACTGTTTATCGAGTCGGATCTCATAGCCTTTACGGGGTTAGGTCACGAAATCTGTTAAGTAACTGGATACGGGAGTTTTCGAAAATCTCCCACTGGAATTTCGTTAATCGGATGAACGATGATTTTTAAATGATTTTTCTCGTGGACTGCAGTCAGAAAGCAACGAACCTGACTGCAGCCTAGTATATAAATTTTTATAAATAATTGGTAAAGATTTAGGATTTGAAAATTTTATACTAAATTTTACAGGCTAATTGGCACCATCTGTAAAATAATTGGAATTTTTGGAACATGGCAACTATTTTATAAAAATTCTCGAAAACCGCCCAGTTATGAGTGTACAAGCTGAAACATGATAACTTACGTTTGTGTGTGTCTAAGTGTTGTATCAGTTATCCTGTGTTTGTGACAAGTTGATTTGGTCGTTATTTTGTAAGGTGATACTTTGCATGCATGATTATGGTTTCGAATTGGTTATTACGTGTGCCGTACTGTGTGTTAGTTATGCGTAGGGTTTTGTGTCAGTGTGTTCACACACTAACTTTGGATCGGTTGACATGTTAGGACGCGATTAGCGGTTCCATCCTTTACTTCTTTTGCGTTTATCTAACCGAGGAATTTAAGGTGAGTTCACGGCCCCTATTTTATCCGGTTTTTGAACAATAGGGGGAGAAACATGTTTACGCTCTACAACTCTATCTTTTACGTTATGTGAAATTAATATCGTTAACTATTCGGTAACTAAGTTAATGTTAATATATGTTATGGTCACTAAGTAGCTTTATCACGGAAGTCCTCAACCAACTCTCGGATCGTTAGTATTGGGTTAGATAGCGGGGAAATTATAGTAGTACTACTGGGCCCGACAAGCCCCACCCGAGCTAGTCGCGCTAGCCGACCGGGAATGGTTTATGGGTGATTAATTTGGCCTAACTTTCGTCATGGTCAGTGAGACCTGGTAACACAGAGGCAACAACAGTCAGCTTCGATCGCGAACTCTTACGTGACGTAACTTTAGGCTCGCTACCTACATGTTAACATTGAACTTATTTACAAACCAACATTATTATTCCAGGTTAGGAATAATGGAACTATGTCGTTATTCCGGGTTAGGGATAACGGGGGAAACCAATCTTTTAAACCGAACATGTGAACTTTAAAACCTGTGAACTCACTCTCCTTTAATGTTGACACTTGTTTCTTTGCATGTTTCTCAGGACGCTAGGAGCGCTAGGTGCACCCACTTTGCATTTGATCAAGACATTTTTATCGAGTCTTTATTAACGATTATTTTTGGGATTTTGGTTTTGGGGTTTATGTTGGCGCCCGTTACTTTATTCTAATGCTTCCGCTAAACTTTGAAACTTTGGAACTTTGAAAATGACTATGCATGTTTACAATAAATGTTTTTGGAAAACGTTTAAATAAATCATATAGAGTCGTTCGACATTGCTAGTGTCTGAGATTCTGGTTTGATCACACGCCTCGCGGTAATACTCCGCAAGTGGAAATTGAGGTTGTGACAGTACTATCGTTTGATTCGTTTGAATTAAGATACCTTAATCACCCCTTTGGCTTTTATCATTTCTTGATTTGAGAGAAAAATAGGGATTTTAAGTGGATAAAAATCACTAGTACCCAATTTTTCAAAAACGTAGTTTGGCATTATGTTAACATAAAGATCTTTATCAATTAGCATGTTGCTAACAAAGATGTTTTGAAAAAAAAACATGGTACTGATTTTATGTTCAATTCATGGTGTTCATCTTGTATTAGTGAAGTTTGATCATTTGTTAAGTTAATGATAACTATTTTCTCAATTTTAGTGGTAGTGTTTAACTATTTTATAAACTTGGCATGAGGAGATAACAAACAATGATTTTCAAAAGATGGTTGTAAAATGTGAATTTCTAAAAAGTTTGGTTTCATTTTGAAATCAACATTTTTAGACGCATCTTCTTTGTGGTTTGGTTCATGCATGAGTTTTTCATTTTGTGGTTCTTCTATTTTTACCTCTTCGATGATTACCTCTTTAGTACAAATGGACTCGTCTTTCTCACGAGATCTCTTAAGTAAGAGTTCTAAATTCTTGAGACTTTGTATGAGGCTTTTGGCTTCGGGAAAGATTGTTGGTGGAGTGTCGTTTGTTACAAACGGATTGGTATCCCAATCAAAACTTGATTTTGAGAGCTTAAACCTTGGTTATTCATACGTGGAGTATGAGGTTTATGGTTGAAAAAGATAACAATGTTGTACCGAATGGGATTCACTGCAAATCGTACAATATGGTTTCTTGTAATCATCCTCAATGTAGTAGTGGGTATAATCTTTTGAGTAGTAATCCATAGAAGATACCCAGAATATTAACGAGCCTTGGGATCAGAAAACAGAAAAATAAAATTTAACAGGGAGATGACCACGACCCCGTGCTGAACTTGCACGGCCCCGTGGGCAAACCTGTATCTGGACGTTTGAAAAGTTTTGATTAAATTTCTACAGCACAGGGGCATGGCTAGCTAACACGGCCCCGTGGCAACGTATTGTAAAAGTTTAAACATTTTTGAAAACGGGCGCGCAATTTTGGAAATTGTACAAAATTTGGTTTGGCCGATAATTTTAAGCTTTCTTACAAGCCTTATGTCTCGGTCAAAGGTGCCAAAAACTTGTCGTGGTGCGAGCGGGTTATAAATTTAGTTAAATTTTAGGTACTTTTACTCGTAGATCAAGCTTTAAATTTATAAAACAGGATACAATACTACCACTCTATACACGTTAGGGCAAGTGCACCCATCGTGGATGTAGTATAATGATGGTGAGATACCGAGGTCATCCAAGGACACAAGATCTTTTAAATTTATAAAACACGATACAATACTATCACTCTATAACGTCTAATCTAACCAAATTTTTTATAAAAGTTTTGAAAGTTTACAAGATATAAAAGTAAAAACATAAATAAAAAGGAAAACAAATAGACAAGAAAGAATCACTTGGTTCCTACTCCTCTTTTACATATCCTTTGATGATTGCCGCACTTAGCGCATTTTAAGAGAGTATCTTAGTTATAGTAGTAGGCCCCTCTTGTGAAGGCGACACTACCCTCAACCTATTGGTCCGAGTCAGCAGGTATATAGTCCCACAAGGTCGGAACATTGAAAGATAATTAAGTAAGTTATTAATACGAAAAGTGGTAGTCCCCTCTTGTGAAGGCGACGTTACCATCAACCATATTGGTCTGAGTCAGCAGGGATACAGTCCCGCAAGGCCGGGTAAAGTTTTAATAGTAGTTTATTTATAATTGGTTCAAGCCATTCTTATTTTCCCGGATTTGATGCTACCTACCTAAAGGGAAGTCCTAATAATCTTACCAAGTCCTCGCATGATCTATACACTGAACGGGACAAGAACTTTACCCAAACACCCTTCTAACCCCCTTCTAGGTAGTTAATGTGCTTTGTATAGACCGTGAAGACACGAATGAGTGAATCAATGAAACATGAAGAAATGTTCAAATAGAGTTAACTTTCAATATAAAAAACTAGTTATTAAAGTCATTAATACATACGCAAATAAAAAGTTGCCGAAGATTGGATATCAAAAGTGATACATATAAAAGATTTGTCTTCACCAATTGATGTAAGAGATTTAGCCAAGCATGGCCTTTTTTTTGATAAGAACTCTCATGATCAATCTTGAATCCCAAGACTACTACACACTCTAAAAGATGAAAGATGGATGATAGTGGTGGGTGTTGGTGTTGTAGTGGTGGTGGACTAATGGCAAGTGTGAGAGAAGTGGTTTGCCAAGGGATGCCTTTCTCATGAAACCAAGCACCTTTATTTATAGCTGGAAACAGAACGCGACCACGGCCGCGTGCCAGGTGGGCAAGGACCTGTGGTGGAATTTTACTCTCCCTTCATTAACTGCAGATGTTAGGTCGTTGTACCAACACGCCCCGTGGTGGCAGAGCACGGCCCCAAGGTCAGTGTATTTGATGTACTATCCCAGATTATATGAATTTTAAAGTTGACCACGGCCCATGTTGACATGGCACGGCCCCGTGTTGGTTGTGTGTTGCTGTTGTCTTTTTCTGTAGAGAATCTTTGACAGGGCATGGCCCCATGCCTGGTGGGCACGGCCCCGTGCCTGAGCTTCTGTCTTTGTATTTTTGTTGTTTTGGATTTGAATGGGGGTTTGACAAGTCATGTCAATCCTTATTCTTTGTATTTGTGTTGGTTTTGGCTGTTAATTTGCTTCTTTTGTTCGTTTAAGCTCTTTTGATCCTGTAATTTTAAAAGTAAACAAAGAAACATGTTTTTTTCCAACATTAGTACCGAAAAGGGTTGATTTTATGCCTTGTTTGATGTAATTTTAATGTTTTATTTTGCGCACATCAGCCGGAATATTGAAAAATAATTAAATAAGTTATTAATGCAAAATGTGGCATGTCCCTTTTTTTGGAAGCAACACTACCCTTGGCCATATTGGTCTGAGTCAGCAGGGATATAGTACCACAAGGCCAGTTTAAAGTTTTAATAGTAGTTTATAAATAAGGGTTTCAAGCCTTTCTTACTTCCCCCAATTTGATGCTATCTGGCTCAAAGGAAGTCCTTATAATCTTGAACCAAGTTCTCGCAGGATCTATACACACAACGAGGCAATAGTCTTAACCAAACGAACCTTCTAACCCCTTCCAGGCAGTTAACGTGCTTTATATAGACCATAAAGACATGAATGAGTGAATCAATGAAACTTGAAGGAATGATAGAATAAGACTCACTTTTAACATAAAGAAACTAGTTATTAAAGTCATTAATACAAACCCAATTAAAAAGTTAACCAAAGATTGGAAAGCAAAAGTAATACATAAAAGATTTTGTCTTCACCAAGTGAAGTTAGAGATTAGCCAAGCAATGCCATAGTTTGACGAAGGCTCTTACGATCAGTCTTGGATCCCGAGACTACTACACACTCTAAACTCTAAAGATTGGGTGGAAGATGATGGTGGAGTGATGGCAGGTGTGAGAGAAATTGTTTGCCAAGGGATGAGTTGGAATGAAACCAAGCACCCCTATTTATAGCTGGAAACAAACTTGTCATATGGCCCCGTGCCCGCAGGGCATGACCCTGTGTCTTCCTTCTTCTCTGTCTTCATTAATTTGTATGTCAGATCAGTCTACTACACGGCCCCGTGTCCATTGTACTTGCTGTACTATCCAAGATATGCAAATCTGGAAGTTAACCACGACCCGTGCCTAAGGGGACACGACCCCGTGTCTCTTGTCTGCTTTTGTTTGTTTTCTTCTGATTTGGAATCTTGAAGGGGCACGGCCCCATGCCGACTAGGCACGACCCCACGCTAGACTTCTGATTCGTTATTTTTAGTCTTTGGGAAAAGCTTGGACGGCTAGTATAGTGTGTTGTCTTCCCTTCTTTTATACGTATGCTGGATTTTGTGGTTAATTTGTTCCTTTTGTACATTTAAGCTCTTTTTACCCAGAAAATCAAAAGTATACAAAGAAACATACTTTTTCCAACATTAGTACTAAAAAGGGTTGATTTGATACCGTATTTGATACAATTTATATGTTGTATTTGACGCATATCAAATGCCTCCACACTTGAATATTTGCTTGTACTCAAGCAAAACTCTTTAATATATGCTTACACACCCAAATGTAATTGGTAGAGAAGAAGTTTTTGGGTCTTGTTTATAGAGTGTCAGGAATCCAAGTTTTTTTTATTCTTGTTTTTATATTATTTACATCCTATTTGCCATGATTTATTTAGAACACTTTTTAAGAAAAATATATATTTTTGGGTATAACATTCCTTTATAAAATTATATTTAGCTATATATGAATTCACACACCTCACAAGTGATCACTCAATACTCGGTCATAAATGTATAAGTGAAACGCTTGATACCGGTATGTAACTTACTCCTACCATATGCTTGACAAGTCAAACCTCCTCCTTTTTAACCAAATCTTTGTAATTATCAAGAGGACTTTTACAAGGGTAGGTTTTGGTTAGGGGTAGGATAGTTTTATTGAAAAGTGGCTAAAAATGTAAAGTGTCGGTTTTCTCTTTTTGAAAATTTATTTATGTAAGTCCCCTAATCCGTATGGATCTTCATAAAATCGTCTATCCAATCTCGAGTGCGGAATCCTCTAGATCAGATTATCACAGAAATATGAGTAAGAACAGATGTCACTATAAACCCGATCTTTATTGATTATCTATAACAACGATTACAATCAATCTAGATCCCACGAATTCACCCAAGCCAATATCTCTACGAATTCTCTCTCAACTCTCTTTGAAGTGACTAACTGAGCAACCTTAACCCTAATGCAAAACTCTGTTTATATAGAGACAAGTTTGCAACTAGGCTAGGGTTTAACCACATGGGCTACGGATAGGGCTAGGCCCAATTCGCCTACCACACCCTATTATGTGGGTCTGGTTTTGCCCAATCACTCCTAATCAACTACTACAATGCTAAACCTGCTAACTATTAAATATTCTACCAATTACAAGATATCTAAATACTAAATCTAAAAGCTGTTATCACAAATATGCACCAACAAACTCCCCTTGACAATAGCTTCATAAAACAACTTTATCTTCAGTCATCTTGCAATCTTCAACGTCTTTGGTCTTTGGATAGCTTCATCTTTAATAGCTCCTATCAGCAATTGACCCCCCCAAGCTGATGCATCCAATAACCAAATCTTCTAAATTTTAGCGTTTGAGTAAATTCCAGTTTAGCACTTGCATAGCAATCTGCAAACTCTTCAACATTTCAATTCTTGTCTGCAATGTAGAAATGAGGTTCTACCATGCATCCAAGCAAACTCCTATTCACTAAACTTCGCAGCAACACACTGCTACAATCTGTATACTATAAAACAAACATCTCGAGAAACCATAAGAATTTTTCAACATAGTTAAACAATTATTATTAATCAAGAGATGGTAAGACTGTATCAAAGAGTAAGCAATTTTCAACTCAAACCACACACTCAATTTTTTTAAGAACACGTAACCTGCAAGATTTTAAAATTTTGAACTCATCTTCTAACACTGTCCCCCCTATCGGTAACAACTCCTCCAATAACAACCATTTTCTATACGTTACGAATTTTCAAGAAAAACAAAATCTTTTTGGATTTTTATTTTTTCTGAAGCAAATAAATAACAAAATAATACACACTCTATTTTTGTGAGAATCATCGGTAAGAAGATCATATCAGCAACATCAAACTGTTTTCACACTATTAGATAATTGTATATGTAATTTTCATGAAAAACAATTCAAGACGATTACCAGTATTGTTTATCCACTTAAACAAAATACATGAACAATGCCAATACCATCAAGGTATGCACAAAGGTCAACATATATCTGGTGCAGCAGAAGGACAACCCTCATACCCCGGATGAAATAACGATATAAAGACCCAAAACCTTGGATTTTGGCAATCTATCAACATAAGATTTAAGATTATAAAATTATATGCCACAGATATGTTACCCACTCATACACAGTTCGTTATGTTTATATCACCAAGGTAAGTTGATTATTTCATGCAATTCGCCTACCGGTACGTCATATGATGAAGCTGCTATCACACTTAAGCAAATCAATTTTAATTTCAGTGTGACAGTCTCACTTGCTGATGTACTATCATTTCTTCTTTTCCACACAGTGAAAACTCATTTTTTATTTTTGTTTTGATTTTTGAAAAACAATAAACTATTTACAAAATTCTTATGAAGAACTGGTTATTCAGGATTCCTCATCCCGTTGAGTTCGACTAGATGTTCAAAACGAGACCTGTCAAATGCTTTTGTGTAAAGATCTGCCAGGTTATCTAGTGTGTCGACTCTATGCAGTTCAGTCAATTTCTTTTCAGCACAATCCTGTATAAAATGATGACGAATGTTAATCTGTTTTGTACCACTATGTTTTACAGGATTGTTTGTGATTGAATTAGTGCCATTATTGTTTATCATAATAGGAGTATGAGTGAAATTCAAACTGTAATCGCGCATCTGCTGTTGAATCCAGAGAACCTGAGGGCAATAGCTACCCGCAACAATATATTCAGCTTCACACGTAGAGGTAGACACGCAAGACTGCTTCTTGCATTGCCATAACACGATCCTCCCTCCTAAAAACAGACAACCACCTGTGGTAGACTTTCTGGTTGATTTCCATCCTCCAAAGTCTGAATCAGTTTCAAATCACTAACAGCTGGATACCATAACCCAAGTTTAGTTTCCCCTTCAAGTAATGAAGAATCCGCTTCACCACTTTTATATGTGACTCTTTTGGATTCGCTTGATATCTAGCACAAAGACATAATGCGAACATGATGTCAGGTATTAAGGCAAAGTACATTAGAGAACCCAATCATTGCCCTATACCGAGTTGGATCAACATCATCCACACTCTCATGATCTGGACCAAGATTGTGATTCTCGCAAATAGGTGTGTTGAAGGTAGCGCAATCCTCCATTTTGAAATGAGACAAAATGTCATACACGTACTTCGTCTGATGTATAAACATCCCATCCTTCTTCTGTTCAACTTGTGATCCCAGAAAGTAGGATAGCTCACCCACAGCATTCATTTCAAACTTGCTCTTCATCACCTGCTCAAATTCATGACACATGCTCTCATCAGATGACCCACAAATGATGTCATCCCCGTATACCTATACCAGTAGAAAGTCTTCCTTCTTTCTCTTAATGAACAATGTACTATCAATCTGTCCTCTTTCAAAGCCATTCTTTAACAAATGTGTTGATAGTGTCTCATACCATGCCCTGGGTGCCTGATGCAATCCATACAATGCCTTATCAAGTCTGTACACTCGATCTGGATAGTCTGAATCAGTAAACCCATCTGGTTGTGAGACATACACTACTTCTTGGACTTTCCTGTAAAGAAACGAACTCTTCACGTCAAGTTGGTAAAATTTGAAGCCCTTGAATGAAACAAAGGCTAGGAACAAACGAATTGCTTCCAACCTTGCCACTGGTGCAAACACTTCATTGTAATCAATCCCCTCTTGCTGATTGAACCCTTTCACCACTAACCGTGCCTTATTCCTTGTCACAATCCCTCGGTCATCTTTCTTGCACTTAAACACCCACTTGGTGCCTATTTCCTTTTCTCCTTCTAGCAAGTCGACTAGCTCCCAAACTTTCAATTTCTTGAATTGAGCTAACTCCTCTTGCATCGCTTCAACCCATGAATTGTCTTTAAGAGCCATGTGAATAATCTTTGGCTCCTCTTGGGCAATAAAGCAGCTATACAAACACTCATTGATAATTCCTGTCTTATGAACTGTAGCAAACAAACAGGAACCTTAGATCATTCCTCTTCTTGTCTAAACACATGCATCAGCATCACCTATGAGGTTCTCAACTAGATGATCTCTGTTTGCTCGTGTAGTAGCAATGGTGCAAAAACTAAATTATCTCCCAGATTAGATCAATCCTCCCCCTGAACGTTCTCACTAGTAAAGTACTCCCCCTGAATAGGTTTAGACTCATTATCGCTTGAGTCCTGTTCAACTGCACTGGTGGAAGTTCTTGGAGTATCTGTTATCGAAACACTTGATATAGGCATGAGGTTACCCTCTTCATCTTCACAGATTACAGATTGAATCACTTGAGACTCATCTGCATTGGAAAACGCAGGAATATTAAATGATTTAAAAACGCTATCATAATCATATAATATAGTTGAACCACTTGTTGATTGTTGAGGTGAATAACTAGTGATTCAATGTTAAACTCAACCTCAATTTTACCCATTTTTAGATTAAAAATCCTTTTATTTGGTGTTCCAGGCACATAACCTAGAAAATATCCCTCATCAGCTACCTCACTGAATTTTTGCTTATCTTTATTTCGCACAATGGTGCAGGGTGATCCAAATGGTTCAAAGCCTTTCAAGTTTGGTTTTTTGTTAAACATAAGTTCGTGACATGTTTTGTTAAACCGTTTAACTATTAAAAATTTGTTTAGGACATAACAAGCTTTGTTCACAGCTTCTCCCCAGAAAAGAACTGGAAGCTTTGAATCAGAAAGCATAGTCCTAGCGGCTTCATTCAACGTCCTGTTTTTCCTCTAAGCGATTCCATTCCGTTGAGGTGTATAAGGTGCATAATATTTATGCCCAATTCCCTTGCGAAGACAATACAGATCCAAAATCTAATTCTTGAACTCCATGCATTATCACTCCTTATCCTCTTGCTCCGTGCATCATGGACATTTTCCAATTTTGTAAAAAGATCAATCAGCAGCTCTACTGTCTCATATTTTGTACCTAAAATAAATCCCATGAATACCGTGAGTAATCATCTGTGACAACCAAACAATAGTACTTTCCACCTACACTCCTTACGTTCACTGGACTGAATAGATCCATATGGAGTAATTCATGAGGGGCAACTATGGAATTTACTGTTTTGGACTTGTGAGGTTTCTTATGTTGTTTTCCCTTTTGACATGGAAGACATTTATCTTCCACATGAAACCTCTGCACTGGCACCCCTTCCACTAAACCGTTTTTAATATTCATTATTCGGTAGTGGATGTGGGCCATGCGCCTGTGCCATAACATCGACTCTGCCTCAGATGCTTTTGACAATAAACACACCACCACTGTGGTAGAATCCTTAGCACCCATATCCATGACATTAACGTCATTTCTCCTTGGCGCTCCCATCACTATCCAATCATCCGTATTACCAAATCAGGTTTCAATACCAAAGCTTCCGACTTAGTAAAATGGATCGAGTGACCCTTGTCGCAGACTTGTGACACGCTCATTAGATTGTGCTTAAGCTGCTCGACATAGTTCACTTTGTCCAATGTGATCTTCCCATTTGTCACTTTTCCCCGAACTGTAATGTGCCCTCCTTTAGCACCTGCAAAATTCATATAACCTCCATCTATATTTTCAAACTCAGTCAACAATCTCGCATCCCTCGTCATGTGCCTGGAGCGGCCACTATCAACATACCACAAGTTGATAATCCTCCTTAGCAGCTCCTACACAAACAAACAAAAATTAGTTAGATTGGGGGACCCAAGCCTAATGGTCTTGGGTCTTCCAGATTCATCAAGCACCAGAACATCCATCCAATATCCATCACTCCTAACTGGAGTCTTGGACCTCAAACCTATTGATGGAAATGGTTTTTGATTTCCACTAGGTCTCTGGTCCTGAGGTTTCCTATACGTGTTTGGACTTTGTGACCTTTGGAAATTTTGGTTTTGATTCCGTGAATTTTGATTGTGATAATTTCTAAAGCCATTGTTACAAAAATTTCGACCACCAATAGTCTGGTATCGATTTTGATATTGACCTTGACTTCTGAAATTACATGAATGACCATTAAAGTTATTCATTCTTGGTGAACTACTTTAGGTCTCTCATATCTGCCTGATGTAGATTCAGGCCGAAACCTTTGTTGATTTCTTTGAAAACGATGAACTTGTTGAGTTCCTTTTTCAGCCTTATCTACACCAACAGCAACACTCTGCTGCCTGGTAGAAGATGTCTTTGGTGAGTTGGAAACTTTTTGTTCACCATCACCATTCTTTTCTGGTGATTTTTCTCTCTTTCACTTAGTCACTTGTGCTTCATTCCTTTTGTTAGGATAACAGCTAGCTACATGTCCCTTGGTGTGACATTTGAAGCACGATATTCTAGCCGAAGACTTCTTAACTGAAGTCCCTGGTTTAGATCCATCAGGTGACGATGATGCCCTTGAAGGATCTTGTTTAGTATGCTTAATATCTGATTTTTCTATGCTTTTATTTTTAGCAAACTGCACATTTGACTTACTTTCAATCACAATAGTTTCATCTTTCATATCATTCCCTTTAAGAAAATCATTTTTTAACAAAAAATTGTTTTTTATTCTTAGGGTGTGCTTTCTTTGTTTTCAAAACCGCTTCCCTGTTATTATCCTTCTTGGCATGTTCAGGCACATCAACATTCCCTGATGTGGAACTACTAGGTGTAGTTGACATAAAGTCTGTTAGCTCTTCTTCGTCTGGCAAGAAAGAATAGTCATGACCAAGAGGTGGTGGAACTTCATTGAAACCTTTGAAGCCGACACTAGTCTTGTCATTACTTTTCTTCAAGCCATTCATCATATGTTTCATTACAAAAGATGAATCTCTGAATTGATTCAATTTCTTTTCAAGTTCACAAATTTTCAGTTGTGCTTCTTACAACTCTTTGCATTTTTCAGAAATCTCTTTTGTTTTCTCACTCATCGTATCATGAGCTAAGTCAATAATTTGAAGTTTTTCATTTATTTTACAGTTTAAAATGTTGATTTATTCTTCATAACCCTTAATTTTCTTCAAATATAATGATTCAGTTCTTTTTACGAAAAAAGTTTGATTCTTTTACGCTCGAGAAATCATTTACCAGACTTTGGTTTTGTTTTGTTAACTTGTCAACTTCACTTTGCAGTTCATGACATTTTAAGCAAACAGAAATAACATAGTTAGAATGTACCTCTCCTGTTGATTTGCTTAGATCAGCCATGAAGCAGCAAAATCTGCAGCCATCTTCTTATATGCAACATCCTTTTCTACATCAGACTTTATGTTTTCTTCTTGAACTTCAGTTCCTGCTCTACCTCAGCACCATCCTTTCCTTCTGCATCGTCAACTAGGGCTATCTCAGCCATGAAAGCCTGTGTGGCATTGTCATCACCTTCCAAATGAACACTCCAATCATAAGAACCTTCTCTAGCAGTAGAGATCAAGGCCTTTGATCCAGTGTTAGTTGATGCATTCCTGTTGCTTGAACCATGACCAGGAGAATCTTGAAATGATGAGGTAGAATGAGACTCAGTCTTAGCTCTTTGACTTTCTCTAGCAAAGTGCCCGTAATTTTGACAATTGTAACACCTCACTTTAGACTTGTCAAAACCTACATTCTTTCCAACGAACTTTCTTCCCGTCCTATTCATGAACCTTTTCACTCTTCTAGAGATCATGGCCATCTACCATTGTAAATCCATCTCCTCTAGGTCATCACGGTCAATCTGATTATAATCTTCATCAAAAGTAGCAGGATCAGATATTCTTCCCTGAATGTAGTTCTCATATGAAGCAACAAATGAAGCAAGCAAGGCCAGATGTTCTTCTACGGCCTTCACACTCAGATGCATAGACCTAGTATTGCTATTATTATTGTTGGATTGTTGTCTCTTTGCCCCTGACGATCCTCCTGAAGCAGCTACAAAGCATACATCACCTTCAACATTTGTCACAACCTGCTCATTTTCACATGAGAGAAACACAGTTGCTAAATCACTTGAAGCATTGTTGGAAGATGAAGATGGATTCCCTTTATAAATTCCCGAATATTGAACCTGATCATATCCAGTTTCCTTCTTCTTCATGTTTAGCTCATAAGCTCTCAGTTTTCCAACAACCTCTTCCAAGTCTTTATCTTCATAATCAGCTTCACCCTTTATCATAAGAGTATAAATATCCCATTGGCAGGTAACGTATCTAGCAACTTATCGTTTATCTCCACGTTAGTGTATCCCTCTATGTCATAATTGTCCATTTCTGACATTAGATGATAGTATCTCGTGATGATATCTTCGAGGGACTCATTTCTCATGCCTTTAAAGACAGCAAATTGCTTCTTCAGTAGCTCAACCTTGTTCTTCTTCACATTAGGATTTCCCTCACACCTCTTCTCTAGAGCATCCCACATCTCCTTCGATGTAGTATATCTCTTGAATGTATGTTTGATGCGATCAGGTAGCGACATCTTTATTGTGGCTAATGCCTTCTTCTCAGACTCATACATTCTCTTATCTGCCTATGACATGTTTACATAGGCAGTGACCCGTTGTCTGCCTTCAAAGTCATTAGTTGGGTTTGCGTACCCATCCTGAATACAGATCCACATCCCTGTGTCCTGATATTCAATGAATGACTGAAACCTATCCTTCCATGTAAGGTAATTCTCTACCTTCAACATATTTGGTGGTTTGTTAGTTGAGCTAGCCTCATGCTCCATTCTCAACAACTCATTTAAGTTTGACATACTCGACATTTTTACCGAACCGGCTCACTAAAAACGTTTAATAATTGCCTGAAATGTGTGTTTACCAAAATGTACCGTTAGTCTCATCTCGAAAATACGAATCCAATGATATATAATGTCCGAGACCTTTTTAGGAATCTTCGTGCCTTTTTTTGTTCCTAAAAATCACAGAGTCTAACCGTGCAGTCGGTTATTAATATTGTTTACGGATCAATTTCTGTGTACGAAAACGTTTATCTCCGATTACGTCAGCTGGTCAACTTTCCACCTATTCGAGTTTAACTTGAAACAGTAACTTGGATTAACAATCCGAAATGGAAATTCGGAACAATGATTCGAGATACCGATCCGAGATGGTGATTCGGAACAGTAATCCGAGATGGTATTCGAGATGGTCCGAGATGGGTCCGAAATGATCCGAAATGGTCCTAATTCGAAACAGTATCCGAGATGGTTATTCGAGATGATCCGATACAATTCAAAATCAACATCTCTGATTCGAGATGCACTATTTTGATCCGAGATGCAATGTTCTGATCCGAAATACAACCTTTTTGGATCCGAAATGCAAACTTTTTGATCCGAAATGCAGACTTCTTATCCGAGATGCCTTACTGATGATCCGAAATACCAAGTTTTTATTCGAGATGCATTGTTGTTTATTCGAGATCAACAACAAAACCCTCGAACAACCTTCAAACTTCGAACCAGCCGTAAAAAATGTCCAAAAACCCAACTTTTTATGAAGTACCGATTCTGAACCGAGCAAATCAAGAGACTAACGCTCTGATACCAATTGTAGGTCCCCTAAACCGTATGGGTCTTCACAGAATCGTCTATCCAATCCAGAGTGTGGAATCCTCTAGGTCAGATTATCATAGAAATATGAGTAGGAATAGAAATCACTATAAACCCGATAGTTATTGATTATCTATCACAACAATTACAATCAATCTAGAGCCCACGAATTTGTCCAAGCCAATCTCTTTACGAATTCTCTCTCAACTCTCTCTGAAGTGACTAACTAAGCAACCTTAACCCTAATGCAGAACTCTGTTTATATAGAGACAAGTTTGCAAATGAGCTAGGGTTTAACCACATGGGCTGCGAATAGGGCTAGGCCTAATTCGCCTACCACTCCCTATTATGTGGGTCTAGTTTGGCCAAATCACTCCTAATCAACTACTACAATGCTAAACCCGCTAACCATTAAATGTTCTACCAATTAAAAAATATCCAAAGACCAAATCTAAAAGCTATTGTCACAAATATGCACCAACAATTTATTTGTGACTTAGTTATAAACTATATGTTTATAAGCAATAATTTTTGTTTATTTATTTCAAGTAACTAGAGATTTTTTTTTAATATAACTAAGTCACCTCTGTTTATATAATTTTCAAAAGAACTGCATTTTACTAAAATAAAGAGACGTGAAAAGAAAAATTTTGGTTTTCGGATGATGGGTGGTTTGTGCAAATTGGTGTTTTTCGGGTTTCAAAATGAAATGTTTAGGCTCAAAAGGCTTTAACTAGGGGAATATTTTTGTTTTTTTAATGGTGAGGAGATAAAAAAGAAAATAAAGTAGAAGATGAAAATGAGGCTTTAAATATCCTAATGCCTCTATCATATACTTACTTGGATTTGTTGGTAAGGACCGAGAATGTATTGTCTTGTCAAGTTATTGATTCGTAAGAACCATACGTCTCACATAAGAAATGAAAATGAGCATTTAGTAAAGATAAATTTGAATGCTCGGTAAAGGCTCAAAACTGACGTTTTTGTGGGAAATGGGGTAAAAGTATGAAATTATATATACAATCAAATTTTATAAAGAATTACCATGCCTTTTTATAAATTTTCTTGTATGGTTCTTTTTATCACAACGCTATCGGTTGTAAACTTTATAAAAACTTGAAAATTTTTAGATCTTGCTTTCTAATTTAAACTATAAACCAGAGAAAAACAAACTAAAAATGTTTTTTGAAAAAAGATTTGAGGTGTTTTAGCGTTTTCCAAGTAGAGTTTTGCGTAATGCATGTTTTTAGGAAAAAAACAATTTCAAGTTAAGCTTACCCCACCCCCTCACTCAAATTACACATTGTCCTCAATGTGACCAGAGTTGGCTATAATTAATTAAATGCGTAAACATGGTTTAAAAACAACAAAATTTCCATAATCTAGTAGCTGGGCACGGGGCGTGTGAGAGAGGCACAGCCCCGTGGTGAAAGTGCCAGTATCATAATTTTTTTATGATGAGCACCTCGTACGAGGTGAGTTGGCTTCGTACGAAGTGACACTTTTGCACCTCTCACGTTGTACTTGGGTCGTGTGTTTGTATCTAATCTATACAATATTCAACACACGCTCTATCTAGCCTATTCGCACAGTGACGGACATAAAGTGCATCAACATAACTTGCCTATATTGCATCTTGAGCCAAGAGCCTTTGAATGTCGCCTTACTGCTAGTAAAGAATATGGCCACCAATGCTAGAGCTACGGCTCCTACGCCCATATTGTTTGGTGGCTGGATAACCCGGGTCTATAGGGCCTATGTTGGACGCATCCCACAAAGTTTCTCAAACGGGGTAAGCATCACCCGGGCCGACATCACACTTTGTCACAGTCTGAACCTCATCGTCGAATGCGGCAATGGTCTCCTGCGCTTCAAAGATAAAAAGGGCAGGGTTTGGAACCCAAATGAACCCGACCAAATCCTCACAATCGAAGACGACCCGAATCATCCGCGACAGTACTCCTACGGCTATGCCCCGGGTTCTCCTCTCAAGGTGGTGGTGATTTTCCTAACAATTACAACCTTTATAATCTTATACAGGAATCGCTCCAAATCTCCCTCAACGCTCTTACCACAGGCCACGGCATTAGCACCCGTGTTGGCGGGATAGAAAGGAATGTAGCCTCCATGCGCTCCAACATTTCCTACATCCAAGAGCACATGGTGTACCGTGGCGAGGACGAGAAGGAAAAGGAGATGGATTCAGATTAGGTGGTGATGGCGAAGGTGGTGTCAAGAAGGCGACTAACAGGTTAATCTCTCCTTCTTTTATGAAACAATGATGGTTTGTGGCTGCAACCCGTTTGGAACAATTTACTTTCCGAACAATTTACTTTCTGTTTTTATTTTGTCTGTTTTTTATTGTGATGGATGATGAAACAAACAAACCATTGTAACGTAGGATTTCCATTTTTTCGTATTTGTTTGGTATAATTTACCAAATCCGATTATATATACATATATATAATCGATTTTATATATATAAACTATAAGTTTGATTTATTAATCCGATTAATAAATATTCCCAATCAAGATCAAGGTTATACGCGTATAAACAAATAAAAGGAATAAACAACCATAGAAGGTTTTAGTAATCAACCTTTGACGACTACACCGGGATTGTAACATGCAGGTTACAACAAATCCTCGCTAGTAGGAAGTATATAACCGAGCACAAGATACCCAAAGGTAGAACCGGCCAAGAAGGAGGCAACGGCGGTGCTTCGTCGATGGCAGGTGGACGGCGGCACTAAGAAGTGGGCCGGTCGAACTTGGGAGGGAAGCTAAGGTTTTGTGTTTTGATAAAAAGTAAATTTAGGGTTTGCACCATAATCATCTTTTTATAAAACCCAATCTTACATTAAGACCCTTTAAGATTATATAACTATAATCCTCTTAATAATAATCTAATTCATATTAAGTCCCTCGGGTTTAAACTATTATTATTTCACAAATAATAATCCACCTACTCGGGAACATATACGATTCATGTACCAACGTGTAACTCTTCAGATTGTACCGAGTTAGTTACTTGACTTTAATTACGGTCGGACATACATATCTCCAATAGAATGATGACTCAATGGTTGTATTTCTCTGCTATGATTTTTGGTTTGAAGCTAAAATGAGCATTAACTCCTTATTATACTTATCTAATGCTCATAATAAAATATTATTCAACTAAGTGGGAGAATGTTAGATTAAACATATTAAATGTATTTAATCAAGTAGCCATTATAATCATTTAAATTATATTAGATCAAAAAAACAAATTATACCTTATAATAATATTAGTTGGTAATTGTTGATGGACCATATTACCCTTACTAACTGATAAAGGTTTCCCACTGGATGTATTTAAGGAGATCATTAGAGAGGTTAAAAGGTTAAACTCTTACCATAACATCATTAAGAATCCGTCTTCCTCTCTCTCTCCCAATATCATGAGTTCATCACTTTAAGAACTCCTAATCACCATCGCTAATATACACCTTAAAGAGGAACCAGATCAAGTTGAATATCATGTCTACCTTGATGGCTGCATTAGTTCCTGATGGCCTGAATGCTGTAACAGTTACATAATTTACATGTTTTCCATTATGTACTTACAGAATTGATCAATAACGTTACCATTGACGTATTGCAATATACATCTGATTATAGTGTAAATTAGGTACATTTATCGTAGATTTTTTTTTGTTGTTTTGCTTATGATTTCGCTTTGTACTTAGTCTTTTGGGTTTTGCAGGTGTCTGGATGAAAAACCAAGCGAAAATGGACGAAAACGATGAAAGCCAAACTTCTGAACGCATTGTGGTTGATCAGGAAATTAAAAGATAAACCAAACTTCCGGACTGTGTCTTACTAGGCACAGCCCCGTGTGAACCTTCTGTAACTGAAAATTTTAAGAAAATGAAGAAGAGATTGGAGAGAAAACACTGAAAAAGATGATCAGGCCATTGATTTTAAACTTTTTTAAAAATCCTTTTGTCCCCTTCAACGACGCCAAAAACTTGACGTGATGCGAGCTGGTATAATTTTTAATATATTTTTAGCACTTTTTACTTGTTTATCAAGCTTTAAATTTATAAAACACGATACTGTACAATCACTCTCTACAACATGTTAGGGCAAGTGCACCATCGTTAGGTAGTATAGTGATGGTAAGATACCAAGGTCGTCCAAGGTCACAAGAGCTTTTAATATCGAAATATCTTCAACGTCTAATCTAAAAAAAATTGAGAAAAAATGTTGGTTAGTTTAGAAAGAAAAATATGAAACAAAAATTAAATGTTAGTAAAAACAATAAACAAGATGGAAGCACTTGGTTCCGACTCCTCTTTTATATATCCTTTGATGATTTTCGTACTTTGGGCTTTTTAAAAGATTATCTTAGTTATTGTGGCATGTCCCTCTTTTGGAGGTAACGCTACCCTCAGCCATATTGGTCTGAGTCAGCAGGGATACAGTCCCATAAGGCCGGATTATTGAAAGATAATTAAGTAAGTTATTAATGCAAAATGTGGCATGTCCCTCTTTTGGAGGCAACACTACCCTCGACCATATTGGTCTGAGTCAGCAGGGATACAACCTGCAAGGCCGGTTTAAAGTTTTAATAGTAGTTTATTTATAAGGGATTCAAGTCATTCTTACTTCCCCCAATTTGATGCTATCTGCCTCAAGAGAAGTCCTAATAAGCTTGAATCAAGTCCTCATAGGATCTATAAACTGAATGAGGCAAGAACTTTACCTAAACCACCCTTCTAACCTGTCACACCCCGACCCGCAGCGGAAAAGGTGATCGGGGCATAATTGGGTTATCATCAAAGCTCATGACATTTATTATATGTTTCATATTCATTAATACAATTTAATGGAAATAAATGATACACCATATTCTAACTATCTGTCTAAGCTTCTTGGTTCTCTTCTAAGGCATATCCTATGTTTTCCTTGCTTCAACCTGTTCACCTGTATCATGTGTAAAAAGGTTTTTGGATCAACATAATGTTGGCGAGTGAATCCTATGGAAAAACATTTGAACAAGTTTATCCAATTGATTATAAATAATGTGCATACCACATATGAGTAAATGTAGATGTAAATTTATTCACACAACACATAATATTGAATATTAAACTCACATACACCAAATGATTGTTTTGAGGCACGCGATGTTCGACTCGTCTCCCACGAGGAACTGATGGGCCTAATGAATGAGTTTTTGAGGCACGCGTTGTTCTTACGAACTGATGGGCCTTAATGAATGAGTTTTGAGGCACGCGTTGTTCTCGTCTCCCACGAGGAACTGATGGGCCTAATGTATGAGTTTTGAGGCACGCGTTGTTCTTACGAACTGATGGGCCTTAATGAATGAGTTTTGAGGCACTCGTTGTTCTCGTCTCCCACGAGGAACTGATGGGCCTGAATAATTTGCATACAACTTTGACAATATGTAATACATCACAACCAAACAATAGTTACATTCTAATTTAGTTCATATAATGGTATGGCACGAATTTGCATAAGAGAATTAATTTAAGCGACACATGATACACCCCAAAACATGAATAAAAAGGGGAGTTTGTAAGAATTCACTCACATTGGGTGCGTTCGGTTGATGAGGTTGAATGCACGCGAAAAGGTGTTAACCACGAGTGAAATTAATCCTAGATAAATCGCATAATGGTTCGGTAAGTAAACGGGTTTTATGAATCTATTTTAGTAGGATTGTTGGGTGTATTTTTGTGAGTTTGAGGCTATTTTCTAACCTTAAAAATGTTATTTTTAAGTATTTATAATTGATTTTTAATTAAAATAATTAAATAAAAATAATAAAAAAATATTTTATTTTTTTTCTGCTACAGTGACATTGACTAGTTGACTTTGACCGGCGTTGACCGGTTCGAGGCGTATTGTTGTGCGCCGGGTGAGGCTCGAACCCGAGACCTCCCGTACGCGTGCACGCAGCTCTACCAACTGAGCTACGTGTCTAACCCGTTATATATCCGATTTTAATTATATATATATATTAATTAGAATTAACAGAAATCCTTTAATATTAAAAACGAATTAATTCTCGAGAACCGGTGCGCTCCACAGGTCTCGAACCCGGGACCTGTGGGTTAGCGGACACCACTCCACCGCTGGACTGTGTGTCACACTTGATTATAAACTCAGATATCAATATACTTAACATATACCGAAACACCCCGGTTCAGTTTTGTGAAAAAAAGGATTTTTATCAAGGCGGCGTGTGAGGGACAATACTCGAACTCGTGACCTTAGCTTTAAAAGTGCACACAGTCCACCGCTGGACTGTGTGTCTAACCCGGTAATTATCTTGATTTTAATTATACTTAACCATTACTGAAACTTCATCTTCTTCACCGGTTTTAACCGGAAGTGACGACTGACTGGTTCAGAAAGTTGATTCAAGTTCCTTTAGCGTTTAATGATCAATTACAAACGAGATAAAAGTAAAAAGGAAAGGAATTAGGCGTGAAGGGTACCGACTGATTTTACTCTGTTTTCCGACAGAACTCCGGCGACAGAAATCTTTGTCCGGCGACAAGTATCTTGCAGCAGAGAGTCTTCCGAAGGCTTGAAAAGGGTGTGGGTGATTTCGGTAAGAGTTTAGGGGGTTCAGTAAACTCAGAGACTAATAATACGGTTTTCCGGCGAAGTATCAAATATTTCCGGCGATTGATTTTTCGCCGGGAAAGGGTGCGATTTGAGTGTGAAAGACTTCTGGCGAGTTGAGGGTGTATTTATAGGGTGGTATTGAGATGAATGGGGTCTGAATTCGGTCTCAATTCGAAGTCAGCCGTTCTCCGGCGGTTACAGCTGATGTCGCGGGTTCAGACGTCGGTTATAACCGTCGTAATAGTTAAGTCTTCGGTTACTTTGAGCGATAACGTAAATAAACGGCGAAGTCGTCGGGATTTCCGACGACTGTTATTTTGGGCGCAATAATTTAACTTCTGAAATTGAATATTTGAATTAATTGTTTTCTGTTATTACCAGAAAATCAAAGTGGCGGAGTGGTTTGTCGGCTGAGAGATAAGTCTTTGGTTTGACCCGGTACAGACCCGAGTTCGAAACCCGGCATGGGTAAAACATTTTTATTTTGCTATTTTTGACAGATTTTCAAAAACTAAATTCATATCCCCGCATAATAATTGATTACGGATCGTTTAAAATTATTTTGGGCATTTAATTGGCAACAAAAAAATTTGACTGACTGTTCGGTTGATAAACGGAGCGGGTTTGGTAAAATCCGTTTTTTTGACGGATGTTACAGTATCCCCTGCTTTTAGAAATTTCGTCCCGAAATTTAAATAGGGATATAATTGACTAAAAGAATGATGGTGTTTAGTTTTGACAGTTACATACTTAGAAGAAATAAGGGTTTGAGTTTTTGTTTGAGGCGGTAACGTTCCTTGTAAAGGTTAAGTATCCTAATACAGGAATCGCTTTTTGTTGCCTACTGTATAAGTATTGTTAAGCAGGAAAGATTCGCTAAAATGATATCATGCATAAGAGTTTAGATATGTTTGGAAAAGTATGGTTATATCTTAAGGCAAAACTTCTAATACTACAATCTACACAAAAACACAACAACTAATAATTGAATCCACATTCTGATAGTATATATGTTTGAATGGTGACAGTCCCTCTCTCGTTTGTTATGATGGAGAGGTTAGTCTATGTGGAAATGGATCACAATCCAATTTAAATAGTGAGATGATATAAATGTAACACAATTTCAACCAAGACAATACTAAATCCTACATGGAACTTCTCATAACCACCTGATAACGCCTCTGATCCTTTGGCAAGAATACTTATATATAGGAAGTACCAGCGGCGTATCCACCATATTCTTGTCAAATTTTCATTGGTTTTATCAGTGAATTATGATTAGTCCTATAACTCTACAACCAATACAACAAACATAAAAATACTGAAATGAAATATATCTGTGCGATCAAGGCTCAATCAAACGGAGCCAATCGTATTGTATGTATTGAGAATGTAATTGTCTGTGTGCTCAAGGCTCAATCAAACGGAGCCGAGCTTATTGCATGTATTGAGAATGGAATTGTCTGTGTGCTCAAGGCTCAATCAAACAGAGCCGAGCTTATTGCATGTATTGAAAATGAATAACTTAATCACAACAAACAGCCTATGCATGGAACCTCTCATAACTACCTGATAATGCCTCCGATCATTTGACAAGAATACTTATATATAGGAAGTACCAGCGGCGTATCCACCATATTCTTGTCAAATTTTCATTGACTTCATCCGCCAGTTATGATTAGTTCTATGCGACTCTAACAACAAACACCACAACCACAAGATACTGATAATGAAAATGTATGTGCGTTCAAGGCTCAATCAAACGGAGCCGAACGTATTGCATGAACTGGAAATGTAAATTGATCTGTGTGCTCAAGGCTCAATCAAACGGAGCCGAGCGTATTGAATGTACTGAAATGTAAATTGAACTGTGCGCTCAAGGCTCAATCAAACGGAGCCGAGCGTATTGCATGTATTGAAATGTAAAATGAAATGACCGATCAAGGCTCAACCAAACGGAGCCGATCGTATTGCATGTACTGAAAACAATATATAATATATAATATATGATACTTACTACACATGTGATAAAGAAAAACATAAAACTAAACGATAGGAGTTGAATCTTGATTCTTGGTGAGAGAAAGTTAGTTAAGTGGTTGGTTTGGACCGTTAACATCTTCAACTGGATTGGCATTGATGTTATAAACTCTTCCTCTTGCTGGTGGTGGAGCTGGGTTTGCTTGGTTTGCTTGGTTAACTGGGTTTGCTTGAGCTTGGGCGTTTATGATGTTAACCAAACGAGGACACGTATTTCTAAAATGGGTAGGGTCGCCACAATTGAAACAAGCTCGAACATATGGGTACATGGGGTATTGAGGTTGTTGATATGTTTGGGCCATGGGTTGAGTAGGGGTTGAGGTTTGGTTTTGAGCGGTGCGGCAAACTTTGCTCAAATGACCGTAGCGTCCACAATTCGCACATAGTCGACAGGGTGAAGTAGTTGGATGGTGATAGAAACAGGTGTTGCATTGAGGGTGAGGTCCAATGTAAGGTTTCTTATTTGGGTAAGTTGAGTTGGGTGCTACTTGAGCGTTTGGGATAGTTTGAGGAGGTACAACTTGTGGAGCTGGTTGTTTGCGTTGGGTGACGGCGAAGACTTGCCCATCACGCTTTCTCTTAGAAGTAGGTGGTGTAAAGGATTCGGTTCGGGTGGGGTTTGAGGTTTCCGTTGATGCTTTATCCTTCTTCTTCTCCTCTTTGAAATCTTTGTTCCGGATTCGGTTCTCGGTGAGCGCGGTTGCTAGCTCCATTGCTGCTTCCAAAGTTGCAGGCGAGGTGCTTATTACAGGGTCTTGAATCTTTGATGGAAGACCACGAATGTAGTGCTCGATCAAACGGTAGAGGGGAGTGAACAAGTTGGGAACCATTTGATTTAGCTCAAGGAATCTCTTGTTGTATGTGGTGTGGTCGCCTTCCTTTTGTTTCAAAGCATGGAACTCATCCTCCAATTTCTTGATTTCGCTTCTTGGGCAAAACCGTCTTGTCATGATTCCCTTCAATTCTTCCCAAGTCAAGGTCATAGTTTCTTCAACACCTCGTTTGGTCTTTTCTGTATTCCACCATGTGAGTGCTGTTCCAAGTAAACGACCGGTAGCATAACGCACTTTGCGATCATCGGGGCAATCGCAATTTAGAAAAGTGTTCTCCATTTCCTCGAACCAATGGAGGAGAGCGGTGACACCTTCAGTACCTTCGTATTTTGGAGGATCGCAGGATTTGAAATGTTTGTAGGTGCATTTAGTGACTGAAAGGTTGATAGTGTTTTGATCCTCTTGTTGGGTTGGGTTAACGGAATTAGCGGTAAGGGCTTGTTGAACTTGAACTACGATGTTGGGTATTACGGTCGCCATTTGCTGAGCGATTTGGGTAGCCATGCGTTCACGGGCTTTTTCTGCTCTCAACTTCCTACGGGCGAGGTTAGAAGACATCTACAAGGAATACATGTCAAGAGTATGAGTTGGATGCCTTTGGGATCGTGGGTCGTGTTTGGGATTGAACGTTCATAAAATAAATATAGAAAATAAATCTACTACATCCATAGGATGTCTTGGGCTTTGCTCGCTGTTAGGCCCGTCATGCCGCCATACTTTACCTGTGTAATCATGTGGGCCCCCATGAATACCGGTTTTTCATATGGTTCGCACGGTTTCTGCCTGATTGCGTACACAAAACCCGGAGAAAATCGAGAAATATGTATACAACATGTGGATGTTCGGGATGTGTCCAGGTGTAGACACGGTGACATCTCAAAGTGAGGTTAGTTCGAACGACGTTTGGTGTGGCATGCTTTGGCCTAATAGGTCCGTCGTACTCTCATCGTTAGTCCCCAGGTAGGCAAACTGGTCCGTTATTTTGGATTTATACGAATGCCAACCTAGACAGGACGTCCCGACTACCGGTACTTGTACCCTTCCGGTTACTACATGCCCGTCGCAGAACTTACTTTGATGGGATTTGAAAATTGCAACAAAAATCCTTGAATAACGAGAGTATGAAAATGAATTGAATATATGAACATTGATATATGTATAACGAATATGTATATAAGCATGTATGTTTGACTGTAATATGGAACAAATAAATATCACAAGTTTGTATGTAACCACCTAATCAATTAAAAATTTAGGCAGACTATAGTATAGGCTCTAAGGGTCTAATAACCTATCCTATATCCCTATAGTCATGGCTCTGATACCAATCTGTCACACCCCGACCCGCAGCGGAAAAGGTGATCGGGGCATAATTGGGTTATCATCAAAGCTCATGACATTTATTATATGTTTCATATTCATTAATACAATTTAATGGAAATAAATGATACACCATATTCTAACTATCTGTCTAAGCTTCTTGGTTCTCTTCTAAGGCATATCCTATGTTTTCCTTGCTTCAACCTGTTCACCTGTATCATGTGTAAAAAGGTTTTTGGATCAACATAATGTTGGCGAGTGAATCCTATGGAAAAACATTTGAACAAGTTTATCCAATTGATTATAAATAATGTGCATACCACATATGAGTAAATGTAGATGTAAATTTATTCACACAACACATAATATTGAATATTAAACTCACATACACCAAATGATTGTTTTGAGGCACGCGATGTTCGACTCGTCTCCCACGAGGAACTGATGGGCCTAATGAATGAGTTTTTGAGGCACGCGTTGTTCTTACGAACTGATGGGCCTTAATGAATGAGTTTTGAGGCACGCGTTGTTCTCGTCTCCCACGAGGAACTGATGGGCCTAATGTATGAGTTTTGAGGCACGCGTTGTTCTTACGAACTGATGGGCCTTAATGAATGAGTTTTGAGGCACTCGTTGTTCTCGTCTCCCACGAGGAACTGATGGGCCTGAATAATTTGCATACAACTTTGACAATATGTAATACATCACAACCAAACAATAGTTACATTCTAATTTAGTTCATATAATGGTATGGCACGAATTTGCATAAGAGAATTAATTTAAGCGACACATGATACACCCCAAAACATGAATAAAAAGGGGAGTTTGTAAGAATTCACTCACATTGGGTGCGTTCGGTTGATGAGGTTGAATGCACGCGAAAAGGTGTTAACCACGAGTGAAATTAATCCTAGATAAATCGCATAATGGTTCGGTAAGTAAACGGGTTTTATGAATCTATTTTAGTAGGATTGTTGGGTGTATTTTTGTGAGTTTGAGGCTATTTTCTAACCTTAAAAATGTTATTTTTAAGTATTTATAATTGATTTTTAATTAAAATAATTAAATAAAAATAATAAAAAAAATATTTTATTTTTTTTCTGCTACAGTGACATTGACTAGTTGACTTTGACCGGCGTTGACCGGTTCGAGGCGTATTGTTGTGCGCCGGGTGAGGCTCGAACCCGAGACCTCCCGTACGCGTGCACGCAGCTCTACCAACTGAGCTACGTGTCTAACCCGTTATATATCCGATTTTAATTATATATATATATTAATTAGAATTAACAGAAATCCTTTATTATTAAAAACGAATTAATTCTCGAGAACCGGTGCGCTCCACAGGTCTCGAACCCGGGACCTGTGGGTTAGCGGACACACACTCCACCGCTGGACTGTGTGTCACACTTGATTATAAACTCAGATATCAATATACTTAACATATACCGAAACACCCCGGTTCAGTTTTGTGAAAAAAAGGATTTTTATCAAGGCGGCGTGTGAGGGACAATACTCGAACTCGTGACCTTAGCTTTAAAAGTGCACACAGTCCACCGCTGGACTGTGTGTCTAACCCGGTAATTATCTTGATTTTAATTATACTTAACCATTACTGAAACTTCATCTTCTTCACCGGTTTTAACCGGAAGTGACGACTGACTGGTTCAGAAAGTTGATTCAAGTTCCTTTAGCGTTTAATGATCAATTACAAACGAGATAAAAGTAAAAAGGAAAGGAATTAGGCGTGAAGGGTACCGACTGATTTTACTCTGTTTTCCGACAGAACTCCGGCGACAGAAATCTTTGTCCGGCGACAAGTATCTTGCAGCAGAGAGTCTTCCGAAGGCTTGAAAAGGGTGTGGGTGATTTCGGTAAGAGTTTAGGGGGTTCAGTAAACTCAGAGACTAATAATACGGTTTTCCGGCGAAGTATCAAATATTTCCGGCGATTGATTTTTCGCCGGGAAAGGGTGCGATTTGAGTGTGAAAGACTTCTGGCGAGTTGAGGGTGTATTTATAGGGTGGTATTGAGATGAATGGGGTCTGAATTCGGTCTCAATTCGAAGTCAGCCGTTCTCCGGCGGTTACAGCTGATGTCGCGGGTTCAGACGTCGGTTATAACCGTCGTAATAGTTAAGTCTTCGGTTACTTTGAGCGATAACGTAAATAAACGGCGAAGTCATCGGGATTTCCGACGACTGTTATTTTGGGCGCAATAATTTAACTTCTGAAATTGAATATTTGAATTAATTGTTTTCTGTTATTACCAGAAAATCAAAGTGGCGGAGTGGTTTGTCGGCTGAGAGATAAGTCTTTGGTTTGACCCGGTACAGACCCGAGTTCGAAACCCGGCATGGGTAAAACATTTTTATTTTGCTATTTTTGACAGATTTTCAAAAACTAAATTCATATCCCCGCATAATAATTGATTACGGATCGTTTAAAATTATTTTGGGCATTTAATTCGCAACAAAAAAATTTGACTGACTGTTCGGTTGATAAACGGAGCGGGTTTGGTAAAATCCGTTTTTTTGACGGATGTTACATAACCAACCCCCTTCCAGGCAGTTAACTTGCTTTATCTAGACCGTAAAGACACGAATGAGTGAATCAACAAAACATGAAGAAATGATAAGAGTAAAGTTCACTTTCAATATAAAAAAAACTATTTCTTAAAGTCATTAATACAATCCCAAATAAAAAGTAGCTGAAGCTTGGAAATCAAAAGTGATACATAAAAGATTTGTCTTCACCCAGTAATTTTAGAGATTAGCCAGACATGGTTGAGAAGAACTTTTACGATCGATCTTGGATCCCGAAACTACTACACACACTCTAAAGGTGGACAATGTGGTGGATGATGGTGTTGGAGTGGTGGTAAAGTGGTGGTAAGTGAGAGAGGGCTACCAAGGGATGAGTTGGAAGTGAGCCAAGCATCTCTATTTATAGTTGGAACCAGAATCCTCACACGGCCCCATGTCTAGGGGGCACAGCCCCGTGCCCTTCTTTCTCTGTCTTCATTTATTGATTTGTGTCAGTTTGTATGCATACACGGGCCCGTGTGACAGTAGGCACGGCCCCGTGGTCAGTATTGTAGGTCCATTGGGGCATTCTACATATATGGGAGTTGTCCTCGGCCTCGTGTCTCAGTCTGCTTTGTTTGTCTTAATCTGCATGGACTCTAGAGTGGGACACGACCCCATTCCTTGGTGGCACGATCACGTGCTTGTCTTCCAGCTCGTTGTTTTGATTTTGGGGTGTGCTTGGAGGGTAGGCATGGTGTGTCAATTACTCTTTCTTGTATTTATGCTGGTTTTTTATGTTAATTTGTTCCCTTTGTACATTTAAGCTCATTTAGTCCTGAAAATCAAAACTATACAAAGAAAGACACTTTTTTCAACATCAATACATAAAATGGTTGATTTTATACCTTGTTTGATTAATTTATATGTTGCATTTTGTGCACATCATGTACGCGTATTTAGATTTATTCATTGCATGATTATCAGACTCCACATGTGGTTTGTTGAATGTCTTTCAGTTATAGGTGCATCCTGGATTGTTTACTGTGTGTTCTCGATTGTTAAGTTGTTTGCTAGACGTAGTAACCCATAGGATTGATAATTGTGTATTGAGTAGATCAAGGTATTCAGCCAATCTTGATATCCATGAGGTGAGAGATTGTCGGTTTGTCTTAAGTGTTAGGTTTCTAGGAATAAAGCCTTTGTGAGAAGATTTCCCTAGTTTGCCTGCCATTCCTTTTCCTGTCGAGTCTGATCAGAATTCCATTAGTGACCCCATGCACTTCTAGTGTATTGAGACTTTCGTGTTCTGAGGTAGAGTGTCTAGCGGGCTTCATTATTAGAGTTGAAAACTCATGAGGGAGTCCACATAACTGATAGTCTTAATAGCTTTTAGGAATCTTTTAGGTAAATATTTGAAAAGGATCAAGGGTCCTTAGATCATCCTTTTAGTTTAGCATATTCAGATCCCCTTTCCACAATAGTTTCATTACCGATACAAAACTTGTCATTCATGTGTAGGATTCTGACCTAACAATAGTTCCATTACCGATAGAAAACTTGTCTGAAGTTATAGTTCGTGTCTTAATTCACTTTAGTTAATCAATTAATTAATTGCATTATGGTTGTTAGAAACAACCCTCAAGATAAATAAAAACAATTAAATCAATAGTGTAGATAAGTAATTAAGTGTAGTTCACGTTTTCAAAATGTGGCATGTCCCTCTTTTGGAGGCAACACTACCCTCGACCATATTGGTCTGAGTCAGCAGGGATACAGCCTGCAAAGCCGGTTTAAAGTTTTAATAGTAGTTTATATATAAGAGATTCAAGTCGTTCTTACTTCCCCGATTTAATGCTATCTGTCTCAAGAGGAGTCCTAATAAGCTTGAATCAGGTCCTAACAGGATCTATAAACTGAAAGGTTGGGGTGGCAGTGATGGTGTTGACAGTGGTGGAGAGTGGTGAAAGGTTGGGGTGGCGGTGGAGAGTGGTGACAGGTTGGGGTGGTGGTGGCCGGTGGGTTCGCAGTGGCCACCAAAGGAGTTGAGAACTTATTAGCTTTTGTTTTTGTTAGTTTTTTTAAATATAATTTGTTTTTTTTTTGATAAAATATATTTAATCAATGGGTAAAAGACTAAACTACCCTTGTGTAATCAGATTTAACTGAGTTTAGCTTAAAGGATAGAATGTGTAAGATTTTAAAACATTAAGTACAAAACTTGTCAAGTTTTACGCCAAATGACAGCCTACAAATTGGTGTTAACCCAAAGGACAAAACTTGTAATTTACTCTTTATTCATTTTTAACATTTTATTACCTTTTAGTGATTAATACAACTTAGTTTAACCTTGAATATCAAAAGCTTTTTAATATGATATTTCAGATTTTCGGTCATAATTTCAAAAGTAAAATCAAAGTTCACAAAATTCTCATATATCAGATGTTAAATAATATTTTCAATTTATATATTTTCTATTACTTCACTTGGGATTTTAAAACAGTGGTTATAACAGGCTATAAAATTGACAATGACAATGCTTCAAAGAACCATGTTGACAAGTGTTGTTAACTAGGCAACACATGCTCCTTGAGGCTTGAACTCAATGGCTAAGTATCACTACAACATTGATATGAAAAAATCCAAACTAATGTTCATTAATATATATAAATAAAGGATCACCAGTGAATCCTAAAAGGATTATTAAGCATACAGCAACAACAAAGATCCATATTTGGATTATGCAGTGAAACTGGATCGGTCTGCAAGTGAATCGTCATTTGATGAAGATGGTTCTGCGTACCATTGTTGATCCGCACGTGTGACGAACTTAGCTTCTGCATTCACAACACGATCAAGTGTCTAATATACAGATTAACAGAAGAACTTACAGATTAAAGGGACAAGGAATCTTGACTTACCTGAGTAGAAGACGTCCTTATAATTTTCTTCATCGTATATAAATTGTGGGGGATCCGGTGATCCAACCCTACTATCGTGCTTCCACTGCAAAATCAATAGACTAATAATATGTATTTTTTATATAGTAAAGATCATACATGGTTCAATTTTATGCTTTGATGCCATACATGAACATGATGTCGGTAGGGGCGGTCATTCCTAACATGACATGAGGATCAGGTTTTGGGTTGTCATATCTAACCCACTCAATAAGCAAGTCATGTTTTGGTTGACATGTTTATCCCATTTAATGAACATGTCATGTTTGAGTTGACCTGTTTAACCATTTAATTAAACAAGTCACATTCGGGTTGACCTGTTCACTTAAACAAGTTGACATTTCGGTTAAACAAGTTGACCCGCCATCTTGTTTCCTTTTAATAAAACAGGTCAACGTGTCAACCTGTTTAACCCATTTATTACAACCCATCAACCCGTTTAACACATTTTACACATTGTTTACAACCAATCACCCCATTTACAACCTGCCAACCTATTCGACTCGTTTAGACATAATAGGTTAAATAGGTTGTGTTCCGGTTACATGATTGTAAGTGTGTCTGGGTTGACACGGATAAATATATGGGTTATGTTCAGGTTCATCAATTCAACCCGACATGATTACCACCCCTCCCAATGTCGTTATAAACACTCATATGAGAATTCTTGGTACCTGCCAGACATAAAAACAGCATCATATTTTCCACGCCCCGCAGAAATTATGCGTTGTTTTAATCTTTTTAAAGATGGAAGCACTTCAAATGCAGGCGGTTCTGTGGTAATACCAAACATGAAGTGATATTAATCTTCCATGGGAGAAATCTATTTTGTGTCATGTCGCATTTATAATAAATCTTAGTAACTTCATACCCAAATCGTTTACACAAACATCTTGGGATATTCCATTCTTTGATATCTTCTCCAGCAAGGCTAAAGGATCAACTGTACTTGATACATCTAACCGGAACCGCTGATAAGCAACATTTCAATATTTAAATATCATCGTCATAAGTAGAGGTGGCAGTTTTAATCCATTCAGTCATCAATAGGTTGATTTGGGTTGTGCACTATCTCAAACGGGTCAAATTAAAAAAAAAAAAACAGAGAACATGTGAAATGGCCTAAAAGTTACCTAAAGTCTATTTTTAATGTATTAAACTCCTAAATCGTTTAAATTACTTTGATTATGAGAATTATATGCCTTTTGTAATATAAAAATGCCATTTATTGCTTATAAAAGCTTTAAAAGAGGGGAAAAATTGCATATGAACCCCACAAGTCCTGTTATGACCCGTTTCGGCCCGCGCCTGTTTTCACCCGTTTCAGCCCGAACCTGTTTTGACCTGTTACGCAACTCGCATGACCCACCAATCGATAAAAATTACCTTGTAAACTTCAGCTGTGGAGCATGCCTCAGGAGGCTTAATCAGAACCATCGGCAAGTCAAAAGGTACAGGTGAGGGTATATCTTGAACAATCTGACATCAGCAATGTGACAAACAGCTCAAATTTCAAGCAATAGTTTACTTGACATTAGTATAAAATTATAAAAAATAGCAAATTGATCGTCTGGTTATATAAATGATTAAACAGATAAGAGTGAGTTTGGCTGTGACAAGACGTACCTCACCTCTACCGGTGCAATAGGCGGCTCCATTGGAGAAGAAGAAGGGGACATCTGAACCAATCTCACCGGACCATTCTTGGAGTTCTTTTTCAGTGGCTAGACCACCACTGAACTGATTTGCCGCCCAAAGAGCGGTTGCAGCATTACTACTTCCACCACCAAGCCCGGCCCCGGTTGGAACTCTTTTATCAACATGAACCTGCCACAAAATATCATAAGTGAATGATAGAGGTTGTAATTCGACACACGAACTAATGAGGGGTCAATCCAGATTGTCTTATCTCTTTATTGGTCAAACTAGTAAACGAGTAACTAAAAAGGAAATGGGTCAAAACTCACCCAAAGTGTAATTTTTAACGCATAAAACTTCCGCAATCATTGAATCAGACTTACAATACACATTGGACAATATATTTCTTGCGATGATATTTGGAGCAGCTAATTATTTACCAAAAAACTGAATAATCATGGGCAAATGTGTTTTGGTCAAGATTCCACCCATTTTAAACCCGTAACAAAAGATCACCCATTTTTTACCTGTTACCCAGCCCTCCCAATTTGGTAAGACTCCTAGGTGCATGCCCAAAGAAGCAAAAAGGGGCGTCTAATTCAGTTATAACCATCTATATATGATCTAACTGCTTAAGATTCATAATTTCTTGTAATTTTATACATCTTACCCAAAAGAATTTGTCACTTCCAGTCTTCTTGCGGTATAAATTCAAGGCCTTTATAATCTGAATGCACAAAAGATTTAATAAAACATTAAAGTATGTGACACTAAAAGCACAAATAGATCAAAGATTGCTACTTTACCAAATTTCTTTCGTCAAGTGGAATTCCTGCCACATTAGTTGACAGGCGATCTGTAGATTTTGACGGTGACAAGGAGAATTTTATCTTATCTCCCAAACTGATCACCTAAGTTTAAAACGGTCCAATTTTCAACATATGGAATAAAATATAACAACTATCGGTGTTGATTATGAGTTAACAGCAGAGCTAAAACACAACCTGTGCAAAATAAACAGCTTACTATGCAACTTACATGAAATAGAGATGCCAAGTCATGAAACCCATCTGGCCTCTTATTCGTTATTCGTAGAAAAACATTTATCTGCATTACAAAGATTTCAAAATCAGTTCATAAGGCATAATCTTCACAAAACAGAAAGTAGATCGAATTTAAACAACTCATGAGAAAATTAACTAACAACTATTAACAGGGCCGGCATAACCCCTTTGGGGGGACTAAAGCGGGTTCCAAAATCGGGTCATTTTTGTAATATATATATATATATATATATATATATATATATATATATATATATATATATATATAGTGAAAGTGTATTTTACAATTTTGCTTAACGTACGCTGTGAAAATATAACATGCGTGATTAGTTTTATAACATGCGTGATTAGGTTTTTTACCCCATGCGTGATTTCTGTTTTTGTACATGCGTGATTGTGGTTTTCAACATGCGTGATTAGGGTTTTGAGTTTTATAACGTGCGTAATTTCATCTCGTACACATCGTACATTAAGGAATATTGTACGTAACCAACCCCTCTATATATATATATATACATATAGGGATGGGTTAAAATGAGAACCACCTTGAGTTGTGAGAACCGTGAGAATTAGGCCATCCAAAAGGTTTTTCCGGAAAAACATTTTCTCATAAATCATAAAAAAATCACTTGTTTCAGCAAAAATTTTTATTTTTTCTTTTTTTTAAATGCCGCATACCCACATTTACATGAGGCGTCAAAATATATATCTTCTTACAAAACTTACACTTGCGTGTAAAAAAAATTGCATTGTCAAAACTACTGACTCGACAATTTTTTAACTTTTTTTTTTACAGATGTGTTTCTAATATTTTCATCGTTTGTGCAAAAAAATTTAGCTCAACTCGCACGGAATGAAAAAGTTCTCACGGTTCTTACAACTCGTGGTGGTTCTCATTTGAGCCGAGCCCTTATATATATATATATATATATATATATATATATATATATATTTGCTTATGATGACACACATTTTTCGTGTATATATTAGAGTTAAAGTGAGTTTTAATTAAAAGAAAGCCCTTCCAAGTATGTTGATTCTCCACTCTCTTTGTCAAAACCTGAAAATTAAACGAAGTTAAACCCGAAAGATTTGGGGCCCCTTGAATATGGTGGCCACCCACTTCAACTTATTTTACAGTCGAGCCACCCCTGATGAGTACATACGTTCATCAACGATATGAAGACAAAATGGGTCATTGTTGCTTGTTTTAGCAGCCTTACAAAAACATGTAGTTTTTAGTCAACAAAAGCCTATATATCTACCCCCCTTCAAAAAAAATGGTACATCATAAACTTATGAAGTCAAATTGGCTGCTTTTAACTTCAAGATCCATATGACCATCTTTAAGTTGCCAAGGATATATAGAACTATATTTAGAACATCAACTTTTCAAAAAAGAAAAAAAAAAATAATAAATAAATAAATTCATAAATAAATAAACAAATTAACAATTTAGGCATAAAAAACCACCCAAATCATACCCATCAATAAACACATGAACACAACAATAAAAAGAATTAAAAAACATCATCCAACCTTGCAAGGAGAAAAGAGAGTAAGTCTTGACAATCCAGCATTCATATCCACCTCATCAGCCAATCTATTGAGCTTCTCATCAAGATTATACACAATCTAAACACACCCACAAACAAAAATTCAATCTTTTCAGCACTAAACACCAAAATCACAAAAGGGTAAACTAATTTTACCTCCACTTGCTTTCTTGCATCAGATGTGGCTTTAATCACATGACTTCTGCAACCATGCTGACCATATGAGAACTCTTTGAACTTACAAACAGAAGATGATTGCCTCAAAGTTCCACCTGCAAGTGGGTTGCTGAATTTTGGTATACTGTCGCCGGAGCAGCTGACGAGGCGGCTGTGGAAGAAGTGGGTGGCGGCCATTGTCGCCATGGTGGTTGGGGAAATTGGGAATCCAAATGTTGAAGAAATGAAGATTCGTGGGTGTGTATTTATTTTGACAATTTTGGAGGGTGTATTGAACATCCATCCATCCACTCATGTTTAGTTTATATCATGTGTTTGGTGTGGGTAATGTCAACAATGTTGAGCAATGAAAACATATAATATGACTGAGAACGAAGATAAACATTTATATGTTAATTGTTGAATTAGTAAAAGATCTGAATCATTTGTTGAATTGGTAGGAGCTTTGAACTATTAAAAGCTAATACAATGTTTAACCGTTAAAAGTTAAATGTCTGACCAATTCAAATCATAGACCTTAATTATTCAGACTCAGTTCAATGCTTAATCATTTAGAAACGAATATCTGAACTATTCAGACATCTGCTCACAAAACAAACAGTCTGAACCATTAAATGCTGAACCGGTAAGAGGTCTGAACCATTAAAAGCCCCATTAAAAGCTAAACAAACAACTTTGGTGAATCAGATTTTAGTAATTTAAAATATAGCTTATTATGCTCTAGTGCTAGTGGGTTTTTAGAAGAGCTTTTAGTTGGAGTTTTGTTTATGATGAAATCTTATACACGTTTTAGATGGTGGGTTTTTTTCTAGAATTGATGATGGGCCAAGTTATTAACGTCGTCTGTGTTACGGACATAGGTGACCTTTTATCATAAAGTGTAGTTAGGAGATTAGGCTTTGTTGGACGTTCAAAAAAACATATAGCTTATTGGTTGATGATAACCTTATGGGTAGTTTAACTAAAGACATTTGTAACTTTCAGTTTTGTTAGCAAACAAAAATCTCACTCGCGTAATTATTGTTTACATTTGATTTTGTTCACAAGGATTATTTTGAAGGAAATGGGAAAATTAAATGCTTTGCGAATAAAATTGAGTGAAAATCAAGTGTTAACATACTCATATATGTGAATGAAATTATTTGAAAGTTAGGAGTACTATTAGTATAGGTTATTATTAACCAGCAAATCACAATTAAGATTATTATTATTGTTACTAGAATAGTAGAATTCATAATCTTATTATCTAATATATGATTTATTTATTTATTTATTCGTGAACAATTATGAATAGTAGAATTCATAATCTTATTATCTGATATATGATTTGTGAACAATCATGAACACTTTTGTAAACTTAATGAGTTTTCTCTTTAAGACATCTAATCTAATATATAATAATACAATATTATACATATCAATACTAATATCAATATTAAGTGGTCATGAATAATAAATGAAATTTTAAATTTTAAGAATGAAATCTATACTTGAACCCGCTAGAGGAGTTAAATACGTGACTCATGGATGTGGACGCAACGCACTAGCCAACTCCGTTAGCCTCATGTTTGATTTTGTAGTTGCAAAGTTGGTATTTGTATTAAAAAATTTAAAAAATAATAATAAACCTTTCCACCTGTGCTTTAAATGTTGGTGCATTTGTGCTTTGTTAGATGTAAAAGTTGAATAGTGATGTTACTTCTTGGAATATAATTTGCTTCTTGTTGTTGTTGTTGTTCAGTTTGACTTAAATAGTAGTAATATAACAATTGCTCGATGGACGTTAACAATTTTTTATATTGGAACATATGGTTCACTTGCACAGATCACTTGATTTGTTATTCTTCTATGGTTAATTTTACTCTTATAAACTTGTAAGATCTAATGTTTTCGTACATTCTGAATATATCGTTGGGTCATGCTTATAGTATTCTATGTTTCTATATAAATTTTATTTGAAACTGCACCCGTCTATGTTTCAATGTAAACTTTATTCGAAACCGAGTCGAGTAAATATGATATATTTTTACTTATAATTTTATTTTAAATACAATACGATAAAATAAATATAAAATTATTTATATTGTTTTTTTCTAACTTTATAACGATTTTAGCTGGCAAAGAATAAAGAGAAGGGATGATCTTAGATAGGGCCAAGGGGAGTCTTGACCCCTAGTTTCTTTTGTTTCGAAGTGTAAAATTTACCAAAAAATTTACATGTATCAAATCCGGCCCCTTGTTTTTCTTTAAAACTTACAATACCTTATTTAAAAGTTAAAGATCCGTCACATAATGAAAACTAATTTGGGTTTCGCTAATACCAAGTATATATATGTGTGTGTAAAATGCATAGATGATAAATTGGACAAATGATTGTAGGTATTTGTTATTTATTTTAAAAGTTAACCTGGTTTGAGGTGAGAGTGCTATGATCTATTAACATAGTTTTGTCGATGTCATTGTATATGCTTTCGTTTGCAAGACTATTATTTGCAACTTTGCTACTTGTTCTCATAACCTGCAATCAGATTCACGAATGAAGGTGGATGGGATACATGTCACCCCTGTCCATTGCACAGGTTTGTTGATGTTAAGAGAGGAGCTTTGCCTTAACAACAAACGATTTTTAATCAACTTAGTTGGTTTACAACTTTAAAACATGCATAGCTACTCAAGATTTGGTCATCTAGAACCCCTTTATGGGCCGTTCAAATCGCTCACTGCTCGTTCAGAATTTGTTCGGAAAATGCTCGTTGGATTTGAGGCTCGGTTGTAAACAAGTCGCTTTGCTCGGTTTAGTTTGTAAAGGAACCAAGCAGGAGCAAAGGTCCGCTCGGCTCAGCTCGAATTATTTTTTTAATTAATATATATACATATACATATACATATACACATACATATATAAACATGTATATTGAAGAAACACTGGAACAAACTATATCCGGAGATATCTAGGTTCTAGCACAACGTCTCTTCAAATAAAGGTTATCTCTCGTTTGCTCGTCGATATGATCTTGGTTCAAGCTCACTACAAAACTGAAAACACCGATAGTCTCCCCACGGGAGAAAAAGGGGGGGGGGGGTTCTCCGTGACCACACTCCGGCATGAGAATAAGTATCTCGGTTTGTAAAGGATAATGCAAGTAATTAGTGAGTGAGCAAGAATCAGCCTGTTTTACCTCGAGGTGCGATCCTTTCTTTATAGCCGGAGAGATGTGTGCAGGAGATGGGCTGATGGGCCATGGACCTAGAATCGACAACCAGGAAACCATTCTTTCTCTTCTGCTACGACCGTTAGTGGTCCCTGGCAGGAAGAGCGCTTGGCGCACGGTAGATGGGTCCACGTGTGCTAGTAGTTGTCCTTGTTGCCTGGTATATCATCAGCCGTTAGTGGAGATCGTGTGACGGTCGCTGGCCTGAGCTGGTTGGTGCCACGCGTACGTCCTTGCGTACTTTTTGTCCTCTGCACGACTGCTCATCATGCAACGTGGTTTGGCACAACCTGCCGAGCGGTTATTGGGTCCCAGCTCTGCCCTTTGTACCTTTGTACTTGATCAATGCCTCTTTGCTCTTCTCCTTACCGCGTGGCCTTATCAGTGCTTTTTGGCCCAGCGTGAACTTGTATGGATCAAGTTCTTTTATTTTCATGACCGAGTAACTCTCGTCTTAGTCTTGGCCTTGTGCAACTCCCAAAAGGATTGGGGAGTCTGCGCAAGGTTTAGGAAGTCGCAGCTAAAAGCTTGTTTAATTAGCGCAGGGTCTAGGACCTGCACTTTCAGGTTTAACTTGCCGTTGCACAAGGTTTGTTAAGCAACCTGCTGTCTTCAGGGTTGGCGTACCGTTGTGTGTAGCGCGCAAGGTTACTCAAGTGACCTGTTATCATTATGAGGGTATCGTATCTTGCGCAAGCGCGGGGTTTTTGGCCCTCCATATATACACATATATAATGTAAGTATTGGTAGAAAACCCTTTTACTTGAGAAAACCTAGGAAACTCTAACCTCCGGACTGGAGGGGTATGGTCCTAAAAACTCTGCGCCTGCGCAAAGGACCATACCCTCAACAACAACATACTACAAGAATAACCTTGTGCGCAACGTGCAATGGTGCGCCTTTCTTGGAACCAACAACTTGCCTAACAAACCTTGCGCGCAACGCGCAACGGTATTGCAACCTTAACACTTATAGGTCATACAACGAGCCTTGCGCACTCAGCCAAAGGCAAGTTAGACCAATACTTATAGGTCATAGAACGAACCTTGCGCACTCAGCGCAATGGAAAGTTAGACCAAACAATATAAGTTACACAACGAACATTGTGTACTTGGCACAACGACAAGTTAAACTTAGACGCGCAGGTTACTTGACCCTGTGCGGACCAAACGACCCTCTAGCCGCGAAGTCCCAAACCTTGCAGAGGACAAGACAAATATGAGAGCACCCCATAGTCTTGGGAACAAAAGGACAATCCCTACAACTCTACGCTGACCAGAAAGCACTGAGCCTCATAGAAGGGAAAAGCGCAAAGAGGTATTGACTATACACAAGGGTACAAAGTGGCAGAGCTGTGACCAATGGTTACTCGGCAGGTTGTGTCAGACTGCGTCACATGAATAGTAAATGCAGAAGCCAGACTGTACACCAACCATACCCATGCCAGTGAATGCCACACATGCTCCACTTTCGGCTGATGACAGGTCTGACACCACGGACAGCTGCCATACCACGTGGCACCGTTCAACATCCGACAAAGCATACCTCCTGCAAGGGATCATTTAATGAGTCTCATACTCTTAGGCGAGCATCAATCCACTCACGGTTGGGCTCGCGTCCTCTAGAGGGGCGAGACACCCAGCGTGAGGAGGACCGAACGTATGGCGAAGGTGATAGCGCCAGTGTGTTTCACCGGCTACCGAAGGATCATGCTGCTTCCAGATCTGTGCCCCAGGCTGTTTTCAACCCGAAGGCGGAGTACAACTATAATTTGATCTACAGCCTGGCTGAGGCAGCCGAACACTCAAAATTATCTAGGAGATCGTGCTCGTACCGCTGTAGCGTGCCAAACTTCCCCCCAACGTGGGAAAGTACAATGGGTTGACAGACCCAGATGATCACCAATGCCTATTCACCGGCGCAGGACTAATCGGAGGCTGGACGCTGCCCATGTGATGTCACTTGTTCGTCCAACGCTTACAGGCGCTGCGCGCCTATGGTTTAACAACTTGCCCACGGGCAAGCTCGCGTCATGGAACGACCTTCAAGACAAGTTCTGACGCACTTCAGCCAACAACGACATTATGTCAGAGATTCTTCTGTTGTAATGAACATCTGGCGGCGTGATGACGAAAGTCTCGAAGACTTCATCACCCGCTATATTAAAGAGGTATTGGAGATAGGGGATGTGCATGAAGACCTGATTCGAGCACAGTTCAAGTACGCTGTTCGCTGTGAAGAGATGATCAAAGTCTTGTCGGGGACTACCAGTCTCCCAAAAAGCTGGGAGAAGCTTATGGCGGCAGCAAAGGTCTATGCGCAAACAGAGCGCAACCTCAATAACAGTAGACCTCCCCTACCCCATTATCGTCCCCAAGACATGAGCAACAGTTTTGGAAAGAAGAATAAAAAGAGTTGGAGGGAAACCAGCCAGCATCCTCCCTACTCGTCGGTCGACGCCCGCGCGACCATCAATAAAATCGCTACCGAGCGAGCAATAAAGCAAGATAATTGCGATCATCAGTGGACACCATTGACGAAAACACCGGCGGAGGTACTCAGCACCGAAGATCATCAATTCAAGAAACCGCCACCGATGATCAATAACAAAGGTCAAGACCCCAACCTTTTCTGCGATTATCATAAAGATTCGGGGCATACAACCGACAATTACATCTCCTTGCGCATGGAAATTGAGAAGGCGCTAAAAAGTGGGAAGCTCACCCACTTACTTCAAAATGTGCACAAGGAGGTGCGCCAGATCACTCGAGGCGGCGAGGGCCCGAGTAATAAAAAGATGAAGTCAGTTTATATGATCCAAGGTGGCCCGTCACGCAAGCGCAACCATCAAAAGAGTTACATGCCTCATTGGCGCGAGCAACATGTCATCTTCCCCGTAGTCCCTGGGGGCCTACAAGAGTACCGACCGGTCGTGATAACTGGCATCTTCGGCCATTATCGCACCGATTATATGTTCATAGATCCTTGGAGCTCTATGGACATCATATATGAATAGTGCTTCCAGCAGCTAGACCCAGAAGACAAGGCGCACTTGGAGCCGGTGGACTTCCCACTCACTGGTTTCTGCAACGAGGCCGTCTTTCCTCTGGGCCAAATCACTTTTCTGGTGACTCTGTCCGACGGGCGATACTCGCGCATGGTCTAAGTCAATTTCATGGTCATGCCCGCGACTTCACGCCATGACGTGTTATTGGGCTGGCGCGCTCAATGAGAGTTCCGCATGATCACTTCCACCCCTCATGTTGCCTTCGGGTTTCCAACGGAAACTGGGGTAGCCATTATGTACGCAAGGAAGGAAATCATGTCCATCGAAGAGGAACCGCTGACAAAGCTACCAAAGTCATCATCCAACGGCGAGCCAAAGAAGTGGGTACTAAACAACAAGTACCCGGAACAAACAGTATTGCTAGGGCCCGCCATGACCCCTGCAGTCAAGGCGCGTTGAAACAACTTTTGTTCCGCAATATAGATATTTTTGCTTGGTCGTCGGCGGATATGACAGGGGTACTGAGGGAAATCGCTAAGCACGTGCTGCACATATTCCCTTCAGTTCAGCTAATTAGTTCAGAAAAAGCGCAGCTTTGGTCCTGAAAAGACCCGCGCACTGAACGAGCAAGTCTCAGAACTCCTCCAAGCCGGAATTATTCGAGAAGTACGCTATCAGACATGGGTAGCCAACCCAGTCATGGTCTAAAAACACAACGGAAGTTGGCACATGTGCGTCGATTTCAAAGATCTCAACAAGGCATTTCCCAAGGACTGCTACTCTTTACCAGAAATCGACAAAAATGTGGACTCCCTCGCTTCATTTAGGTGGAAATGCTTTCTTGATTGCTACAAAGGCTACCACCAAATACAAATGAAGAAAGAGGACGAAGACAAGACCGCATTCCGCACTAACAAAGGATCTTTTGTTACACACAGATGCCTTTCGGATTGCGCAACGCAGGAGCCACCTATCAGCGTTTAATGGACCATGTCTTCGGGGACGACATTGGCGAAACCGTATAAGTGTACATTAATGACCTCGTCATCATGAGCTCGGATGAGGAGAAGATGCTGACAAACGTTCAGAAGACGTTTGCATCCTTGCGCAAGGCAAACCTGAAGCTAAACCCCAGCAAATGCTCGTTTGGAATGGAAGAAGGCAAATTTCTGGGATTTATCGTCACGCGCGACAGTTTCAAAGTCAATATCGAGAAAGTGGAAGCGATTCAACGTATGCCTTCCCCCTCAACCATCAAAGAAATGTAACGGTTGGCAGGGCGATTGGCTGCGCTGAACAGGTTCTTGGCCAAGACGCAGCAAAGTCCTTCCCATTCATCAGCACTTTACGGAACTGTGTAAAGAAAAACGAGTTTCAGTGGACTCCGGATGCGGAGAAAGCCTTCACACAAATGAAGGAGTGCTTGATTCAGCTGCATACGCTTATGACATCACCAAAGAACGAGCCACTGATACTTTACCTTTCCGCATCAGATATCGCTCTAGGCGCAATCCTACTAGTAGAGTGTACGGGAGTCCAAACTCCGATCTACTACGTCAGCAAAATGCTAACTGACCCAGAGACACGATATCCCATGATGGAAAAGCTTGCTCTAGCTTTGGTCCATGCATCCCGCAGGTTACGTCGGTATTTTTCTGGCCATGTGATAACAGTTCTCACGAACTATCACTTAGGACAAATTTTGTCTAAACCGAACATATCTGGCTGCCTTGCAAAATGGCCGATTGAGCTTGGTGGACACAACATCGTGTACAAACCATGCCCAGCAATAAAAGGCCAGATATTAGCAGATTTTGTTACAGAAGTACCAAGCAATAAAGCGCAAGAGTGAGAAGCTGTACAGAACCCAGCGTCGGTTACCGACGACCATGCATGGATACTTCACACAGACGGCGCATCCAATGATAATGGCGCAGGGGCAGGCCTCCGCCTAATAAGCCCGACAATCAAGAATTCACCTATGCCATAAGGTTGGATTTCAACAGTACGAATAATGAAGATGAGTACGAAGCGTTTCTGGCAGGTCTTTGGTTAGCCATCAAAATGGGCGCACAGAATTTGGAAGCACACGTTGATTCCCTTTTAGTCGTAGGACAGGTCAATGGCCTATACGACGCAAAAGGCGAAACGATGGCGTTGTATCTTGAACAGGCGCAAGCCTTAATAACCAAATTCCAACACTCCAAAATAACCCTTGTCAACCGAAGCGAGAATAAACATGTCGACGCGCTCAGCAAATTAGCCATTACAAGCTTCAAGCACCTTGCGCGTGAAGTGCGTATTGAGGTACTCAAGAACCCTTATGTTCCTTTGTGTCAAGTAAACATCATCGAGGTGGGGAATCCTTCCTAGATGCCCCCATAATCATGTTCTTGCAATAAGGGACCACCCCGAAAACAAAGCGGAAGCAAGGAAGGTCCAGAACAAAGCACTCAACTATGAAATGGCAGACGGTATCCTTTACCGGAAGTCATACCTTTGACCACTCCTCTGCTGCGTTGACCCGCAGGACGCGCAATACTTGATACACGAGATACATGAAGGGTTATGTGGAATTCACACCGGTCTGCGCATGGTCGTAGCAAAGATCATGAACGCTGGTTACTACTGGCCTGGCATGCACCTAGATGCAGTCGAAACATTGCGGAAATGCACATCATGCCAATGCCATGTGCCGAAGACTTTGCGCCCCAAGAATCCTCTGATTCTAGTAACAACAGCATGACCTTTCCAGCAATGGGCAATTGATATAGTGGGACCTTTCCCAGATGCCCCTGGCACGGTGAAGTTCATAATCGTCGCAGTTGATTACTTCACCAAGTGGGTAGAAGCAAAACCCCTAGCATACACCACATTAACTGTAGTTCGGAATCATTTGGGAGCACATCATATGTCGTTTCGGGTTACCCTTGCGCATAGTCAGCGACAATGGCCCCAACTTTGCAGCTGAAGAACTACAGCAATGGATGAAGGAAATGCATATCGAACATGTCTTCACCTCGGTCGCGCACCCCCAAGGGAATGGCCAAGTGGAAAGCATAAACAAGAGCATTGCTGAAGGGATCAAAACAAAATTGGGTACGGGGCGAAGAGGCTGGGTAGATGAGTTACAAAGCATCCTATGGGCTCATCGAACCATGCCAAAAACCAGCACAAGCGAAACTCCTTTCAGCCTAGTGTATGGGACGGAGGCAGTGATTCCCGCAGAGATAGGCCTCCCATCCCACACATGCTAGCTACACAAAGCCAAAATAACGAAGACGAGCGTAGACTTGACTTGGACCTACTAGAAGAAAGGCGTGAAAACGCTGCAATCAATGTAGCAAAGTACAAGTCCAAACTCGAGAAATACTACAACGCGCGAGTCCGCATATGTACTTTCCTACCTGGTGACTTTGTTCTACGCGACAACGAAGCATCTCACACCGAAAGTACTGGAAAACTAGCACCTAAGTCGGAAGGTCCCTACATTATCCATGAAGTTTTAGGAAAGGGCACATACACCCTTAAACGTTTGGACGGCACAAACATTCCTAGGACATGGAATGCGCAACAGCTACGAAGGTGCTACATGTAAATTAGAACCCTATTATCTTATTGTCTACTGTGCGCATGGCTCTTATGACTTATTGATTAATAAAGACAATGGATACAGTTATTTCTTTATCTACATGTTTTGTTACAAATGCGCAAAACCACTTTGGGTCTACGCGAAGACACCTTTGTACACAATGACTAATGATATTCACTACCTACTGCATGCGCATGGGAGGGGATGTTCATATCCGAGTTCATTACCATATTTCATTCGCTATACCTACACAAAGCTGGTCCTTTTCACACAATTATTGTAACTTGGATAAAAAGAAACATCTATTTCATTAAAAAGGAAATGTGTACATCGACGAGCAGTGCGCAGTTACATTCAAGCTACAAAGATATTACAATAAGGATCCTATCCTACTCTTCACTCCCTGCGGCCTCGGCTTCATCCGGAAATACATCTTTGAGGCGATCAACGAAGTCGTCGTGTTGGAGCGCCTCGCTCACCAATTCCATAGCCGGGAGCTGTAGACGGTCATACTCCCACTTAGCCTGGGAGAAGGCAGCTTTGGTATCAACACCATGAGTGTTAGCGCCGCTGTTGTCCCATTGAATGTCCATTGCATGAGTGACGTGACGCGCGAACTCAGCATAACCCTGCGCATACCCATCATGGAGTGCAATGACCATCAGCTTGGCCACAGCGTTGTCCAACTCCGCGGAATTCAGAGTGGAGTTTGCGATCTGCAATACAAGAACAGGGTTAGAATCAACACAAAGTGACCAAAAAACAAATGGAGTACTTACATTGACAACTCCATGCTGTTGCATCCACAACATGTTATTGGCTAGCGACTTCACCAACGACTCAGAGATGGCCCGGGCGGCTTCAGAATTCTCAAGTTTCTTCTTGCCCGCATCCACCTTGGCTTGCGCCAATCACAGCCGCTCCTTATCCTCCAGGTGCGTGCGTTGCATTTCAGCCTTTTCCACCAAGGCCACCTAGAGATCCTTCTTTGCGCCCTCCAACGCGGCGTAAACTGCAACCTGGTCAGATAAAATAAGGTTAGTATGACATCCTATAGATCATACAAATAAAGGAAAAATAATAAGAGGCAAGTTTTTTACCTCCTTCTGTTCACTGCGCTCGCGGTGCGCCCTGGCCTCACGGCAGCAGCAGAAGCTGCCGTTCTCTTTCTTCTCGCGCTCTACTTCTCCGCGCAACCGGGCCAATTCATCCCTCAGAGATTTTTTCTCGTTATTATCTTTTTCACAAGTCTCCCTCCACAACTTGCGCTCCTTAGCAAGTGTGCCATCGGAGCTTTAGGCACTCTTCTTCCACCCCCAGCGCGGCCCACTCCTCGATCCGTTGGGTTTCGGAAAAAATATCCGCCTCCAATTCAGATTTCTGCGCAGCCACTTGGTCTCGCTCTTTAACTAGGTCTGCTTGGCCAGCCTTGAATTTATCTTGTTCTTTATGCATGCTCCGCCACTCCCGGACAATCCTTTGTGTGATCGAGGCGGAGCTAGCGGCGGGCTGGAGGTACATGAGGTAAGTTTGTTCTTGTTCATGTTAAGCGCGCATGCACACCTCTGCTGGAGGGAAAGCCCCCTTAAAACCACCAACGACACGCCGACCAGTGAGAAAAGTCATCCCCTTTCTTCATATTCCACACAGGGGTGTGGATCTTTTTAGCGCGAGCCACAGTATATGACCTTTAGTAAAAATCACCCGGGGTCTCGTCCGGGCGGATTGGAGATCCTTCTTCGGAAGGGTTTCTACCAGATCCCCCAGCCCCACCCGGGCGCCGACTCTTCTGTATGCATCCCTTGTGGAGCATCAGTTTGCGCACCCTCATCGACAACTATAACCATCGGTTCCGTCTCCACCCCTCAGCCTCAACACCTTGACCGACAACCACCATTGGTTCCGTCTCCTCAAAAACAACCTGAAAATCTTCCACCACCACCTCAGGCTCTACAGCCTGAATCTCCCCCTGCACCTTCGCCGCCCCAGCAGTTGATTCCCCACCCCTGTGCGCTGGACGCTTGCGCGCTTTCACCCACAGGTGGGGGCATTGGAGTATCCTTGGGCACGGCTGGAGTGGTAGGAGCCATAAAAACTGGCACACCTCCCCCTATGAGATTACAAACAGTTAGACAAACACAAAAGAAAGAAGTGGGGTGACAAACAAGTTATACGAAGTTTACCTAGGGAGATCTTGGGGGCGAGCGTATCCAGGCTCCCCCGTTTCCCTATCACATTCCGCACAGCCTTTTTAGAGGGTTGCGTGGAGATGTCGCTCTTCGGACGCCTCTTCCACTTGAGAGGCTCTGGGCTAGATTCGACCTCCACCGGGTCGTTTGGATTAATGATCGGAATCTCCAACGGCTTCAGCACGGGTTTCCTCACACCTACAGGCGCAATACCTTCCAATGAGTCAGAGACTACTACATAGTCATTCCAATGATCGGACACGGTGCGTTTACCTTTTGGTGGGTCTGCCCTGGCTTGAGTAACCCCCTTCTCAGCCGCCCCGCCGAGCCCCGCGCGCTTCTTCTTTTTAGAATCAGGGCCAATGCGCAAGTCTTTCAAAGCGCCTACACAACAGCGCAACAAAATGAGTAATCTGTAAAGATGTCAACACTCAGTAATATGAAGGCTTACTAGTCGAAGGCGCCGGGCCAACAAATCTTCATTCTTGGGGAGTTCAAAATTCCCCAAGATCTGGGCGTACCAGGTGGGCTCCTCCGGGCCAAGGGCAAGATTTTCATATGCCCCTCCTTCCGTTGGAACACCACCAAGAACAACGGCACCCTTGCAAAGGAAGAAACATATAATCAGCCACACACAAGGCAAAATCAAGAAATAACGCAACAAGAAGCAAAAATACTTACTCCTATCCCTCTCCATATAAACCGGTCTCTCCCGGCGGTTGGGCTTCCACAGCAAACTTATCCTAGCGCCACCAATGCCCTCTACGGCAGTTGGGCCGCTGGGATCTCCTTCAAATCCTTGTACCAGAATCCACCACTGGTATAGGGACGGTCTCTACCGGAATCTCCTCCACCCCCGGAAGTGCATCCGGATGGGAATAACACAAGCCTTCACATAAAAAAATTTAATCTACCAATCGAGGAAAAACTTGGGAGGGGAGAGCAAAATTTTCTTTGCCTGAATGCGGTGCTGGAAAGAATAAAACCCCATCGAACAATGGAGTTGATAAAAAAATCAGAAATCGGTCGACGGTTGGGGTAACCCCCGTCGACCGGTACAAAAACTCAAAATGTTTTATTCTCACCATCCCCATCGGATTGAGTTGGGAGATGTGGAATCCGTAAAAATTCAAAATTTCAATAAAAAAATTTGTAACCAGTAACCGGAAGTTACCGTCAGCAAAAAAATCAAAATATAGGATGATGTAACAGGCCGGAGCATCGGCAGCAGTTTTACCCTCCGCCAGAAACCGGTAACACCTTGTAAAATTCGTGTTTGATCATATACCGACACGTGTACATGCCCTCGAATAATACCTCAAATGGGTTAGCCACTCAACTCCTTAAACGAATCCAAAAATCTAATTTTTTTTTAAAACCTGACCGTAGCTTACGGTCCCGGACCATAAGCTACGGTCCAGGCTTTCTGGTTTGGTTTTAAGCCAACCATAAGCTACGGTCCGGTGACCGTAGCCTACGGCGGGCCACTAGAACTTCACTTTTACATCATATTAACTTTCAAATAATAACCCTAAGGCCCCTAGACTTTATTATTACCCTTGCATAACCAAGTCATTTTTTGACCTGAACGACTCCCTTTAAGGTGATATCTTTTGATTCACCATTTTTGAGTATCACACATCATCACCAAACATTTAACCTTACTAGTTTGGGTAATTTAACCCATGAAACCATAAGTATTCATATCTTTCACGTTTAAGCTAGTAAACACTTATAAGTCATAAAAACACCTAGTGTGACACCCATTAACGTTCGGTTATGCATACTCTTCTTCAATACATCTCGTGTTGAACGAAAAGACCAAGTTATATCATTATGTCATTGTATATAAGTCAAGGGACAATTCATGACAATCCACAAAACTATTTTTGAGGGACTAAAAGTGTCAAAACCCCAAAAATCTGTCAAGATGCAACCTCTCCTGCAAAATGCCACACTCTTGCAGCTCTTGACACCTTGTTAGACACATGTGAAGATCCTACAACACCTCTAACACCTGGCTTCATCTCCACACACCTTCTTGCACTATAAATAGCCACTTAGTTCACCTCATTTCCTTGCTCATTCACTCTTTCTCCTCTCTATTACACTCTTGGAAGTTTCTGACCATTTAGGAGCTTCCCTTTGAGTTCTAAGTTTCTCTTAGATCATTTGTAAGTGTTCCATCTCTGCTCTTTTCTTTTTATAGGCTTTTAATAGCCAAAAGTCAAGCATTTTTTGACAAATGCCTTGACTTCCGGTTAAGACCATTATCGTCCAGCCATTCTTTGAAATGAACATGGCTAAGTGATCGTAATTAGGAAGGTATAAATCCCTTAAAAGGGCACCTCCTGAGGATCACGTTTACTAGGTCAGTTGACGGGTCAAAGTTTATCTTTTAAAAAGTCAAACAGGTCAGATTTCTGATGTATCCAGAAACTTCTGGGAAAAATTTTAGATTTTTCCAAATTTTCTAAACTAGGCTTCGGGCTGTCGAAACTTCACGCTAATGGTATTTTTTTATAAAAATTACAATATGAGTTTATATATGTTATAAACATGTTTTTGACACTTAAACAAGTTGGTAATAATTATTAGAGCATGTGGGAACATGTTCGATCCGTCAATTTCAGTCCTAGGGTCGGTTCGCAACCGAAAGTCGCAAAGTTTGACTTCTGCTTTGATCTTCGATTCTGACCCGACTTAGATTAGTTCTTCTAACTTATGGTCACACTATGATCGTAATACAATGTAGCATAACCCTCTGAGGTTATATTACATGTTCATTATCATAACCTGAGTTTATGCACAAGTTCTGCTAAAATGACAATTTTGACTAAAATGCCCTTTTTACATAAAACAAGGTTTTAATCAACAATGAACTTGCAAATGAATTACCTACTGATATGTTAATGTAATTAACATATTATGGTGTTAATATTCTGATCATAAACTGATTTAGTATAATATCGTAAACTATACTTTTTAAATGACCAAAATGCCCTTTCGGTGCATAGTTTGATCTTAAACCATAAATCACACTTATGTGTGACTTCTTACTGATAATATATCACAAATTAAGTATTTTTCCAGAATGTTTATGATCATAACATCAAAATACATGCAAGTTCCTTTTATACGACACATAAAGGTCCAAACGCCTAATAAGGTGTAGTTTCGTTTTAAAACTTCAACGGGCATATAAGTTGATATCCTACTGATATTACAACTTATTTAAAGTATAATGACATATAGAACTTGTTCATGACTCATCCGGTTACCCGATATCGCGTATATGCATACGGTTAAGTATATGTAACTAGTTTATGAAAATTAACCGAAACGGGTTTAACCTTGTCATTTTAACCTCAAATTCCAGAACGTTAATTGTTTACCCATATTATACAAGTCTTAAGTACTTGTTGGTGTGAACGGGGGATCGGCTCCTCCAATGAGCAACCGGTTTGATCTAATTCAGCTAGTAGAGGCGGATTTCATTGCTAGAGAGGATGACAAACGAACAAGAAAGATCTTACTATTTAACTGCTCTGAATTGTATTAATTGTTGTGCAAGTATAGACGCGAGTAAACAAATCAACAGGGCTTCACCGTACCAACTGAACTGACACTTTAGCTCTGACACAACACTCCTCTATTTATAGGTGGACTCGCACTGGAGTGTGTGGAACAGAGACTTGACTCGTGCCAGTGACTGCCTTGTGAGAGTGCTAGAGTGTCACTTGTACGAGCCAAGTACTTCACTCGTACGAGTATATTACAACTCAAATAAAACAACTAATAACATATATACAAATGACGTTTAAGCCCTAAATACAATATCGACACATCCTAGACGTAGGCAATAGACATAATGCACCAGCATACTCCCCCTTGGATGTTGCCGCAGTCTAGATGGTCTTCAAAAAATCTTCACAAAATTTGACGCTTTAACAACCAAAAAATCTTTTTGGTGGCTTGTGACGCTCCTCAAATGCAATTGGCGTTTTATCCGTTGGAGGAGGTCGGTTCACTGTATTGCCAAATCAAAAACTCCTTAGCGATGCTATGCGAGCACGCTCAGCTATTCTAGCTTCCTTCTTTTCTTTCTTTTTCTGCTCAGTCTCCTCCAGCTTCCTCCATGACGATCCAGAATGAATATCATTTGCAAAGCACACATTAACGATCTTCTGGAACTGGAGAGCTTGTTCTTTATCCTTTCTTCATAACTAATTTTGCTATAAAGCAAGCGATCAATATCCTTCTTCGAGCAATTAACTAGCCACGTAGGGTCTAGAACTCGAATGCCACGCCATAGCCCGTATATGCGTTTGTGAGTTATAACGGCTTCGGTTAGTTCCTCTGTGATCTTCCACGAGTCTTCATCTGGGTGCAAGCAAATAACAGCCTCTCCAGTGTTCAAATCATAATGCCACCACTTGAAGCTCTTGTAGAAATCCTGCTCCATTCGTAAAATAGGCATATTTTCATTACTTTTAGCCTTTTTACGATGAGCGTCACATCTTTCTCTTTCGTCACTGGATCGATCTTCGTGATGTGTCTAGGAAAGTGAGGTTTCCAATGTGTAAAACCATGTAAAGCCTCAATCTTGATCAACTTCCAAAGCCTCTGGTCGTGAAATTTCATCTTGAGATTGATCGTCTTTGTCTGCACCAATTCTTTAATATCCTAGTAAGGCAAGGACTTGATGTCGCTCAGATATCGGAAATACTGAATACCAAACTCGCTTTTGATCGCATAGACATTAAGCTCTTCAATACAACCCCAACTAATGATGTCCCCTAGAGAAATATCAGCGTCACGAGTAAAGAACGCTAGAGGACATTTGAATTCATGCTCTGCTAGTGCATTCTTGAACCACTTCTTCCTCATCTCAGCAATCTCAGCTCGGTTCAACTGTTGAGGAATAGTGCCTTGCCTTGCAGCTTCTTCAACTTTACGTTTCAGCACATCTGCATTTTCTACTGCAAATAATTCGGTAAAAGTTGGGGAGTCCTCTGTACCCTGATCGGCAATATTAGCATCGTCATCAGAAACATCCTCCACGACAACTCGATCATACTCATTAGCGTCTTCAACATGTTCAAAGACATAATCATTTGGCTCGAACGCGCTAATCTCGTTCAGCTCATTCTCAAAATCAAACTGCTCTTCATTCACACCTAGCATTTCTGCGATCTCTTCTTTAGAATAACTGTGAATGAATTCGCCTTCCTCAACATCATGCTCAAGATAGAAAACCTTTGGTTTTGGCACGACAGGAACGATAAATGTATCAATCACCGAGAGGATTCCTACCTGTTGAGCATCTGATGACCCTTCTGTTCTATCCTTAACACCTTCTTCAGTAGTTTAGTTCGCAGAATCATTGAGGTACACTGAATAATCAATCTCTATATTCATTTCAGAATTAGTTACACGAACACCAATACCTCCAACATTATCATCATCATCATTACCCTTATCAGAATCTAAATCAGAATCACCATCAACATCTAAATGTTCGTCTTCCTTTTTAGCATCTTCATCAAACTCTTCAGCTGCTTTCTCAATTTCTTTCTCTAACTTTTTCTTTAACAATCGGCTTCTTTTGCTCTTCACAAGATGAGTGATGACTTCGTGCAAAATAACCTGCAAAAGTTTTCAACATACCGTTAGGCAGGAGGTGTTTAAATGCACTGTTCAAAAGTTTTTCCTCTTGTGATGATGTATGATAGTAATAATCATCTTCTGGTGCCTCATCAAAAGCTGCCTCTGATTCTTCTTCAGGTTCTTCGATTATCTCAGCAACCAAAGCCAAACTTTCATTCTTGGAGATATATTTGTTCCAGTTAAATCCCTCATCTTCCTGAGTAACCACTAGCGCCTTGTCTTTAGTCTCTGGCTGTTTGTCTTCGATTTGCACCATGCGAGTTCTTGGTTGGGGACGGTGGTAAATAGCCTTCTTGTAATAGTCATCGGCAAATGGGTTCCGGTTCCCTTGAGCTTCTCTATTTGGGCATTCACGCTTAAAGTGACCCTTTTCCTAACACTTAAAACAAGTAACTTTGGATTTGTCGACTCCCAGTTTTCCATCCAAGCCTCCCAAGTTCTCTTTTCCCGTAATTTCCATGAAGCGTTGTGCGCGTCGAATGATAGATGCCATACACCACTTTATGTCGATCAACTCCATGTCTACTGGATCAATCTGGTCATAGTCCTCTCTGGTCATTTCAGAATTTCCAATCCTTCCTGCTACAAGACTATCATAGGATTCGAGAACCGATGCTAATAGAGACATGTGTTGCTTCGCGGTTTTCTCATCGAAGTTTTGTGCATTCTGGAAATCCACTGTGATATTGCACTGAAGAACCCTTTGAGTAGGATTTAACTGACTGTTCTGGTTGATTTGAGGAGTGCTTGATCTGTGTGACGACTGTGGGCTTTGAGACGTGTGAGGATTAAATGTAGCAAATGATTGAAAGCCACTGTTTTGGTTTGATGGTGAACTTTGCGTGCTGTAAACGCTGAAGGCGGTCTGGATCTTCGGAGACTGAATCTGAGTAGCAGAATTGTTCTTGAAGTATAGATTAACATCTTGTTGAACTTGTACGGTTTTGTTCTTTGCTATCTTTTGCATTTCAAGTTCATGTCCCTCTAGTCTTTCAATGAAACGTGGTAATGAAAAATTACCATACTCAGTTCCATTCTTCAATATGGTCAAATACATAGACCATTCACCTTGCGGTAGAGAATCAGCCAACTTATCAACAAGTTCTTCGTTGGTCTTGATGATTCCCATTCTCTTCATTTGCACCACCAAATGACAGTATCTTTAGATCAATTGTTTCACGGTTTCTCCTTTAATCAACGTAAAGATATCAAACCCTTTACTTAACAACGCCCGTTTACTCTTCCGAACCTGAACACTTCCCTAGAACTTTAAACGGAGAGCATTCCACAATGATTGTGCATCATCATCGTGTTGTAATAACGCCAGAATATCTTCTTTGATGGATTTTTGCAGAATGTTCATCATTTTCTTTTCGTTTATGAACCATTCCCTTTCAACATCTGAGAGTTGAGCTAGAGTCTTTTCAAGGCCATTTTCACCTACAGGAGCTTGATATTTAACTTCAATAGCGAACCCGCAAGTAAAGTGATTTTCTTGGACCTAATTCATGAATCGTTTACTCCAACTGTCGAAATCTTCTAGGTTCATTAACTTCGGCGGTTTGGTCATGGTACGCATCTCGTTTTCGAGATTCATGTTTTGAACCGCTGTGTTCGTGACTGCCGATGTAGCGAATGCTTTGTAAAAGTCGTCTGACATTTTTCTGTAAAAATTTAAAAACACACTTTTCGAACAAACTGATTAGTGCGGAAAAATTCTTTCGTGCGGATATCAAGAACAAGTCTGACATTTTTCTGTAAAAATTTAAAAACACACTTTTCGAACAAACTGATTAGTGCGGAAAAATTCTTTCGTGCGGATATCAAGAACAACTCGTGCGATCAAGATTCGTTCGTACGAACCAGAAATTCGTACGGATAATGTGACAAAAACAAGTAACTCGTACGAACCAGAATGCTATGCGTACGGATGGAGTTTCACTCGTACGAACGAGATGCTCGTACGGATGTGTAACTAGTGCGAATCACACTTGAAAATTTTGAAACTTGTAAATTTTTAGGAACTTCTGGTTACTTGTTCGTACGAATGGTCCAAATTTGTTTGTGCGAGTGGTCTCTCTACTCGTCCAAAACAACTAAGTCTCCAAACAGATGAATTTTACCGATTTTAACATGATTAAGCTCGATTTTAGATCTGAAATTGTTAAGGATTGTTTAGAATTGATTTTAAACGGAATATCCTAGAATCCTAGTCCAATTTGTCCATAACTTAGTCCAAATCCGAGACCAGTTTGGGAGAAATGTAGAAGTAGAAATCTGCAACAGTGAATCTGATCTGAAACAGTTGGTAGCCTATAGAACTTGACGTTTGTCAGCAGATCAGGCCTCAAGGCTTTGATACCACTTGTGAACGGGGGATCGGCTCCTCCGATGAGCAACCGGTCTAATCTAACTCAGCTAGCAGAGGCGAAATTCATTGCTAGAGAGGATGACAAACGAACAAGAAAGATCTTACTGTTTAACTGCTCTGAATTGTATTAATTGACGTGTAAGTACAGACGCGAGTAAACAAATCAGTAGGGCTTCGCCGTACCAACTGAACTAACACTTTAGCTCTAACACAACACTCCTCTATTTATAGGTGGACATGACTCGCACTGGAGTGTGTGGAACAGAGACTTGACTTGTGTGAGTGACTGTGTCACTCGTACGAGCCAAGTACTTCACTCGTACGAGTATATTACAACTCAAATAAAACAACTAATAACATATATACAAATGATGTTTAAGCCCTAAATACAATATCGACACATCCTAGACGTAGGCAATAGACATAATGCACCAACAGTTGGGTTTAAATTACATTCTATCCGGTCATCGCTTAATCTAGCGTATCGTACCGTTTTGATCCTTTAAGCTAGTCGGTCTAAGTCTAAGACTTAAATAAAACCATTAGCATTTTAATTGGTTAACTTATGCCATAATCCAGACCAGAGCCTTCCAGTAAATGCTATCTGCACTTATTTCTTTTTGAATACGGCTGAGACATTAAATCTTGCATTTTTAAATCAAGACTAGCTCAGGTAAATACTCTTGACTTATTTCCCCTATACGGGCTTGGGTTACGGTAAATTCTTACCGCTTGGTCGGAAATGAGATCAATCGAAAGCCGGATTGTGGCTAGTAAATCCGCATATTCCGTTTTGATCAGTTTTGTTTGATAACTTAAACATTGGAGGTTAACGACCGTGTCCTGGATATCCTTAGCTCATTACATTAGTTAATGGCCACGACCAAAGCACGGGATGTAGGCACGCACCCGACAATGCGAATGCTAAATAATTTTTACCCACAAGTTGGGGATAACTCTTTCGTGGGTTCATAAGTGGTGTGTTCGTTAATCATGTTTCGGTGTCTGTACTGGGCCCCTTATGTATTGACGTAAAGCTGTTAACAAGGTTACAAAGCTAACTTTCCCAAGTTATAAAAGATTTGTGATCTGTGCACTTAAATCTAATTTTTTTAAATGTTTTCAAAATGAGTCAGTCGGGTGTTTTTACCAGCGAAAGATGACCTATTTTCAAAAGACTAAGATGCAGGTACCATACAAAATAGGTTGGAAGCTGCTCGGTAGTGATATAAGAGGATCTTGCAAATCCTTAGATCTACCCAAAGTCTTTTACACATTTTTGTACATTTTACGAAGTCGTCTATATATCATTTTCGTACTTTGAACATTTGGTTTGTAATAGTAATTTAAAGTCCAAGACTTCCGCTGTGCTGTGTTAATTGACTATGATGATATCAACTTACGTCACGATATTTCCACCCGGGCCCACCAGTGTTTGGTTGGAAATACGTGGTGTGACAGGTTGGTATCAGAGCCAACATTTGAGAGAATTAACACTAGCCTTCTTGTGTTTAATCTCAAACTTACATAAAATCATATTCCTTAGACTTCCGAGTCTAGGCTTTGACCTAGGATTATTCATCTCATTATTAAGTTATTAGTATTGTTTACGAGGAAGAGGTAAAGGACCTATGAGGGGAGGACCATCAGGACATATCCCTTCACAACCCCATCACTCGAATCCTTATGAGGATTCGGGGGATTCCTATCCGCTAGCAAGACATTCACCTACTCACTCCCAAAACTCGTACCACTCATATCATTCTCATCAATCACACCATTCTCATCACTCTCATCATTCATATCATGATGAGTTTAACCCTAACCATTATTTCAACACACCCTCAGCTGATCAGAATCAGTTGGATCAACCCAACCCAATGGACGAGGACTCCAATCTGGAGATGCCACCATCAGGATCACACGCGCATCCCATCGAAATCTCTAGTGATTCTAACTCATACGCTGGATCGTCATACCAAGGTCCTAATGATGGGAACAATATTGGAACCAATTCACCTTTGCTAACACTCCTTCACACCACTGCCCAAACCTTACCCTATAATTGCCCAAACCTTACCCTATCATTCACGAGGACCCATAAATGGGTGGACCCTCCAATGCTTCACCTGTGGTGGAACCGACATCACCACCTGTGGGTCAACCACCACCATCGGGTTTTAATAACCCTATTCCCACATATCCGGATATATCTGGATATGATCCTTTTAACCCATCGACACCGGTAATTACCAGGCACTATCGCATGATGCTTATATGCAAGCGGTCTTGCATAACACACTTTTAGTCCTTGCTTGGACAATTAGTTTTATTTATTTATTTCAAGTATTGTAATTTCTATTGTCATTTAATGAATATTTTGGAACTATATATATATGTACTCATCGTCTTCAAGCGATCGTCTCGATTTTACTCGAAATTTATGATCAGCTATACAATTCCAAAAGATCTTAATGGTTTTGATTAGCCAAATGGCAAAGTCCATATTAATTGGCCAAAATATAAATGATAGTTAAGGATGAATAGCCTTCTATCATGATAGTTAAGGAAGAATTATCCTCCTATCCAAAGGTGGTGGACTATGTTCAAGCCTCCAAGTCGTTAAGGTCAATGCGACCGTGACTATTAATCGACCATTAGGATGATCTGCGTTATCATTCAAGTAATGTTAATACTCTTGGTAGTGTGACTTGAGGAACCACATTAGCCGTCTAGGTAATGGACTACGTCCTAACCTTATACAGCCTATGTGATCAAATTTGATCCCGACTAATATCATCAATGCGATGATAATAATAAACATCCATTAGTGATGTAGTGCATACGTGCCATGATTACACATCGATTAGTGATGTAGTGCCTAAGGGCCATAATTGACATTCATTAGTGATCTAAGTGCCTACGGGCCATAATTGACATTCATTAGTGATCTAAGTGCCTACGGGCCATAATTAAATATGCATTAGTGATGTAGTGTCTATGGACCATGATTAAACATCCATTAGTGATGATTTGCCTTCGAGCAATATTATATTGTCAATTAAGACAATGACAGTTGTAACCTTATGGTTCCCTGTCCAAGGTGGTGAGCTATGCTCAAGCCTCTTAGTCTATATGATCAATGAGATCATGACTAATATCATCAGTCCGATGGTAATCTATCTTAACATCTAGGAGATGTTAATTGATTTATTATATTATTTTGCCTACGGACCAAGTTATAATTGTCAAATATGACAATGATAGTTGTGGTTAATATAACTCTCTGCCCAAAATTATGTCCATTAGTGACAGACTAATGTGCCGTATTTTTATGTCCATTAGTGACAGGCCTATGTGCCATATTTTTGTGTCCATTAGTGACATGCCTATGTGCCGTATTTTATGTCCATTAGTGACAGCCAATGTGTCGTATTTTTATGTCCATTAGTGACAGGCCTATGTGTCATATTTTAATGTCCTGAGTGACAGCCTATGAGCCATATTTTAATGTCCTTTGTGACAAGCCTATGAGCTATTTATAATTGTCTAATTACAATGATAGTTGTGACATTACGATCCACAATATAATAATATATGGACTATGTTCAAATTGTAATTTGCCTTTGATGGTCCTTTTGAGACCTAGGCCAAATATAGATAACATTCATTTAAAATGTTAAGTCTAACAGTTGTGATTATATGCACACTGGTTCAAATAGGCGATGAATTTATATATCCAAACTTTATAGCCTATATGGTTATTAATACCATGGCTAATGTAACTTTAATTTGGTATTTGTAGGTCCCCTAATCCGTATGGATCTTCACAAAACCGTCTATCCAACCTCGAGTGCGGAATCCCCTAGATCAGATTTCACAGAAAACCGAACAAGAACACGAACACAATCACTTTCAACCAGTCTTCTTTTGATTATCTAACACAAGTGTTTACAATCAATTCAAGACTCTCTCTCAACTCTCTATGAAGCAATTAGCTAATCCCCAGAGCAACTGATCCAACTGGGCAACCTTAACCCTAATGCAAAACTCTCTTTATATAGAGACAAGTTTGTAACCGGGCTAGGGTTTCACCACATGGGCTACTATTGGGTTTAGCCCCAATCTGCCTACCATTCACTATAAAGTGTCTAGATTAGCCCAATCACTTCTAATACTACTCCAATACTAAACCCACTAACTATTTATCGTTTTACTAATTACAAGATATCTAAAGACCAAATCTAAGTTATTGTCACAAATATGCATCAACAAACTCCCCTTGATAATAGCTTCATAAAATAACTTAGTCTTCAGTTTTCTTGCAAACTTCAACATCTTTGAAAACCGTTGGTCTTTGGATAGCTTCAGTTTTAATAGCTTATGTCAGCAACAGACTCCCCCTAAGCTGATGCATCCAATCACCAAATCTTCTAAATCGTTAGCGTTTGAGTAAACTCCAGTTTAGCACTTGCATAGCAATCATCATACTTTACAAGTTTGTCTGCAATGTAGAAAGGAGGTTCTACCATGCATCCAATCAAACTCCTCTTCACCAAACTTATCAGCATACTGCTACAATCTATATACTATAACACACATGTTAAGAAACCATTAGAATTTTTCAACACAAGTTAATAAATTATTATTATTCAAGAGATAGTAAAACTGTATCACAGATGAAGCAATTCTCAACTCAAATCATACACTGAAAATTTTAAGCACACTGAACCTGCAAGATTTTAAAATGTTGAACTCATCTTCTAACACCGTCTCCCCCTATCGGTAACAACTCCTCCATGAACAACCAATATCCATACATTAAGAATTTACAAGAAAATGAAATCTTTTCGAATTTTTATATTTTCTGAAAACAAATAAATAACAAAATAATAAACACTCTGTTTTTGTGAGAATCACCGGTAAGAAGATCATATCAGCAACATCAAACTGTTTTCACACTATTAGATAATTGTATATGTAATTTTCATGAAAAGCAGTTCAAGACGATTACCAGTATTGTTTATCCACTTAAACAAAATACATGAACATTTCAAGTACCATTACCTAGTGATATGTTTAGATAATTTATACTAATATACTAGTGTGTCCCACTTCAGGACATACTCCCATGATCAAGGTATGTACAAAAATTCCTCGTAGTAGGTGAGTATACCGAAATTCATCCTTTTTGATTTTCAATGTTAGATAATTGGTGATCAGGTCAGTACTTCCGTACAGCAAAGAGACCAACATCGAACGAGGGTTAGGGCAAATACCAAATTTTGGTACGATTAATGCAATTTGCACTTTTGAATGACTCTCTAGGAGAGCTTCTTCAATTTTGGGATTTGGCATTTTCGCTCTTTTAAGATATCCTGGTTGTGCCTAGATCATCATATATCTGTATGCAGCTGAAGGACAACCTTGATACCTCGGATGAAATAACGGTATAAAGACCTAAAACCTCAGATTTTGGCGATCTATCAACGCAAAATTTAAGATTATAAAACCATACGCCGCTGATATGTTACCCACTCATACACAGTTCGTTATGTGTATATCACCAAGGTAAGTTGATTATTTCATGCCTTTTGCCTACCGGTACATCATATGATGAAGCTGCCATCACATTTAGCAATTTAATTTTAATTTCAGTGTGACAGTCTAACTTGCTGATGTACTAACATTTTTTCTTTTCCACACAGTGACAACTCATTTTTTATTTTTCTATTTTTTTATGTTTTGATTTTTGAAAAACAGTAAATTATTTACAAAAAATTTATGGAAAACTGGTTATTCAGGTTTCCTCATCCCGTCGAGTTCGACTAAATGTTCAAAAAGAGCCATGTCAAATGCTTTTGTGTAAAGATCTGCCAGGTTATCTAGTGTGTCGACTCGATGCAGTTCAATCAATTTCTTTTCAGCACAATCCCGTATAAAATGATGATGAATGTCAATATGTTTTGTGTGACTGTGTTTTACGGGATTGTTGGTGATTGAGATAGTGGCATTATTGTCTATCATAATAGGAGTACGAGTGAAATTCAAACCGTAATCGTGCATCTGCTGTTGGATCCAGAGAACCTGAGAGCAATAGCTACCCGCATCAATATGTTTAGCTTCACACATATAGGTAGACACGTAAGACTGCTTCTTGCATTGCCATGACACAATCCTCCTTCCTAAGAACTGGCAACCACATGTGGTAGACTTTCTTGTTGATTTGCATCCTCCAAAGTCTGAATCAGTGAAACAAACTTCAAATCACTAGCAGCTGGATACCATAACCCAAGTTTAGGTTTCCTCTTCAAGTAACGAAGAATCCGCTTCACCGCTTTCATGTGTGACTCCTTTGGATTCGCTTGATATCTGGCACAAAGACACACTGCGAACATGATGTCTGGTCTTGAAGCAGTCAAGCACATCAGAGAACCAATCATTGCACTGTATTGAGTTGGATCAACATCCACCACACTCTCATGATCTGGACCAAGATTGTGATTCTCGCAAATAAGTGTATTGAAGGTAGGGCAATCCTCCATTTTGAAACGAGAAAAAATGTCATACACGTGCTTCGTCTGATGTATAAACATCCCATCCTTCTTCTGTTCAACTTGTAAACCTAGAAAGTAAGACAGTTCACCCATCGCACTCATTTCAAACTTTCTCTTCATTACCTCCTCGAAATCATGACACATGTTCTCGTCAGATGACCCATAAATGATGACATCCACGTATACCTGTAGTAGTAGAAAGTCTTCTTCCTTTTAATGAAAAGTGTACTGTTAATCTAACCTCTTTCAAAACCATTCTTTAACAAATGAGTTGACAGTGTCTCATACCACGCCCTAGGTGCCTGATGCAATCCATACAATGCCTTATCAAGTCGATAAACTCGATCTGGATAATCTGGATTAGTAAACCTATCTGGTTGTGAGACATACACCACCTCTTGGACTTTCCCGTAAAGAAATGCACTCTTCATATCAAGTTGGTAAAGTTTGAAACCCTTGAATGAAGCAAAAGCTAGGAGCAAACGAATTGCCTCCAACCTTGCTACTGGTACAAACACTTCATTGTAATCAATCCCCTCTTGCTGATTGAACCCCACTAACCGAGCCTTATTCCTTATCACAATCCCTCGGTCGTCTTTCTTGCACTTAAACACCCACTTGGTGCCTATTTCCTTCTCTCTTTCAGGCAAATCAACTAGCTCCCAAACCTTCAACTTCTTAAACTGAGCTAGTTCGTCTTGCATAGCTTCAACCCAACAATTATCTACCAGATTAGATCCAATCTCCCCCTGAATGTCCTTATTAGCAAACGGATTAGTAAAATCCTCCCCTGAATAGGTTCAGACTCACTATCACTTGAGTCCTCTGGAGTTGCTCTGGAAGAAGTTTCTGGAGCATCTGTCATCGATATACTTGATCTAGGCATGAAGTCACCCTCTCCATCTTCACTGGTCACAGTTTGGATCACTTGAGACTCATCTGCATTGGAAAAATCGGGAATATTAAATGATTTAAAAACATTGTCATAATCATATAATATAGGAGGACCACTCGTTGATTGTTGAGGTGAATAACTAGTGAATCCATGTTAAACACAACCTCAATTTTACCAGTCTTTAGATTAAAAACCCTTTTATTCGGTGTTCAAGGCATATAGCCTAGAAAGTAACCCTCGTCAGCTACCTCAACGAATTTTTGCTTATCTTTATTTCGCACAATGGTGCTGGGTAATCCAAATGGTTCAAAGCCTTTTAAGTTTGGTTTTCTGTAAAACAATAGTTTGTTACATGTTTTGTTAAACCATTTAACCGTCTAAACTTTGTTTTGGACATAACAAACTGTGTTCACAGCTTCTCCCCGGAAAAGAACTGGAAGCTTTGAATCAGAAAGCATAGACCTAGCGGCTTCAATCAACATCCTATTTTCCTCTCAGCGACTCCATTCTGTTGAGGTGTATAAGGAGCTCTATATAAGCATTTTTTGACGTATGCATAACTATCTTTTATCATAGTTACGAGATTAATATTACCTATAAAAATAATACCAATGAGTGAGAATAGCACATGTTTACAATTGGTGGAGAAGGGCGGTGGATGTCACGTGGCATCTACTAAGGTTATTATTTTGTTTGTTTTCAAAAGCAGAATTGTGGAGAAGGGCGGTGGATGTCACGTGACATCTACTAAGGTTATTTTTTTGTTTGTTTTCAAAAGCAGAATTAATATTGATATTCAATTCTCTTGTGAAGACAATAAAGATCCAGAATCTGATTCTTGAACTCCATGCCATTATCACTCCATATCCTCTTGATCCGTGCATCATGGGCATTTTCCAATTTTGTAAAAAGATCTATCAGCATCTCCGTTGTCTCCTCTTTTGTACCTAAAAAGAAAACCCATGAATATCGTGAGTAATCATCTGTGACAATTAACAATAGTACTTTCCACTTGTGCTCCTTACATTCACCGGATCGAAAAGATCCATATGAAGTAATTCATAAGGGGCATCTATGGAATTCACTGTTTTAGACTTGTGACGTTTCTTATGTTGTGTTCCCTTTTGACATGGAAGACATTTATCTTTCACGTGAAATCTCTGCACTGGCACCCCTTCCACTAAACCGTTTTTAATAATATAATTCATTTTTTGGTAGTGGATGTGGGCCATGCGTCTGTGCCGCAGCAATGACTCAGCCTCAGATGCTTTTGACAGTAAACACGCCACCACATTGGAAGAATCCTTAGCACCCATGTCCATCACATAAGTGTCGTTTCTTCTCGGCGCTCTCATCACTATCCAGTCATCCGATATCACCAAACCAGGTTTCAACACCAATGCTTCAGACTTAGTAAAGTGGACCGAGTGACCCTTGTCGCAGACTTGAGACACGCTCATCAGATTGTGCTTCAGCTGCTCCACATAGTTCACTTTGTCCAGTGTGATCTTCCCGTTGGTCACTTTTCCTCGTCCTGTGATGTGCCCCCCTTTAGCACCTGCAAAATTCACATAACCTCCATCTATATTCTCAAATTCTGTCAACAGCTTCGCATCCCCCGTCATGTGCCTGGAGCAGCCACTATCAACATACCACAGGTTGATAATCCTTCTTAGCAGCTCCTGCACAACCCAACAAAAATCAGTTAGATTGGGGGACCCAAGCCTTAATGGTCTTGGGTCTTCCAGATTCATCAACCACAAGAACATTCATCCAATATCTATCACTCCTAACAAGAGTCTTGGATCTCAGACTTGTTGATGGAAATGGATTTTGATTTCCACTAGGTCTCTGGTCCTGAGGTTTCCTAAACATGTTTGGACTTTGTGACCTTAGGAAATTTTGGTTTTGGTTCTAAGAATTTTGATGATAATAATTTCTAAAGCCATTATTATAAAAATTTTGACTACCACATTTTGATATCGAGTTTGATATTGACCTTGACTTCTGAAATTACTTGATTGACCATTAAAGTTATTCATTCTAGGTGAACTACTTCTAGGTCTTTCATATCTGCCTGATGTAGATGCAGGCTAAAATCTTCGTTGATTTCTTTGAAAACGAGGAATTCAGCCTTATCTACACCAACAACAACACTCTGTTGCTTGGTAGCAGATATCTTTGATGAGTTAGTAACCTTCTTCTCACCTTCACCAATTTTTGCTGGTGATTTTTCTCTCTGTCTCTCACTCACGTGTGCTTCATTCTTTTTGTAAGGACAGTAGCTAGCTACATGTCCCTTGTCATGACATTTGAAGTACGATCTTGTAGCCGAAGACTTCTTAATTGAGGTCTTTGGTTTAGATTCAACTTGTGACGATGATGATGATGATGCATTTGAAGGATCTTGTTTAGTTTGCTTAATTTCTGATTTCTCCTTATTTTTATTTTTAGCATACTGCACATTTGACTCTTTTGTAATAACAGTGACCTCTTCTTTCATATCACTCACTTTAACAAAATCAACCTTTTTAACAAAAATTTATTTTTTATTCGTAGGGTGTGTATTCTTTGTTTTCAAAATTGGTTCCCTGTTATTATCCTTCTTGAGATTCTCAGTCACATCAACATTCCCTGATGTGGAACTACCAGGTGTAGTTGACAGAAATTCGGTTAGCTCTTCTTCATCTGGCAAGAAAGAATAGTCATGACCAAGAGGTGGTGGAACTTCATTGAAACCTTTGAAGCCCACACTTGTGTTGTCATTAGTTTTCTTCATGCCATTCATCATGTGTTTCATAACAATAGATGAATCTCTGAATTGATTCAATTTCTTTTCAAGTTCACAAATTTTAAGTTATGCTTCTGACAACTCTTTGCATTTTTCAGAAATCTCTTTTGTTTTCTCACTCATCGTATCATGAGCTAAGTCAATAATTTGGAAATTTTCATTTAGCTTACAGGTTAAAATATTGATTTCCTCTTCGTAACCCTTAATTGACTTCAAATATAATGACTCATTTCTTTTTACGAAAAAGTTTGATTCCTTTACGTTCGAGAGCTCATTTACCAGACTTTGGTTTTGTTTTGTTAATGTGTCAACCTCACTTTGCCGTTCACGACATTTTAAACAAACAGAACTACCACAGTTAGAACGTACCTCTCCTGTTGATTTGCTTAGACCGGCCATGAAAGCAGCAAAATCAGCAGCCATCTTCTTCTCTACAGCATTCTGTTCTCCATCAGCTTTTTCAGCTACCGTCTCTCACCCTACCTCAGCATCATCCTTCACTTCTTCATTATCAGTTGGGGCTATCTCAGCCATGAATCCCTGTGTGGCATTTTCATCACCCTCTAGATGAACACTCCAATCATAAGAACCTTCTCTAGCAATAGAGATCAAGGCCTTTGATCCAGTGTTAGTTGACATATTCTTGTTGCTTGAACCATGACCAGGAAAATCTTGAAAAGATGAGCTAGAACGAGATTCAAACGTAGGTCTTTGACACTCTCTAGCAAAGTGTCCAAATTTTTGACAATTATAGCACTTCACTTTAGACTTGTCAAGACCCAGATTCTTTCCAACAAACTTTCTGCTCGTCCTATTCATGAACCTCTTCACTCTTCTTGAGATCAAGCCCATCTGCCATTGTAAATCCATCTCCTATAGGTCATCAGGGTCAATCTGATCATAATCTTCATCAAACGTAGCAGGATCAGATATTCTTCCCTATATGAAGCAACGAAAGAAGCCAGCAAGGCCAGATGATCTTCAGCAGCCTTGACACTCAGAGGCATAGATCTGGTACTGTTGTTACTATTGCTAGCTTGTCTCTTTGCCCCTGACGAACCTCCTGAAGTAGCTACAAAACATACTTCACCCTCAGCATTTGTCACAATCTGCTCATTTTCACATGAAAGAAACGCAGTTTCCATATCACTTGAAGCATTGTTGGAAGATGAAGGAGTAAGCCCTTTATAGATTCTCGGATCTTGCACCTGATCATATCCAGTTTCCTTCTTCTTCTTCATTTTGAGCTCATAAGCTCTCAGTTTCCCAACAATCTCTTCCAAGTCTTTATCTTCATAGTCAGCTTCACCCTTTGTCATTAGAGTATATATATTCCACTTTGCAGGTAAAGCATCAAGCAACTTATCGTTTATCTCAACATCCGTGTATCCCTCTATGTCATAGTTGTCCATTTCTAACATCAGATGATAATATCTCGTGACAATATCTTCAAGGGACTCATTTCTCATGCCTTTATACACAACAAACTGTTTCTTCAGCAAATCAACCTTATTCTTCTTCATATCAGGATTGCCCTCATACCTCTTCTCTAGGGCATCCCACATCTCCTTTGAAGTAGTATAACGCTTGAATGTATGTTTGATTCCATCAGGTAACGACATCTTTATAGCAGCTAAGGCCTTCTTCTCAGACTCATACATTCTCTTCTCAGCCTCTAACATGTTCACATAGGCAGTGACACGTTGTCTGCCCTCAAAGTCATGCGTAGGGTTAACGTACCCCTCTTGAATACAGATCCACATCCGTGTGTCCTGTTATTCAATGAATGACTGAAACCTATCCTTCCATGTAAGGTAATTTTCTACCTTCAACATCTTTGGAGGTTTGTTAGTCATGCCTGCCTCATGCTCCATTCTCAATAATTCATATAAGTTAGACATATTCGACATTTTTACTGAACCGGCTTGTTAAAAACGTTAAAAATTTGTCCGAAATGAGTGATTACCAAATTATACCATTAGACTCATCTAGTCGAAATGAATCCAATGATATATAATGTCTGATAGTGATTTTAGGAATTTTCGTGCCTTTTATTTTGTCCTAAAAATCACACGAGTCTAACTATGCAACCGATTTGTCAAAATTGTCTATGGATCAAATTTTATGTCTGAAAATGTTTAACTCTGGTTACGTCAGCTGATTAACTTTCCACCTTTTTGTATAGAACTCGGAACAATACCAAATTCGGAACAGTAACTCGGATTGACAATACGAGATGAAAACTCAGAACAGTGATCCGAGATGCTTATCCGATATGGTGATTCGGAACAGTGATCCGAGATGGAATCCGGAATGCACTGTTTCAATCCGAAATGATTCCTTGTTTATCCGAGATGCAATCCGAAATGGATTGATCTGATCCGAGATGGACTACTCTGATCCGAGATAAAATCGGAGATGGACTGTTCTGGTCCGAAATGCAATCCGAGATGGACTGTTCTGATCCGAAATGCAATTCTGATGATCCAAAATGCCAAGTTTTATTCGAGTTGCTTTGTTGTTTATCCGAAATAGCCGCAAAACCCTAGAACAGCCGTCAAAACTTTGAACCAGCCGTCAAAACACGTCCAAAATCCCAACTTTTTCTACAGTAACGATTCTGAACCAAGCATAAACAAGAGCCAAATGCTCTGATACGAATTATAGGTCCCCTATCCGTATGGATCTTCACATAATCGTCTATCCAACCAAGAGTGCGGAATCCCCTAGATCAGATTTCACAGAAAACCGAACAAGAACACGAACACAATCACTTTCAACCAGTCTTCTATTGATTATCTAACACAAGTGTTTACAATCAATTCAAGACTCTCTCTCAACTCTCTATGAAGTAATTAGCTAATCCCCTAAGCAGCTGATCCAACTAAGCAACTGATCCAACTGAGCAACCTTAACCTAATGCAAAACTCTCTTTATATAGAGACAAGTTTGCAATTGGGCTAGGGTTTCACCACATGGGCTGCTATTATGTTTAGGCCCAATTCTCCTACCATTCACTGTCAAGTGTCTGGATTAGCCCAATCACTTCTAATCAACTACTCAAATACTAAACCCACTAACTATTTATCGTTTTACTAATTACAAGATATCTAAAGACCAAATCTAAGTTATTGTCACAAATATGCACCAACAGTATTTAGTACCCAAACATCAGAGATGGCTAACTCAGATGAGGCGCAAAGTAGTCGCCGTGATAATAGGACTGACAAAGCTGAAAATATAGCCATCAATAATGATGATTTCCAAGCTCGCATCGATGCAGCTGTTGGAAAGGCCATGGAGAAATTTAAGGAAATGAGCGCTACTCGCTCCAAGCCTTTATCTATTCCACCATCATCGGCTCGTAAGGAGAGCTCTGTTCACTCTTCAAATGCAAAGAGTGAACCAACGAAATTAGAATTTAATGACAAGTCCCGTTCTTCTAAAGATGGATGTACCTATAAATACTTTGTCTCCTACAAGCCCCGAGATTTTAATGGAGAAATGGGAGCAATAAAAGCTTTGAGATGGCTTGATGAAATGGAGACGATAGTGGATATCAGCGGTTGCGCTGATGAGGATGTGGTAAAGTATGTATCCCAATCTTTCAAGGGTGATGCCCTAATTTGGTGGAAGGCAATGGTCCAATCAACAGGTAAAATACACATGTACAACTTGGGGTGGTCCAAGTTTGTTAACCTAGTCAAAGAGACTTACTGCCCACCTCATGAGGTGGAGAAGATAGAGTCAGATTTTCTGACTCTTACAATGAAAAATCTGGACTGTCGGAAGTATGTTTCTGACTTCAACTCTCTATCCAGATTAGTCTCCTATCTAATCACCCCTGAACCCAAATGCGTTGAACGTTTCATTAATAGGTTAGCGCCCAATATTAAGGGCATGGTAGAGGCTGCTCAGCCTAGTACCTATAGGTCTGCTATTGACATATCTCTCTCTCTTACCTTAGACTTGGTGAGGAAAAAGTCAGTTAGAACTGAGACTGACGGAAAAAGGAAATGGAAGGATGATAACTCCCAAAAGTTTAAAAAGAGATGAAATTTTGGGTTCAAGAAGAACCAGCACACGTCTAATGATAGACCTCTGTGCAAGACCTGTAACCGCAGGCATTGGGGACAATGCAATGCTGACCCACAAGCCAAACCCTGTGGAATTTGCAAAAGAAAAGGGTATAAGATCCTAGAGTGCAAAAATCTTAAGGATGCAGTTTGTTATGGCTGTAATGAGAAGGGGAATATTAAGCCTAACTGCCCTAAGAACCCCAAAAGTAACGATGCAAAGCCTGGAGAGGCTAAGAAAGGAAATGTTCGTGCCTTTCAGATGAATGCTAGAGAGGCTATTAATGATAACAACGTCATAACAGGTACATTCCTCATTAATGACGTGTATGCTAGAGTTCTTTTTGATTCAGGTGCAGATAAGTCTTTTGTAGACCATAAGTTTAGCAAACTATTAAACTTACCCATAAGAACCCTAAACATAACTTATGAAGTAGAACTTGTTGACGGAACCTTAGAAACAGCGTCTTCTATTCTTGATGGATGTTTTATATCCATTAAGAATCATTCAATTCCTATTTCTCTTCTGCCAATGAAATTGGCGGGGTTTGATGTAGTCTTAGGCATGGATTGGTTATCTCATAACCAAGCCCGCATTGCCTGTGATAAGAAACTCATCGAAGTTAAAACCCCATCTGGTGAAATGCTCACCATTCTTGGAGATTCACACTATGGATTGCCAGACAAAGTGTCATTATTTAAGGCATCCAAGTGTCTAGGGAAAAGTTGTGTCATTTATATGGCATAAGTAACTATTAATGAGCCAAAGCCAAAGACTGAAGACCTTTCAGTTATCTCAGAATATCCCAATGTTTTCCCTGAAGAATTACTAGGTCTACCTCCAAATAGACAAGTGGGGTTTAGAATTGACATCCTACAAGGAGCGGCACCTGTTGCAAGAGCTCCGTATCGGCTAGCACCGACAGAAATGAAGGAATTGAGAATACAATTAGACTAACTTTTAGAGAAAGGCTTCATTCAGCCTAGTTCCTAACCTTGGGGAGCTCCTGTCCGTTTTGTTAAGAAATAAGACAGTTCAATGCGGATGTGCATTGATTACCGCGAACTAAACAAGATGACGATCAAGAATCGTTATCCTCTGCCCAGGATCGATGAGTTGTTCAATCAACTACAAGGGGCTAGTTACTTCTCTAAGATCGATTTGAGATCAGGATACCATAAACTGAAGGTTAGAAGTGAGGATGTTCCCAAAACTGCCTTCAGGACCTGTTATGGTCATTATGAATTTCTAGTGATGCCTTTTGGGCTCACAAATGCACCTGCAGCATTCATGGATCTCATGAATAGAGTCTGCAAGCCGGATCTAGATTGTCTTCATAGACGACACACTTATCTACTCTCGTAATCAAGTTGATCACGAGATACATCTTTGGTGCATCCTAGAATTGCTAAGACAAGAAAAGCTTTATGCTAAGTTCTCTAAGTGTGAGTTTTGGCTTGGACAAGTCTAGTTTCTTGGACATGTTGTAAGTGAGCGTGGTATCCAAGTGGATCCCGCCAAATTGAAGCCATAATGAATTGGGAAGTCCCCAAAACTCCATCAGAGATTCGTAGTTTCTTAGGATTGGTCGATTATTATAGGGGGTTCATTGAGAACTTTTCGAGGATAGCCACTCTTTTAACTACCTTGACCCGTAAGAATTTCAAGTTTGACTGAGGTCCAAAACAACAAGAATCTTTTGAAACTCTAAAACACAAGTTGAGCAATGCTCCTGTGTTATCTCTACCTGAGGGTATTGGTGATTTTGTCGTTTATTGTGACGCCACGCACACTGGCATGGGCTGTGTGCTAATGCAAAAAGGCAAAGTAATTGCTTATGTGTCACGACAATTAAAGGTGCATGAAAGGAATTACACCACCCATGACTTGGAATTGGGTGCTGTTGTATTTGCACTTAAGTTATAGAGACATTACTTATATGGCACAAAGTGTATTATATACGCTGACCATAAGAGTCTCCAGCATCTGTTCAATCAAAAGGATTTGAACATGCGACAACGCCACTGGATGGAAACACTTAATGATTATGATTGCGAAATTCGCTATCATCCCGGCAAGGCAAATGTCGTTGCTGACGCCTTAAGTCACAAGGAAAGGGTTAAGCAAATAAGGATTAGCGCCAAGAGCATCTAGTTCAGAAATAGCTTGAATGAGAAGCTATTAGATGCACAAAAACAAGCTCTATTATAGGAAAATATTTCTAATGAAGGATTAGGCGGAACTGTTGATTGGTTAGTGCCTGGAAAACATGGAATCCTTACATTTAATGGCAGAATCTGTGTTCCAATCTTTGGAGGACTTAGGAATCTAATTCTCCAAGAAGCGCATAATACAAGATACTCAGTTCACCCGGGTGGTGACAAGATGTATCAAGATTTGAAAAAGAATTAGTGGTGGATGGGTTTGAAGAAATCCATAGCCACTTATGTAGCTAAGTGTCTGACGTGTTCGCAAGTTAAAGCCGAACATTAGAAACCGTCAGGACTTCTACAACAGCTTGAAATTCCCACTTGGAAATGGAAAATGGTAACTATGGACTTGATTACCAAGTTACCTAAGACCAACCGTGGTAATGACACGATTTGGGTCATCGTAAATAGGCTGACTAAGTCAGCACATTTCTTGCCAATTTAAGAGACTTATAATTCTGATAAGTTGGCAAAGCTATATGTGGATAAGATTGTGTCCCTACATGGTGTGTCGGTATCTATTGTATCTGATAGAGATACTAGATATACATGTCACTTTTGAAAAAGTTTCCAACAATCTTTAGGCACAAGATTAAACTTTAGTTCGGCTTACCACCCACAGACGGATGGACAGAGCGAGCATACTATTCAAACTTTGGAAGACATGCTTAGAGCATGTGTGATTGATTTAGGTGGAGGTTGGGATGACCACTTACCCCTAATAGAATTATCCTATAATAATAGTTATCATACAAGCATCAAGGCTGCTCTTTTTGAAGCCTTGTATGGGAGAAAATGTAGAACGCTTGTTTGTTGGGCTGAAGTTGGGGAAGCCCAACTGTCTGGACCTGAGATTGTCCTAGAGCCCACGGATAAGATAATATAAATCCGTGATCGTCTCAAAGCTGCTCGTGATAGGCAGAAAAGTTATGCAGACAAGAGGCGAAAACCTCTTAAGTTCCAAATAGGGGACAAAGTATTATTGAAGGTATCACCCTGAAAGGTGTGATGCACTTCGGAAAGAAGGGCAAGTTTAGCCCGAGATATATTGGACCATTCGAGATAACTCAATGTGTCGGTTCTTTAGCTTATAAGTTTAAGCTGCCTGAGGAGCTTAGTGGAATCCATGATGTGTTCCACATATCTAATCTAAAGAAATGTATAGCCGATGAGTTGCTAGCAATGTCACATCAAGATGTGCAAATTGATAAAAACCTGAGGTTCATTGAGAAACCAATTTCGATCGAGGATCGACAGGTTAAAATACTCCGATTACCTATTGTAAAGGTTAAATGGGATGCTCGTCGTGGCCCCGAGTATACATGGGAGGTTGAGTCCACTATGCGACAAAAGTACCCCCATCTTTTTTAATAAAATCTTGAGGTTGAGATTTCTTTTAAGGGGGTGAGGATGTAACACCTCGTAAAATTCATGTTTGATAATATAACGACACGTGTACATGCCCTCGAATAATACCTCAAATGAGTTAGCCACTCAACTCCTTAAACGAATCCAAAAATCTAAAAAAATATTAAAAAAAACCTGACCGTAGCTTACGGTCCCGGACCATAAACTACGGTCCAGGCTTTCTGGTTTGGTTTTAAGCCAACCGTAAGCTACGGTCCGGTGACGGTAGCCTATGGCGAGCCACTAGAACTTCACTTTTACATCATATTAACTTTCAAATAATAACCCTAAGGCCCCTAGACTTTATTATAACATTTTCCTTGCATAACCAAGTCATTTTTCGACCCGAACGACTCCCTGTTAAGGTGATATCTTTTGATTCACCATTCTTGAGTATCACACATCATCACCGAACATTTAACCTTACTAGTATGGGTAATTTAACCCATGAAACCATAAGTATTCATAACTTTAACGTTTAAGCTAGTAAACACTTATAAGTCGTAAAAAAACACCTAGTGTGACCCGTTAACGTTTGATTATTCATACTCTTCTTCAATACATCTCGTGTTGAACGAAAAGACCAAGTTGTATCATTATGTCATTGAAAATAAATCAAGGGACAATTCATGACTATCCACAAAACTATTTTCGAGGGACTAAAAGTGTCAAAACCCTAAAAATCTGTCAAGATGCCACCTCTCCTACAAATTACCACACTCTTGTACCTCTTGACACCTTGCTAGACACTTGTGAAGATCCTACAACACCTCTAACACCTGTCTTCATCTTCACACACCTTCTTGCACTATAAATAGCCACTTAGTTCACCTCATTTCCTTGCTCATTCACTCTTTCTCCTCTCTATTACACTCTTGCAAGTTCCTAACCATTTAGGAGCTTCCCTTTAAGTTCTAAGTTTCCCTTGGATCATTTTTAGGTGTTCCATCTCTGCTCTTTTCTTTTTATAGGCTTTTAATAGCCAATAGTCAAGCATTTTTCGACAAATGCCTTGACTTCCGGTTAAGACCATTATGATACAGCCATTGTTCGAAATGAACATGGCTAAGTGATCATAATTAGGAAGGTATTAATCCCTTAAAAGGGCACCTCCTAAGGATCACGTTTACTAGGTCAATTGACGGGTCAAAGTTTATGTTTTAAAAAGTCAAACGGGTCAGATTTTATAAAAATTATAATATGAGTTTATATATGTTATAAACATGTTTTTGAAACTTAAACAAGTTGGTAATAATTATTAGAGCATGCGGGAACATGTTCGATCCGTCAATTTCAGTCCTAGGGTCGGTTCGCAACCGAAAGTCGTGAAGTTTGACTTCTGCTTTGACCTTTGATTCTAACCCAACTTAGATTAGTTAACTTCTGAATTATGATCACATTATGACCGTAATACAATGTAGCATAACCCTCTGAGGTTATATTACATGGTCATAATCATAACCTGAGTTTATGCACAAGTTTCGCTAAAATGTCAATTTTGACTAAAATGCCCTTTTTACATAAAACAAGGTTTTAATCAACAATGAACTTGCAAATGAATTACCTACTGATATGTTAATATAATTAACATATTATGGTGCTAATATTCTGATCATAAACTGATTTAGTATAATATCGTAAACTATACTTTTTAAATGACCAAAATGCCCTTTCGGTGCATAGTTTGATCTTAAACCATAAATCACACTTATGTGTGACTTCTTACTGATAATATATCACAAATTAAGTATTTTTCCAGAATTTTTATGATCATAACATTAAAATACATGCAAGTTCCTTTTATACGACACATAAAGGTCAAAACGCCTAATAAGGCGTAGTTTCGTTTTAAAACCTCAACGGGCATATAAGTTGATGTCCTACTGATATTACAACTTATTTAAAGTATAATGACATATAGAACTTGTTCAGGACTCATCTGCTTACCCGATATCGCGTACATGCATACGGTTAAGTATATGTAACTAGTTTACAAAAATTATCCGAAACAGGTTTAACCTTATCATTTTAACCTCAAATTCTAGAATGTTAATTGTTTACCCATATTATACAAGTCTTAGGTAATTTTTGGGTTTAAACTACATTCTATCCGGTCATCGCTTAATCTCGCGTATCGTACCGTTTTGATCCTTTAAGCTAGTTGGTCTAAGTCTAAGACTTAAATAAGACCGTTAGCATTTTAATTGGTTAGCTTAAGCCAGAATCTAGACTAGAGCCTTCCAGCAAATGCTATCTGCACTTATTTCATTTTGAATACGGCTGAGATATTAAATCTTGCATTTTTAAATAAAGAGTAGCTCAGGTAAATACTCTTAACTTATTTCCCTTATACAGGCTTGGGTTACGGTAAATTATTACCGTTTGGTCGGAAATGGGATCAATCGAATGTCGGATTATGGCTAGTAAATCCGCATATTCCGTTTTGATCAGTTTTGTTTGATAACATAAACATTGGGGGTTAACGACCGTGTCCTGGATATCCTTGGCTCATTACATTAGTTAATGGCCACGACCAAAGCACGGGATGTAGGCACACACCCGACAGATGCGAATGCTAAATTATTTTTACACACAAGGTGGGGATAACTCCTTCGTGGGTTCATAAGTGGTGTGTACATTAATCATGTCTCGGTCTCTGTACTGGGCCCATATGTATTGACAAACATGTAAAGCTGTTAACAAGGTTATAAAGCTAACTTTCCCAAGTTATAAAAGATTTGTGCCTTGTGCACTTAAATCTATTTTTTTTAAATGTTTTCAAAATGAGTCAGTCGGGTGTATTTACCAGCGAAAGCTGACGTATTTTCAAAAGACGAAGATGCAGGTACAATACGAAATAGGCTGGAAGCTACTTGGTAGTGATATAAGAGGATCTTGCAAATCCTTAGATCTGCCCAAAGTCTGTTACACATTTTTGTACATTTTACAATCCGCCTGTGGATCTTTATTACAAGCCGTGTAACATTCATTGTAAAACGGGTTTCCAAAACCCGCTCCGTTTAAAAATTCAAGTATTTATTAAATGTTTCATTACGCATTTATTCATCTTACAATTCGAGTTACTGATTTTTTTAGTTAATAAATAAACTAACAAGTTAAGATATTAAATAAATAATAGTAATATTAATAAATAAAGTTTTAAAATAATAAAAATAAATACTAAGGGGCAACCGGGTTCGAACCCGGGTCCCCATCGGAAACACACACAACATACACCACTTCACCACACACACATTTGTGTTTAAATCTAAAAACAATTAAGTTTTATATTAAAAACCAACAAACAAACCTGCAATTCAAATGTCCAAGATCCGTAACTGTTGAAAGCATGATTTTTGCAATCAACTCTGTTAGCGTTTTCCTATTGATTAAACAGATATAACCGATTTTGAATATCAGTTACAATCACAAAATCGAAACCAATTTGATATGTAACCGACAGAAATCAAGGATTTATTTGAAAACTGAAAGAATGATTGAATTGAAACTCAAATCGATGATTGGCTGTTTACTCTATATATACCAAATAATTGCACCTCAAACAAACTCGCTCATTCTCTCAAGATCTCTCTAAAACTCTCTGAAGTTGTCTCTGCAAATCGCCGGAGTTTTGTATTGTCGCCGGAGGAGTCACCGGAGTATCACCACCTCCATTTCGGTACAAAAATCACTCCTTTTTATCTTTGTGTTGTGTATAAATTGTTGAAAGAATTCAATCATCGAATTCGAAATGGTTTTATAATTAAACAGTTGGTCAGTGGAGTTAATGGTGAAGAAGATGAAGTTCATTCAGTATATATGTATAATTTAATTGGGTGTTTTAAACGGGTTAGACACACAGTCCAGCGGTGGACTGTGTGCAAATACAAAGCACACGTTCCGGGTTCGAGTTGTAACATTTGTCGAAAAACGGGTTTTCGAAACCCGCTTCGTTTAATAACCGAACAATCAGTTTAAAATTTTTGTTGTTCATTTATGGTTTATTTTAATTTTAAACGATACATAATTAATAAACAAATTAGAAGATATAAATTATAATTGTAAAAAAAATAAAAATAAATTAATTAAAAAGGAAAACCGGCTGCCGGGAGTCGAACCCGGGTCAGCCGGAAATCCCTAAAGACTTAACCTTCACACCATCAACCGCTCCGCCACTTTGATTCTTTGTTAAAATACCAAAACAATTAATTAAAAAGATAAATATCGGAAGTTAAATCCAGTCAAATCGCGCCCAATCAGCAGTCGTCGGAAATCCCGACGACTTCGCCGATAATTAACGTTTCCATCCAATATTACCGAAGAATTAACTCTAACGACGGTTATAACCGACGTCTGATCCCGCGACATCAGTCGTAACCGCCGGAGAACGGCTAAACTTGAATTGAGACCGAATTCAGACCCCATACATCTCAGTTCTTCCCTATAAATTCACCCACAATCCACTGGAAGCCTTTTCGCTCACAAATCGCACCTCTTCTCGACGAAAATTTACTCGCCCGAAAACATCTGCAAGTCGCCGAAAAACCGAGACTTCCACCTACACGGTAATTACTTCGATTTTTCTGGTTTCATTCCTTTATTAGACAAAATTCTAATATCAATCCCTCACCCAGAATCCTTTCCAGACGACGTTGCCGGATTATCTGTTTTCGCCGGAGAAATTCTGAACTTTCAAGAACCTGCTGTTAACCGGTATGATTCTTTTAAATTACTGATAGTCGTTACCCAGTAGTTCCATTTCACATCTAATCCCTCCAAATTGTTGGTAAATCCTATTAGCCGAAGCTCACCAAGACGGAGCCGACGACCTTGCCGGACATCTGAAGAAAAACGAACAGTTTGGTACAATCAACCCTCCAACCTTTTTCCGTTCATTACTTTACGATGGCTCATAACATTCGTTAAGCTAATTTAACAAATAACAGTCAATTGGTCGATGTCAGTGTTTTGAACGAAGAAGATGAAGTGATGTATAATATAAGATTAATTAAACTCGGTTTAATGAACGGGTTAGACACACAGTCCAGCGGTGGACTGTGTGCAACAAACACACCTGCGACGCGAGTTCGAATCCTGTCCCAGCTTTACTCTCTCGAAATAAAAATTTACCTTTTTAAACTGAACCGGGTTGACACACAGACCATGTTAAGTATAATAAAACCGAGTTAATAACCAGGTTAGACACACAGTCCAGCGGTGGACTGTGTGTATGCTAACTCACAGGTCCCGGGTTCGAGACCTGTGGTCAGCACCGATCCGATACTTTTAAAATCTTTTTAAAAATAAATGATTTTCGGATTAAACTAAATAGTATATAAGTATAATTAAAAACAGAATTATTTCGGGTTAGACACGTAGCTCAGTTGGTAGAGCTGCGTGCACGCGTACAGGAGGTCACCGGTTCGAACCTCACTCAGTGCAACAACAGAACTGACCGAACCGGTCAACGGTCAACAGACTCGGTCAACGGTCAAAGTCAACATTTTTTTTATTTATTTTTATTTATTTATTTAACTTAAAAATCAATTAAAAATACTTAAAAATAACGTTTTCAACGTTAGAAAGTAGCCTTAAACTCACAAAATTATACCCAAAAATCCTATTAAAATAGTTAATAAAATCCACATACTTACCGTACCTTTTCGTTATTTATTTGGTTAGTTACCTCTCGTCGATCAATCCCCTGAACTCGTGCGCATTCAACATCTTCAAACAAACGCACCCAATGTGAGTGAATCTCTACCAATTCCCCGTTTTAATCACATTTTGGGGTGTATGATGTGTCGTTATTTATTTATTATAATTAAACATTTGTGCATCCATCATGTCCATGATCAAATGTGTATTCAATGTGTATCCATTGTTTGTGTGGTTGAAGTTTAGATTAAATTATCATTTCAGTACATACATTTCATAGGCCGCCGCTCCCCATTACCTATGAGCGTGAGCTGTTCCCATTACCTATGAGCGTGAACCAGGCGTTGCCAACATAAGATCGGCTCCGTTTGATTGAGCCTTGATCTCACATACATTAGCATAGGCCGTCCGTTCCCCATTACCTATGAGCGTGAACGGGACGTTGCCAACATATACATTGTCATTCTTATTTCATGTTTAAGCAAGGTGGTTTGTGATCGTTATGTTTACATACATTTGTTCATATATGATTATTGCACAATTTTCCTAAATAAATTACAATAATGAATTGATAACAAATGTTCTTAACAAGGTTCACTCGCCAACTTTTGTTGACCCAAAATTTCCCATTTTTACACATGATACATGTGATCAAGTTGAAGCAAGAAACATATAGGGCGGCTTAGAAGAATAAACCAGTTTAGAATATGGATTTGTTTTAGTTAATTTTTCCTTTTCTTGTATTGTATGAATTTGACTTGGAACATTGAAATGTAATTTGGATTTAATAAATATGAAACATATTAGTAAACATCATGAGCTTTGATGATAACCCAATTATGCCCCGACTCTTATTCCGCTGCGGGTCGGGGTGTGACAGATTGGTATCAGAGCCATGACTATAGGGATATAGGATAAGTTATTAGACCCTTAGAGCCTATACTATAGTTGCTTAGAAATTTTAAATTTTTGTGTGTTACATGCAAAATTCATGATGCTTATATGCTTTATGTTTATTGTTACATTCAATGTTATGCAAGCATGTAATAAGTACATATTATTATACAATGCCTATCATAAATCATATTCTCATAACATATCATACCCATGAAAGCACACACCACATTATTTTCATGATTGCTTTTACAATGATTTTTGTATTTTCAAATCTCATCAAAGTGAGTTCTCATGACGGGCATGTAGTAACTGGAAGGGTACAAGTACCGGTAGTCGGAACGTCCTGTCTAGGCTTGGCATTCGTATAATCCAAAATAAAGGACCAGTTTGCCTACCTGGGGACTAACGATGAGAGTACGAAGTACCTATTAGGCCAAAGCATGCTATACCAAACGTCGTGTGAGCTAACCCCACTTTGAGTTGTCATTGTGTCTACACCTGGACACATTCCGACCATACACCTTGTAAACATATTTTGTTGTTTTCATTCGGGTCATGCGAGTGTTAAATCGCCAACACTAATGTGAATCCTACCAAGCCAATAGTCATGGGGGCCCACATGACTATACAGGTGAAGGCATGGGGGACATTTGAGGCCCAACGTGAGCAAACCCAAGACATCCTATGGATGTAGTTGCATTATTGATATTTATGTTAATTTCATTTTTTTTAGACACATGACCCCTAAACACTCCATAAACTCACCATCTTCCTATGTATATTCCTGTAGATGTCGGGTAGGCAGCTACATGGAGGACGAAAGTCAGGAAGGTCAAACGAACGCTTGGCCACTCAAATTGCAAAACAAATGGCCGCAGTACTTCCTGATATTGTAATTCAAGTCCAGCAAACTCTCACTGCAAATCCTGTCAACCCACCAAATCAAGAGGATTATAACATCGACAACCCTTCCTCCAAGAAGTGCTCCTACAAGCGCTTCAAGTCTTGCGATCCCCCAAAGTTCGAAGGAACCGAAGGTGTCACCGCTCTCCTCCACTGGTTTGAGGAAATGGAAAACACTTTCCTAAATTGCGATTGTCCCGAGGATCGCAGGTACGTTATGCAACCGGGAGATTACTTGGGGTAGCCTTGACCTGGTGGAACACCGAGAAGGGTAAAAGAGGAGTTGAAGACGCTATGGCCTTAACCTGGGAAGAGTTAAGGGAAATGATGACAAAACGCTTCTGCCCAAGAAGCGAACTCAAGAAGTTGGAAGACGAATTCCACTCGCTGAAGCAAAAGGAAGGGGATCACACTTCCTACAACAAAAGATTTCTTGAGCTGAACCAGATGGTTCCTAACTTGTTCACCCCCGTGTACCGTTTGGTGGAACACTATATTCGTGGCCTTCCCTCGAAGATTCAAGACTCAGTCCTCAGCACTTCGCCTGCAACCCTCGAAGCCGCCATGGAATTAGCCACCGAACTTACCAAGAACCGCATCAGAAACGGTAAGTTCAAAGAGGAGAAAAAGAAAGCCCCCGTTGAGGGCCAAACTTCCAACCACCCCACCTCATCCTCAAAAATTTCAAACAAGAGGAAGCGAAATACCAGAAATTTTGCCGTCACTCAAACAAATTTCCCTATCCCTGCTGCACCCATCACACAAGTTACTCCTTCACCCCCACCATACAAAAGGCAATACTCTGGCCCTTGCCCAAAGTGCACCCGTTGTCAATACCATCACTCCCCCGAATACCCCTGTCAATAATGCACCGGCTGTGGCCGTGCATGTCACACCATCCAAGCCTGCCGCTCACTGCAACGAATGAACCGCAACCAACCCACAACTCAAACCCACCATCAAATAATGGGTCAAACCCAACAACCCCTACTACCACCACCTACACAACATACAACCCAAACCTACTATCAACCCAACTACCCCATGATGCAACCCATGCGGGCCTGCTACAATTGTGGAGACCCAAACCACTTTAGAAACACGTGTCCACGCTTGGTGAACATCATACATGCTCAAGCTCAAGCGAATCCGGTGAACCAAGCTAACCAAGCTCCTCCACCTGCTAGAGGAAGAGCATTTAACATCAACTCCAACCAAGCTAGGGCCGACAACAACGTGGTTAACGGTACGTTTCTCGTCAATGGTAGTTCTGCATCCGTGTTATTTGATACTGGCGCGGATAAGAGTTTTTTGTCCTTAGAATTTGAACCCATCCTCAATCAAACTCGTGACAAACTTATGGAATCCATAACGGTAGAAGTTGCTGACGGAAAACCAGTCTCATTAAACTCCATTATCCGAAACTGTACCCTTACTCTAAACGATCACGATTTTCCTGTTGACCTCATTCCTATGAAGTTGGGAAGTTTTGACATTATAATCGGCATGGACTGGCTCAGCCAACATCAGGCTGAAGTAGTATGCCGTGAGAAGTTCATTCGCATTCCTCTTGCAGACGGTCAAACTCTACGAATCTTTGGAGAAACCCCTTCGAAAGGACTCAAGCTGATGTCCTGTCTTCAAGCCCGAAAATATCTCCGCAAGAATTATGTAGCATTTCTAACCCACGTTGTCAAGAAGGGAGACAAAGAGAAGAAACTCGAAGATATACCCGTAGTGAAAGAATTCCCGCAAGTTTTTCCCGACGACATCGCAGGACTTCCTCCCAAGAGAGAAGTCGAATTCCGCATCGACCTTATACCTGGTGCTACACCCGTCGCGAAATCTCCTTATAGGTTAGCCCCATCCGAGATGCAAGAGCTGGCCAGTCAATTGCAAGAACTGACCGACAAAGGATTCATACGTCCTAGCTCATCGCCTTGGGGTGCACCTGTTCTGTTTGTAAAGAAGAAAGATGGGACCTTTCGCATGTGTATCGATTACAGGGAGCTCAACAAATTAACGGTCAAAAATCGCTATTCTTTACCTCGCATCGATGATCTTCTAGACCAACTCCAGGGTGCCACTTGTTTTTCAAAGATCGACCTTCGTTCCGGCTATCACTAACTCAGAGTACATGAAGAAGACGTCCTAAAGACCGCCTTCCGAACTCGATATGGTCACTATGAATTCATGGTTATGCCATTTGGTCTAACCAACGCTCCAGCCGTCTTCATGGACTTAATGAACAGAGTTTGCAAACCCTATCTTGATCGCTTTGTTATAGTCTTCATCGACGATATTCTCATTTACTCAAAGTCTAAGACTGATCATGAACGACACCTTCGACTCATCCTCACACTCTTGAAGACCGAAAAGCTTTACGCTAAATTCTCCAAATGCGAATTTTGGTTAAAAGAAGTACAGTTCCTTGGTCATGTCGTCAATGACAAGGGAATTCATGTCGACCCCGCAAAGATCAAAGCAGTACAAGAATGGCAAGCGCCACGTACCCCAACCGAAGTACGATCTTTCCTTGGTTTGGCTGGTTACTATCGTCGCTTCATATCAAATTTCTCTCGTATCGCTGTACCACTCACGGCTTTGACACATAAAGGAAAACCCTTCGCATGGGGACCTAAACAAGAAGAAGCCTTCCAAACCCTTAAGCAAAAGCTTTGTGACGCTCCTATCCTCATACTCCCCGAAGGTTGCGATGACTTTGTAGTGTATTGCGACGCATCAGGACAGGGATTAGGCTGTGTTTTAATGCAAAGGGGAAAAGTGATAGCCTATGCTTCTAGGCAGCTCAAAACTCATGAGAAGAACTACACTACTCACGACCTAGAACTTGGAGCCGTTGTGTTCGCTCTTAAGATATGGAGACATTACCTCTATGGTACCAAGTGTGAAATTTACACTGATCACAAGAGCCTCCAACATATCTTTAACCAAAAGGAGCTGAACATGAGGCAACGAAGATGGGTCGAACTTCTTAATGACTACGACTGTGAAATTCGGTATCATCCTGGCAAAGCAAATGTGGTGGCCGATGCACTCAGTCGAAAGGGTTATGCGAACTCCATTTGTCTTCTATGTTCGCAAATCATGACCAACATCAAAGACCAAATCCGAGAAGCTCAACATGTTTCCATAACAGAATACGCAATGAGTTATCTTGTGGAGCAGAACTTAAACTCGAAACAAAATCTGACGGCATTCTGTATTATCTAGATCGCATATGGATTCCTGATCACATTAACCTTCGCGATACTCTTATGAACGAGGCTCACAAAACACGATACTCCGTACATCCAGGAGCCGACAAGATGTATCAGGACCTTCGATACACCTACTGGTGGCCTGGCATGAAGAAGGATATTGCTGTTTTTGTTTCCAAGTGCCTTACCTGTTCAAAAGTGAAAGCTGAACACCAAAGACCCTCAGGACTTCTGGTCCAACCTGAAATACCCGTATGGAAGTGGGAAAATATAACCATGGACTTCATTACCGGGTTACCTCGCACTCCTGGTGGGTACGACACAATATGGGTAATCATTGATCGTCTTACAAAATCAGCTCACTTCATTCCGATTCGCGAAGACTTCAAAAATGAGAAACTAGCTCGCATCTACATTAGTGAAATCGTAAGCCGTCATGGTGTACCGTTAAGCATTATATCAGATCGTGATGGTCGTTTCACTTCACAAACATGGCAAGCTGTACAAGCCGCTTTGGGTACACGATTAGATCTCAGCACCGCTTATCATCCCCAAACTGATGGTCAAACGGAACGCACCATTCAAACTCTTGAAGACATGCTTCGGGCATGTGTCATAGACTTCAAAGGGAATTGGGACGCTCACCTACCATTAGTTGAATTTTCGTACAACAACAGCTTTCATTCAAGTATCGGCATGCCACCTTTCGAAGTATTATATGGTCGTAAGTGCCAATCACCAATATGTTGGCACGAAATTGGAGAAGCTCAAATCACCGGTCCAGAATAATACAAGAAACAACTGACAAGATTCATCAAATCCGAAACAACCTTTTAGCGGCACAAAGTCGTCAAAAGAGCTATGCTGACAAGCGACGAAAGCCCTTGGAGTTTAACGTTGGCGATCAAGTACTTTTAAAAGTATCGCCGTGGAAGGGAGTAGTTCGTTTTGGCCAAAAAGGCAAGCTAGCACCACGTTACGTAGGTCCTTTCAAGATACTCGAAAGGGTAGGACCTGTAGCCTACAAGCTTGACCTACCGGAGGAACTCAACAGAATTCATCCCACATTCCACGTATCGAACTTGAAGAAGTGCCTCGCCGATGAAAATCTCCATATTCCTCTAGAAGACATTCAAGTCGATGAATCTACGCATTTTATTGAAAGACCAGTAGAAATTATGGACTTCGGGGAAAAACGTTTAAGAAGAAGCCGCATCTCAATTGTCAGGGTACGCTGGGAGTCGAAATGAGACCTGAGTTTACTTGGGAACGTGAAGACTCAATGCGCGAGAAATACCCACACCTTTTTCCTGTAACTACCACTACTTAAATTTCGGGACGAAATTTCAAAAAGTAGGGGATACTGCAACATTTGTCGAAAAACGGGTTTTCGAAATCCGCTTCGTTTAATAACCGAACAATCAGTTTTAAATTTTTGTTTTTCATTTATGGCTTATTTTAATTTTAAACGATACATAATTAATAAACAAATTAGTAGATATAAATTATAATTGTAAAAAAAAAATAAAAATAAATTAATTAAAAAGGAAAACCGGCTGCCGGGAGTCGAACCCGGGTCAGCCGGAAATCCCTAAAGACTTAACCTTCACACCATCAACCGCTCCGCCACTTTGATTCTTTGTTAAAATACCAAAACAATTAATTAAAAAGATAAATCTCGGAAGTTAAATCCAGTCAAATCGCGCCCAATCAGCAGTCATCGGAAATCCCGACGACTTCGCCGATAATTAACGTTTCCATCCAATATTAGCGAAGAATTAACTCTAACGACGGTTATAACCGACGTCTAAACCCGCGACATCAGTCGTAACCGCCGGAGAACGGCTAACCTTGAATTGAGACCGAATTCAGACCCCATACATCTCGGTTCTTCCCTATAAATTCACCCACAATCCACTGGAAGCCTTTTCGCTCACAAATCGCACCTCTTCTCGACGAAAATTTACTTGCCGGAAAACATCTGCAAGTCGCCGGAAAACCGAGACTTCCACCTACACGGTAATTACTTCGATTTTTCTGGTTCATTCCTTTATTAGACAAAATTCTAATATCAATCCCTCACCCAGAATCCTTTCCAGACGACGTTGTCGGATTATCTGTTTTCGCCGGAGAAATTCTGAACTTTCAAGAACCTGCTGTTAACCGGTATGATTCTTTTAAATTACTGATAGTCGTTACCCAGTAGTTCCATTTCACATCTAATCCCTCCAAATTGTTGGTAAATCCTATTAGCCGAAGCTCACTAAGACGGAGCCGACGACCTTGCCGGACATCTGAAGAAAAACGAACAGTTTGGTACAATCAACCCTCCAACCTTTTTCCGTTCATTACTTTACGATGGCTCATAACATTCGTTAAGCTAATTTAACAAATAACAGTCAATTGGTCGATGTCAGTGTTTTGAACGAAGAAGATGAAGTGATGTATAATATAAGATTAATTAAAATCGGTTTAATGAACGGGTTAGACACACAGTCCAGCGGTGGACTGTGTGCAACAAACACACTTGCGACGCGAGTTCGAATCCTGTCCCAGCTTTACTCTCTCGAAATAAAAATTTGCCTTTTTAAACTGAACCGGGTTGACACACAGACCATGTTAAGTATAATAAAAACCGAGTTAATAACCAGGTTAGACACACAGTCTAGCGGTGGACTGTGTGTACGCTAACTCACAGGTCCCTGGTTCGAGACCTGTGGTCAGCACCGATCCGATACGTTTAAAATCTTTTAAAAATAAATGATTTTCGGATTAAACTAAATAGTATATAAGTATAATTAAAAACAGAATTATTTCGGGTTAGACACGTAGCTCAGTTGGTAGAGCTGCGTGCACGCGTACGGGAGGTCACCGGTTCGAACCTCACTCAGTGCAACAACAGAACTGACCGAACCGGTCAACGGTCAAAGTCAACATTTTTTTTATTTATTTATTTAACTTAAAAATCAATTAAAAATACTTAAAAATAACATTTTCAACGTTAGAAAGTAGCCTTAAACTCACAAAATTATACCCAAAAATCCTATTAAAATAGTTAATAAAATCCACATACTTACCGTACCTTTTCGTTATTTATTTGGTTAGTTACCTCTCGTCGATCAATCCCCTGAACTCATGCGCATTCAACATCTTCAAACAAACGCACCCAATGTGAGTGAATCTCTACCAATTCCCCGTTTTAATCACATTTTGGGGTGTATCATGTGTCGTTATTTATTTATTATAATTAAACATTTGTGCATCCATCATGTCCATGATCAAATGTGTATTCAATGTGTATCCATTGTTTGTGTGGTTGAAGTTTAGATTAAATTACCATTTCAGTACATACATTTCATAGGCCGCCGCTCCCCATTACCTATGAGCGTGAGCTGTTCCCCATTACCTATGAGCGTGAACCAGGCGTTGCCAACATAAGATCGGCTCCGTTTGATTGAGCCTTGATCTCACATACATTAGCATAGGCCGTCCGTTCCCCATTACCTATGAGCGTGAACGGGACGTTGCCAACATATACATTGTCATTCTTATTTCATGTTTAAGCAAGGTGGTTTGTGATCGTTATGTTTACATACATTTGTTCATATATGATTATTGCACAATTTTCCTAAATAAATTACAATAATGAATTGATAACAAATGTTCTTAACAAGGTTCACTCGCCAACTTTTGTTGACCCAAAATTTCCCATTTTTACACATGATACAGGTGATCAAGTTGAAGCAATAAACATATAGGGCGGCTTAGAAGAATAAACCAGTTTAGAATATGGATTTGTTTTAGTTAATTTTTCCTTTTCTTGTATTGTATGAATTTGACTTGGAACATTGAAATGTAATTTGGATTTAATAAATATGAAACATATTAGTAAACATCATGAGCTTTGGTGATAACCCAATTATGCCCCGACTCTTATTCCGCTGCGGGTCGGGGTGTGACACGAGTCTCACACGTATCCAACTTTCTGAAATAAAAACCAATTTTTTAAACCTATTCAGATCACCCTTTAGTAAGTATATATAATTAATATAATTCCGGGATATTACGGGTTAGACACACAGCCCAACTGGTTGGGCTGTGTGCACACGGAACAACGAGACGCGGGTTCGGCACTGGTTCCATGCAGCGGTTCAATGATTTACCAAAACCCTTTTTAATTAAATGAAATTCTGATTTAACTTAGTTTGTATATATATATATATAATTAAAATCAAGATTATTTCGGGTTAGACACGTAGCTCAGTTGGTAGAGCTGCGTGCATGTATACGGGAGGTCACGAGTTCGATCCTCACATGATGCCTGTAATTTCGAAGTCAAACATGGTCCGACCGGTCAACCCTGTAAAGGGTATATTTTTTTAATAACTATTTTCTTTATTATTTTATTTAAAAATCATTTAAAATACTTAAAAATAAGACTTTTCAAGTTTTAAAAATTGTAATAAATACTATAAAAATAGATCTAAAAATCTAATAAAAGGCATTAATAAGAAATATTAATTTCAAATAAAAGTTTTATATTTATCGATTTATTACGTGATTATTTAGGTTAGTTTCTCTCGTCGGTTGAATCTTAAATCGTGCGCATTCGTCGTCAATCAAAGAAACGCACCCGCTGTGAGTGAATCCTTACAGATTCCCCTTTTATTCATGTTTTGGGGTGTATCACGTGTCGTTTACATAATTTTGTTCAAACACTTGTGCTACTACCATTATATGATCTAACGTTTATGTAATATTTAGTTATTGTTATATGTGGTTACATTTTCTCATTTCAGTGCATCATTCACATTAGGCCCATCAGTTCCTCGTTGGATACGAGTTGAGCATTGCGTGCCTCATTAGATCGGCTCCGTTTGATTGAGCCTTGATCTCACAGTTCATCATTTATCATGTTCATGTGTTCACTGCTTGATGTTATGTGGTTTGTCGATAAATTTACATATGTGCATGCTCATATTTGGTTTATGCACATTTTTATTAAATTAATCAATATAACTAATTCTTTCAAATGATTAAATGAGATTCACTCGCCAACTTTTGTTGACCCAAGTCTTTATTTTACACATGATATAGGTGGACATGCTGAGGAAAGGAACACTTAGGATTTGGCTTTAGAAGATGAATAAAACATTTCTTGTCTAGAACATTTTCGTGTTTGTATGTTTTTATGTGTTTGTTAGAACATTCTCTTTTAAATTTGAATTAATAAATACGAAAATGTATTATAGTAAATGTCATGAGCTTTGATAAAACCCAATCATGCCTCGACTACTATATCCACTGCGGGTCAGGGTGTGACAAGCCGTCTGTATATTATTTTCGTACTTTGAACATTTGGTTTGTAATAGTACTTTAAACTCCAAGACTTCCGCTGTGCTATGTTAATTGACTATGATGGTATCAACATACGTTACGATATTCCCCACCCGGGCCCACCGATATTTGGTTGGAAATACGGGGTGTGACAATCCCAGTCCTTAGAGAACCGGTAGCCGAAAACCATGCGTTGGAAACTGGCCTGGTTCCACTTAGTCGCCGGCAAAGAGGTCGAAGACTCTACAGAAGAAACAGTCTCAGGGCCCTTAGTCGCCATGAGAATCAGAAAAGAAAAGTTTTGAAGATGAAAAGTTTTGAAGAAAAGAAAAATCAAGAACTCAGAGAAGATTTCAGAGAATTTGAAAGAAAACTTGAAAGCGTGAATGAAACCCTAGACGGTTAACCCCTATTTATACTAATCGCATTTAATGCGTTAGGGAACTGTGACGCACGCGAAGAAATAACCACCAATCCGCGCAGGACGCGTGGTAGGAAAGTGGTAACACACGATTCTCACGCGCGCATGGCCGCTACTTCCTCTGCCAATTCATTAATGAAAGAGAGGCTGCACTGTTGATAGCATGCCACAGGTGTCAAATGTCACCTCCAGGGCACCTTTTTTCTCACCAACCCACTTTCAACGTCAGCATGACAAAGATTCAAATTTCAAAGACATCATTACGAAGAGTTTCCTTCACACAAAGGTTTCCTCCAACCCTTCTTGAATTTTTATCGTTGAAATAAGTGTGCATACAACAATTCTTATAGTCCAGCACTCTACCTACTTGCCAACATGCGAATAGGAGCAGCACTAGACTGGGGGGACTTGGAGGGGTATGGTCCTAAAAACTCTGCGCCTACGCAAAAGACCATACCCTCAACAACAACATACTACAAGAATAACCTTGCGCGCAACGTACAATGGTGCGCCTTTCTTGGAACCAACAAGTTGTCTAACAAACCTTGCGCACAACACAATGGTATTGCAACCTTAACACTTATAGGTCATACAACGAGCCTTGCGCACTCAGCACAAAGGCAAGTTAGACCAACACTTATAGGTTATACAACGAACCTTGCGCACTCAGCGCAACGGCAAGTTAGACCAAACAATATAAGTTACACAACGAACCTTGTGTACTTGGCACAACGGTAAGTTAGACTTAGACGCGCAGGTTACTTGACCCTGTGCGGACCAAACGACTCTCTAGCCACGAAGTCCTAAACCTTGCAGAGGACAAGACAAACATGAGAGCACCTCAAAGTCTTGGGAACAAAAGGACAATCCCTACAACTCTGCGCTGGCCAGAAAGCACTGAGCCTCGTAGAAGGGAAAAGCGCAAAGAGGTATTGACTATACACAAGGGTACAAAGTGGTAGAGCTGTGACCAATGGTTACTCGGCAGGTTGTGTCAGACTGCGTCGCATGAATAGTAAATGTAGAGGCCAGACTGTACACCAACCATACCCACGCCAGTGAATGCCAACATGCTCCACTTTGGCTAATGACAGGTCTGACACCACGGACAGTTGTCATACCACGTGGCACCATTCAACATCCGACAAAGCATACCTCCTGCGAGGGATCATTTAATGATCGCTTCCGAGGGACAGAACGGATAACCTGGTCGTCTGGGCCGGGCCCAAGGCTCATCAGCACATTTCCTAAACCCACTTATTTTCGGCTATAAAATGAGTATTGAACCACAAGGTAAAAGGGATGCTTTCCTGCTCACTCACTAATTACTACTTGTTACCTTGCAATATACACATACTTCTTCTCACGCCGGAGTGTGGTCACGGAGAAAACCCTCCCCTTTCCCCGTGATGAGGTTAACGACGTTGCTAGTTTTGCAGATCAGTTCCAAGTGAGATCACCCAGAAGAGTGAACGAGAGACAACCTTTTATGCAGAAAAACTAGGCTGTAACTAAGATACCTCCGGATACCTCTTAGTTCAGACCAGTGTTTCTTCACCGACATTTTTTTATTTTGAAAAAAATCGCACATGTAATATACACGTTTTTAAGAGTTTCGAGCAAAATAAAACTAAAAAGCGCCAAGTGAATATTTAAAAAAAAATAAACAAGTTATGCGCAACGCGACTGTAACATATGTTACGAATACAACATATGTTACACAAAAACTTGGTTATTTAAAAAAATCTAGTCGGAGTTTTTTTGATTTTTTTTCTCTCCAAACCCTAAAAAACATGTATATTACATGTGTGATTTTTTTTTTTAGAAAAAATGTCATGAGCTTAAAATTTCCTGAGTTTTCTCAATTAAAAAGGTTTTCTATCTATCATTTCCCCACATATATATACATAAATATAAATTACACGTATATACACACACATTACACATACATATATAATTAAATATAAATTAAAATTATAGTTTTTATATATACCACTCTATTAGATTTTGGTCCACTATATACAAATTTACAACTTCACATATAAAAAAAGTAATTTCAAATCTAAAAGTTAAACCCTAAACTAATGAACAACAGTATGTTCATCGTCTAAATGTTTCATGTCCTTACTCTAAGTCGATCGTCTCCTGCTCTCAATGTCATTGTTCGTGTAATGACCATCGCCTCATCAGCCACAACATTGTTTTCATAAGAAAAATATTATGGCATAAAATGTGTCTGTTTTTAAAAAAAAACAAAAACTTGAGACCCAACATTGTCCGTATCTCTCACAGCAAATTTAAATCAGGCGACACAGTTGTCCATACCGCTCGAACTTCGCTCGACGCTCGCTCGTAATATTTGCTGCTCGGAAAATACTCGCTTAATTTAAGGCTCGGTTTTAAATGAGCTGCTCCACTCGGTTCGGTTTGTAAACAAGCCAAGCATGAGCAAAGGTCCGCTCGGCTTGGCTCGTTAACAACCATACTGTTATATAGCCAACTATGTTGGCGATTTAACTAACTCACCTTAGTTCGTGAATACTTTTTACCATTTTAACCAAATAATTATGTAAGCTTAAGAAAAGAAAAAAAAGCATGTAAGGAGGCACCCATGATTAAAAAAACCAACAGACAACAACAATTAACACATGTTTTAAAGTCATGTTTTCCTTTTAATTTTCAAACCATTTCTTTCTTTTTCTTATTCTTTTCAAACTCCCTCTCCAACTAGAGAGAGGGCGAAGAAACAAATTGTCTGGGTAAACTGAACATGTCTTTCTCCTCAAAAGGAGACGTCCATTCTCGTGAACCGCCACTAGCCGCTTCTGAGCCACCACCAACCACCCCAACCCCATCAGGGCGGTGCAACCCAATCCCGCCTCGTACTGACGATGCTGGTTTCACTGTACTCCTACCTGGTGAAGAGCCTGTACCCATCCACAACCCGTTTGGTATAAATGCACTGCCAGCTGGCGAAGGAAGCCGATTTAAACTCCAATCTATGTTGGTGTAATCAAACTGTGATGACCAGTCTCCATTCCAATCTACCTGTGACTGGTTTGAAATCCCATTTGAACCAAAACCGGAGAACAGTCCTAGAGATGTAGCAGCCGCCAAAGGAGTGGAGGTGGAGCCCACCGTCCTGTTGTTCCATAGACCATTGTTATTCAAGTGGTTTGTAGCAACCGGTGGTTGACCACCATGATGGTCCATCAAACCGCCATTAGACACAAGGCGAGGCTGATAATGGAACTGGTCATACAGTTGGTTGGTTCTATAGCTTGGGGTATTACCGTTGAAGCTTCTTGTAGCATGGAACCCACAGTTTGAGCTCATGCCCATTACAGGTTCAACCACACTATGAGAAGAAGAGCTCATACTTGCAGCTGGTATTTGCTTTGGCTGGGCCCGCTGCATCATTATAACTGGTTCTCTCACTGACCCGATCTGGAGATTCTTAAACTCATTTCCAACACCGCCTGTGTACTGTGTTTCGGTTTTGGATAGTGGTGGTGCCGCCTGCAATGAAGACGGCAACGAATAAGAACCAGACGAGCTCAACCCACCAACCGACCACCTTTTTTCTAAAGCTGGGGCCGGTGGAACCTTCTTCAACAGCTGTATATTTTTGCCGCCAAGATCCGCTGAAGATCGCCCTGCCGCAACAGCGATCGTTGGGAAATTCATGGCTCCTGATGATGGATTCTGCTTTGATTGGTGTACCTGTGAAGCTGGCGGCATCTGAGTGATGCCGACAGGCGTTTTCGGAGGGACACCGGTTTGAATTTCTTCTGGCTTTGGCGGAGGGGCGTTAGATTCCTGCTTCTGGAACTTTAACAAATGCTCTGCTGCCTGATCGAGGTCACCCTCACATGCAACAACCGCTCGTTCAACCTCCTGTTTTGAGCATTTGAATTTAAGTTCCATGTCAGCAATCTGAGCAAGCTCCTGTAATATGTCAACTTTCAAGTTACCACCACCACCACCATGGTCAGACTTGGGTTCTTTTTGGTTGACTGAATCTTCACCGACATCAAACAACCACGCTACTGATTCTTCCAACTTTCCTTCATTCAAAATAAGAGCCATTGTTGCACGTTCTGAAGAAAATCCCATCACAACAAGCTGTTGAGCAAGTGCTTCTAGCTTTCTCGACATTAAATACCCACAACAACGTTCATGTAGCTCTTGGGCCCGTCTCTCTTTTTGTCTCTGGTGTTTTTTCTCATTTTTTTGACGGATTTTTTCTCGTTTGTCACTATCAACCCCATGGCTTGCCTCTTGACGAGAGGTGGGCCCTTGTGACGTTTTGTCTTTTGGATCTTCACTCTCACCTGACCAACTACCATTGTTAGACACACAATCATATTCCACTCCTATACCAACCGTATTCCCACTAGGGTCTTCCGTATCATCAATATCACGAAACCGGCCATTTGCATGAACAGGTGGAACAGAAGAAACCGGTGCCGTTTCAAGTGAACGAAAGGTCCCCAGAAGTGGATTGTAACCGCTGGCAGGAGCACTGCCGCCAACAATTGCACTTGTTGTAGGTTTGGTGGAAGGCTTCAATGGCTCTTTGCCAGCTGCTTTTTTATCCTTTGACTTTGACCTAGAAGACATTTTTAGTTCCGGTTCCCTGTAATGTAAATGATTTTATCTAGATTAAACGTTTGCAGCCAATTATTATAAGATCCAACATCTAAAACTAAGATTTGCTTCTTCATATGACGAACAGTTACATTCATACAAAATCAGAACCATACCTTAGAAAACACATCCAGTAATCAACTTAATGTAAGCAAATTCTTGTCTGATGTAATCATTGCACACATAATATCACAAACAATACCTTAATTTCTTATAAACTGGATTGCATCAACACAGACAAATTAAAACCAAATATGATATCACAGAAAAGCACCACAAAGGCAGGACATGATATTTACACCATTATTAAGATGCTGGTTGAAGTTTCAAATAAACAAAATACAGTATCTAGAGTTTTAAATGCAAGAGAGATCTCATTTCTCAAAACTTATATGGAGCAAGTCTGAAAAAGAGCAAACCTAGGTTCAAAAGGGTGTGAATTCTCGATTCAGGTGAAACCAGCGTAAAGATCTAAACAGTTTGCATGTTATAACTTTTAACAGAGTTACAGAAATACGAATATTGCCAGGGAGCCGACATCACAAATTTTTCAATGAAAATAGAAACTAAAAGCTTAAATTAAGTTAAGAGCAACTCTTCTCCTGCATATATTTACACCATTATGGTAAAATCTTTAGTAAAAAAACAAACAAAAGATGAGCAATCCACCTAAACGCCAGTATCCAAAGATCAAAGGTGACAAAATAATACAAACGGACACACAGACACAGATGTAAACTTCAATTTCAAACAATATCAATCATTAAGATTAAGATTCATGAATACCAAAGTATGCAACTATACATGCAGAAAAAAAAGGAAAAGCCTAACAATGGCTATAAATTATCAAATAAAGTACACAGGGTTAAAAAGGCAAGCATTGAACATGTAACACAACCAAATTCCATACCTTCAAATAATAATAACATATACAAAACTACAAGGCCAATATCTACACACTATGTTAAAGTAGGATCAATCTAAGATATAATGCTATAATAATAACCTAAAGCTCTAAAACTTTCTGTTCAGATAATATTAGATGCCAAAAAAGCCACGAACTGCAAAAACTACCTTCTCAATTCAGCATTTCACGAAACCCTAACATCTTACATTACCCAATTCAACCAAAACATTCCAATTTCACAAAAACTAATCACATTAATTTCACCAACATCTTAACCAATTTACCATATATATCTCTGTAACCGATTCATTTCAACGATTGCAAAACAAAAAAACTCGACAATTGAGCAACGGAACACGAGCACATCTTCAAATTGCAAACAAACACTGAATAGAAAAGCCTAGACACATTTCGAATGAGTAAAATGGATTAAGAGATGAGCTTACCAACTCGTGCTGAATGGAAAACAGCGGCTGTGGAGATTTGTTAGGGTTTTTGGTGTTGAATAGCTTTTGGATCGATAGGGTTTGCAGGTCGACTTTTTGGAACGTAAATTTTCCCCTTTTTGTTCTTCTCTCTCTCACACACACTCGGTTCTGTATGTATGTATGTATTCGCTATCTGGATCACGTTCACCCTTCTTATTTATTTCGCCTACTTTGTTTAGCCCAATTTGTTTGTCGGTTGTTTTGGGCTTTTCTATCTAAGTTAATTTGGCCCAACGGTAAATGTTCACTATATATTACTATATATTAGCACGATAAAACTTTTATAAATTAATAATTTTGAGATCATGAGATTTTATTAATTTAGTAAAATATTATTATATAGGTAAATTAATGAATTAATATTAAAGAGTTGATTTATATTTATTAGCAACTCTTAAATTAATCTATCAACCTTCAAAATTTGCATGTTCGTTCACTTTACCTATTTGAATATAACAGAAACAAGGATCTTCAAAATTCTCATGTACATTCACATATTAATGAACTTGTCAAGTTCAATGTACATATCGATATAGATTTAAAGTTCATAAAAAAACAAGTGACTATAGATTCATTTTTTACTAGACAATTTTATAATTTTGGAATATTTTAGTAATTAATAATTTATAATTTCGCTAGGACTAATATATTTACATTGTGATTTCAAAAAAAAATATATCATCTTCTTGGTTTATCGATTGGGGTCCAATCTTGTACTAGTCCCAAGTTGGGACCGGGTAAATTATTAATTTTATCGAGATTATTAATTTATCGAGTATTAAATTATAGAGTAACTACCGTAGGTTTCAAAAAGAAAACCTAATTCACTGACCTATAATCGAATTAATCGATGAAATCGAATTGATACAACTGAACCATACCAAAAACCGATGATTCATTTTAATGATTTTTTGAAAATCGACAATAGTGAGTCGGTTATGGTTAACAAAGTTTCCATACCCACCCAAACCAAACTAAACCAAACCAATTGTATGTATATTTTTAACATTATAGACTATATATATTTTTGATGCTATGAAGTATACACAAATGTGTAATAAAAAAAACTATTTGATGATAAAAGAAATTCAAGGTCAAACTTTCAAGCCCAAATAATGCTCAATTATATTGTTTTAAGCTATTTTAGCTAGACATAAGTTCACAGTTAATCGACACATAACCGGCTCATTATAACCTTTAAAACCTCGTAACTGAAACCGCCCTAACCGGTCAGTTATGGTTATGACCATCCAATAACCAACATCTCGAGTATGGTTATGGTTTTGGGCCAAAACCGACCCAAATTGACCAATGCACACCCCTATTACTAGGTTATAGACGCGTATGTTCACAGGTTTTACAATAGAAATGATATAGGTATATATTCTGTAAAAAAAAACTTCATATTATTGATGTTTTTATTGCAATATGACAATTCACACAACTTACTTGATATTATCACAAAAATCGGCATATGTTAATTAGTAACAATGAAATAAAATAATAGTCTGTGTATTACACGGGTTGAATACTTAAAAACATGCAATATACAAATATATTCTTCATTTGAAATTATATATTACATTACATATAATAGTGTATATTGATAATATTTTTTTACTATTATGTATCTTTTAAATATAACTTTTATTAAAAGTAAGTGAAAATACTTTTATTCGTATGTTATAGATTAGACTTGTTATTTTTATTAGGGTTGTTCACGAGCCGAACCGAGCGAGCTAGGGCAAAACTCGGGCTCGGCTCCGAGTTGTCTCAGCTCGGATTTAAAACCGAGCTAGAAATCAAAGCTCGGGCTCGGCTCTGTTTGGCTCGATTTTGAAAAGAAAAATTAATATATGACTCTCAAATTCAGTAATCTAAAATATATTCAATAATTTAGAAGAACATATCCAAAATAAGCTTAGCCTAATACATTAATCAAGTTTAACAACACAAAATACGTCATTAACTTCAACAAAATACACCATAAGTTCATTAGCATGGTAATCAACCTATAAATGTAGTATAGATATCAAATTACACTTCTAAGCACATGTAAATAATAATAAGTTTTTGTGATATATTATAATATATATAAAATTAAAATCTTTTAAAAGTACAATAATTCGAGCTAAGCTGAGCCGAGCTAATATGCGAGCCAAACCGAGTTAATCCGGCTCGTTACAAGCTGAACCAAGCTAGACTCACTTTCTAACCGAGCCGAGCCGGCTCGGCTCACTTTCAAACCGAGCCACATCGAGCGAGCTTTTTCCAAGCTAAATTCGAGTAAGCTCCGAGCCGCGAGCATTTTGGACAACCCGAATTCTTATTGATAACTGTTATACGGGTTTAGTTAATAATTAATAATTATAAAATTATGATGTAAGACCCTAAACTATTTTAACAAAAAACACATAGCGGAAACTGTGAACCATAAAGTTCCTTTCTTTATAAACGTTCTAACATGTTTGGAAACCATTTAAAAGGACTCTTTTACAAGAATTGCATCCTTCATTCTTATTTAAGAGATAAAATATAATCTACGTTACAAAACCACATGTCCACACTCCCGTACAATCCATGTTCTGTCTTGATCTTCAACCGCTTGCATTCCACGATGAAGATAATGATGATGATCTGTGTAACTTGCAGTCACCATGTACATCCACATCATTAGTAATTGGTGACGTCCTACATTATATGTATAATTAACATGCACATCACATTCTTTCTACATGTACAAATATGTCTAGTTATTTTTGTGGATTCAATCTTTGTATTCCGACATCAAATCTTTGAGAGCCCAACATCAATATACTTGCATTTTCATTTCATTCTCAATAGTAATGTGGTTAGCATCGTTTAATCTCATTCTATTGAAAACCCACATATTCACATAAACACGTTCCATAAGTTTACGTATATTCAATTCCAGCATGTGCATACATACCCTTCTATCAAAGCACATACATGCAACTTACATCCTAACACATTCATGCATACAAGTCCTAGCTACATACATCCATGTATACAAATCCCATTACACTTGCACACATACAAGTTTACACTACTTACACGTATTATGATTCTATAGATACATACATATATACCTATTTCATCCCTTTACATACTCATATAAAGGTACCTACCTTATCCGCACCTCATATTAATTCCCTGGTTAGCTCAGATGCATTTTGGAAGCTCAATGGGGCTTGGGAACGAGGCTACGGGGTTCGGAGTCGAAGAAATGAAGAAACGGGGTAAAATGGGTCCACAGCCGTCGCATATGACCAAAAACTCGTTGCCGACGCCATATGGCGTCAGCTGGGTCTTAGACAACCCATTTGGGCGTCAGCGATGCCATACAAGGGCGTCGAGTGATGCCCTCTACAGCGCCACCATCCAAATTTTGGTCTTTAGCCCGATTGGACCCCCGTTAATGCATCCCGATATTCCTAAATCGTAGAATAACATTATTCCAAGCCCCAAATCATTCCAACACCAATTTCCATACCCCTAATATCTAATTCTACATCTTATCATATTACCTTCTAAATTTTGACCCGTTTGTTCGCACTAAGTGTGTTCAATCATAGTCATTACTTATAACCCGTTAAGACCTTACTTACTTTGGTCCTGTCATTTTCTAATCATCCTTTCATGATTCCCATCCCTCTTGCATACAAGTCTTCATTACATAATAAGAATTATAGTTAGGGAAATCACTTACCTCAAGCTTCTATGTTCATGCTTGCTTCCTTGCCTCCTTTTACTCGTTAGCCTCCCATGCTATTCATATGCTTGTTATGTGATCATACATACCATCAATCATATCCAACTCATATCTTACATTTGACTTTCATTAGTCAATTATAACAAACACAAGGCATAGATTGACAATCACATCATTTCAAACCCACACAATTCAACATGTCATCATGTATAACACATATTGATCTAACATGCACCACATGATCTCCTAATCCTTACATCCGTGTTAGAAAGTCTACCATATCATTCGGATGTATTGCAAAATACATCCATTTATCGTGTAAAGTTTGTATAGTTTCCGTTTCATTTATTTCAGTTTTTAGTTAGAATTAGTTTCTTTTGATAGTTTGTTTGTTTGCAGGTTCCGGTTGCTGAAAAAAAAGAGAAACGCGGGAAAATATGATGAAAAAGAGTTAGCAACGAGAATCGGGTCGTGACATAGCTGAATGGGAACGAAAATCAAGAAATTCTAGAAAAAGGGGCTCGTCGCGTCATGCGACCATGAAGAGAAAGAGCCTTCATGTAGCGCGAAGGCAATTAAATATTAATTTTCAGTTTTATAGTGCCGCGCTACACGACGCCTTAGGAAGTTACTTGTCGCGTAACGCGACGGGGGTTTATTTCACGAAAAAGTTGTTGTTTGAGTTGGCTTCTTATTCCAGAACATATATAATGATCATTATGAAGTGTTTGAACCTAATTACGAATCTGCATAAACCTGGGCGAAAGTTTGGAGCAATTTGGAGCGTTTTAGTTATCTTGAAGTAACCGCGGTTGAAGGTTTGAAGCAAAGAAAGCATCTGGGTCGTGTTTTACTTTCGGGTTTCTTATTTTCTTCATTTCTTGTTTCGATCATGTTTCTAGTTCTTAAAATGCTGATTGTTTCAATGACTATGATTGGCTAAACTTATTTTTTTGCCTAGATTGGATGAATGGTTTGTAAAGTTTTGATTTTTATTATGGATAATTAGTTGTTTATGGATTGTTTGAGAAAGTAGTCGACTTGAATATTGGTTTGATGTGTTTGCATGCTTAATGGTTTAGTTGTCATTTATTTCTTCTTATGAATCTTGGTGGATGTCTTTAACTAACAGGTTCATGCTAGCTTATATTATTATTTTATAATCTTTCTGGTTAATCAGCCGATACACCTTAGAAGCGATTTTTGATAGTTAGGTGAGTCTAAGTGTTCTACTAATCTTAATAGTTGTGAGGTGCGAGGTTATTGTTAGGTCTAAGTCATCAAATTGCTAGGTAGGAGCTTCGTGAGGAATCTGAACTAGTTGTCCTAGTGACTGTTGTCTAACAAGTCTAATAAAAAACCCGAGTATATCCTAGGTTTCTAGCCTGTGAGGGAGTAAATCGAATTATGGTACTTTCGTAAACCACTTAGATAGCCTGTGAGGGAGTCTAGACTAACCGATGTTCGTAACAGCCTTTAGAGTGCCATAAGTGTCTTCCGGAGAAGGGTCGGGGGTCTTGTTCGGTATTTCGAAAGGTTTACTATTAGAAGATCCCGGTTCCATAATAACTAATTTCCTAATAATATCATTACTAATAAAAACTAGGATTCCAGTCTAAGTAGTTGTTTCCATCATCTGAGTAAAACCCGAGTTCAATTCGTGTTAGTTAACGTAGTTAATTAATTTAATTAATTTCCACGTTTAGGATATTTAGAACCCCCAACAAATATAAAAATGGTTAGTGTCGTGTCTGTGTTAGTCCAGGTCTAGATAATGTAGATAACATAGTTAAATAGAGTCCCTGGGTTCAATATCTTGACTTACTTAGCTTCACTGGAGTCGATCGGTTCACTTGCCGGTTAGTAGTTTAGTCAAGTTTTAGAGAGTCTAGAGTATTACTTCGTGTCTAGATTAGGCTAATTTAGTTTTTTTTTAAATTACGTTTTGCACATCAAGTTTTTGACGTCTTTGTTAGGGACTCTTTAGCAATTGCGTTAATTACTTTGTTTGGACTTGATTGACATGTTACGTGCTACTTGTTTGTTTGAGTCGTAGGAGTTTAAATATTTTTAGTGTCTTTTATTTTTATTGAGTCTTTTGTTTAAGTCGTCTTACTTGTTTCTTTGTCGGTTTTGCAGTGGATGCCTCATACACATTCGCAAGGACCGCCGTCGAAGCCGCAATTGCATGGAGACTTTCAGATATCAAGAGTATAAGCCCTGCCTATTGTACCTACTGGATACTCATGGAAGATGAATATAAGCCGGTGGTGCAACCTCAAAGGCGTCTACATCCGAACATGCAAGACGTAGTTAAAAAAGAAATCCTTAAGTTGTTAGATGCAGGGGTGATCTAGCCCATTTCCGATTCAACGTGGGTTAGTCCGACCCAAGTTATCTCGAAGAAGGGTGGGATGACGGTGATTATGAATGAAAAGAATGAACTCATCCCGTTTCGTACCGTCACCGTTTGGCATATGTGCATTGACTACCGAAAGTTGAATGATGCCACCAAAAAAATCACTTCCCTCTACCATTTATTGATCAGATGTTGGAGCGTCTAGCGGGTCAACAATTTTACTGTTTTCTCAATGGATTTTCGAGTTATTTTTAGATCTCCATTGCACTGGAGGATCAAGATAAAACGACATTTACATGCCCTTATGGTACTTATGTGTACCGACGCTTGCCATTCACGTTGTGTAACGCTCCGACTACCTTTCATTGTTGCATGGTTGCCATATTGCAAGACATGCTTGAGACTTCTATGGAGGTCTTCATGGATGACTTCTCGGTCTGTGCTGCCACCTTCGATCAGTGCTTAGTTAATCTTGAGAAAATTGTTGGTGCATAATGTCTATTACCTACGTCTAGGATTTGTTGTTTATGTTTATAGGTCTTAGAACATCAGTTTGTATTTGCTAATGTATGTTTTATTTGTTTAGTAGATGACTCGTACGAGTGAGTTATATGACTCGTACGAGTGACACTCTATCACTCGTACGAGGCAACCACTCGCATGAGTCACACTCTGTTACACACTCTCCTGTGCGAGTCATGTCGACCTATAAATAGAGGAGTGTTGTGTCAGAACGAAGATGCTGGTAGGTGTGGCCAAGCCCTGCTGAACTGTTTACTTGCACTGTACTTGTTCACGTATATCAATACAATCAAAGGCATTTAAGCAGTAGATCTCACTTGTTTGTTTGTCAAGCTCACTAACAATGAATTCCGCCTCTGTTAGTTGAGTCAGATCGGTCCGATGCTCATCGGAGGAGAGCCGATTCCCCCTCACAAGTGGCATTAGAGCTTTGAGACCAGATCTGCTGACAAACATCAAGTGTCTGCATACTACCAATAGTTTCAGATTCAGATTCACCATTGGAGCTTTCTACTTCTACACTTTTCCATAAAGATCTCGAATTTGGACAAATTCATGGACAAAATTGACTAGGATTTTAGGATATCATGTTAAAATCAATTCTAATCAATCCTTGCCAAAATTGAAAAGGGGCATTTTAAACGCGAATGTTCAAATAGAGAAGCTCAGGGTAATCAAAACCCGATTGCCGACGACTACTACAAGAAAGCCATCTATCATCGTCCTCAACCAAGAACAGAATGGTGCAAATCGAAGATAGACAACCAAAATCCAAAGACAAAGCTCTTGTCGTGACTAAAGAAGACGAAGTCTTTAACTGGAACAAGTACATTTCCAAGAATGAGAGTTTCGCATTGGTTGCTAAAATAATCGAAGAACTTGATGAAGAATCAGAGGCATCTTTTGACGAGGCTCCTAAAGAAGATTATTATCACACATCGTTAGAAGAGGAGGAACTATTAAACAGTGCTTTTAAACATCTCCTGCCTAATGATATTTTGAAAACTTTTGCAGGTTACTTTGAGCCAAGTCATCGCTCATTTTGTGAAGAAAAGAAGAAGCCAGAAGTTGAAGCAAAGAAATTTGATGAAAAGATGGAGAAGTTGACTGATGAGACCAACAAAGCATGTATGGCAAACATAAATGAGTTAAATGAGTCTAAAAGTGAGTCTGTGATAGAAAAACCATGTTTGAAATGTGCAGAGCCATGCAGTGAATGTGTTGTAAAAGACACACGATATAATGACCTCAAAAGTTTAACAGATAATTTGTCATGTGACTATAAAGCCACAAAAGAAGCTTATGATAAATTAAGCAAATCTGTTAAATAATATGAAAAAGTGCTCAGAGAAAATAACGGAGCACTTTCATTGCTTAAAGCGACTATGATGGACAAACAAATGGCCATTAACATTCATTTGAACACAATCGCTGAGCTAAAAGGTGAACTTGAGAAAATGAAAATTGAAACGGAACGGGTTAACAAATTGTTAATCAGTTATTTTACAAGTTCATGCGTCATTGATCACATTCTACCAAAGATTGAAAGCAAAGAAGAATCTAAAAATGATCAAAACAAAAGAGTGAGTTACGATTGTGTTCCACCACCCATGTGGAATAGTTATGCTAAAAAACCAACGGGGGTGGAAAAGGCACTCAATTTAAAATTGAAAACTGAACAGTCAAACGAGCTGCCTACGAACATTGATGTAACTTACACAAAATCTGAAAATTAATGTGATTCTGAAGTGGTAAAACAGTGGTTGAAAGTGTTTTGAAGAGTGAATATGAGAAATCTGAATCGGATGTTGAACCATCGGAAAATAGTTTAAACAATGATCCAAACGTTATCGTTTACAAAATGCATGGATCTGATAAACTATATTCTGATGAAGATTTTCCAATCCAGAATGTCAATATGGATCGTGTCGATAAGTTGTTCAAGCTTGTTGAGGTAAGCCATTTTGATTTAGACAAACACGATGTATCATTTTATTCTAAATCAAAATGTGTTAACAGACCCTACCATTAGAGAAACAGAGGTTATCCTGAGACTAGGAGGGCTGGTTTGGGTTTCCAAAAGAATAGAACAAACAACAAGTTTCAAAAGTTAAAGTTTACAAAGAAAGTTAACTTTGTTTTTGGAATAACTACTGAGAAAGAAATAGAGATCATTGGTACACAATCCAATGATCAGTTCAAGAAAGAAAAAGAGAGTAGAAAACAAGCTTTGGATTCCTCTATTCAAAAGGACAGTAGAACGTGCTACAAATGTAAAAATGTTGGACACATTGCAAGACATTGCTCACAAGAATACCCAAAACCTGTTTCTAACTCTAACAGATCACTCAAGGATGTGAAACTAAAGGCACCCATGGTTGTATCGAAACAGATTTTTGAAAAGAAATGCTGAATTCAACAAAAATGTTAAACCAACGATTCCATCTAATTCTAAATTTGAAATTGGTGAAACATCAACTAAGTATCGTCAAATGGATTCAAAGTTTTATTCAAAAAGGGCTAATTTGAAAACGCAAACATGGGTTGCAAAAGTCAAACCATCTAAGGTAGAACTGAAACCACCTATGCCAACCAAAACCGTACCTAAAAGGAATGTAAAAAACAAAGCAGGTCCGAAATTTGATATTCCGAACCCACCCAAGACTAAACAGGTTTGGGTTTCTTTGTTTAAATAGTTTCTTCCTCATGTTTGTAGGGGCTCCCGCGATCGATCATGTCAAAATGGATTATGGATAGTGGAGCTTCCCGACACATGACTGGGATGCTTGCAATGTTACACGACGTCAAAGCTATCCGAGGAGGTTACGTTGGTTTCGCTGGAACACAACGTGGAAGAATCGTTGGAGAAGTTATTCTCATAAATGGAGTAGTTTCGTTTGACAAAGTGAACTACATTGCGGAGCTAGAGAACAATCTGCTGAGTATTTTGCAAATTTGTGACAAAAAGTTCACAACACACTTCAACGACAAAGAATGCTTAATCTTAAAACCAGGATTCAAGATTCCTGAGGAATGGATTCTTATGTGTTCTCTAAGAGAGAATGATATTTATGTTCTTGATATGAGTGTCGCATCTACAACATCAAAGAAGGTTCAGTGCTTTGTTTCTAAAGCAACCGACAACGATATAGAGTTCAAGAACAAACGGATGCTCGAGTTGTGCAACGAAGAGGGGATTCTTCATGAATTCAGTGATCCCTATACTCCTCAACAAAAGGGAGTTGCTAAATGTAAGAATCGCACATATTGAGACTGCCAGAACCATGCTCGCCGATTCGAAATTGCCAATTAGTTTATGGAGTGAAGCAGTTGCATCAACGTGTTACACCCTCAATCATGTGTTAACAGTTAAGCCTCACAACAAGACTTGTTTTGAATTGCTAAATCAACGGAAGCCTAACCTTGCGTTTCCGGAGACTTTTGGATCACTGTGTACTGTATTGGACCCGGATGGTAAATTTGGAGCCAAATCCTTGGAAGGATTTTTCGTGGGTTTTGCTAGTCCACAAAAGCGTGTCTTCTTGCCGAGTCTGAACCAGGATATTTTTGCACAGCATGTTGATTGTCAACGCTATACTACACCTACGCAGAAACCTAGGGATCCATGGCTGTTCAACTACGAAGGTTTGTGGAATTCTTTCGACCTACCAGACGTACCATCTGAAGAAGAACTTGTTATGCTCCTTCAACAGCATCAATTCTTTAATCAAGAGCAAGTTACTAGACCATTAATGATTTCCCCGTCACTTCCTGTCAACACTTCTGAAGTAGGTCCGAGCACTACTCTTCAAGAATCTGTATTTGTACCTATCTTAAACACTGCTGAATCATCTGCCCAACAACCGCCAAATGCCGACTCTGATCATGAACCGACTTTTGATGATGAGAATCTAGTTCCGATGAAGGGTCTGAACATATTGGAAGCTTCTTGAATGCTCAAGCTGATCAATCAAACATCAGGAATGAAGCTACATCTTCTGCTCCGGTTGTTGATGAAGTGATCACGAATTTGCAGACTCAAGTGGATGTTCCCACTGAAGTGATGCCGAGGACACATTCATACCATCCATCGGAGAATATCAACGGCAGCTTACAAACAGGAGTGAAAACTCGCATTCAGATCAATAAGGATCTAAGCTGTTTTTATACCCGTATTGCTCCATTACAAACCCGAATTTCTTACAGTTGTTTTGTTTCACAGGTTGAATCTGGGAACTAGAGAGACGCGTTAAAAAAAGAAAGTTGGTGGAGGCAATGCAGGAGGAATTGCTTCAAATCCAGAAGCTAGGAGTCTGGAAGCTTGTTGACCTACCAAATCATCACAAAAAGATAAACACTAGATGGGTCTTCAAGTGCAAACGTGATGATAGAGAGATCATAGTGTGCAACAAAGCTCGACTCGTGGTATAAGGTTTTCATCAGCAAGAAAAGATAGACTACACTGAAGTTTATGCCCCAGTCGCTCGTCTCGAAGCAATCCACATATTCTTGGCCTTTGCCTATTGGAAAGGGTTCAAGGTGTACCAGTTGGATGTCAAATCTGCTTTCCTGTACGGAAAAGTCAAAGAGGAGGTGTATGTCGGACAACCACTGGGGTTTGTCGATCCCATACACGAAGACAAAGTCTACCTTCTGAACAAAGCCTTATATGGTCTTCATCAAGCCCCGAGAACTTGGTATGAAACATTGTCACAACATCTTCAAGACAACGGCTTTCTCAGAGGAACTGTAGATTCTACCCTCTTTACCAAGGAAGTGGATGGACATTTTATTATCGTGCAAATATATGTGGATGATATCATCTTCGGATCGACAAATGATAGGCTGTGTAAAGACTTCGAAGAAGTCATGAAGCACAAATTTGAAATGAGTGCGATGGGGGAGATGAAGTTCTTTTTAGGACTTCAGGTTGATCAATTGCCTGATGGTATCTTCATCAATCAGACGAAGTATGTTCATGACATATTGGAGAAATTTGATATGATGGGAACTAAACCAGCATCTACCCCGTTAGCTCCAAATCACGGCATTTGTCTAGACCTTCATGGAGTCAAAGTTGATGAAACATTATATCGCTCCATGATCGGATCCTTGATGTATCTAATAGATTCTCGACCTGATATCATGTATACTACATGCCTGTGCGCCCGTTTTCAGTCCAGTCCAAGAGATTCGCACTTGTTAGCCGACAAACATATTATGAGATATTTGAAAGGATTTCTAAGCACCGGCTTGTGGTATCTTCGACACGACGACTTCAATCTTGCAGGTTATTTGGATTCAGATTTCGGTTGCTGCAAACTTAATGCCAAATCTACTAAGGCTGGTTGCCAGTTCTTCGGAACCCGTTTTGTAACGTGGCAATGCAAGAAACAGACCGCGGTCATTCTCTCTACTTGTGAAGCTGAATACGTTTCAGCATCCAGCTGTTGTTCCCAGATACTCTTGATGCAACAGTAGATGAGAGACTTCGGACTGTAATTTCTTGACACACCCAAATATGTAGATAATCAGGCTGCTATTGATATCACTAAAAACTCATGTCAATACCCACGTACTAAACATATTGAGATTCCACACTACTTTATCCGTGACTGCTACAAGAAAAAGTTGGTTAGAATTAAAAAAATCCACACTTATGACCAAAAAGCAGATTTTTATACCAAAGCATTTGATCGTTCAAGATTTAAAAATCTTTTAAAATTAAATGGTTTAAGAAATCTGGCATCAGGGGATATTCATGAGGTTGAGTTTGAGGATGACGAGGACTTGACGTGATTCTCATCGGTATGACATTTTTCTATACATCTTTTTCTTAAAAAAAAAACAAAAAATATGTTTTTGATTTTAGGGGGAGAAAGTTTAGGAACATACAAAAACATTATAAAAGTCAAAAAGAGTTTTTGTGAAAAAGAGAGATCATATTACATCAATGTGACAATCAGAGTATGCTAAAGATATGGAATGTTTATACAAGTAATTAAACAAGTCTTACTGAAGATGTGCCAATAGGCTTCACTCATTCAGTAAATTGTCTTCAAGATATATATCTAAAAGAAAAAAATGAGTAACTTGTGGGTTAACATATCTCGGATATATGGACTTAGTACTCCGAAAATTTCGTTTGAGAGAATGCCAGATTCTGCGATACTAGGTCTTTATATTTTATCGATATCTGGGGTATTATCCGAGTTCTTCTGATTTTGCGTCAGCAATGGCCTGGAACTTGTATAATACTTTATGCATTTTTCGCCTACAAAACCTGCATAAAAATGATTATGTCATAAGCTTTGTGACATTTGTAGTCCAAAAGATTCCTTAATGGAACACCACATAAAGACGAGCCTTCATCTCTTTGTCTGTATGGAAATACTAACCTGAGCTCTCAAGGTCTCGCAATTAACCACATTTACAGATATCAATTGAATATATTCACCTGTGAAATGATATTCTGGGAATCTTGATGCGGGAGTATATTCTGAGATGGGAAACACAGTTATTTCATGTTCCTTAAAATTACCTAACATATATTGAAACAATTGAGAAACGAGAAGAAGTTCAAGTGGATAAGTATATTGGGAATCTAAGTAAATTTGTTTAAGAACATACAGTTACTACCAAGATCAACGATACTAGTGATTTGTTTAAATACTTGATATGATTTTCTTAACACAAAACTGACAAAAATATGCTTGTATATATATCTTTACTTGTTATTTCTTTTCAGAAAAATCCCAAAAAGATTTTTAGCTTTTAGCAATTTATCTTAGTTTTTAAGTCTACCGATGATGAAAACACCGTTAGTTCAAGTCAAAGTGACGATTGCTAGAAGAAAGCTAAAGACCACTGGTTGGGAGCTAATCTTGAAAAGAAGAGTTATATGAACATCAACAAAGTTCATTAATTTGGAACTTTACATTTTCTAAATAAATCTGTTTTGGTTAAACAATGGTCAACCAAAGTCATTAATTTGGACTTGGTAGGCAAATCAGATAACCAGGGTCATTAACTTGGACATGGTTAACTGAGTGGGTTATTAAACAGATAAAAAATCATAAAAAAATTAAAAATTTACAAAGTGTTTAAGAACTGACTCATACGAATGACACTGATTCGTACGAGTAACAAAAGGTTTCATTCGCACGAACCATGATTCGTACGAGCGACTACTGAATGAGTATAAAAGGCTCACTCATTCGCACGAGTCAAACTATTGACTCTGTGTAGTTGAGAGAGAATTTTGTGCGAACCAGTTCTTTCACTTCACATTTCTTGATCTATACTACGTACTGATACATTGGGGAGGTTGATTTGCACACCTCTTGCAATGGAAAAGGTGCTTATACTTGATCTAAGTTGTTATAATGCCGAACTTAGACCAAATGGACATAAAACATAGATTTAGGAAGATTGGACCGGTAAAACATAAAATTGAACTCAAAAACGTTAAAATCGGCCCTATTAACCTATAAATCGACCTTCAATTTGATAAAATCTACACGCTTTTAGTTCGGTTTCACTTGAAGAGTAGTGCTCGGACCTACATCAGAAGTGTTGACATGAAGTGACGGGGAAATCACCAATTGTCTAGTAACTTGTTCTTGATTAAAGATTTGATGCTGTTGAAAGAGCATACCAAGTTCTTCATCAGATGGCACGTCTAGTAGGTCGAAAGAATGCCACAAACCTTCGTAGTTGAATATCCATGGATCCCTAGGTTTCTACGTAGGCGTAGTATAACGTTGACAATCAACATGCTGCGCAAGAATAACCTGGTTCAGACTTGGCAAGAAGACACGCTTTCGTGGAGTAGCGTAACCCACGAAAAATCCTTCCAAGGATTTGGCTCCAAATTTACCATCCGGGTCCAATACAGTACACGGTGATCCAAAAGGCTCTAGAAATGCAAGGTTAGGCTTCCGTTGATTTAGCAATTCAAAAAAAGTCTTGTTGTGCGGCTTGACTATTAACACACGATTGAGGGTGTAACACGCTGATGCCACTGCTTCACTCTAGAAACTAATTGGCAATTTCGAATCGGCGAGTATGGTTCTGGCAGTCTCAATCAATGTGCGATTCTTACGCTCAACAACTCTATTTTGTTGAGGAGTATAGGGGGCGCTGAATTCGTGAAGAATCCCCTTTTCGTTGCAGAATTCGAGCATCCTTTTGTTCTTGAACTCGGTACCATTTTCACTGCGGATTCTCTTGATAGGCAAGTGATAAAGGTTTTCAAGCTTCCTAAAGAGAATCATTAGACTTTCAAACGTTTCATCTTTGCTCTCCAGAAAGAAAACCCATGAGAATCTTGAAAAATCATCTGTAACGACCAGGCAATATAGATCTCCAGAAATGCTATTGACTTTTACTGGCCCGAATAGATCCATATGTAGCCTCTCTAGTGGTAGCTTGATAGAATTTAGAAGCTTTCTTGGGTATGATTTCTTGTACTGTTTCCCCTTCTTACAGCTCAGACAATCATCAGATAACTGAAAATTTTTCAGATTAACACCCTCCTCTAGGTCGTTGTGCACTAGCTAATTCATTTTTCTCATATGGATGTGCCCCATCTTCCTATGCCATAAGATAGACTCCTTCTTAGTTGCTTTAGAAACAAAGCAATAAACCTTCGTTGATGTTGTAGATGCGACATCATATCAAGAATATAAAGATCATTCTCTCTTGGAGCACCTATAAGAATCCATTCCTCAGGAATCTTGAATCCTGGCTTTAGAATTAAGCATTCTTTGTCGTTGAAGTGTTATGTGAACTTTTTATCACAAATTTGCAAAATACTCAGAAGATTGTTCTCTAGCTCCGCAATGTAGTTCACTTTGTCAAACGAAACCACTGCATTGGTAAGAATACCTTCTCCAACGATTCTTCCACCTTGTGTTCCTGCAAAACCTACGTAACCTCCTCGGATAGCTTCGATGTCGTGTAACAATGCAAGCATCCCAGTCATGTGTCGTGAAGCTCCACTATCCATAATCCATTTAGACATGATCGATCTCAGGAGCCCCTGCACACATGAGGAAGAAACTATTTAAACAAAGAAACCCAAGCCTGTTTGGTCTTGGGTGGGTTCGGAATATCAAATTTAGGACCAATTTTGTTTTTGGCATTCTGTTTAGGCTTGGTTTTGGTTAAAACAAATGGTTTCAGTTCTACCTCAGATGGTTTGGCTTTTGCAACCCAAGTTTGTGTTTTCAATTTTGCCCTTTTTGAGTAAAACTTTGAATCCTGTTGACTTTGACGATTCTTGGTGGAAGTTTCACCAATTTCAAATTTAGAATTAAGTTGAATCGTTGATTTAACATTTTTGTTGGATTTAATGTTTCGTTTCAAAATCTGTTTCGGGACAACCATGGGTGCCTTTTGTTTCACATCATTGGTAGATCTGTTAGAGTTAGAAACAAGTTTTTGATATTTTTGTGAACAATGTCGTGCAATGTGCCCAACATTTTTACACTTGTAGCACGTCCTACTGTCCTTTCGAACAGAGGAATCCAAAACTTGTTTTCTACTATCTTTTTCTTTCTTAAACTGATCATTGGATTGTGTACCAATGATCTCTTTTTCTTTTTCTATTGTTGTCCCAAAAACAAAATTGATTTTCTTTGTAAAGTTTAGCTTTTGGGACTTGTTGTTCGTTCTTCATTTTTGAAAACCTAAACCAGCCCTCCTATTCTCAGGATAATCTTTTTTTCTTTGATGATAGGGTTTGTTAACAATTTTTTATTTAGAGTAAAATGATGCATCGTGTATTTCTAAATCAGAATGGCTTACCTCAACAAGCTTGAACAATTTTCAACACGATCCAGATTGACATTCTGGATAGGAAAATCTTCATTAGAATATTAATATATGATAACGTTTGGATCCGTGTTTAAACTATTTTCCGATGTTTCAACATCCGATTCAGATTTCTCAGATTCACTCTTCAAAACACTTTCAACCACTGTTTTAACCACCTTAGAATCACATTCATTTTCAGATTTTGTGTAAGTTACATCAAAGTTCGTAGGCAGCTCGTTTGACTGTTCAGTTTTCAATTTTAAGTTGAGCGCCTTTTCCACCCCCGTTGGTTTTTTAGCATAACTATTCCACATAGGTGGTGGAACACGATCGTAACTTGCACTTTTGTTTTCATCATTTTTAGATTCTTCTTTGCTTTCAATCTTTGGTAGAATGTGGTCAATGACGTATGAACTTGTAGATTAACTGATTGACAATTTATTAACCCTTTCCGTTTCTATCTTCATTTTCTCAAATTCACTTTTTAGCTCAGCGATTGTGTTTAAATGAATGTTAATGGCCATTTGTTTGTTCATCACAGTCGTTTTAAGCATTGAAAGTCTTCCGTCATTATTTTCTCTGAGTGCTTTTTCATATTGTTTAACAGATTTGCTTAATTTGTCGTAAGCTTCTTTAGTTGATTTATAGTCACTCGACAAATTATATGTTAGACATTTTAGCTCATTATATCGTGTGTCTTTTACAACACATTCACTGCATGGCTCTACACATTTCAAGCATGGTTTTTCTATCACAGACTCACTTTTAGACTCATTTACCTCATTTACGTTTGCCATACATGCTTTGTTGGTCTCATCAGTCGACTTCTCCATCTTTTCATCAACTATTTTTTCAACATCAGGCTTCTTCTGTTCTTTACAACATGATCGATGACTTGGCTCAAAATAACCTACAAAAGTTTTCAAAATATCATTTAGCAGGAGATGTTTAAAAGCACTGTTTAATAGTTCCTCCTCTTCTGACGATGTGTGGTAATAATCTTCTTCAGGAGCCTCGCCAAAAGATGCCTCTGATTCTTCATCAGGTTCTTCAATTATTTCAGTAACCAATTCCAAACTCTCATTCTTGGAAATGTACTTGTTCTAGTTATAGCCTTCGTCTTCTTGAGTCACGACAAGTGCTTTGTCTTTAGATTTTGGCTGCTAGGTCCTAGAACTGTGAGACTGAAGCATCAAATATATGCAACAGTTTATGGTAGTCAACTGGGTTTAACTAGGTTAGATTGTATTAGTTTTGGACCTTTATAGGTCATTTGGGTATGCCATAGGCCATGTGGGCAAGGCAAGCCCATAGGCAAGCCCATTAGGGTTATGCTTTACCCTAGGTATATAAGCTAAGCTTATGCCATTTCCTAGGGTTATACTTTTGGAGACTCTTAGGTTTTCTCTGGAGAACCTTCATCTTGTACCAGACGGTTTTGCTTATTCAAGTAATAGAATCGTGTGCAAGGTGTTAAAGTGAATTCGTATTGTTCTTCATCATTTCGGTTTTTCTTGAAGATCATCAAGTTTGGATTCCGCCCATCCTTGGTGATTGTGTGATATCAGTGTTAGATCCGGATTAACGGGACTTACAAGTGGTATCAGAGCTTGTTGAACCTGTTTTCCAGGCTCAGATTTGATATTACAAGATTTTGTTCGATTTTCTGCTGAAGAACACGAAGAACACGAAGAAGATTCAAGCATTTCGGATCAACATTCAAGAATTTCGGATTAATCTGGTTGTATCTCGGATTGATTTCGGATTAAAATCTTGAATTTCGGATTCATTTCGGATTAATCTGTTGAATTACGGACAAAAATATTGAATTTCGGATAGATTTCGGATAATCTTCAAGCATTTCGGATAATCTTCAAAGCATTTCGGATTTTCTTCAATGATTCCGGATTCGTAGCTGTTCCGAACTCGGATAGACTTTCATTCCGGATTATTGTTCTGGATTCTGACTGTTGCTGTGTATCTGATAGCACTCCAGATTACTATTCCGGATCTCATTCCGGATTGAAACAGTGCATCTCGGATTCCATCTCGGATACTATTCCGAATCACCATCTCGGATTTGCATCTCGGATCACTGTTTGAGATTTCATCTCAGATTGTTAATCCGAATTACTGTTCCGAATTTGGTACTATTCCGAATTACACTCACAAAGGTGGAAAGTTAACCAGCTGACGAAAATTCCTAAAATCACCATCGGACAGTATATATCACCGGAATCGTATCGTCAAGATGAGTCTAATGGTACATTTTGGTAAAAACAGTTTTTGGACATTTTTTTCGTGTTTACTGGTCCGGTTTCGATTATCCGAATATGTTTGCAGCCCAGGCTCAGCACCCGAACATAGCTCTCAGTCCAACACAAAATCAAAACCCGAGCCTGCGGGATGAAGTGAAGGAAAAGCTGAATGAGTTTATCGGAGATTACAATGTTGATCCGGTTGCTAACTATGTGATGCGTTTGCTTGAATGTGGGCGGCGCAAAGAGGAAGTAAGAGATGCGATGGATAGCTTCTTGGGTGTTGATAAAGACTCCTTTGTTTCTGTGATATCCCGGGTTTTTCGGATAACTTACACGTGACACTTGTCGAATAATATATGTGCTAAGTATGAAACGTGCATGGATTAAATACGTGTTGTGTGTTGTGTAAATTTTTAGTTATAGAATAATTACTGTAGATATATACACGAACTAAACCGAACCGCGACGTGAACCAACTTCGATTCATCGTGACTCTAGGAGTAACAAGTTTTAAACTTTAGCTCAAGTCAAGTCCTCGGCCAAGATCGAATCCAAACCAAGAGCAAACCTAAACCAAACCAAATCAGACTTTTCGACCGAGATCAAACCCAAACCAACCACCCTAGTTCCTCGGCCAAAATCTCAAACCAAAATCCGCAATCCTTATCTCTTGTGCCTATACAACTTTCATCACATCCAAACCAAACTAACTCACCCAAGTCCCTCGGCCACAATTCTAGCCAAAACCGTGATCCTCATCTTGTTGCGCCTATATATACAACACCCATACATACTCTTTCACAATTCGAAAACCCTAACAAATAAGACAGCCGTCGGCTGCCTTACACACGCTTTCTTCTCGGTCGCAGCAAGCAGCAGCCGAAACCTTCATCATCTCAGTCGCAAAACAGCCTTCATCTGATCAGCCCACTATTCTTTCCAGTCGCGAACAACATCCTTTTCTCGGTCACGGATCTTCTCGGTTGCAAGCAATCTTTGAACACCGGATTCCTTAGCCTAATCACGGTTCGTTTACCTTATCATATGATACAAGACCATATTCGGATACATGTGTTGTGACTTTGTTGTGTTCGGATCGTATGATTGTATTGTCTCGGATATATATGCATGCTTGAATGTTTAGTTGTTTCGGATATATATGCATGCTTGAATGATTTGTTGTCTCGGACATATGCTTGAATGATTTGTTGTCTCGGACATATGCTTGAATGATTTGTTGTCTCGGACATATGCTTGAATGATTAGTTGTTTCGGATTATATGTGCTTACAAGTAGTCTGCTGAATTGACTGTGTGTATACGCATAATTGTTTTCGGATATTAGATGTATTATATGTAATCGGCTGAATTGATCATTGTTGATATGCATGTATACTTGTTTGCGGATCTCATAAGGTTGCAAGTGTGTTTTGTTATAATAACTAGAAGTAAGAACTAGGGTTGCATGGATGAGATATTGGTATTAATCTAGGATTAGAAATCGGTTTTAGATCGCCTAGATTAATCGCATGAACGGGATTACATGAGTTTATGATAAAGAGATGCTGAATCAGTGGCTGAGTAATAGTTACAGCCGACTTCATCTGGCTGTAACTCGGTCGTTAGTTGTCGAAAAACGGATTTTCTAATGTCTAGAACGTAGAGATTTGAATAAGGAATCTAATGGCGCTGGATTCATAATTTTCTGAAGTCGTTTGATATTTTCAAAGGGCTAAACAAGTTCAGTAGCTAAAGCTGTTAAAATGCTGAAATTTTGTTGATTGTTTATCAGGTTGGATTTTAAAATCGGTAGGGAGTTGAGTCATGATTTTTGTACAGCAACTAGGTATAGAAATTTCCGGGCAACTCCAACTGGAATTTGGTTAATCGGACGATCAGTGATTTTTAAATAAATTCTTCCGTGGACTGCAGTCAGAAAGCGGTAAATCTGACTGCAGCTTAGTGAAATAAATATTTATGGTTAAGTGGTAAAGATTTAGGACTTGGGAAAATTATATAAATTTCTATGGTATGGATGTCACCTACTGTAAAAATATTGGAATTTTTGGAATGTTAGAACTATTTTATAAAAATCCTAGAAAACAGCTGAATAATTGAGTGTTAAGCAGAAAGTTGATAACTTGTGATTGTATGCATTAAAGTGTTGCATGGATTTGGAATATGTTCATGATAAGTTGTTTGATTACTATGATCACATGAGAATACTTGCATGCATGTTTGAGTGTTAGATATGTTGTTTGTGTGTATCACTTTGTGAGTAAATTGCGTGTGGAATTTGTATTGGTGTGATTACACACTGACGTGGAATTAATTGGTTTGTTAGGACGTAACTAGCGGTCCCATCTCTTATAACATCTTTGCTACACTAACCGAGCAAATAAAGGTGAGTTCACGGCCCCTAACTTTATCCGGTTTTTAAACAACAGGGGGAGAAACATGTATACACTCTCAAACTCAATCTCTTTACGTTATACGAATTTAACGTCACGCAACTATACGGTAACTAAGTTAATGTTAATGTAATGTTATGGGCACTAAGCAGCTTTATCACTTAAGTCCTCGACAATCTCCTCGGATCGTTAGTATTTGGGTTAAATAGCGGGGGAATTATAAGTAGTACTACTGGGCCCGACAAGCCCCATCCGAGCTAGTCGCGCTAGCCGACCGGGTATGGTCAACGGGTGTATGATTGGCCTAACATCGCCATGGTCATGTGATAGGCCTGGCAAAACGGAGGCACAACAGTCAGCTTCGATCGCGAACACTTAGTGACATGACTTTAGGCTAGCTACCTATATATATTAACATTGAACTTAATTACGGATCAACTTAATATTCCGGGTTTGGAATATTGGAAACATCAACTTACTATCCCGGGTTGGGGATAATGGAAATAACAACTTAATATTCCGGGATGGGAATATTGGAAGCAACAACTTATTATTCCGGGATTGGAATAATGGAACTGATATGTTATCCCAGGTTGGGGATAACGGATTAACAAACTATAACCGAACAAACGAATTTATGAAAACCTGTGAACTCACTCATCTTTAATGTTGACACTTGTTTCTTTACATGTTTCTCAGGACGCTAGGAGCTCTAGGTGCACGCACATGCATTGAACAAGACATCTTTATCGAGTCTTATTTATTAATATTGTTTTGGGATTTTTCATTTGTTTTGGCGTTTGTGTTGGCGCCCGCATCACTACTTATTTATGCTTCCGCTCAAACTTTAAAACTAATGCTCTGCTAAATATTGGTAATTGATATAAAATCTACAAAGAACGATTTTGGAAAACGTATAATCAAATCATGTAGAGTCGTTCGACGTACTAGTGTTTCAGATTCTAGTTTGTTCACACGTCTCGCGGTAAAACTCCGCAAGTGGAATTGAGGGTGTGACAGTTTCTTGGTTGTGGGATCATTTACAATCAAACCAAGATCTCAAAGCTCCATTTGCAAAATCTACTGAGTCTATTTCTTAGGAAGTATCTGTGCAGAAACCTCAAGCCCAACAAGAAGCAATCAGCAGCCCAGCACCCCAAACTCAACCTCAATCCCAAACTAACGCTGGCAAATCTAGCTCGTCCATTGACATAGTCAACTATCTTTTGTGCACTGAACCTTGCAGGAATAGGGTCGCTCAACTCAGGGCTCTTAATTCCAAAATGACCGATGAATACAATAGTGCAATGGCTCAGTGCATCAGCCTTCGAGAAAAAAACAAGTTACTCATAGAAAAGGTTAAAGCACAAAAGAATGATATAGCTCAGCTCCACCTGGTCGTAAATCAACAAAAATGTTGGGTCCATGATTACAAAACCAGATTAGAATCAAAAACCATGGAATGCGACTTGGTAAGAGTTGAGCTGGGACTTCTTACTGGAAAATATCGACAAAACGAAGTGAATATAAAGAAGTTTGATACATCCAACAAGTTTGTTCAAGACGTGTGCAATGTGCAGCTGGCATATAAGGGGAACAAAGGGAAGGGTTTGGGATTCAATCAGGTTGCCCCACCGTATAATCACACCTACACAGCAATGCCTGAAACCGATGAAGATATTGAGAAAGCACAACATATGTTGTACGGCAAACCCAATGATTATACGCCAGACGCACAGGAACCATCTGGTGCTGTTGACTCTTCAAATGATTCAGCTGATGAAGAGCGAGCTGACGTGAACAAGGCTCCAAGTGCGCAAACTGAACAATCTGAACCTTCTGCTACTGATGAAAAGGTTCAGAGCAAGCTAAACGAGTAGAAAAGAGCAAATCAGAGACGAAGAAAGCAGAAGCCCAAACGTCAAGAACAATCACGCTCTCCAAAATCATCAGTAGGCAGCAATAGCCCTCAAAAGGCTAGTGTTGTGAAAAATGCTTTTGTTAAGCCGGTCTTCAATGGCAAATGTGAAAAATATGCTTTTGACCATGCTAGCAAAGCGTTTGGAAAGGTTGGGGAGATTTCTGAAAAAGACTTGCAGTCTAAACAACACAAGAAAAATCAAAACAAATCTCCACAACAGAAGAAGGCCCTTGCAAACGACAAGTACAGACATCCAAATTCATCTTCGTCAGCAAGAAACGTGCAAGGATATCAAGCACAGAAGGGAGCAGTTTATCCTTCAAGGCTTGCACAAGCAAATCAAGCTGATCAGAATGCTTTACATGCGAAAAGACAAACGTGCTTCAATTGCGGCATTCCTGGTCACATTGCTTGAAACTGTACACGTGGTCCCCATGTTCCGTGTCATGCTAAAAATCAGAAGGTTACACCAAAGAATAATAATCATTCCAAGCTGATGAAGGTATTATCACCTAAGGCAATGAAGAATGTGAATTCAAAGGTTAAACCATCTGATGGGGATTGGAATGTTGCCAAAAACAAACGCAAGGTTGTTCAGAAAAAAAATCTTTTTCTAAAATGACTAAACCTGAAACAGCCAAAGTTGCTCAATCAAGGGCAACAACCACGTTTGTTAAAACACAACAGATTTGGAAACCCAAATCCAAGGTGACCGCAACATCACCATCCTTGAAACAAAAGGGATTTGTGTCTTAAAGAAGTGCCTTATTTTGATGCTTCAGGGAAACCCAGGACCACGATGGCCTGGGTCCCACTGTCTTCCTAATCTCTTTATTTTCTGAGGAACAACCAAGGAGAAGCTGTTGACAATCTCTGGAGTGTTGATAGCGGTTGTTCCAGGGACATGAAGGATAACATCTCACTATTCCTTGGAGGACATGAGGTAAGAAAGATCAGCGAAAAGGTACAAATTTGATTTCGTGCTTTAATTTTGAAATTGGTTAGTTTTAATCTAATGATGGAACGGTTAAGCAAAAACAACAAAAATATTTTCCTTTTCCTTTTGTTTAAAACTTTGAGCATATGTTTTCTCTATTAGGTAAATTTGTGCATAAAGTATCATGCACAAATTTAGGGGGAAGAGGGCGATATATGTATGTATCTATTGTTTGAGGGGAGAAAATTAGAAAAATACAAAAACATTGTTTGAAAAACAAAAAAATACAAAATAAAAGGTCATGGGAAATGAAATGAATATTCGTGATAAAGGGTGTGACTGACACATGTAAGGTGTCATAGCTGAAAAGACTAACGTGATATGTCGGTAGGCTTACGCTCAAAGTGATTAAAAGATACTAAGTGATTTTATGGTCTTAAAACATAACGAACTATGTATCTTGTGGGTAACATACCATCGGCGTATGATTTTATGGTCTTAAATCCTATGTTGATAGATAGCCAACATCTGAGGTTTTGGGTCTTTATGCTGTTGAGTCATCCGGGGATATCTTGGCTGCCCTTCTGTTTCATCCAGATTATATGCAGACCTAGGCACAGTCAGGATATTTTTAAAAGAGTCAAATCAAAAGGGCCAAAACCTTAAAAGAAAGGAACTCTCATCATGAGAAAGTTCCATAAATTCAATCATACCAAATAAGGTATATGCTTAACCCTCGTCAGATACTATTGGCCACTCTGCTGTACGAAAGTACTGGCCTGTTCACCTATAATCCGACGTTGTAAAAGATAAACGATGATCTCAGTATACTCACCTGCTATGATGAATCGTTGAGCTTACCTTGATCGCGGGGGTATGTCATGGTATGGGACACATGGATATTATAGTATAATACTACCTTAAGCATATCACGAAGTTGAAAAATGAAAGTTGACCGTTAAAGTTTAAGTGGACAAACATATTGGCAATCACTTGACGAGTCTGAATAAGTTCGCACCGAAAAGTGTTCCTTGGTCCGTCTGAAAACGATTTTGATCCCATTGTAATTGTATAGTTGTAACTATTGATTTAGTTTCTTTGTTTATTTGTGTTTCTGTTTATATTCTTATAAAAAATAAAAATAAAATAGAAATTTTAAAAATCCAAAAAAATATAGTGCTTTATTTGTTTTATTAGAAATTATTAACCGTTCTTGAAGATTTGGCTAATCATCTAAAGATGAAAGAAATTTGAATTTTGATCAGAGTACAAGTACTTGGATGTACCAGGTGTCCATGTGGTACTCTCTCTGTTGCATAAGAATGTTTTGCTTATAAATTTCTGAGAATTGTGCAGATCTAGATTTAGATCAAGAAACAGGGGTTGCTGAAATTGAGATGTTGTTAGTTGTTGACCAAGCATGAAGCATCACAACAGCAAAGTGTACCTGAGTCAGATTCTAGTCATCATATGACAGTGATAGTACATTTGAAGAAGTACATGTGAATCTGCTTGCTTGAAAGAGAAGAATTGAAGAAGAAAAGAGCTGCTGAGCTTCCTCCTCTCACATTCTTTTGACAAAGATGTTTCAAGCAAAGCTGATTGAGATCCTAATATAAAGCTAACTACAATAGCTAAAGAAAGAGACCCTGTGCTGAGAGTTCATTGAAGAGTGAGGTCCTAAGAAGTATGAGACTGACTTCCACAACACTTACGACACAACGACAACCATAGATTCTATTGAAGACATTGCATTCTGAAGACAATTTGATGCATTAGTCTAGGGGGAGATTGTTAGGTCCTAGAACTGTGAGACTGAAGCATCAAATATACGCAACAGTCTATGGTAGTTAACTGGGTTTAACCAGGTTAGTTTGTATTAGTTTTGGACCTTTATAGGTCATTTGGGTATGCCATAGGCCATGTGGGCCAGGCAAGCCCATTAGGGTTATGCCTTACCCTAGGTATATAAGCTAAGCTTATGTCATTTCTTAGGGTTAGACTTTTGGAGACTCTTAGGTTTTCTCTGGAGAACCTTCAACTTGTACCAGATTTTTGCTTATCCAAGTAATAGAATCGTGTGCAAGGTGTTAAAGTGAATTCGTATTGTTCTTCATCATTTCGGTTTTTCTTGAAGATCATCAAGTTTGGATTCCGCCCATCCTTGGTGATTGTGTGATATCAGTGCTAGATCCGGATTAACGGGACTTACACTGGCTGTCTATCTTCGATTTGCACCATTGTTGTTCTTGGTTGAGGATGATGATAGTTGGCTTTCTTGTAGTAGTCGTCGGCAAACGGGTTTGATTACCCTGAGCTTCTCTGTTTGGACATTCGCATTTAAAATTCCCCTTTTCACGACACTTGAAACATGTGACATTTGATTTGTCGAAGCCAAGTTTTCCATCCAATCCTCCCAAGTTCTCTTTCCCAGTTATTTCCATGAAGCATTGTGCTCGTCTAACGATGGATGCTATACACCATTTGATGTCGATCAACTCCATCTCGACCGGATCAATCTGATCATAGTCTTCTCTGGTCATCTCTGAATTTCCAATTTTGCCTGCTACAAGACTATCGTATGATTCGAGTACCGAAGCTAATAATGACATATGTTGCTTGGCCGTCTTCTCGTCAAATTTTTGCGCATTTTGGAAATCAACAGCAATATTGCACTGTAAAACCCTTTGATTAGGATGAGACTGACTGTTCTAGTTGATCTGGGGATTGCTCGAACCATGTGATGACTGTGGGCTTTGAGACGTGTTTGGGTTGACCGTAGCAAATGATTGGAAGCCACTGTGCTGATTTGACGGTGGGCTTTGGTGTGTTGTAAGCGCTAAAGGCAGTTTGGATCTTTGGAGACTGTATCTAAGCGGCATAACTTCCTTTGTAATACACATTAATGTCTTGTTGCATTTTGGCGCCTTGTTTCTTCACCATTTTCTGCATTTCAAGTTCGTGTCCCTCCAATCTCTCAATGAATCATGGTAATGAGAAATTACCATATTCGGTTCCATTCTTCAAAATGGTCAAATAGGTAGACCATTCGCCTTGTGGTAAGGAATCTTCCAGTTTATCAACTAATTCTTCATTCGTCTTTATGATTCCTATTCACTTCATTTGCACAACCAAATGACAGTATATTTCAATCAGTTGTTTTACTGTCTCTCCTTTGATCAAAGTAAATATGTCAAATTCTTTACTCAACAACGCCCTCTTCCCTTTCGCAACTGTGCACTACCTTGGAATTTCAATCGAAGAGCATTCCATAATGATTGTGCGTCATCACCATGTTGCAACAGTGCCAATATGTCTTCCTTGATGGATTGTTGTAAAATGTTCATCATTTTCATCTCATTTATGAACTTCTCTCTTTCAAAATCCGAGAGTTGAGCCAATGTCTTTTCAAGACCATGTTCTCCAAAAGGAGATTGATACTTTTCTTTGATAGCAATCCAGCAGGTAAAATGATTCGCCTGAACCCAATTCATGAAAGATTCACTCCAACTATCAATGTCTTCAAGGTTCATCAACTTTGGCGGCTTCGTCATCGTACCCATCTCATTCTCGAGGTTCATGTTTTGAGTTGTGGTAGTTATGACCGCTGATGTAGCAAATGCATTATAAAATTCTTCTGCCATTTTTCTGCAAAGATTTTAGAAACACACTTTTGAAAAACTGATTAGTATGATAAAAATTACTTCGTACGAATAACAGAATAGTTCGTGCGACCAAGATTAGTTCGTACGACATAGAAATTCATGCGAACGAGATGATTCGTACAAAGAAATACTTGTGCTAACAAGCTGTTCGTACGGCTGAAAATGTTTGCTTTGTACGAAAGAGTTGCTCGTACGAATGAATGCCTCATGCGAATCACAATTTTTAACTTTTTAACTTGTAGATTTTAAGAACTTTTGTTTACTCATTCGTATGAATGACTTAAATTGTACGGACAGTCATTCGTGCGAGCTCTCTACCCATATGAAACAACTTAGGTCACCAAACGGATGGATTTTACCAATTTTGACAGGATTAAGTTCGATTTAAATATGAAATTGTCAAGGATTGATTAGAATTGATTTTAACGTGATTTCCTAAAATCCTAGTCAATGAATTTGTCCAATTCTGAGATCTGTATGGGAAAGTGTAGAAGTAGAACGCTCCAATGGTGAATTTGAATATGAAACTGTTGGTCGTATGTAGAAACTTGATGTTTGTCAGCAGATCAGGCCTCAAGGCTCTGATACCACTAGTGAGGGGGGATCGACTCTCCTCCGATGAGCACTTGACCGATCTGACTCAACTAACAGAGGCATAATTCATTGTTAGTGAGGTTGACAAACAAACAAGTGAGATCTACTGCTTAAATGCCTTGAATGTTTGATATACGTGAACAAGTACAGTGCAAGTAAACAGTTCAGCAGGGCTTCGCCACACCAACAGGATTACTAACTCTAACATAACACTCCTCTATTTATAGGTCGACATGACTCCCACAGGAGAGTGTGTAACAGAGTATGACTCGTGCGAGTGATTGCCTCGTACGAGTGACAAAGTGTCACTCGTACGAGTCATCTACTAAACATAAAAAAATAACATTAACATATACAAACTGACGTTCTAAGCCCTATAAAGAAAATCAACATATCCTAGACATAGGCAATAGACATTATACACCAACAGATCGTGTGTCCACCATCTATGTGGAATAGCTATGCTAGTAAAAAACCATCAGGGGTGGAAAAGGCGCTCAACTTAAAATTGAAAACTGAGAAATCAAACGAGCTGCCTACGAATATTGATGTAACTTACACAAAATCTGAAAATGAATGTGATTCTGATGTGGTTAAAAAAGTGGTTGAGAGTGTTTTGAAGAGTGAATCTGAGAAATCTATATTCTGATGAAGATTTCCCAATCAAGATTGTCAATCTGGATCGTGTTGATAAGTTGTTCAAGCTTGTTGAGGTAAGTCATTCTGATTTAGAAAAACACGATGCAACATTTTATTCTAAATTAAAATGTGTTAACAGACCCTACCATCAGAGAAACAGAGATTATCCTGAGAATAGGAGGGCTGGTTTGGGATTTCAAAAGAGTAGAACAAACAACAAGTTTCAAAAGTTAAACTTTACAAAGAAAGTTAACTTTGTTTTTGGAACAACTGCTAAGCAAGAAAAAGAGATAATTGGTACACAATCGAATGATCAGTTTAAGAAGACAAAGAGAGTAGAAAACAAGTTTTGGATTCCTATGTTCGAAAGGACATTAGGACATGCTACAAGTTTAAAAATGTTGGGCATATTGCACAACATTGTTCATAAAAATATCTAAAACCTGTTTCTAACTCCATCAGATCAGCCAAGGATGTGATACAAAAGGCACCCATGGTTGTACCAAAACAGATTTTGAAAAGAAACATTGAATCCAACAAAAGTGTTAATTCAATGATTCGACTTAATTCCAAATTTGAAATTGGTGAAACTTCCACCAAGAATCGTCAAAGTCAAAAGGATTCAAAGTTTTACTCAAAGAGGGCAAAATTGAAAACACAAACTTGGATTGCAAAAGACAAACCATCAAAGGTAGAACTGAAACCACCTGTTCCAACCAAAACCGAGCTTAAACAGAATGTCAAAAACAAAGTTGGTCCTAAATTTGATATTCCGAACCCACCCAAGACCAAACAGGCTTGGGTTTCTTTGTTTAAATAGTTTATTCCTCATGTGTGCAGGGGCTCCCGAGATCGATCATGTCAAAATGGGTTATGGATAGTGGAGCTTCTCGACACATGACTGGAATGCTTGCATTGTTACACGACATCAAAGCTATCCGAGGAGGTTACGTTGGTTTCGCTGGAACACAAGGTGGAAGAATTCTTAGAGAAGGTATTCTCACGAATGTAGTGGTTTTCTTTGACAAAGTGAATTACATTGCGGAGCTAGAGAACGATCTTCTGAGTATTTCACAAATTTGTGAAAAAACGTTCACAACACACTTCAACGACAAAGAATGCTTAATTCTAAAGCCAGGATTCAAGATTCCTGAGGAATGGTTTCTTATACGTGCTCCATGAGAGAATGATCTTTATGTCCTTGATATGAGTGTCACATCTACAACATCAAAGAAGGTTCAGTGCTTTGTTTCTAAAGCAACCGAGAAGGAGTCTATCTTATGGCATAGGAATATGGGGCACATTTATCTGAGAAAGATGAATTATCTTGTGCACAATGACCTAGTGGAGGGTGTTAATCTAAAAAATTTTCAGTTATCTGATGATTGTCTGAGTTGTAAGAAGGGGAAACAAAAAAGGAAATCACACCCAAGAAAGCTTCTAAATTCTATCAAGCTACCACTAGAGAGGTTACATAAGGATCTATTCGGGCCAGTAAACATCAAAAGCATTTCTGGAGATCTGTATTGCCTGGTCGTTACAGATGATTTTTCAAGATTCTCATGGGTTTTCTTTCTGGAGAGAAAAGATGAAATGTTTGAAAGTCTAATGCTTATCTTCAGGAAGCTTGAAAACCTTTATCACTTGCCTATCAAGAGAATCCGCAGTGACAATGGTACCAAGTTCAAGAACAAAAGGATGCTCAAATTCTGCAACGGAAAGGGGATTCTTCACGAACTCAACAACCCCTATACTCCTCAACAAAATGGAGTTGTTGAACGTAAGAATTGTAGGTCCACTTGGAGGATCAAGATTAACCTACTTCCCTGTTTATGTAACACACATACGAGTGCGATATCCACGTAAGTATGCAAACCAAAGCAAAGTAAAAAACACAAGATAACCAAATATTCACTATCTTGATTAACAAAAGAGAACTAGTACAAACATATAGAAACAATGTTCATACAGACTCAGATATACTCTCTGTGCTCTCTCTTGTGCTCTCAATGTCTCATAGCTTGTCAACTTGTCTTACTGGTGTCTCCTTCACACTAAGAAGTGCATGTCTGTTTATATAGTGTCCACACCTAGCAACAGTACGAAGAATGTTTGTAACACCCCGACCGTGTAAAACAAGAAACCGCGGCGGAAACACCGGGGAGTCATGTCACAGAACTATTGTTTCACAACTCATGGAATTTAAAATTATGTTTGATTAAGTTAAATGTTTACATTATCTTGGGATAGACATAAACAACACATAAACAAGTTGTCATTCATGTTTTAAGTCACTGAGGCCCGCGTCCATTCCTACGTGAAGCATGCATCATATTATCAAGTATTGATTCCTGAAACATATGTGAAAAAAGAGTCAGCATAAAAATGCCGACGAGTACATAGGTTTTGTGAGTGTGTCAAATTCATGGCCTAGTATACATATTGCAACACCTCGTTCGACTACAAGAGTCGTTAAGTGAAAACCTCGTATCAAAAGTGTTTGATATTGCAATACAATTAACCAACTAAAACAAGTGGGTTAGAGTTGTGAAAACCTTGTAGCCATGAATCTTGACAAAAACATTTCTTTTGTAAAAACCTTGTAATAGATTGATTCAAAAGAAAACTACGTATGGTTTATATCTTTAAGTGAAAATCATTGCGTGACACTGTTCAAAACAATTTGTCCGTGTTATAAACCATTTGTCCGTTTTATAAATCAATCATCCGTGTCATAAATCAATTGTCCATGTCATAAACAAAATCATTCGTGTTTTTAATTGTGAAAACTTTTGATCGTTCTTTAATAAACACATCAAACCTTTGTTGACTATACGACCAAAGGGTATCTTTAATAGACCACCAAAGGGTCTCTTTAACTAGACTAACAAATCAACAATTGATTTGTTAATCAGAAACAGTTTCTGTAACTACCCAAACTTCTACCAAATCCAGTGAACAGTCTGATAATGGGATTGTCAGTCCTATGGTACCATAACATACTACTGGTCGGCTCGGCCAAAGCTAATGAATGTCATTCTTGTTATGGATAACACATCAACAAGTTGTTCACATTATTGAAATCGTATTGTTTTATATATAAACCATAGACATTGTACTGGTCGGCTTGGCCAAAGCTAATGAATGTCATTCTTGTTATGGATAACACATCAACAAGTTGTTCACATTATTGAAATCGTATTGTTTTATATATAAACCATAGACATTGTTTTTGAAAACTTGAAAATGATTTAGCACATATGAGTCACCCCAAAACATTTGCAAAACGTAAAAGAGGGGAACTATGTACTCACTTTGAAAATCATTTTGTACATATAAACCATGTATATTGTTTTCAAATCTTGAAAATAATTATAGGCATATATGAATCACCCAAAAACATTTAGAAAATATAAAAGAGGGGGCTATGTACTCACTTTGAAAATCATTTTGTATATAAAAAAATTATCTTGAAAATAGTTATAGGCACATATGAATCACCCCAAAACATTTAGAAAATGTAAAAGAGGGGAACTATGTACTCACTTTGAAAATCATTTTGTACATATAAACCATGTATATTGTTTTGAAATCTTGAAAATAATTATAGGCACATATGAATCACCCAAAAACACTTAGAAAATGTAAAAGAGGGGGCTATGTACTCAGTTTGAAAATCATTTTGTATATAAAAAATTATCTTGAAAATAGTTATAGGCACATATGAATCACCCTAAAACATTTAGAAAATGTAAAAGAGGGGAACTATGTACTCCTTTTGAAAATCATTTTGTATTTATAAACCATGTATATTGTTTTGAAATCTTGAAAATAGTTATGGGCACATATTAATCACCCCAAAACATTTGACAACGTAAAAGGGGGAGGGGGCTATGTACTCACTTGGGATTGCGAAAGTGTTCTTGATCAACAGAATAAACAAAGCTCAAACGTGTCCTAATGTGTAAGATAAATTTGTTAGCGTGTCGGGACTACAAACGGGAGATCGGATAGAATGAAGTCTTATAAACCTAACGATTGTTGGAACTCATGTGATATGGTTTAACAAACTTAACATTCTGATTTGGAAAGGATCCTAAGTGCTTTTTACCCATTATGACTCGTTATGGTAGTTTACACTACTTTAATGGGTTATTAGCGTAAACGCGTGATCGTCCTATGATAAGTCTTAAATGCCCAAACATGTTTGAAAATGTTATAACATCAGTTCATATGTCAAAAATTTGGTTACATGTGTTTAAAATGGATTTATGCGCAAAAGGGTATTTTGGTCATCATTTTTTTAAGAACATAGACGTAACTTATCATAACACTAACCAAGCGATGTGACCATAAGGTATAACCTCAGTAGGTTATTCCCTATAATACTATGGTCACAGATATGTGTTTGGTAGGATCCTAAGATCGACCAAACGGGTCGGATTCGAAAGTCTAAGCGGTGGTCAAGACCGCTCGACTTACGACCCTAAATAAGCACTAAACTAGAAGTGACGAGTTAGACATGTAAAAATATGTCTAGCTAAGTTTATAAAACTGATTTGGTATCAAAACTTGGTGTTTTGATACCCAAAAATTGTTTCGTTGTAAAATGCACATCATGTGCATTGTTTACCGAAACTTTAACTCGTCACTTCGACTAGTAAACGTGGTAATCAGAAGGTGAAATCGTTAGGGATTATAACCTTCGTGATTACGATCACGTTGCAAAGTTCTATGACCTTTGACTTGACCAAATATGGTCAGAACCAAAAGTCAATCAGGAAGCCAAACTGTTCGACTTAGCTCAAAATAGCTAAAAAAATTGAAGAACTAGGAAGAGTACTTACTCGTGTTGAAGAACACTTTCGGAACTCAACATAGGAGGCTTCCAAACATTGGAAACAAGCTCCAAGAAGGATAGAAAGAAGAACTTCACACTTTGCTTTGAAGTGTTTTGAAGTGGTGTGAAAAAATGGATGAATCATGGTGTATATATAGTATTTTAGGATTAAGGAGGTGATCCTCAAGTGTGGATTAGTGTCCTAACATGTGTCAACACCATATTAAGTGTGGCAAAGTGAGTGCTAGGTGTCAAAAATTGGAGATAGGTGGCAAACTTGGTGAAGAAGCAAAAATATTTATTATTTTTTTGACATTTTTGGCCCTTAGACTTGTATTTTCACTTGTTTGCCATTTTAACCCCCTTAACCTAATATTTAGGTTATATAAAGGTGTTAAGACATGTGTAACTTGGATTATGCCCGAAAATGTCGCGGATGTCAGTTCGTTCGGTTGTACGGTTATGCGTTAGAGGAAACTTTGTGAAACATATGTGGATATTTCGCTTTTATCTGATCCTCTCGTTCCCAAGTAAATTCTGGGCCACGTTTGGATTCCCAGCGTAATTTAACTATCGGTATACGTCTACGCTTGAGTTTTTTGACTTCACGGTCCACTATCTCCACGGGTTTCTCGATAAAGTGCATAGTGTCTTCAACGTGAATTTCGTCAAGGGGAATGTGGAGGTTTGTATCGGCTAAACACTTTTTCAAATTGGACACGTGGAATGTTGGGTGAATATTCCCAAGTTCAGGAGGTAGCTCAAGTCGGTAGGCCACCTTTCCGATTCTCTCAACGATCTTGAATGGTCTAATATATCGTGGTGCAAGTTTTCCTTTCTTTCCAAATCTAATCACACCTTTCCAAGGGGATACCTTGACAAGGACGTGATCACCAACTTGGAATTTCAAGGGCTTGCGTTGTTTGTCCGCATAACTCTTTTGACGGTTTCTAGCTGTCAGAAGGTTATCACGAATTTTCTAGACTTTGTCTGTTGTGTCGTGAATGAGTTCAGGCCCAGTGAGCTGAGCTTCACTGACCTCATTTCAGCAGATAGCTGAACGACATTTTCGACCATATAGAGCTTCGAAAGGCGCCATATTGATGCTGGCGTGATAACTACTGTTGTAGGAGAATTTGACCAATGGTATATGCGAATGCCAACTACCACCAAAGTCGATCACACATGCTCTAAGCATATCCTCCAGTGTTTGAATTGTCCTTTCAGATTGTCCATCTGTTTGAGGATAATAAGCAGTTCTCATATTGAGTTTGGTTCCCATGGCAGATTGCATTGTCTTCCAAAAGTGAGATGAGAATCGAGCATCTCGATCGGATATGATGTTCAAAAGAACACCATGACGAGATACAATCTCATCAACGTAGATCTTGGCGAGTTTGTCAGCAGATAGATCCTCACGAATTGCTAAAAAGTGTGCTGACTTTGTTAGACGATTGATGATTACCCAAATGGCATCATGACCTCTAGGTGTGCGTGGTAGTTTAGTGACGAGATCCATCGCAATGTTCTCTCACTTCCATACCGGTGTTTGTGGTTGCTCAAGTAAATCAGATGGGCGTTCATGTTCTGCCTTAACTCTATGACAAGTTAGGCATTTAGATACATATAAGGCAATGTCCTTCTTCATACCCGGCTACCAATACTGGGTACGAAGATCCTTATACATTTTGTCTGCACCAGGATGGATTGAATAACGAGATATGAGCTTCGTCCATCAATAAGGTGCAGATATTGTCTTGACTAGGAGTCCACAAATGGTTCTTGTAGTAGAGTAATCCGTTATCTTTTGTTTCGAGTTGAAGTTCGAGATTTTATGGCAGCTCATTTTTAAACAAGCTTTGGGTCACACATGTATGTTGTGCTTGAAGGATACATGTCTGGATATCAGATTGAACTCGAACACAATGAAGTTTGACACGTTCCTTACGGCTAAGCGCATCAGCCACAACATTCGCCTTACCAGGATGGTAGCGAATCTCGCAGTCGTAGTCGTTCAGAAGTTCGAGCCAACGTCGTTGTCTCATGTTAAGCTCCTTTTGATTGAATATGTGTTGGGGACTTTCGTGGTCAGTGAAAACCACACATTTCGTACCGTAAAGGTAGTGTCTCCAAATTTTGAGAGCAAAAACTACGGCTCCTAACTCAAGATCATGAGTTGTGTAGTTCTTCTCATGGATTTTCAATTATCTTTCATAGGCTATGACTTTGTCTCTTTGCATGAGAACACAACCAAGGCCTAGGTTTGATGCGTCACAATAGACAATGAAATCATCGTTGCCGTCGGGTAAAGATATAACATGAGCATTACAGAGTTTTTGTTTCAGTGTTTGAAAGGCTTCCTCTTGTTTGGGTCCCCACTCGAAAGGTTTATTCTTATGAGTCAAAGTGGTGAGGGGAACCATGATCTTTGAAAAGTTCACGATGAATCGTTGATAGTATCCAGCAAGACCAAGAAATGAATGAACTTCGGTAAGAGTAGTAGGTGTACTCCAATCCCTAATCGCACTGATTTTGGCGGGATCTACATATATACCTTGTTCGTTAACAGTTTGTCCCAAAAATTGAACTTCTTTTAGCCAAAATTCACATTTGGAGAATTTGGCGTAAAGTTGTTCTTTCTTCAGGAGTTCCATCGTTAGACGGAGATGTTATTCGTGATCGGCACGAGACTTAGAATAAATGAGGATGTCGTCGATGAAAACAATGATGAACTTGTCTAAATAAGGTTTACAAACCCTATTCATTAAGTCCATAAAGTTGGTAGGAGCATTCGTCAAACTAAAAGGCATGATAGTGAACTCGTAATGGTCGTATCGAGTGCGAAAAGCAGTCTTGGGAATATCTTCTTCGAGTACACGAAGTTGATGATGCCCAGAATGTAGATCAATCTTTGAAATGCAGGTCGCACCTTGTAGCTGATCAAAGAGATCATCAATGCGAGGAAGGGGATTTCGATTTTTGATTGTGAGTTAGTTGAGCTCACGATAATCGATACACATATGGAAGGATCCATCCTTCTTTTTCACGAATAGGATAGGAGTGCCCCAAGGTGAAAAGCTCGGACGAATGAATCCCTTGTCTGAAAGTTCTTGGAGTTGCTTTGACAACTCTTGCATTTCAGACGGTGCAAGACGGTAAGGAGATTTAGCAATTGGGTTGGCACTAGGTACAAGGTCAACACGAAACTCAACTTGACGAATTGGGGGAAAACCAGGTAGCTCTTCAGGTTACACCTCAGGATATTCCCGAACAATGTGGATATCTTGAACAGTTTTGCCATTGCCTTTTTCCTCTATGATATGTGCCAAGAAGGCTACATAATTCTTTCGTAGGTATTTTTGGGCCTGGGTACAGGTCATGAGTTTTAGGCTACTAGAGGGTTTCTCTCCATGAACTTCTAAGGTTACGCCAGACGAAGAGGTATACGAACAACCTTGTCGAACAGATCACCTCAGCATGGTGTTTGGTTAACCAATCTATTCCTATGATGATGTCAAAACTCCTGAGTTGCATTGGTGTGAGGTTAATGGGAAAAAGGTGGTTATCCAAGTTCAATTGGCAATTACGAATGACATAGTCGAGCACAAGGGGTTCACCACTAGCTATTTCCACCGTTAAGGTTTTCCTAGTTTAGTTCTAGGCATCTTTAGAAGAAAACATGAGGGAAAATATGTTGGATTGACATTGGATAATCAAGAGAGATGTTAGAAATATCGACAAAATATAAGGATGGTGGTCATTCGTTCGTTACTTAAAAACAAACAAACGACACACGGTGACTAATCAAAGTACATGGGTCTTTATGATGTATCGGGAAGACATGCTTTAGCCTATAAGTGGACACTCACCCCAAGAGTTCCCAGGTAAGAGTGACTGGTCTGATAATGCGGATTTGTACGAACACTCTAGCCTTAGACAGAAAACTCAGGGTACAGGCATCCACCCTTCCAGATTGCACGTGTTCACATTAATAAAACCCAAACTTTGACGGGATTTTGAAAACTTACAAGGCTTTAAGCCAAAACAAATCATCTAAGGATAGATGATTGATTTTCAAAATGAATTTGTAACTTGTGTATTTGTTTTGGTAATCACCTAAGGATAGGTGATGGTATTGTTTTAATAATCTAAACGCAAGATAACTCGCGTTAGGGTCCTAGGAAGGTTATAGTCTAGGTAAAAGCATTACTAATAACCTAATTCCCTATAACCATAAGCTCTGATACCAATCTTTCTGTAACACCCCGACCGCATAAAACAACAAACCGCAGCGGAAACGTTGGGGAGTCATGTCACAGAACTATTGTTTCACAACTCATGGAATTTAAAATTATGTTCGATTAAGTTAAATGTTTACATTGTCTTGGGATAAAAAGAAACAACACATAAATAAATTGTCTTTCATGTTTTAAGTCACTAAGGCCCGCGTACATTCCTACGTGAAGCATGCATCATATTATCGAGTATTGATTTCTGAAACATATGTGAAAAGAGAGTCAGCAAAAAAATGCCGGCGAGTACATAGGTTTTGTGAGCGTGTCAAATTCATGGCCTTGTATACATATTGCAACACCTCGTCCGACTACAAGAGTCATTAAGTGAAAACCTCGTATCAAAAGTGTATGATATTGCAATATAATTAACCAACCAAAACAAGTTGGTTAGAGTTGTGAAAACCTTGTAGCCATGAATCTTGACAAAAATATTTCTTTTGTAAAAACCCTGTAATAGATTGATTCAAAAGAAAACTTCATATGGTTTATATCTTTAAGTGAAAATCATTGCGTGACATTGTTCAAAACAATTTGTCCATGTTATGAACCATTTGTCTGTGTTATAAATCAATCGTCCGTGTCATAAATCAATTGTCCATGTCATAAACAAAATCATCCGTGTTTTTAATTGTGAAAACTTTTGATCGTTCTTTAATGAAACATTCAAACCTTTGTTGACTATACCACCAAAGGGTATCTTTAATAGACCACCAAAGGGTCTCCTTAACTAGACTAACAAATCAACAATTGATTTGTTAATCAGAAACAGTTTCTGTCATTACCCAAACTTCCACCAAACCCAGTGAACAGTCTGATAATGGGATTGTCAGTCCTATGAGACCATAACATACTACTGGTCGGCTCGGCCAAAGCTAATGAATGTCATTCTTGTTATGGATAACGCATCAACAAGTTGTTCACATTATTGAAATCGTATTGTTTTATATATAAACCATAGACATTGTTTTTGAAAACTTGAAAATGATTTAGCACATATGAGTCACCCCAAAACATTTACAAAACGTAAAAGAGGGGAACTATGTACTCACTTTGAAAATCATTTTGTACATATAAACCATGTATATTATTTTGAAATCTTGAAAATAGTTATAGGCACATATGAATCACCCCAAAACACTTAGAAAATGTAAAAGAGGGGGCTATGTACTCACTTTGAAAATCATTTTGTACATATAAACCATGTATATTGTTTTGAAATCTTGAAAATAATTACAGGCACATATGAATCACCCAAAAACATTTAGAAAATGTAAAAGAGGGGGCTATGTACTCACTTTGAAAATCATTTTGTATATAAAAAAGTTATCTTGAAAATAGTTATAGGCACATATGAATCACCCCAAAACACTTAGAAAATGTAAAAGAGGGGAACTATGTACTCACTTTGAAAATCATTTTGTACATATAAACCATGTATATTGTTTTGAAATCTTGAAAATAATTACAGGCACATATGAATCACCCAAAAACATTTAGAAAATGTAAAAGAGGGGGCTATGTACTCACTTTGAAAATCATTTTGTATATAAAAAATTATCTTGAAAATAGTTATAGGCACATATGAATCACCCCAAAACATTTAGAAAATTTAAAAGAGGGGAACTATGTACTCACTTTGAAAATCATTTTGTATTTATAAACCATGTATATTGTTTTGAAATCTTGAAAATAATTATAGGCACATATGAATCACCCCAAAACATTTGAAAACGTAAAGGGGGGGGGGGCTATGTACTCAGTTGGGATTGCGAAAGTGTTCTTGATCAACGGAATAAACAAAGCTCAAACGTGTCCTAATGTGTCAGATAAATATGTTAGCGTTTCAGGACTACAAACGGGAGATCGGATAGAATGAAGTCTTATAAACCTAACGATTGTTGGAACTCATGTGATATGGTTTAACAAACTTAACATGCTGATTTGGAAAGGATCCTAAGTGCTTTTGACCCATTATGACTTGTTATGGTAGTTTACACTACTTTAATGGGTTATTAGCGTAAACGCGTGATCGTCCTATGATAAGTCTTAAATGCCCAAACATGTTTGAAAATGTTATAACATCAGTTCATATGTCAAAAATTTGGTTACATGTGTTTAAAATGGATTTATGCGCAAAAGGGTATTTTGGTCATCATTTTTTTAAGAACATAGAAGTAATTTATCATAACACTAACCAAGCGATGTGACCATAAGGTATAACATCAGTAGGTTATTCCCTATATAACTATGGTCACAGAAATGTGTTTGGTAGGATCCTAAGATCGACCAAACGGGTCGGATTCGAAAGTCAAAGCGGTGGTCAAGACCGCTCGACTTACGACCCTAAATAAGCACTAAACTAGAAGTGACGAGTTAGACATGTAAAAATATGTCTAACTAAGTTTATAAAACTGATTTGGTATCAAAACTTGGTGTTTTGATTCCCAAAAATACTTTCGTTGTAAAATGCACATCATGTGCATTGTTTACCGAAACTTTAACTCGTCACTTCGACTAGTAAACGTGGTAATCAGAAGGTGAAATCGTTAGGGATTATAACCTTCGTGATTATGATCACGTTGCAAAGTTCTATTGACCTTTGACTTGACCAAATATGGTCAGAACCAAAAGTCAATCAGGAAGCCAAACTGTTCGACTTAGCTCAAAATAGCTAAAAAAATTGAAGAACTAGGAAGAGTACTTACTCGTGTTGAAGAACACTTTCGGAACTCAACATAGGAGGCTTCCAAACATTGGAAACAAGCTCCAAGAAGGATAGAAAGAAGAACTTCACACTTTGCTTTGAAGTGTTTTGAAGTGGTGTGAAAAAAATGGATGAATCATGGGGTATTTATAGTATTTTAGGATTAAGGAGGTGATGACAAGTGTCCTCAAGTGTGGATTAGTGTCCTAACATGTGTCAACACCATATTAAGTGTGAAAAGTGAGTGCTAGGTGTCAAAAATTGGAGATAGGTGACAAACTTGGTGAAGAAGCAAAATATTTATTATTTTTTTGATATTTTTGGCCCTTGGACTTGTATTTTCACTTGTTTGCCATTTTAACCCCCTTAACCTAATATTTAGGTTATATAAATGTGTTAAGACATGTGTAACTTAGATTATGCCCGAAAATGTCGTTGATGTCGGTTCGTTCGGTTGTACGGTTATGCGATTCGCAAAAATGCGTAAAACGCTTTAACAAACACGAAAATGATCGAAATTGTGCAACGATTGACATTTTTGCATTTTCATCAATAAGATACAAGATTTTATTGAATACAAAAACATTTGGAAATAAACACAGGGTTTCATTGAATACGAAATTGTTTGTAATTGTGCAATGATTGAAAAGGCACAAATGTCACAATGTTGCTGGTCGTACGAAACACTATTAGTCACGAAGAACATTCTCCAAAGGATGCTCGTACGAACGACCCATGGCTCATACGAACATGAACTGGCTCGTATGAATCAAGCAAGATGCTTGTTGAAATGAGCCACTCGTACGACTGGAGAATCACTCTTACGAATGGTATATGTCTCGTATGAGTAACATCTTGCTCGTACAAAGCATCTCTCACTCGTACTTGGAAGTGTTCTTTGGAGAACGCTCCAACAGACATGACGTACACAAGACTTAACAATATGCACACATGCAACTGTTTTCAACACAGACAAACTAAACGGCGTACTAAATCAAGATAGGAGGATATCTTGATTTGGTCGACACGACCAAACTATACAGACACAATAAACAAAGACTGTACAATTATAGACGTAACTAAGAACAAGCGACAGACAAAAGGGTATCAAGAAACTTCCCCTTGGCTGTTGATTGGTCTTCGGTCTTCATTCCGAATTGCCTGTTGTATCAATAAACCCCCCTGAAAATCTTCAATCCAACGTTGATTGATAATCGGTCTTCAATATTTTCTAGAAACATCAAACCTTTCATGTTTCCTCTTGAGTGTCATTGGAGGTAACTAGATCGGTCATGATTTGTTGTACATTAGACTCTACCACTTGAGTCGAAGTAGAAAATTTTGGTTGCGAGGATGAGGCTGAAGCATCAGGATTGCCAGGGTCTTCTCTATCCTGATCACGTTTACGTTTGATCTCATGTGCTCTGCATCTTTCATTCCACAGAATGTTCACTCGCTTTTTGCTCATTTCAAACAAGTCTTTAATACCATTAAAGCCTTCAACCAGTGTAGCATTACGAAAATGATACCATTCTCTCAAGTCGTTATGTTTACAGTTAATGTTTCGGCAGATTGTTGTATAGTCGTACTACATTCTTTCAGCCTATTCAACTCAGCCCCCGAGAGTTATCAGTTGCTCTCATCTGGTGTAGCTAAGTTGCCCTTTCAGCATCTGCAGCCTTCAGCTGCTCATTTTCTTTTCTTAACTGCGTAATTTCAGAATCCTCTTTTCTAACAGTCTCTTTCAAAGAATTTATCTCCAACTGTTGTTTGACAACTGTGTTCGGATTTGAAGACATAAACTCCGAATGCTTGTTAATTTGAATTGTTGAAGCTTGCAACTGAGAGAATAGAAAATCCACTTTCTCATCCGGTTCCATTTAGAGAATAAATGACTGCTTCGTTTTGTATTTTGTTGATGAGTTGTGGACTGGGATTGTTGGATTGATGAAGTAGTAGGTTGTGATTGAACTGGAGTATTTTTAGCTGAAGGTGTTCAGCTGCTATAGTATTTGAAGGTTGTCGTTCAAAGATTGTAGTGGGTTCCGTCATTATAGGTTCAGTCTCATCCGTTGTAAAGGTAGACTGGACTTCTGCAACTGGTTCCAGTATAGTTTCTTGATGTGAGGTTGTGGGTTGTGTGATTTTAGGTTATGCTGATGATGTTCCCATAGTCTTTCTGCTTTGTTTCTTTCTTCCCTTATCACCACCTGTAACACCTACATTAGTTGCATTACCATTACCATCATTATCACCGTTATCATCATCACCTTTTCCCTTTTGACGACCAAACTTATCTTCAATCATCCTTTCAAAGTTGGTTCTTCATTATCTGACTCACTGTCATCATGGCGCCACTTATCATTTTTTGGTGCAATATATTCATCATTTGCCAGAAAACCGAACAATTTACAAGGAGGTGTGCTTTCCTTGTAACGTTTTGCTGCTACACCTATAAAAATCTTCAACGAATGCTCCATCATAACCTCAACTTTTAGAACATCGTTGTCGTTCTTTGGAAGATTCGGATGTTGCATATTCAAGATCATTTATAGAAAACGAGGATACATCCAAAACTTGTTTCCATCATATCCAGTTCTTCTCAGGTTTTCCTTCATGTTAGCAAAAATATACTTTGAAACACTGGACGGTTTGTTCAATGTCAGAGCTATCATCATTCTAACCAAGTCGTTATTCGCCATGTCATAACCACTTCGTCTGTTGCTTAAACACTGAATTAAAACATGTAGAAAGAACTTGTATCAGAGTGGCAACCATGCTTTGTTTAATTGTCCTATGAGAAAATCTCCAACACATTTCATTCGAAGCAAACATCCACGTTGACATTTCAACGGAACTGAGAATGGAGCTTCAGGATTATCGCCAAGTTGTAATACTGAGTTAATGATCTCAATAGAGACATCTAAGTTCAAGTAATTTACTCTCCCACGGATAAGTTCCTGCCCATTTACTTCAGCAACTTTAGCTGAATCCCAAATTCCTTGATCAATGTCTTGTACACTGTAGTCTTGTGCGTGATAGTGTAATGTATCCTTGAGTCATACAAAAACTTCATTATATCGTTGTACTCAGCAAATTTATCTTCCGGATCTAAGAAGCCCACCATGTTATGTCTTGGTTCTGACATAATTTCCACTTCTAACTTGTCAGTTCTCTTTGTTGCGGGTTTCCTTTTATGTTCTTTTTGTTCCATTCTGTAAACAAAAGATAACACGAATAAGGACATAAATTCATTAGGGATATACACAAAAACGTTTATTTCAAACTTCCTGTATGTATGTATTCCCTGGATGAAGAACTACTGACTCATACGAATAACAATTTATTCGTACGAAGAACAACTGATTTGTACTAACACCTGACCTTGTAAAACAAGTGATTTACTAGTACGAATAGCTGGATCGTACGAGCGACAGGTTACTCGTGCGAGTGGTATTTCACTCATACGAAGGAAGGTAAATTGTTCGCACATAGAACTTCAAGTGAAGATTATGCATGAAGAACTTGTTTTTCGCTAAAAGGGTCTTCGCTTAAAGTTTCTTGTTCATGTCAAACAAAGTCACATAATTAGATGATGTTCAAATTATTCATCTTCAAGGTATGCCAGCATTGTCAAATATACCTTAAAGATATTAGAAACAACTTAAGGAGAGGTGAAAGGATGACGTGAGCAAGGTGAAAGTAAAGTTCCACCAAAGAACTTCATCACCCTTTATACCACATCATGATACTCGTACGAAGAACCTTAGCTCATATGAAGAACTACCATTCGTACAATACACCAGTGGTCATTCGTACGAGGCACAATCACTCGTACGAGTGACCTCTGATTCGTACGAGTCAAGTTTTCGAAAACTGGACTTTCAGTTCTTCGAGGACCTTAGGTTCTTCGTTGACCTGTTTAGATCTTTGCACATATCCACACTAATCACAAGTTAAGTTAAGAAAAGTGCTAATTAACAGATTTTGTTCTTTGAAATGAATTTACCCATTATAAGAAAGTACTTTATGAAGTTATGACAGCAAAACAAATGATATTTAGGGCGTATCTTGGTAGAAAACTTTTGAGTTTCAACTTTTGCTAAATCAAAAATAATTTAATTTAACAACAGAGCCCCACTTAAACTAAAATAACTGCTAACAGATAAGATAAGCTGTATATTTACTAGGCAATCTTTTTCAAAGTTTTCAAGTAAGAGAATTATACCAGCTTTTAATCTTGCCAAAAACGAGTTTTGTTCAAAACATCAAATTAAATAAATAAGTGTTCTACTGTGATTAATGGTATTGTTGTCCACGTAAGCTCAGCTTATCAGATGTAATCATGATTAGGAGATATGATTAATGTATGAATTATACTTACTAGCCGGTGTTCAACCACTTCACGACACATTCCCGTATCAAGATATGAACGAGAGAAAGTCTTACCGGTGAGTATACTGCTTATCATCTTTTTGACGTATATGATGTGAGATACTCACTTATTTTGATTGAAAATAAGCCCTATGTGATTAAATCACTTATTGATGGGGAACTTGATTTTCAGATGCATGCAGGGCACAGGAGTAAGTTCGTGAACAGGTTAGTACCATCGTACCGACAAAGAGACGAACTTAGCTCCCGCATAAAGTTGTGATATTTTATCACTTATTTTTGGGTGGATGTGATATTTTATCACTTATTGATGGTCGTATGCAGTATTTACACGTATGTATGGTATCATGGAAGTTTTAGACTTGCGTCACCGTTATTTTCGGTAAAAGATTCAACCATGATACCCAGATGATAAGTGAGCATAAAGACCGCATATCTGAGAACCTCGGCATACTATCAAACAAAATTTCGGTACCAAGAGCATATGCCAATGAATGGTTCCCACCTGGCTTTCAGTCCGTTATGTTTATATCAACCTGCACATTTAATCTGATTGTGAGCCTACCGATACATCATTAGTAAAGCTACTTATCAATTTTTATTTTATGTTTTTAACCATTTTTGACAGATCACCGGTGTGTATCATCATCTTCTCTTATCTTTCCAAGAAGCTCATTTTTTATTTTTGGTTTTTCTATTGTTTTTGTATTTTTCTAAAATTTTCTCCCCCTTAAATACAAAAGGTAAATAAATGAAAACTAACCTAAGTAAAAGACATATTTTTGTATTTTCTGAATTTTCTTATGGTTTTGTATTTTCTTGAAATTTTCTCCCCCTAAAATATAAAACTAAGAGAAAATAGAAAATATTTTTGTATTTTTAGATTTTTTAAGAAAATATTTAGGAAAAATGATTAGCCAAGGAGGATTTACTCGGGTTTCACCTTGATGCCATTGACCAAAAGAAGATAATCAAAACGTGATTTATCAAAAGCTTTTGTAAACAGGTCGGCACGTTGGTGATCGGTGTGGATTGTAACAGCATTGATAAGTTTCTTTTCATAACAATCTCGTATGAAATGATACTTAATCTCAATGTCTTTGGTTTTAGAGTGTTGTACAGGATTACAAGTGATCTGTAAAGTAGCTTCATTATCAACATAAATAGGTCGCGCATTTGCTGTTGAATCCATAGAACCTGAGAGCAGCAACTAGAAGCTGAAATATACTCAGCCTCACAGGTTGACGTAGCTACACAAGTCTGCTTTTTGCACTACCACGTGACTAGGCGATTTCCCAAGAACTGACATCCTGCTGATATTGATTTTGCATCGATCTTGTAGCCACCATGATCAGAATCACTGAATGCTGTCAAATCAAAGTTATCATCCTTAGGGTACCAGAGACCAGTGTCCGGGCGACCCTTCAAATAGCGAAAGATTCTTTTCACAGCCATCAAATGAGAAACTTTTGGATTTGACTGGCAGTGAGCTAGAAGACATGTTGGGTACATTATATCAAGTCTTGAAGCAATAAAATACATAAGAGATCCGATCATTGCATGATAAAGAGATGGTTCCACATGTTCACCCATTCCATCGGGAGTAATCCCATGATTTTGAGCTAATGGAGTTCCCAAGGGCTTTGAGTCTTTCATTTGAAATCGTTTGAGAATATCCCCAACGTACTTGGTTTGATGGATGAAAATCCCTTCCTTAGATTGATGAACCTGCAAACCTGAAAAGAAAGTCATTTCTCCCATGGCGCTCATCTCAAACTTCTCTTGCATCACCTGCTCGAATTCTTTGCATAATCTCTTGTTTGTAGACCCAAAAATAATATCATCAACATACACTTGTACCAGCAATAAGTCCTCATTTTCTTCCTTGATGAAGAGAGTACAGTCGATCAATCCACATCGAAAACCATTCTTCAGAAGATAGGAATACAACGTTTCATACCAAGCCCGTGGAGCTTGATGAAGACCATATAACGCCTTATTGAGAAGCCAAACCTTGTCAGGATGGATTGGATCTTCAAAACCAGGCGGTTGCTCAACATTTTACTTCTTTTTCAACCACACCATGAAGAAATGCACTCTTCACATCCATTTGATAAATGGTAAACTTCTTGTAGGACGCATAAGCCAAAAAGATTCTTATGGCCTCAAAATGTGCTACTGGTGCATAAACTTCATTGTAATCAATGCCTTCTACCTGATTAAAGCCCTGGACAACCAACCTTGCTTTGTTTCTCACAACAACATCTCGGTCATCCTTCTTACACTTGTAAACCCATCTTATACCAATCTTCTTGTAGTTGTCAGGCCTGTCAACCAATTTCCATATGCCTAACTTCTGAAACTGCTAAAGTTCTTCTTGCATCGCTTCAACCCATGAGTCTTCTTTCATTGCCTCCTTCCAAGATTTCGGCTCTACTTGGCAGACATAGCATGCAAAAGACCAATCATTCTGTTCCCCAGATTCCCTAATAGCTGAATACAAACCAACATTTTGGTTGTTCCTTAGCTGATTACGAGTCTTCACACCACTCTGGACATCTCCTATAATATTCTGCTAAGGATGGGTATTATGGATTCGAGTTTCAGGAACATCGGGAACTCGAGAATTTATACCCAAATTGTTGATATTCAGATCAACAGCTAATTCGTTTGCTGGATTTGACGAAGATGTAGAAGCATGACCTTCAGTCATCCCTTGATTTTGCACATTTGACGTGACATCTGAAATTCCAGGAACAAGACCAGAAGTAGCTTCATTTGCATCACGGAACTCATCATCCTCTGACGAAACATTATGATCAGCAGCATCTTCGAATTCCTCATTTTAAACAAGATTATTAACCAAAGTAGACACTTGAGGGTTAACAATAATTGGTCGTACTAATGACGAGTCAACTGTAGTATCACTTTCCAGTAGCATTTGAGCAGTTGCAGATGCATCATCAAAAGTTGGCAGATTAAATGAGTCAAACAATCCACCGTAGTCAAACATCTAAGGAGCACCCGGAGCTCTTACTGATTCAATATATCTTTGAACCTTAACTTCACCCCATTCTTCAATCTTTTTTGTTGACAAATTCCACACTACGAAATTTGGAGTAGTATATCCAAGAAAGAAACCTTCGATAGCCTTAGGACTGAATTTACCATGTGGGTCAATCATAGTGCATGGAGCTCCAAAAGGTTCTAAGAAAGACACATCCGGTTTCCTTTTATGTAACAACTCGAAACATGTTTTCCTATGCCTCTTCACCGTAAGAACTCTATTCATTGTATAACATGCAGTAGCCACAGCCTCCCCCCAAAATTGAATAGGAAGTTCTGATTCTACTAACATAGTTCTTGCAGTTTAAATCAGAGTTCTATTTTTTCTCTCAGCGACACCATTTTGTTGTGGAGTGTAACGAGAACTGTACTCATGTAAAATTCCTTTAGAAGAACAGAACTCATCCATAACATAATTCTTGAATTTGGTGCCATTGTCGCTTCTGATTCTCCTTATCTCCAAATTGTACAAATTTTCAAGTAGCGTCAGGAGATTCTTGAGGATTTCAAGAACTTCACTCGTGTGTGCCAACATATTCACCCATGAAAATCTTGAGTAGTCATCAGTAACTACTAAGCAATATGAATCACCAAAGGTAGTCTTGTGTTTCATAGGTCCAAAGAGGTCCATATGAAGACGTTCCAGAGGTATATTCACCATGTTAATCTTCTTCACAAGATGAGATTTTCTAGCTTGCTTTCCCTGTTGGCACGATACACAGACGTCTTGTAAATGAAAGTTCTTCACTTGTACATCACTCACAAGATTATTTTTCACCAAATAGTTCATTTTCCTCAAGTGAATGTGTCCCATTCGTCTATGCCAAGAGATTAATTCCTTTTCGGTGGCTTTTGAGACAAAACATGTAACTTATGCAGATGTGGTAATAGCTTGGCTCATGTTAAGAATATACAAGTCATTAATTCTTGGAGCCAATAGGAGAATCCATTCTTTGGGAATCTTGAAACCATGTTTCAGCACATAGCAACCGGTATCATCAAAATGAACAGTGAACTCCTTGTCGCAGATTTAAGAAACACTCAGAAGATTGTGATCAATTTGACGAACATAATTGATCTTATCAAAAGTAACAACACCATTGGAAACCATTCCTTCTCCAGTGATGTATCCGCCCTTATCTCCAGCAAAGACAACATAACCTCCTCTAATGCTTTTCACATCATAAAGGAGCCTTAATTCACTTGTCATGTGCCTTTATGCTCCACTGTCAACAATCCAATGACTATTCACAGTTCCTTCTGGAACATCCTGCACATTTCAATACCCAATCAGTTTGAGATGAGGACCCAACCCTTAGTAGTCTTGGGTCGACCCTTATCATCAAGAAATATGATTTCTATTTCTTGATGATTTGGAAGCTTTGTGCCTCCCCCTGAAACATTACCGATTTTAGGTTTCCAAGATTGTTGAAATTTACCAGAATGACTATTATTTACAGTTTTAAATACTTCTGGTTTTATCAAACTTGATGAACTTGGTTTCCTTTCTGAAAAATCCGGTTTTAATGCTTTTTCAATTATTTTTACTTGTTTACGTCTCTGTTTTTCTTCTTGTTCCTTAACAATTCGTTTGTCTTGTTTAGGTGACATAGATCGACGTTGGCAAGTTGTTTCAGAAGGGGCTTTTTCAACAAACTTCGGTTTTGCTGGATTGGTATAGTTTTGATAATGTGGCCAAACTCTCCACACTTAAAACATGTTCTCCTTTCAACAAATTTAGGAGATCCTGTTTTATGACATGATGTTGAACTTGTGGGTCTAGAGGTACTTGGTTCATCTTCACACCCATTTGTATGTTGTGTGTAATTGGTTTGACTGTTACGCTTTAAAATCTTGACTTGATTTACAAAAATCAATATTAGACATGCTTTCAAAAGTCTCAATTTCATTAGTACCAATTTAACCCACGAATTTAACACAATTGCTTTTTGTAGCGAGCGCCTTTTAGCTTCAACCTTTGGTTGTGATACCTTAGGTTTTTTAGCACGCTTTTCTTGTTGTTTTTCTTTTGAAACGAATAATGATTGTGACTTGATTGGATTCTTCTTTTCCAAAAATTTGGTTGTTGAGTTTTCAATAACTTGATCAATTGTAGTTGAATTTACATTTTTGATCGGAAGTTTTTGTTTGAGTAAATTTTCTTATCCCCAATCAAAGTATACATCACATTATCATTTTCAGCTATAAATTCAGTTGTCTTGACATATTTCATAGGATCATTCCCTTGATTTTTAACAGATTTCTCATTAGGAGTAACAAACATTTCTATCCCTTTTTCTTTATCAAGAGATTGATCCTGATCAATTTTCTCTGGCTCATCATCTGATGAATCATTTTCCTATATAATAGATGGATTTTGATTAACAACAGATGGCGAGTTTCTTGATTTATTTGATGAATTGTCTAGCTTAAACCCTAATCATGCTGCAAACTCTTCAGGATTAAGAGGTACAGATGGTTCAAAGCGTGGGATTTCCTCTTCATCAGGTAATTTGGTATAATTGTGTTTCAATGGAGGTGGACACGATTTATACCCAATGCATTTGACATCTTCCTTAAGGTTTTGAACGTCAATGATGTGATCAAGCACATATCGGGAATTAGAATGACTCTCCAATTTTAGCTTAATTGCATCATGTCGCATTTGGCAATTGCTAGCTCCTTTTTCGTTTATTCAAGGATATTAATGTAGTTATTAATTTCTGTTTGCTTATTCAAAACTGTTTTGTTAATTCAGAAATGCTTTTCTTAAGAGTCTCGATTACAGATTTGAATTCTTTTTCGGTTCGAGTTAAAGCCAGATTTGCCTCTTTGCATTTTGATAGTTCAACTACTAGGTTTTGGTTGTGACTGTTTATAGTTTCAAATTCAGTTCTTAATTCAGCATAGTCACTACATATCTTAGGAGAGTTGGATTTTACCTGACTTTTTGAACCTGCAACATTTGCCATGAAGGCAGCATGATGAGAAAAGGATGCATTGTTTGTAAAAATTTTCTCCATTTCCTTTGATGCAACTTCTACTTTCTTCATCAAACCAGCCTTTTGACTTTTCAACTTGTCAGCTTCTTTCAGCAACTCATTGACCTCAGTATCAATCCTTTCTCTAACATCTTAATCAGATCCATAACCACCTACACTCGAGCTTTCCTCGTCAGAACTCCCATTATACCCAGAACTATCATCATCATCATCATCAAAAGTGTCAATATTGTGAACATGTTTGATCTGATTAATTATCTTGGCATAACACGCAGTCCTCCTTGGTTCTTGTTCTCCAACTGAACTGACCAATCACATCCTTCATCTGCTTGAACTACTAAAGCTCTGTTTGTGTTGTTTGAAGGCCCAGACTAGTTAGAGTTGTTTGGGTTGTTAACAACAACTATTCTACATTCATTGTTAACTTGAGTTGTGTGGAATGGTTGTGATTGATTTCAGAAAGGGTTCTGATTTCCTTGTTTGCTAGGTCGAGTACATTCACGCTTGAAGTAACCTTTTTCACCACAGTTGAAGCAAGTAACAGCATCTTTATCAAAACCATATTTCGTATCTTTCTTGCTTTCCAAACTTGTTCTCCCAGTTCTGCTCATGTAATCCTTAGCCCTTCTGACCGCACTTGCAAACGCCCATTTAATATCCATCAACTCCATCTCATCTCTGTCTATTTGTTGATAGTCTTCATTAGTCAAATTGATGTTTCCAATTTGACCAGCGACTAGTCCACAGTAAGCACTAACCATAGTGTTCAGAAGTTCCATGTGTTCCCGAGCAACTTCTACACTGACCTTGGAAAGATGTGATGCATCAAGTCTGACGGTATTAGGATTTGCAGGTTGAAAGTTGTTACCATAGAAAGCTTGTTGAGAAGCTTGTTGTGAAACTTGAGGTGTAACAACTTGAGGTTGTGGTAGAAAGGCTTTAGGATCAAATACTTGACCATAGGTTTGAGTATTCGAGTCGGCAGATTGAAGTGTTTGAACTGGTGGTGGTAGAAAGGGTTAACATTTGACACAAACGTAGTTTGAAGTTTTGGTTGCTGAGTTGTACTAACACCTGTGTTAATACCTCCAAAGTACATCTTAGGGTTTTGTGGAACGGAAACCCTTTTTGCTTTCTGGATTTCTTCTTCATTTTTGTTCTCCAGCTTCTAAACAAATTCATAAATACTAATCACATCCAAAACACCTGTATGCCTTTGTAAGTCAATAAACTGACTACATTTTGGCGGTAAGGCATCAGCAAAACGCATCACGATTTCTTGTGGAGATCATAACACTTTGTATGAATACATTTAACTAAGCAAATGGTAGAAACGGGTTGTCATGTCGCTCAGTGTTTCATTCTCCATTAACATAAAACCTTCAAACTCTTTCTTTAGCACATCATGTCGTATTTTTCTGGTTGCAGCATTTCCTTCTCCTCTTGCTTCCAAAGTATCCCACAAATTTTTGGTGGTGGTACAGTACACAAACTGATGATAAATATCCTTATGAAGTGCTTGTGTAAGGATAGCAAACGCCTTCTTCTCTAAATCATAGGCCTTTTTATCGTTTTCATCTAAATTGGCTAAGGAGGTTGGATTTGATCCTGCTTCTTCGAGAGATTCCTTGTATGGTGTAGTAAAACATGTCTATAATTCTGTATTTTGACCGAGAACATATGTATGGAAACGACTTTTCCATGAAGGATAATCGTTCATATGGTTCAGTTTTGGTGGACAATTATTACTTCCTGTTTCACTCTTCCTTATAAGAAGAGTCTAAATGCTCTGATTTTTATTTGCTACACATGCCCATTGATTTGCGGTAATCATGGCTGTGTGTTGAGGCATTAGTGATTTAAACCATGAGGTTGCGGAGCTTTGTGATGAGTCTTGATTTGTGCTTGAACTACTCTCCCAATCCCAAGGATTAGTACCCATTATGTTTTGTTGTTTATGAAAATTAAAAGGTTTAAAGTTTAATTAAAAAAACAGTCTCCTTTTAAAGTTCACAATTTAAAAAAAAAAACCACAAAGATTAGAAAAAACTGAAACACGAAAAACAATCAAAGAAGGTGGGTTCTTTGTACGAATCAATGATTCGTACGAGCCACTATCTTTCGTATGAACCAGGTTGTTCGTACGAACAACAGTCTTTCGTGCAAGCAACCTGTGCTTCTTGCGAACAAGGTCCTTCGTACGGATGACTTGGTCTTTCACACGAACAGTCTTGTTCTTCGTGCAGATGGGTTATTCGCACGGATGTTTTTCGCCGAAGTTTGTTTTTTCGCATAGAGGAATCCTTTTCCAGGGTTGGTTGGTGAAAATTTCTTTTTCTAATAGAGACTTGTTTCTGAGTTTGTTCGAAAGTGGTCAGTTGTCTACACAATTTTGGTTGAAAAGACAAACATTCCATATCAACTTTTCAGTCAAAACAGTCAAGTCCAGAGATTTGGTCAACCCTACAAGAATATTCCGTTGAGTTTTCCCCCAGTGTTTCACCTAAAAATATGTCCAACTGAACTTTGATAGAAAATTTTAAGAAAACCAGATCCTAACATGTATCCATGTATTCTAACAAGGTTTTTATGAAAATTTTCCGGATACAACAAGTTTTAACTAAGTTTTAAGTTGATTATCTTTTAAAAACTTAAGTCTCCTGTTGAAAGTTCAAGATCACTTCCACAAACCCTCACAACTAGCTCAGACACAACACTAAGCCTGGTTTTAAATAAGGAAGAGAGCAAAAGCTCTGATACAACCTGTAGGTCCACTTGGAGGATCAAGATTAACCTACTTCCCTGTTTATGTAACACACATACGAGTGCGAAATCCATGTAAGTATGCAAACCAAAGCAAAGTAAGAAACACAAGATACCTAAAGATTCACCATCTTGATTAACAGAAGAGAACTAGTATATATACAAAAAATGTTCATACAGACTCAGATATATTCTCTGTGCACTGTCTCTTGTGCTCTCAATGTCTCACAGCTTGTCAACTTGTCTTACTGGTGTCTCCTCCACACCTAGCAACAATATGAAGAATGTTGCTGGTCATACAAAACACTATTAGTCATGAAGAACATTCTCCAAAGGATGATCATAGGAACGACCCATTGCTCGTACGAACATGAACTGGCTCGTACGAATCAAGCAAGATGCTTGTTGAAATGAGCCACTCGTACGACTGGAGAATCACTCTTACGAATGGTATATGGCTCGTACGAGTAAAATCTTGCTCGTACAAAGCATCTCTCACTCGTACTTGGAAGTGTTCTTTGGAGAACACTCCAACAGACATGACATACACGAGACTTAACAGTATGCACACATGCAACTGTTTTTCAACACAGACAAACTAAACGTCATACTAAATCAAGATAGAGGATATCTTGATTTGGTCGACACAACCAAACTATACAGACACAATAACAAAGACCATACAATTAGAGATGTAACTAAGAACAAGCGACAGACACAAAAGTGTATCAACAAGAATCGCACACTGATTGTGACTGCCAGAACCATGCTCGCCGATTCGAAATTACTAATTAGTTTCTGGAGTGAAGCAGTTGCATCAGCGTGTTACACCCTCAATCATGTTATAACAGTCAAGCCTCACAACAAGACTTGTTTTGAGTTGCTAAATCAACGGAAGCCTAATCTTGCGTTTCTGGAGCCTTTTGGATCACTGTGTATAGTTTTGGACCTGGATGGTAAATTTGGAGCCAAATCCTTGGAAGGATTTTTGGTGGGCTATGCTACTCCACAAAAGCGTGTCTTCTTGCCGAGTCTGAACCAGGTTATTCTTGCACTGCATGTTGATTGTCAATGCTATACTACGCCTACGCAGAAACTTGGGGATCCATGGCTGTTCAACCATGCAGGGTTGTGGAATTCTTTCGACCTACCAGACGTGTCATCTAAAGAAGAACTTGTTATGCTCTTTCAACAACATCAAATCTTTAATCAAGAACAAGTTACTAGACCATTGGTGATTTCCCCATCACTTCCTATTAACACTTCTGATGTAGGTCCGATCACTACTCTTCAAGAATCCGTCTCAGTACCAATTCTGAACACTGCTGAATCATCTGCCCAACAACCACCTAATGCCGACTCTGATCGTTAACCAACTTTTGATGATGGAGGATCTAGTTCCGATGAAGGATCTGAACATATTGAAAGCTTCTTGAATTCTCAAGCTGATCAATCAAACGCCAGGAATGAAGCAACATCTTCGGCTCTAGTTGTTGATGAAGTGATCACGAACTTGCAGACTCAAGTGGATGTTCCCAGTGAAGTGATGCCGAGGACACTTTCTTATCATCCGTCCGAGAATATCATCGACAACTTACAAACACGAGTGCAAACTTACAATCAGATCAATAAGGATCTAAGCTGTTTTTATACCCATATTGCTCCATTACAAACCCGAATTTCTTACAGTTGTTTTGTTTCACAGGTTGAACCTGGGAACTGGAGATACGCGTTAAAAGAAGAAAGTTGGGTGCAGGAAATGCAGGAGGAATTGCTTCAATTCCAGAAGTTAGGAGTTTGGAAGCTTGTTGACCTACCAGATCATCACAAAAAGATAAACACTAGATGGGTCTTCAAGTGCAAACGTGATGACAGAGGGATAATGGTGCGAAACAAAGCTCGACTCGTGGTACAAGGCTTTCACCAGCAGGAAGGGATAGACTACACTGAAGTCTATGCCCAGTCACTCATCTCGAAGCTATCCCCATATTCTTGGCCTTTGCCTCTTGGAAAGGGTTTAAGGTGTACCAGTTGGATGTCAAATCTACTTTCCTATACGGCGAAGTTAAAGAGGATGTGTATGTCGGCCAACAACCGGGGTTCATCGATCCCATACACAAGGATAAAGTCTACCTCTGAACAAAGCTTTATATGGTCTTCACCAATCCCCGAGAGCTTGGTATGAAATGCTTTCAAGACATCTTCTTGATAACGGCTTTCTCAGAGGAACTGTAGATTCTACCCTCTTTACCAAGGAAGTGGATGATCATCTGATTATCGTGCAAATATATGTGGATGATATTATCTTTGTCTCGACAAATTATAAGCTGTGTAAAGACTTCAAAGAAGTCATGAAGCGCAAATTTGAAATGAGTGCAATGGGGGAGATGAAGTTCTTTTAAGGACTTCAGGTTGATCAATTGCCTGATGGTATCTTCATCCATCAAACGAAGTATGTTCATGACATATTAGAGAAATTTGATATGACAGGAACTAAACCAGCATCTACCCCATTAGCTCCAAATCACGGCATTTGTCCAGACATTCATGGATTCAAAGTTGATGAAACATTATATCGGTCCATGCTCGGATCCTTGATGTATCTAACAACTTCCCGACCTGATATCATGTATCCTACATGCCTGTGCGCCTGTTTTCAGTCCAATCCAAGAGATGCGCATTTGCTAGCTGTCAAACATATCATTGATATTTAAAAGGATGTCCAACCACCAGCTTGTGGTATCCTCATCATGACGACTTCAATCTTACGGGTTACTTGGATTTTGATTTCGGTTGCTGCAAACTTAAGGCTAAATCTACGATGGCTGGTTGCTAGTTCTTTGGAACCCGTTTGGTCTCTCTACCTGGTAAGCTGAATACGTTTCAGCATCCAGCTGTTGTTCCCAGATTCTTTGGATTCAACAGCAGATGAGAGACATCGGACTGTAATTTCTTGACACGCCCATATATGTAGACAATCAGGCTTCTATTGATATCACTAAGAACTCATGTCAACACTCACACACTAAACATATTGAGATTCGCCACCACTTTATTCGTGACTGCTACGAGAAAAAGTTTGTTAGAATTGAAAAAATCCACACTGATGACCAAAAAGCAGATTTTTATACCAAAGCATTTGATCGTTCAAGATTTAAAAATCTTTTAAAATTAAATGTTTAAGAAATCTGGCATCAGGGGATATTCATGAGGTTGAGTTTGAGGATGACGAGGACTTGACGTGATTTTCATCAGTATGACATAGTTTCTATATATATTTTTCTTCAAAAATCCACAAATATGTTTTTGATTTTAGGGGGAGAAAGTTTGGGAAAATACAAAAACACTATAAAAGTCAAAAAGAGTTTTTGTGAAAAAGGTAGATCATATTACATTAATATGACAATCATAGTATGCTAAAGATATCGAATGTTTAAACAAGTAATTAAACAGGTCTTACTAAGGATGTGCCAATAGGCTTTCACTCATTCAGTAAATTGTTTTTCTAGATATACATCTAAAAGAAAAACTGAGTAACTTGTGGGTTAACATCTCTCGGATATATGGACTTAGTACTCTAAAATTTCGTTTGAGAGAATGCCAGATTCTGCGATACTAGGTCTTTATATTTAATCGATATCTGGGGTATTATCCGAGTTCTTCTGATTTTGCGTCAGCAATGGCCTAGAACTTGTATAATATTTTACGCATTATCGCCCACAAAAGCTGCAAAAAAATGGTTATGTCATAAACTTTGTGACATCAGTAGTTCCAAAGATTCCTTTATAGAACACCACCTAAAGACGAGCCTTCATCTATTTGACTGTATAGAAATTCTAACCTGAGCTCTCAAGGTCTCGCAATTCATCCCATTTACAGATATCAATTGGATATATTCACCTGTGAAATGTTATTCTGAGAATCTCGATACAGGAGTATATTCTGAGATGGGAAACACAGTTATTTCATGTTTATTAATATTACCTAACATATCTTGAAACAGTTGAAAAATGAGAAGAAGTTTAAGAGGATGAGTATATTGGCAATCTAGGTAAATTTGCATAAGAACTTACAGTTACTATCAAGATCAACGGTACTAGTGATTTGTTTAAATAGTTTATATGATCCTCTTAAAACACAAAACTTCCAAAAATATGTTTGTATATACATCTTTATTTGTTATTTCTTTTCAGATAAATCCCAAAAAGATTCTCAGCTTTTAGCAATTTATCTTAGATTTTAAGTCTACCGAGGATGAAAACACCGTTAGTTTAAGTCAAAGCGACGATTGCTGGAAGAAAGTTGAAGTCCACGGGTTGGGAGCTAACCTTGAAAAGAAGAGTTAACTGAACGTCAACAAAGTTCATTAATTTGAAACTTTATATTTTTAAACAAATCTGTTTTGGTCAAACAATGGTCAACCAAGGTCATTAACTGGACTTGGTCGGCAAATCAAATAACCAGGGTCATTAACTTGGACTTGGTTAACTGAGTAGGTTATTAAACAGATAAAAAATTCATAAAAAATAAAAAAGATAACAAAGTGTCAGAACTGACTCGTACGAGTGACACTAACTCGTACGAGTGACATAAGTATTCATTCGCACGAGCCATTGCTCGTACGCGCGACTACTGAATGAGTATAAAAGGGTCACTCATTCGCACGAGCCAGACTATTGACTCTGTGCGGTTGAGAGAAACTTTTGTGTGAACCAGTTCTTTTACTTAATTTTCTTAATCTACGATACATACTAATACATCGGGAGGTTGATTTGCACACCTCTTGCAATGGGAAAGGTACTAATGCTCATTTTAAGCCGTTATAATGCCGAATTTGGACTAAATGGTCATAAATCATAGATTTAGGGAAATAAACATAAAATTGAACTTAAGTACGTTAAAATCGGCCCTGTTAACCTATAAATCAACCCTCAATTTGTTAAAATCAACATGTTTTAAGTTCGATTTAAATAGGTGTTATTTGGTACGGTTCACAATTCGTACGAGTATTCATTCGTACGAACAAGGTTTTCAAAAGTACGTTAATCACATTCACTTGTACGAGTGAGTATTCGTACGAGTAGGATTCTTAATTGTTAAATCTTGATGATTCGTATGAAGCTTCAAATTTTCTAAGTGTATGACTCATACGAAGTATTTTGGTCATTTGTACGAAGTAGTGACTCGTGCGAGTGATATTTTGACTCAAACTTCAAATTTTCTAAGTGTATGACTCATACGAATGGTGACTCGTACGAGTGGATCAAAGTTGGAATTTTTTTTGAAATTTCTAAGTGTTGAAATGTCTATTCTTGCAGGTCAAGAAATCTTCTTTTTCACCGTTCCACCATATATGCTGTCTTCTGGATGATTCTATTCTAGAAATTGCCACTTATCGAGAAGTTCTAGATTTTTTAGCAGAATTCTGATCACGAAAGCTCTTACGAATCGTCATGTAGCTTATCGTTCACATATTGAGTGTTTCTGGAATGCGGCAGAGTATGATGAGGAGGAAAATGCAATTATGTCTTCTGTGAAGATTAAAGATGAAGATATTCAGGTTAAGATCACCGAAGATTTGATCAGAAAAGTGCTGGAATTCAACAACCACGAAGATGATCATACAAGATTTTCTGAATATATGGTGATGGGATGTTTTTATCGTATGGGTTATGCCAGGTTCATAAATGCTGTTCCATTTAAGAAGGCTAACCTAAGTGCGCCATTCATATATATCGCTCATTGTGTCATACATGCACTTAGTCATTGGAAAGGAGGATTTGATGATTTCATAGATTACCAAATGTGTATGATCACCGCACTCGTTCTGAATCTACCATACAACTTCTAAAAGGTGATATTTTCTCAAATGGTTTAGAATACGCAACGAGAGAAGTTTTTGCAGTACCCACGGTTTATCCAAATGCTGCTAGACCATTTGCATCCCAACCTGAAGAAAAAGAAGGATGATGTGCTGAAATTGGAACATATGGATGTCTCGACACTGAAGAATATGAAGTTACATCTAAAGACTTTCCCCAACGCAAACACAGTGTTTGGAGCAATTGTTGACAAAGGTTACATCACTCCAGCACTAGGAACATGGTGAAAAGAAGATAGTGGTGAAGAGAATGAAGAGCTTATAGCGCTGATGGTTTTATTACGAAGCGAAGCGCATGGTTTGTAAAAGAAGGGGGTAAGGGAACCAAGAGAAAGCCAATGTCCATATATTCCTCTTCTACCCCTCAGAAGAAACAAAAAGCATCAGAAAGTTCGAGACTGATTGACAAATCAGAGCCATAGGAGAATATTGAAGCTATGGCTGCTGATATAGAAACACAGGCGTTCGGAGATAAAGAGAAAGTGGTTGAGGAAGCGTCCTCTTCCAGTACTGATTCAGAAGACAGGATTGCTAGAGAAAAAGAAAGAGCTAAAGAGATAGAGAAAGAACGTTTAGCCTAACTGCAGAGAAAAGCTGAAGAAAGGAGACGAAAAGCGACATGAGATGATGATTCAACATATATACCTTCCGGTTCTGACTACGATATTCCTGTCCGCAACCCAGCTAAGAAGAAATCTCGACGTCTCAAAAGATCGGCAGTGAGAAGCACTGTTTTTCCAAAAGACAAATCAAAGGAAAAAGTGCAGAAACAGACTATAGAAGAAGTGCACCACGACACCACCATCACCAGCTCGTCAACAAACACCTCACCTCAACATCTCCACCACGACAGCCAGCACCACAACCACCACCGCAGCCGACGCCGGAACCTTCACAATACCAACCCGACTTTGACTTTGACTTTGATTTCGGTGATATTCCTGGGGGAGGATTTTACTGCTGACATGTTTAACGATCCACGTGTTGAAGAATTATAGAAGCAGATCCTGTTAAACACTGTCAAGATAGCTGAACTTTAGGAGCAGCTCAACGTTTTAAATGAAGACAAACTGCAGCTTGAAGTTATGTTGGCGAGTATTGTGTCTGAAAATGAGCGTTTAAGGATTCGAATGGCTGAATACGAGGAAGAACGTCTCAGGAGCCCAAGAAGGATGAATCTATTTGAAAAGATACTTACTAAGAAGCTTGGTATTAACATTGCTGCTGAAATTGACGAGATTGAGCAAGCTGAAGCACGGGAACGAGTTGCAGAGCGCGAGCGTCTTGCTAAAGAATTATCTGACACACAAGGCAAAGGCAAAGCGAAAGTCGATGAGGATCCTGTAACTGCTACAACTGAGCCAGAAGCTGAATCTACGCCAGTAATTACTGATATCGTGGTGTATTCGGTCTCGAAGAAGTTTGTATTGGTGGTTAAGCCAAAGGATGTTGATATTGACACGTCTAATCTTTCTGCAAGGCATTGTGAATGGCTAAACAAGAAGAAGTTAGAGAGAGATCGAAGCTGAAGTTGAATAGTATGATGAAGAACCTGAAAAAGAGGCTGAAGACTTAGATGATTTTGATGATCTATTTTCTGATAAGTCTGATAACGATAATGATGATGGTGATGATGATTTAGGTTGTACGGGTGTCCGTGTAATAGAGTCTGTTTTGAATGATGATATTGACTTTTCTGTGTACATGGATGACTCGGCATATCAAGTGAATGAAGGAGGAGATCAAGGAAGATCTGAAGGCCCTACTGATGCTCAGTAGGCAGGATTTTCTTGGTAACTGAAATATCTACCGTTCCGGTTGTGCAAAAGACAAAGATTTTATATTTCGAGCATGACGTAGAGGAAGGGGAGTTTGCCCACAGCTATTCCAAAGAAGAAATTGCTTAAATGTTGGGCGTGGACGAAGAGAATTTTGAGTTTGATTTCGAAGAAGAGCTGAATGATATTAGTGATTTCGAGCCAGCTGACTACGTCTTCGAACATGTGTCTGATGCACATGATTATGATCAAGTTGTCGTAGAGGATGATTATGATGAAGATGATACAGATATTGCCAATCAAGGTGCAGATGACTCTCCAACTTTTAGCGAACTATTTGCAGCTGAAAATGTTGATCTTCTTAAACGTAAAGCCGAAGAAGCTGCCAAACAAGGAACGATTCCTCAACATATGTCTAGAGCTGAAATTGCATAAATGAGGAAGAAATGGTTTATAGAAACACCGGCAGAGTGCAAGTTTAAACATCCTCTAGCTTTCTTTACGCGTAATGCGGATATTTCTCTAGGGGATATTATTAATTGGGGCTGGATCGAGGAGCTTAACGTCTACGCTAAGGGAGTATGGGATTCAGTATTTTGGATACTTGAGCGATATCAAGACCCTACAGTATTGGGATATTAAGGAGCTCGTGCAAACGAAGATGATAAATCTAAAGATGCGATTTCACGACCAACGGCTGTGGAAACTAATAAAGCTTGAGGCTGTGCATGGTTTTACACTGGAAGCCGCATTTCCCTAAGCGAATCACTAAAGTCGATCCAGTAACACAAGAGAAAGACGTGACTTTAATCGTTAAGAGGCCGTAAGTATTAAAGAATATGCCTCTTATAAAGATGGAACAAGACTTCTATAAGATCTTCAAATGGTGGCACTACGATTCGAATACAGGAGAAGTTGTTATATGTGTGCACCCAGATGATGATTCTTGGAAGATCATAGAGGAGCTTACCGAAGCCGTCATAGCACACAAACGTATATATGGGTTGTGGCGTGGCATTCGAGTACTAGACCCAATGTGGCCAGTCAACTGCTCGAAGAAAGATATTGAATGCTTGTTTTATAGCAAGATCAGCTTTGAAGAGAGAGATAAAGAACAATCACTCTAGTTTCAGAAGATAATTGATGTCTGTTTTGCCAACGACGTTCATTTCGGCATAGCATGGAACACTTCATGGAGGAAACTGGAGGAGATTGAACAACGGAAGAAAGATAAGAAAGAAGAAAGAATTGCGGAGTGAGCACGTATTGCGTTGCTAAGAAGTTTTTGGTTTGGCAATACAGTTAGCCGACCTCCTCCTACAGATCAAACGTCAATAGCTTTTGAGGAGCGTCGCAAGCCGCGGAAGCGTTTCTTTAGTCAATAAATGTTAGATCTTTTGAAGATTTTTGAAGACTATCCAAGATAGCGGCAACATCTAAGAGGGAGTTTGTTGGTGCATAATGTCTATTCCCTACGTCTAGGATATGTTGTTTATGTTTATAGGGCTTAGAACGTCAGTTTGTATTTGTTAATGTATGTTTTATTTGTTTAGTAGATGACTCGTACGAGTTAGTCATATGACTCGTACGAGTGACACTCTGTCACTCGCACGAGTCATACTCTGTTACACACTCTCCTGTGCGAGTCATGTCGACCTATAAATAGAGGAGTGTTGTGTCAGAACGAAGATGCTGGTTGGTGTCGCGAAGCCCTGCAGAATTGTTTACTTGCACTGTACTTGTTCACGTATATCAATACAATCAAAGGCATTTAAGCAGTAGATCTCACTTGTTTGTTGCCAAGCTCAATAACAATGAATTCCACCTCTATTAGTTGAGTTAGATCGGTCCGGTGCTCATCGGAGGAGAGCTGATCCCCCTCACAAAATTGTTGAAGAGATGCATGGAAACTACTTTAATGTCAAATTGGGAGAAGTGTCACGTTATGGTGACAGAGGGAGTGCTAAGGCACAAGATTTTGAGAGAGGGTATAGAGGTAGATCGGGCTAAGATTGAGACTATTAACAGGTTACCCCCACCCACTAGTGTAAAGTCAGTTTGTAGTTTTCTCGGTCATGCAGGCTTCTATAGGCGTTTCATTAAGGATTTTTCAAAAATCACTCGCCCCATGACCCGACTCCTTGAAAAAGACATACCTTTTGTCTTTGACGAGGAGTATCTCAATGCCTTTGGCTTCTTAAGACCCTAAGAGAGAAAAATTCCTGAGGAGGCGATATGAAATAAATTCCCTCACTAATCGATCGATTTTGTAGATGTCGAGAGAGAGTTTGCCTTGGTTTTCGACTTGGAGAATTATTTAGCATATGAAGCATTAGTGAAGGGTATAACCACCCAACAAAAACGGAAATTCCTTAGAGATGCTAGGAAATACATTTGGGATGATCTGTTCCTTTTTAGGATAGGTGGCAATAGGATTCTTCATAGTTGTGTGCCTAGAGAGGAAGGTTTGGAAATTCTTAGACACCTTCATGAGGGTTTGACGGGACGTCATCATGGGCCCCACACTACTACCAAAAGGTCTTCGATTGTGGGTTCTATTGGCCAGCCGTCGTTAAGGATGCCCAAGATTACGTTAGGACATGTAACGCTTGTCAACGTTCTGACAATATCTCATCCAAGGACGAGATGCCCCAACATCCCATTCAAGTTATCTTTGACATTTGGGGCATCGACTTCATGGGACCATTCCATTCTTCTAGCGGGAATAGGTACATCCTCATGGCGATTGACTATGTTTCGAAGTGGGTAGAGGCACAAGCTCTTCCCACAAATGATGCCCTAGTGCTGGTGAGATTTCTCAAGAAACTCTTTACTCGTTTCGGTACTCCTGGAGCCATCATTAGTGACCGTGGCACTCACTTTTGCAACACCGTGATGGAGAAGGTATTAGCTCGTTAAGGTGTCACTCATTGTTTTTCCACCACCTACCATCCACAAATGAGCGGTCAAGTTTAAAATGCTAATCAAGGAGTCAAGCGAATCCTAGAAAAGACCATAGGAATAGTCAGAATGATAGGTCCGAGAAGCTAAACGATGCATTGTGGGCGTTCCGCACTTCTTATAAGACACCTTTACGAACTACCCCATTTATGAGCGTTTATGGAATAACATGTCATCTTCCCATCGAACTAGAACATCATGCGCTTTGGGCTCTTAAAACTATAAACCTAGATCTAACCGAAGCCTCTAGGAAGAGATTCTTTCAAATTCGTGAGTTAGAGGAGCTTAGGGATGCGACATACACTCGTTCGTGGAGTATCAAAGAGAAAACCAAGGCGTTGCATTATAGGAGACTTAAGGGTTAAAGGAATTTAAAACTGGGGATAAAGTACTTCTTTACAATTCCCGGTTGAAAGTTTTCGCAGGGAAGTTGAAGTCGAAGTGGGTGGGACCATATGTAGTGAGTGAGGCTATCCCGTATGGTACTATTGTGTTGATAAACAAGGCCGATGGAGCTAAATGGAAGTGAATGGCCATCGTTTGAAGCATTATTTAGGGGGACCCTTAGATTCGAACGAGGAGGAGGCGACTCCTCTTGAAATCCCACCCGGACCAACTGAATAGAGCCTTGAGTGAAAACTCAAGTGTAAGGTTTGTACCGATTGTATCGAGTCGTTATTTTGAGTCCCTTTTTCGTAGATAACAGTAGTTTTTGTAGAGTTTCGGTCTTGTGTTTTGTGTTTTTGAGTCTTTTACAGGAATTCATTACCGACGAGGAGCATTGAAGAGAAAATGGAGTTCCAGGTAAGTCCCATTGTTAGAATATATTTGGGATGAGTTTTGGGAGGTTTGCGTAAAATAGAAAAATTTTATAAGGCATGAGAGGCTCCAAATTTTGAAACTTTTTGTAAAAACAGGCCCTTGGCATTACGCGACTGTAAACTCACACACCCGTCGCGTAGCGCCAGACCCTAAATAAAATTTGCAATAAAAATATAGTGTCACGCTATGCGAGGGCATTATAATAAGGCCTTCGCGGTACGTAGCCCCCTTGAACCTGTTAAACATATGAACCCTACCGTGGCGGCACGCGACCTCAAAACCAAAAGGGTGTCGCGTAGCGTGACCCCTTATTAAACGTGTATTATCTGCTTTCTTCCGCATTTCCCCCAAAACACTTCTAAACCCTAAGCACGGACACCCAGCTGTAAACCACCATTTTTACACCATTTCTACCACCAAACACCACCATTCAACCTCCATTTTCATCCTAAATCACCCATTTCACTTCCCCATAGTTATACACCATCAATTTCATCCATTTAACTGCACAATTAACCATACCACAAACTGAAAAAAGTTGAAAATTTTATCTTGTTCATCGCGAATCCGGTATGTCTTCTTGTACATTTTCTATATATTGTCCATTTCTTAGTTATTTTGAGTTCAGTCTTGCTTGTTTAGGTGTCTGTTTTTGTTGGGTCAGTTTCGAGTCTTAGTCTAAGTTGTGTCTAGTGTTTAATGGTTGTGGGAGGCATGGCTTGGGTATGTTATGGACATTGGACTATATTGTTATTGCTATATTGCTATAAAGTTCCAAGCTTGCGTTTTGAAATCAAGAATTAATCGGTCAAACCTCCTTTAACTAGGGGGATTTTTTGATGTAATTTCTGTTTTTAACATCAAAAAGCTTTCAACTTTACGCAAGTTTGGACTCAATGTCCGGGTTAGTAGGCACTCGGGTTTTAATTAGGATAATTAAAGTGTTGGGATGAGGTAGTGTGCATTGAGTCTTGAGTCGGTTTAGTTAGAGTCTTGGTCAGGGGTTTACTTATATGCGTGTACGAGTACAAGGCAACTCACCCGTACTCCATCTCCATTCGGGCGAGGTTTGTTTATAGCTTATGCTTTTATAAATGGTAACCCAACTTTTTCTAACTTTATTTACGGATTCAGCCGCGAATGTAATGCTATACGACCATTTCCATTTTTTTAAATACAAAAAAATTTAAAAATAAAAAATACCAAAAATAGTTTGTGATTACTAACTGTTTACTTGCCTTTCTTTGTTTAACATTATTTTGCAGAGATGCCAGGTGCAGGAAGTTCTATTGGGGCTGGAAAGAGAAGAAGAGGGCCCGCACCACATCAACGAGGAGATCCGGCTCAACAGGTTAATAGCCCGGACCCGTGACTTAGGCATATCACCTCATACTCAGGAACAGAAACCTGTTTGCCAATTTTCACGTTTGAGAGATCACCTTGTGCTTCAATTTGGGGTGATACTAAGGAATGGAAGAAGTTAGATAAGTTGATAGGTACATAAATCTTTAAGCATCGAACGATCGACTGGAATTGGTTGGGTATGATGGGGGAAAGAAAGAGTGTTAAGAATTTGTTGGGTGCTAGGCTCATATCGGCTGTTGATTGTTAATGGGAGCAGTTTGAGGAGGTAGTGCTAGAATTTCACTCCACCTTCCGACACAAGGAAGGTACATTTGTTGAGAGGGACACGGTATCCTTTAGTTTGGGCAGGATGTTACATGATATGACCATCCCATAGTTTGTTGTAGCGAGTGGTTTTTACACAGCTGAGGAGGTAGTTGAGCCTTAGTTTCTGACAAGTTTGAGAGGTGTTTATGTGACTCAGAGGGAGTTGAGCTTGGTTAGTATTGACTTGGCTAGGTTTTGGGCTACTATCTCTGATCACCCGTTTGACGGTACGAACATGAATACATCTGTTAGGGATCCCATTTATAGATATGTGCTGGAGATATTTTCTACCACTCTGCTTGGTAGGAAATCAGGGGAGAATAAGGCCAATTGGACGAACTTGTTCATTCTTATGTGTTTGGTAGAGAAATGTAACATGAATCTAGCGAGTGTATTAGCATGGTATTTTACTAGGACTAGATGAGGGGGCATAGGGTTGCTTTATATATGGGACCTTATATTACTAGGCTGGCGGAAAATTTGAATGTGTTTACTAACTATGACCCGCAACATCTATGTAGGGGCCCACCTTCGAAGTTCTTTGCTATCAGGGACCTGCAGGTGGCAGGTATTTTGACATTGACTGAGCCGATCACTTGGGAAGGTGTTCAACATGGAGCTCAGGTCCAGCCACCAGAGGGTCACCCAGCACATGATGTTATGCAGGCTATGTCACACATTGGTTGTAGCGGAAGCGCAAACGTGTGACTATGAGGTAAACATTGTATCCAATCAAGTAAACAAGTATAAATCAACAACGATATCGTACTGATATTAATTTGCATTCCAACATTTACAAGTTACCAGAAGTAAATTTCATAGTTTTCACTGGTTTCACATTGTCATCAAAAGCATAATTTGAAATACACTACACCAAAATAAAATATTGTTTTCATCGTAAATGCGTGATGAGGTTTTGACTCCTATATACCCATACGAGGTTGGGATATAAAAGGCAAATCCTCCAAAAGATGGCATTCGTTGTCAAGTCATTCCCATTTTCCTAAAGTGTTTCACCGGCTCAAGTCTTGCGTCCTGAAATACATGTAATTTTAAAAAGTCAACAAAAGTTGGCGAGTTCATGTAATTAATGTTTTCTTATAAAATGTCATCCTTGTAATCCAGTAATGAAATCTGAGTATGTTATTAGCATTCATGGAGTTTAAGGATCTATCAGCGTGTCGCGAGCACCCTGACATAAGTGCCATAAGTAAACAACCAAACCGAGACAACTTTGACATCATTGGGATCACAAACCCCTCCTAAAGGTTTACCAACTAGGAGTGGAGCGTGCCTCAAACTCAATAGATCTATATCTTTTGCACCTTGGTCACAAAGTAATTAATGGTTACTATTGTCATCATCCTACTTACGCATGTTTGATCGTGTTATCATCTAAACCCATAGCTAACACACTGTTTGTTATGACATGTATTTCCCCTTGACGGTTTTAAAACAAAACTTTGAAATAATTGAAAGGAGGGACATGAACTCACAATTTTGCATTCCGTAAGTCGTACTTATTTGAATTCGGGTGTCCGTACATGTGTGTAACCTACATGTTTATTAACTTCATTAGACACCTAGGTCTCGTTGGACCTCATACAAGTTGTTCATCTTGAATTCTTGTTGTGTATTTACTTATCATATTAGAACAACTTAAATGTGATTATAGTGTTGGTAGTTCGTTTGTTCGATTAATATTTTTATACATATATTTCTCAAATATATATATATATATATATATATATATATATTGTCATTCTTAGATCGTGTGTGAACGGGCCTCCCCTTCACATGTCCTCGTGCCTTCCACGTGTGTCATTGGGCCTAGTCCATGTCATGTTTGTCATTGGGCCTAGCCAATGTCTTCATATGATTGGGCCTAGCCCATGTAATTAATGTCATTGGGCCTAGCCCATGTCTTTATGTGATTGGGCCTAGCCCATGTCTTTATATGATTGGGTCTAGCCCATGTAATTTATGTCATTGGGCCTAGCCCATGTAATTTATGTCATTAGGCCTAGCCCATGTCTTTAGGTGATTGGGCCTAGCCCATGTAATTTATGTGTTTGGGCCTAGCCCATGAAATTATATGTTTGGGCCTAGCCCATGAAATTATATGTTTGGGACTAGCCCATGTATTTTATGCATTTGGGCTTAGCCCATGTAATCATATGTTTTGTGTAATTGGGCCTTGCCCATGTCTTTTATATAATAGGCCTAGCCCAACTTAATTTTCATGACTCTAAATGCTTATAATCTTACACTTGTTAATTTTACTAAGTATAGATTTGAAGTATGTTTATATACTTTTATAAAATCACTTAGTAATTTTATACATCTTAAGTTTCCGGATTTTGTTATCAATAAACACATATATCGTTAAATGTCTAAAATATGTCATTTTTAGACGTGTCGTCAATGTCGTTTAATATATATATGTTCGCGTCGAAAATCGCCCAATGTCGTAGTAGCTCTTCATGTTAGCGATATGTTCGTTGGTCGACGACGCGATGGTGTATTGTGTAAATTCGACCATTGTCTGCATTACTCCGTTCGTCTGATTATTGTTTCAAGCGTATTGTAAAAGTGTATGTGTTCATGTTGTTTACACTTGGTAATTCTTCAAGTGTTTGATGTGTTTGTATAAGTTGGGTATTTTGTGGTGTATACCCTAGACTTTCTAGATACCTACACATACATACACATGTATTTTTACATATAAACTTTTGGTGACAATATATATATATATATATTCCCACAAGTATATATATGTAATAAATACTCATTTTTAACTTGTAAAAATATGTGTGTGTATATATATATATATACTTGTTAAACCCTTGGAAGGTTAGGGTTTAACCCTTGTCATTAAAACTTCCTTAATGACGGTTTAGGTAACTAATCGCGTTTAGTCCCTAATCACCCTGTTAATTACTCTTTAAACACGATTAGATTTTTAGAAAATTTTCTTCATAGTTTCCCCTAAACTATGGTGTTTTCCACGTTTCAAAAACATTTTTAAATCATGTTAAAACCCATAATCAAGACCAATATTCAATTCAAGTTAACATATCACTTTTGTATGCTTCATTTATAAACTTTTCATCCTCATTACCATGATCCTTTGTAAACATATATTTAACTACTTTACTTAAAAATAATGAGGTCTCACATATTTATTAAAACATTTAAGACACATTTTTGTTATATCTTCAAATCAAGATTTCCACTTTAAGCCACTTTGTTTACTCACTTTTTATGAATGATCATAACTTAAATCATGGTGTTTATTCTTTATAATAGTCATACATATGTAGTAAATCATTTTTAAGTTATAGTAAACTTCATGGATCATGAGGTTGATGATCTTGTTTAGATTTAAACATCACCATGTTTAAATCATCATTTATATTTTTATCATACAAGATCATCCACTTTAAACATCTTACTGTAACATAATCAACATAATCATGCTAACTAGTTAACACTATACACATAATCAACTCATAATAAACTATATTTAGTAGATCATTAAGGTGAGGTTAGGGTTTTTATGTTTGATTTTTCTTTATATCCAAGATGATCAATAAGTACTTTCATAAACTATATATCATAAGGAACTTATTATGGTAAAAGATTGTCTTACAAGTTTGCACAAGATTAAGTGAAGATTAAGGAGAAGATGAAGGTCCAAAGAAAGCTCCCATGATCCCTTATGCTTGTAAACTCCGTAGATGATCTCATAGGGGCTTTAAAGTGTGTAAAAAGCGGTGTTTAATGGTGGAAAAATGGTGGTTTGTGGTGGTGATATGTAGCCGTGGGTGAGAGAGAGACCAAGGGGTTTCTTGTTTGATTTTTTTAAGTGAAAAATGATGTAAAAGAATGGTGAAGTTATAGGTGAAAGCATGTAATCTTTTCAAGTCAAAGGAAATCTCCATACACCATGCTTATTATCACAACAAATCAAGCAATTGGTGGGTCTAGTGGGACCCACCATAGCCGTGAACTAGAGAGGGGGGGTTAAGTGTAATATTTTTTATACCATGTTTTTAATGGTAAGATATTTAGGTGATTAAACTTAAGTATGAGGATTAGGGGTTTGTCTTGCATCATTAGTGAGTAATTAGGGTTTAGGGTGTTAATCAATATTAATTAGTCCCCTTGACTAATCGGTATTAGTTTTGGATGGCAAAAACACCACTAGTTCGCTCATCGGTACGATATCGATTAGTATACGAACTTTATTGTTTCGTATCAGAAGCTTTCGTTTTCGACTACCATAAGTACCAGGGCGTTTATTTAGGGCACTTCCGACCTAGAAATATGATTAAGTAGTTCACTAGTCAAGTATATGTTGAGTTTGGATGGCCGAAACACTTTCCGTTTATTCGCTGAATATCAGCACTTATATATTTTGTCATCGAACATTTCCGGGAGTTGTGTTTCCGTGACCTCAAGATAGTTGAAGGGATTTTGGATCCCAAATGAAGCTTAACTAGCTCTCTATATTAATGTATGAGGCTATCGACCACTAAAATATTTGTCGATTCAACAATCGCTCGCTTTCCGGTCAAGTCGTGCACTGCTTGTCGTACGACCGGAAACGATGTCTTTTATGTATTTCTACTATTCTCATATTGGTTTAGGGTGTTTATCGTTATCTGTTATAATTATGGAATCCGGAAAATGCCGAATTAATGTTGCGGACAAACTGAAACTGTCACCTTTTTAGTCGAAATAGACAATTTTGTGATTTAGGCATTGTACCAGAAAGTTATGTATTATTCCAAGATGTGTTCCCACATTAGTGTTTTCATGTATATATGGACTCATTTATGGCATTAGCATGCCATTATTCATTGTTCTATTTCGTTTTAGCGATTTTGCTGACATGAATAGTGCAACCGCGAATAGTGCGCCCAACACTTTCTACCAACACTTTTAGGGCATAGTTTGATTTGTTTCACGTTGTAATGGAAACCAGTATATGTTATGATCTGATTTACTTATCCTAATACTTGTGAAATGACGTATGACTCAGTTACGTGATCAAATTACGATAAAATGCATGAGATTATGTACTAAAAATAGTGATTAGATTGTACAGAATTACTGGTTATTTGCCATTTGTCACAGGCTATCAACTCGACCCATAGACAGAGGCCACGTCAGAGGCAAGATATACCGACACCTTAGTACCCTAGGCGTCAGCCGCCACCACATCCCCTCACTTTAGAATCCTTATATAAAAGGATGGATCAGGGGTTCGAGGAACTGCATGGTTGGGCTAACCAACAGTTTGGTGATGTTAGGCATATAATACAGACCGGGCAGGAGAAGCAGGAGAACACACTTAGATACATGACGGGTCACATGAGTATTAATATTCCTCATTTCTTTCAGCCATATGTAGCTCCGGGTCCAATTGATATGCCAGGTCAGTTTGGTTCTAGTAGTGAGGGTGGTTCGAGTCAGCCAGTTGGGCATGGGTATGGTTCGGGTCAGTATGGGTATGTGGATCCGACACCATATTTCTCAGTTTATAAGCAGGGGAGGATGAGAGTGAAGAGGAAGAGAGCGAGGATGATGAAGATTAGTATGGGGATAGAGGAAGACAACAAGAGCTTAATGGATTATCTTTTTTATATCTAATTTTCTTTTATGCTGTTTTTATCCTCAGTTGGTTTGTACTTATATTTTAACACTTAAACTGGTTGGTTGGGATGGGTTAGTTGATGATGTTGGTTGTGATGATTGTTTTAGACACTATTATCTATCTATTAATTATCATGCATTTTGGTATATTTGTGTTGGTTTGATAGGTATGGTGTACTTGTTTCCGCTTCCGTTCGCGTGTAAGAGATTAGGAATTGTTTGCTGAGCGTATTCGGATTGGAGGGCATATGTGGAATTGACTAGCACATTGACAGTCTCGCATATCAGCAAAGTCGTTTCCACTGTATATTTGGTATATTTTATTTTAGTTTAATTAGTTTTGAGTCGTGTTCTATGCCTGCATAAGGGACAATGTAAACCTTAAGTGTGGGTATGGGATATAGAGTCGTAGTATTAGTTCAAGTCATAAAAATTTTGAAGAATAAAAAACATAAAAATTTTGAAAAATAAAAAAAATAGAAAAATCCAAAAATCTAAAAAAAATTGAAAAATCAGAAATTGTTCTCGATTTAGAGTTTGCACATGAAAACGGAAATGATAAAAAAAGTCGAGTATGTTCAGTTCTTAAATCATAATAATATGAGCTAATAAAGTTGAGCATGTGTCTAGTTTGGGATATGTGGGTAGGCTCTCTTCCGGTTTTTAGGTTCCTTTGAGCTTAATTAACTTAAATGATAGGATACCGATGGGTACTCATCTAGGAGAAATAGAGAAGCCAAAACCACCAATAATAGTATAAGGAATGTCGTTATAAGCTAAAAGTCTTAGAATTTTTGATCGAAAGAAAAATTGTGCAATATTGAAAATATGAGCTAGATTGAATAGAAACGAAGCCTATGTAATCTTTATTGGGGATGGTCACTATGATTTAGATTGCCTCTAGGTTGAGTTAAGAAAAAAAATTTCTAAATTACCGAAGCTCATGGTGTCGCTATCGGGGATGGTGACTCTGGTTGAGACAACCTCTGGGTTAGGTATGGAAAAGAAGTCTAGTGCTAATGAAAAAAAGAAAAAAATGATTTTAAATTCTTTGGGTTTTGGTATAAAACGGTTAGGAAATGGCCAATTGGTTATTCCTTTTGTTTCATACACTTGAGGCGGGATTAGGTGGAACCGCGACTTTATACTGTGAGAGCCTAGGTTGATTAACCGCACTTGAACTTAAATAAACATGATAAGGGCCTAGGAACTGGTGTTGAGTTTAATAGGATCGTATATCCGCTATCGTAAGTTAACATGTGTTTGATTTTTATTAAAGTAACTTGAGTTTTGAGATCGAATATTTGTTAGGTACTAGAAGCGTGAGACTGACGCATCAAATTACGCAACGGTCTATGGTAGCTAACTGGGATTAACTGGGTTAGTTTGTATTAGGTTTGGGCTTTTTTAGGTCACTTGGGCATGCCATAGGCCATGTGGGCCAGGCAAGCCCAAAGGAAGCCCATGAGGGGCATATGCAAACCCTAGGAATATAAGGAACATTATGTCATAATTAGGGTTAAGCTTTTAGAGAGAACTTTGGTAGCCTCCACCATTCTAGAGAGAGAGAGAGAGAGAAATCGAGAGGCATTAAGAACTTGTATCAGACGGTTTTGCTATTCATAGTAATAGAATTGTATGCAAGTTTAAAAGTGCTTCACGTGTTATTCTCGTTCATCTAGTTTCTCTTATTTTCGGTTTTCTTGAATATCATCAAGTTTGGATTCCGCCCTTCATTGGTGATTGTTTGATATCGTTGTTGGATCCAGATTATTCAGGACTTACCATTAGTATCAGAGCCTGTTTGAACCTGTTCCTAGGCTTAGGTCTGATATCACACTGTTTCGGATTGCACCTGCTGTTTTGGAGTTTCAGTTGTTTTTCTGTTGCATTTCGGATCATCTCGGACGAACTCGGATCATCTGCTTGAATATCTCGGATCATTTGTTGAAGATTTGAATCATCTCGGATACCATCTCAGATCATTGCTTGCATCTCGGATTCCATCTTGAATCATTACTTGCATCTCGGATTCCATCTTATAATAATACCGTTGCATCTCTATCATTACTGTTGCATCTCGGATCATCATCTACCAATTCGAATACCATCTCGGATAAAGTACTGTTCCGAGTTCGAGATACTATTCGAATTCGAGTTACTGTTCTGAATTGCTAAGGTGGAATTTTAACCAACTGACATACTCGGTAGTAAACGTTTTCATGCATAGAAAATTATCCGTTAAACAGGGTGCAAAAGAGGCACGAAAATTCCGAAAAAGGTCTTTGACATTATATATCATTGGATTCGTAATTTTGAGACGAGTCTAACAGTCTATTTTGGTAAAAAACAGTTTTCAGACATTTTTAACGTTTTTACCGGTATGGCTTCGATTATCCGAAGATGTTTACAGCCCAAGCTCAGCACTCGAACATAGTTTTCAGCCAAGTATGTAATCCAAAACCGAATGCAAATCCGAACATTGTCTTTAGCCCACTGATCAAAGCATCCGTTAACAACACTTCACCCTAGGCACAAAATCAAAACCCGAACTTGCGGGATCAAGTAAAGGAAAAGCTGAATGAGTTTATTGGAAACTATAATGTTGATCCTATCGTGGAATATGTGATGCGCTTGCTTGAACGTGGGAGGCGAGAAGTGGAAGTAAGGAATGAGATGAATTCCTTTTTGGGTGATGACAAAGACTCCTTTGTATCTTGGTTGTGGGAACATTTACACTCAAACTAAGAGCTATACGCACAATCAAAGGAATCTCATCCGGAAGAAGTGGCCGAACAGAAACCTCAAGCCTAGCAAGCAGCAATAAGCAGCCCAGCACCCCAAACTCTACCTCAAGCCCAAACTCAAGCTGACAAACCAAGATCACTCATTGACATAGTCAACTACCTTTTATTCACTGAACCTTGCGGGAATAAGGTTGCTCAACTTAGGGCACTTAATTCCAAAATGGCTAATGATTACAACAATGCAATGGCTCAGTGCATCCGCCTTTGACAAAGTAACAAGTTACTCACAGAAAAGGTTGAAGCATAAAAGAAAGACATAGCTCAGCTCCACCTGGACGTAAATCAACAGAAATGTTGGGTCTATGATTACATAACTAGATTACATTCAAAAACCACGGAATGCGACTTGGTAAGAGTTGAGCTGGGACTTCTTGCTGGAAAATATCAACAAAACAAAGTTAATGTAAAGAAGTTTGATACATCCAGCAAGCTCGCTCAAGATGTGTGTAATGTGCTGCTGGCATATAAGGAGAACAAGGGGAAGGGTTTGGGATTCAATCAGGTTGCTCCACCGTATAATCACAACTACATGACAATGCCTGAAACAGACGAAGAAATTGAGAGAGCACAGCATATGGTGTATGGCAAACCCATTGAAATCTGAGAAGAAGGGGAAGGGTTTGAGAGTATGTCATGGTATAGAACACGTGGGTATTATAGTATAATACTACCTTAAGAATATCACGAAGTTGAAAAATGAAAGTTGAGCGTTAAAGTTTAAGTGGACAAACATATTGGCAATCACTTAGACCAGTCTGAATAAGTTCTCACTGAAAAGTGTTCCTTGGTCCGCCTAAAAACGATCTTGATCCCATTGCAATTGTAAAGTTGTAACTACTAAGTTAGTTTCTTCGTTTATTTGTATTTCTGTTTATATTCTTATATTTAAAAATTAAAAAATAGAAAATTCAAAAATTCAAAAATCCAAAAATCCAAAAATAGTGTCTTGTTTTTACTAAATAAATAAATTAAATAAATAAATAAATAAGTAATAATAAATAGAGTGCTTTCTTTGCTTTGTTTAAAATTATTAACCGTTCTTGAAGATTTGACTAATCATCAAAAGACGAAAGAAATTTGAATTTTGATCCGAGTACAAGCACTTGGATGTACCAAGTGTTCAAGCGGTACTCTCCCTGTTGCATAAGAATGTTTGCTTATAAATTGAGATGCTGTTAATTGTCGACAAAGCATTCAGCATCACAACAACAAAGTGTACCTGAGTCAAAAGAACCAGATACCAGTCATCGTCTGACAGTGATAGTACATTTGAAGTACTTGTGAACATGCTTGCTTGAAAGAGAAAGATTGAAGAAGAAAAGAGCTGATGAGATTCCTCCTCTCGTATTCCTTTTGACAAAGATGTTTCAAGCAAAGTTGATCAAGATCCCTGATATGAAGCTAACCGCAAGAGCAGAAGAAAGAGACCCTGTGCTGGGAGTTCGTTGAAGTGTGAGGTCCTAGAAGTGTGAGACTGACTAACACTTACAGCATAGCGACAACCATAGACTCCATTGAAGATGTTGCTGAATTTATGCTATTAAGATAATTTGATGCATCGGTCTAGGGGAGATTGTTAGGTCCTAAAATTGTGAGACTGATACATCAAATATACACAACGGTCTATGGTAGCTAACTTGGATTACGTAGGTTATTTTGTATTAGGTTTGGACCTTTTAAGTCACTTGGGCATGCCATAGGCCATGTGGGCCAGGAAAGCCCAATGGAAGCCCATTAAGGGCGTAGACAAACCCTAGGTATATAAGGAACAATATGTCATAATTAGGCTTAAGCTTTTAGAGAGAACTTTGGTAGCCTCCACCATTCTAGAGAGAGAGGAACCGAGAGGTGTGAAAAACTTGTATCAGACGGTTTTGCTATTCGTAGTAATAGAATCATATGCAAGTTGAAAGTGATTCGCGTGTTATTCTCGTTCATCTCGTTTCTCTTATTTTCGGTTAACTTGAATATCATCAAGTTTGGATTCCGCCCATCCTTGGTGATTGTTTGATATCGTTGTTGGATCCGGATTATTCAGGACTTATAATATTACTTTGGCTATGACTCCATTTGCATATATCTTTTTCGGGGACGAAAAAAGAGTATGTGTGGGGGATATTTGATGTATTGCAAATACATCCATTTATCATGTAAAGTTTGTATAGTTTTCATTTCATTTATTTCAGTTTTCAGTTAGAATTAGTTTCTTTTGATATTTTGTTTGTTTGCAGGTCTCGGTTGCTGAAAAGATGAAAAAAAGCAGGAAAATATGCTGAAAAAGAGTTAGCAACGAGAATCGGGTCATGACATAGCTGAACGGGAACGAAAATCAAGAAATCTAGAAAAAGCGGTCGACCGCGTCACGCAACCAAGAAGAGAAAGAGCCTACACGTAGCGCGAAGGCAACTAAATATTAATTTTCAGTTTTATAGCACTGCGTAACGCGACGGGGGTTTATTTCACGGCAGAGTTGTTGTTCGAGCTGGCTTCTTATTCTAGAACATATATAATGATCATTATGAAGAGTTTAAACCTAATTACGAATCTGCATAAACCTTGGCGAAAGTTTGGAGCAATTTGGAGCGTTTTAGTGATCTTGAAGTAGCCGGTTGAATGTTTGAAGCAAAGGAAAGCATCCGGGTCGTGTTTTACTATTCTGGTTTCTTATTTTCTTCGTTTCTTGTTCGATCATGTTTCTAGTTCTTAAAAAAATACTTCTTTGTTGATTGTTTCAATTACTATGATTGGCTAAACTTATTTTCTGCCTATATTGGATGAATGGCTTGTAAAGTTTTAATTTTTATTATGGATAATTAGTAGTTTATGGATGCGGAAGTAGTCGACTTGAATATTGGTTTGATGTGTTTGCATGCTTAGAATTGTTTATTTGTCGTTTATTACTTTGTATGAATCTTGGTGGATGTCTTTAACTAATAGGTTCATGCTAGCTTATATTATTATTTTATAATCTTTTTGGTTAATCAGCTGATACACCTTAGAAGCGATTTTTGATAGTTAGGTGAGTCTAAGTGTTCTACTAATCTCAATAGTTGTGAGGTGCGAGGTTATTGTTACATCTAAGTTATCAAATTGCTAGGTAGGAGCTTCTTGAGAAGTCTGAACTAGTTGCCCTAGTGACTGTTGTCTAACAAGTGTAATCAAGAACCCGAGTCTATCCTAGGTTTATAACATGTGAGGGACTAAATCGAATTAAGGTACTTTCGTAAACCACTTAGATAGCCTGTGAGGGAGTCTAGACCAACCGGTGTTCGTAACAGCCTTTAGAGTGCCATAAGTGTCTTCTCAAAAGGGTCGGGGGTCTTGTTCGGTATTTCGACAGGTTTAGTATTAGAAGATCCAGTTCCATAATAACTAATTTCCTAATAATATCATTAATGATGAAAACCAGGATGCTAGTCTAGGTAGTTGTTTTCACCATCTGAGTAAAACCTGAGTTCAGTTCATGTTAATTAACCTAGTTAACTAATTTAATTAATTTGCACTTTTAGGATATTTAGAACCCACCCCCAACAAATATAAACATGGTTAGTGTCGTGTCCGTGTCAGTCCAGGTCTAGATAGAGTAGATAACGTAGTTAAACAGAGTCCAGTGGGTTCGATATCTGGACTTACTTACTTTACTAAAGTCGATCGGTTCACTTGCCGGTTAGTAGTTTAGTCGAGTTTTAGAGAGTCTAGAGTATTACTTTGTGTCTAGATTACGTTAATTTAGTTTGTTTTTATTAAACTACTTTTAGCACATCACATTCCCATATTCGTTTCCTTTTCAGATAGTCAACTATTAAGCATACTAACTTCCACTTTAGACACATATGTTTATCTTGTCATGCTATAACATAGCCACTACACTATATGCATTTCATACTCATGTTATAGAACACATATAATCATGTGATCGCTTAGTTACATACACACACACACATTATATATACACACACATAAATAACTCTACACATATAGTGCTTTCATAATCCTACAATTTACATCAAAACCCAAAGGTAGCCAATTTAACATAATTCTACCGTCTTTACTTGCTAGTAAGTCTACACGCTTCACATTTAGTGTGGATTCATTTCCTTAGCACTATTTAAGCGACTAATTCTACATATGGTGTGTGTCACACCTTTAAGGCATAAAGTACAAATTTCCAATGCATACTTATCAAATCATACAATCAACTAAATTCCCATATGGATTTTCCACAAAGACACATTCCTCATGCTAATCTACTATCAATTACATCATTATCACATTCCACACATTTTCACCTATTGTTTGCATACAATTCCACTTAATATTGTCACCTAGACATTTCATCAAACACTTGGTGTACATATAACATATAAGGCTCATAATACAAGAAATTCATGCTAACTTTCCTAACTCAAAGCATCATTATTATGTTTTATACCAAGCCTTCAAGAGATTAACATGCATTTAGGCTAAATCAACAAATACCACACCATTTATGTATGGATTCATACTTCACTCATATTGAACTTTTAGTATCTTCAGCATACATGAACATTTAGCAAGTTCATATCATCAAAATGAACCCAATTAACAAATTGATGGATTCCAATATTACATAATCCAATCACATGAAGTTTCTAAACAATTAACATCATAAAAGTCCATAATTTCATTCACTTTTATCAAAATCCACTTGTGTTCTCACAAAAAGAAAAGAACATGTATTATGGAAGGATTTTACACTTACAGCGAGGAAATAATGCTAAGAGTTGGATTATGCAATCGGAAGATGAAGATTTCCATCCAAATTTCATGAATTTCTCCATTACTTCTCTTTCTCTTCTCCTTACCGTGGTTCTCTACCACTCCCAAACCCACCATTTGATTTATACTTTCCTTATCTTCAACTTTGACCATTTATATAACTTCTTGCGAATTGCACAACTAGTCCCCACACTTTTCTTCATTCTTTCTACTTACAAGACATATTAATCAGGTTAATCAACCTAGTTAATTTATTTCATGGAATGGAACTAGTAAACACCAAATCTAAAAATGTTCGGGTTTAGCGCGTTACATATGATCTTAGTTAATGGTTTATACATGACGAATACATTATTTTAAAAATCAATGATTAATTTAGTGTATCACAAATAGATACAAAGAAATTAATAAATTAATAATACTAAAAAGGATTTAAACGCACTGATGCTAGTCATATTTGTATAATTATTTTAAGAAATAACCATTACAAAAACTCCAAATTGTGGTGTTATTATTTTAAGAAATCATATATAATATAAATTAAACTTTTCATACTTTTGGCTAAATATCAACTTTCAAACTGTGTCTTTAAACTAAGATAATTACAAACAAATAAAACATTATCTATAAAAAATATTGTAACACATTATGTTATTTCCATTAATTAGTATTAGAAGTTTGTTAACTTTTCACAAAATGCCTTTATTGCTCCTTATACCTGAAGAACAAAATGTATAATCATCACGATACTTTTATTTTATTTGTTTCCCATCTTCCGTTTTCTTTATTCTTTTTGTCTCTTATACATGTATTGTTTTAAATTCTATTAATTAATCAATTAATTAACTTATTTATATTTTAAGTTTTATTAATCAATTAATAACTAACTTATTTATATTTTAAAAATGCATTATTTATGTACAATTTTATAATTTTTTATCTGTTAGTTTGATTAAGTTATTTACTTTTTCATTGTTACTAGTGACATTTTTCCGCGCTTCGCGGCGTTAGTATCAGTTTGATTCGTTATGATACTAGCACGCGTTATAATAATAAAAAAGGAAACGTTACATTGTTAAGTTATTTGCTTTTTCATTGTTGCTAGTGACATTTTTCCGCGCTTTGCGGCGTTAGTATTAGTTTGGTTCGTTATGGTACTAGTACTCGTTATATAATAAAAAAAGGAAACCTTCCATCGATTGAAAACAATAAAATGAATATTGATACCGGTACCGATGTTGCTTAGCTGATATCGGTTCGGTTCATTTGCGTTTTATGTTTATTTTTTCAACATTGCGATATAAATTTTATTGAAAGCAGATATTGTGTCGCTATCATATAAACCAAACCAAAACCGAATAAACAGCATCTGTGTTGGCACTGGCATATTTTTATTATTTTTTGCTTTTAATAAACTGATTGTATCACTACCATACCATACCACATTGAACTGAAAAAGATCGGGTTCAATATATATTCAATGTTATGATTTCCTATTTGGTAACGAATACCGTGCCACTAACATAGTGAACCGATCAAAACTGAACAAATGCCACTGTTTTCGGTGCCAAATTTAATTTTTATTATTTTGTTTTGATAAACCGACACCGTATCACTACCGTAACGTACCAAACAACATCGGTACCAGTAAATGTATTTATTTTTTATAGTTTCAAATTTTGAAAATTTTCCATATATACAACTCTGTCTGCAACGAAAGATAAATATTGGTACTAGTACCGTGACAATCTGAACCGATCTATATCGTTCGAACAACATTGGTGACGGTATCTGTGTTCGTCCTATTGTTTTCGATCGATGTAAATGACGTGTTAATTTCTATACCGAGTGTATATATTGTCTGGTACTTTAATAAACCAAATCAATAGCGATCCATTGCTCACGGTAATGTTCTGTCACAACGAGTGGACAAATAACTTTGAATGTTCAAAAATAAACATGGAAGTGAATTTAGATTTTTTTTAAAAGTTAACAAACGCAAGTAATAATAAAGAATTCAAATTGAATAATAAATAAAATATTACTAAAAAGACGAATGCTTAAAATTTATCAATTATCGTTTGTAACTAAAAAATCAAATTGTATAATAACTAATATACTACTTTAAAAATAAAAAAAACAAATACTTAAACATTATTACAGTTCATCAAGAGATTATATATATATATATATATATATATAATATAAAAATAATAAATACTATGATATGATATAATATAATGAGTTCGGCAACAAAGTCAATTTTTCATACAAAGTGTACAAAGTTATTTAAACACCACAATTTTAGCCATAAAACACACTCAAAACCGACAAATAACAGACTGAAAATCACTAAAACCCAATATCCAAACACTAACAGTTCATAAAAACTTCAAACACACTATCGTAGAATTATAAATATAAAACACAACACGCTAATAAACATAAAACACATTAATGTTAGTCATTCGATAATCAAAGCCTTATCATTCAAAACACAACACAAAACCCATAAATATAACGTTGTAGTAATCTTCACTATGTTATTTGTGGGTTTTGAGTGTGCTTTATAACTTTGTACACTTTGTAAGAAAAATGGATTTTATAGTCAACTTTCACCCAGATATAATATAATATGATATGATATAATATAATACAAGTTGTTTTCAATCAAACTAATTAATTTGATTAAGGGTATAAATAACTATAGTTGGGTTTAACCCAATCTTGCCAAGGGGAGCCGCCCCCAGGTGTAAAAATGAAACACAAGAATGGCAAGGTTAGGCCAAGGCAAAGCCCCTGGTTGTCCGTTTGTGATGAACCGTATGAAACCCTAACCGTTTATATATGTAGTTATGTATTTAAAAAAAAACTCACTGCATACTTTTTATATATGTAGTTATAAATTAAAAAAAAAATATTCGCTACATATTCCATGATTTATTTTTTATTTTTTGTTTTTCAACAAAAAGACTCATAATTTAGCCAGAAAACTTGCCAAGTTACATTAAAATAGAAGGTAGCCGGGCAACAAGCTGCGCCGCCAATTCTTTCTGAATTGCAAACCCTAACCTTCCAAATACAAACCCTTTCCCCCTTGGGGTTGAACAATTGCTGTAGACGACCCATTGAACCCTCGTCAAGAAGTGGATAGCTTCTGGCGCTAGGGAGCCAAAAGTATCAAAGGAAAAAGGGACAAAGACATGCTGGTTCTTTGCGCAAGCTTTAGCGTGCTTATCCACTTTCTTTGATTCTGCCTTTCTTGCCGCTTGTCCAGCTACAAACCTGTTTTCCCTTAAACCAACCAAAGGGGAAACCCCCGTGAGATCTACACAAGCATGTTTCCCCCCAGCCCAGCCAAAGACGAGCATATCCGCTGGTCGCAGAGTAGATCTCCCTTCCATAGGGTCCGTGAGGAAATTTTCGGGGCCTTTATCTTAGCCGAAATCCCAGTTCTTCTTAAGATGTCCCACAAAGCATCACGCACCCAGTCGTGCCGATATTTGAACCCAGGGAGCTCTTTACAGTGAACTGCATGCTCCCCATATTTATCCATACAAGCTTTACGACATATCGGGCAAGTTTCATCTTCCGGGTACATAGGGATCATCAACCGGTATTTGAGAATGGCTCTATATTCTACTGCAGACATACATCGTCCCAACCCCTCAATTGGTATAACGGTCAAAAATTCATGAGCATGGCGACCTTTCAGGCAATCAAACACCGCCTTCTGGCGGGATGACAAATCAAAAGCTTCTCCCAGGCTTTGAGCGATTTTGCTAAACAGAGCATTCGCCAAAGTTTTTTGTGGCTTCAAGGGGGCGGTGTCTTTATTAGAGAAACCGCCAATATCCAAGTCTGGGAGAGAGACATTTAAGCGTTCAAGCGCCTGCTGATAGTCCAGGTCAAGCCCGACGACCTCACAGTTTTGAAGGATATGATCCTGTAGTTCCCAAGACTGAGCTCTAGACGCCACAAAGGCATAAGCCCCAACATCTCGGGCTGAGAAGAGGCCCAAACCACCTAGACACATTGGCAAAGATGCCAGACGTCACTGGAGGTCACCAAAGAAGGGGCCGCCACCAACTACTATGTCTTCTATAGCCTCTCTAAGGCCATCATTGAACCGAGATACCGCATCCTCCATAAAATGCGGTTGACAAGTCCGCAACCCAAAAAGTAACTTAGCGACCCCCATGCACGACCTTAGCAGAAGGAGTTCACATTGGGGATCTCTCAGGCAGGGTAAGAGTTTCATGAGGTCAACCGCCCCCGAGGCTCGCCGCCCTGCCAACTCCTCAATTAAAGCTAGGATCCCGACTAACAGCTTCACCAAGGAGCTTAATCCCTTTCTCTGGTCTACCGATCCCTCTCGGGAAAAGCCCATCTTGGACTTTCCGCCCGTCGTATGTCGGCCAAAAAACCTCTGTTTTCTTAATGTTGAGATAAAGCCCTAGAGATGGCCCCTCCTCGTTGATGATGTCTAAGGCCTTAGCAACCTCAGAGGCGTTGCCGATAATCGTCCCATCATCCAAGTACCAAGCATGAAACGAGAGTTTACAGCGGTCCTGAACCCGGAGAATAAGGGGATGTAAGGCAAGGGCAAAGAGAAGGGGCCCCAAGGGATCTCCTTGTTGAACTCCGGTAGTAGCCCAAATACACTCGTTACCAACATACAACCTAGCAGGCTGGGCGTAAAGAAATTGGACTCACCGATAGATTGACGGGCAACGCTGATGAACCTCGTGCAGAAAAAACTGCGGTCGACCGTGTTGAAAGCATTGGAGAAATCCATAGTAAGCAACGCTAAGGAACCATTTGCATGAAATGGGTTGAGAAACCTGTTTGCACTGTGAATCACCGCCTCTGCCCATTTGGCACCCCCCACCCCAAATTGATAGTCATCCAAGTACTGGGTCATTTGTTTCCCGACCTTCTTAATCGCCACCTTTGAAACCAACCTTCGCCAAATACCCCCCACAGCAATAGGTCGAATTCCTTTATCGGGCTTCAATAAGGGGGTGAGAGGGGCCGAGGCAACAAACTCAGTAAGCACCTTAGGGCAGGATCCCCCAAGCTATAAGTTAACAACTTCAGTAATGCTCGTAAGCAAACCTGAGGAAGTCACCGAGCACTCGCCACCAATAGCATCTAGCAGGTGTTGGGCCCGTATCCCGTCTCTGCCACATGGCGTCCCTTTAGGAAAGGATCGAATACAATTGAGTACACACTCCCCATCAACAACAAGAGTGGGTTGGGCCAAAGGGTTGGAAGGCAAGGACGGGGGGCGGCACCACTAGGTGTTTATCAATAAGAGCTTTCAATGTCGAATCAACTAAAGGGGCAACTCCACTAGAGCATAGGACCTTAACCGCAGCAGTGAAATGTCCATCCCTGACTTTCCGAAGACATTGCTTAATATTAGGGTTCCTTTCTTTGTCTTCCTCTCTCCTGCATTCTCCCCTTGAAGCCCCCGTCTCCCCCACGCTATCCAATAGGGAAGAGACCAAATCATCAAACCTAGACCCATCTTTCCAAATTGTAAGCGCGTATAAGATGTTACTACACTGTAGAGATTTCATGTTCCCTGACCTTCGCTCTTGTCTGGAGGATGGTCTAACCACCCGCAAGGTGCAACGCGGTAGGAAAAACAATTGGACCCAATTGTCAACTGATCCTGGCGACGCTACCACTTTGTGCAAAGTACCTGTTAGAACCTGAGCAAACAACAGCCGGCAACTGGGGGAATGCTTTTAGCAGTCTGAATAGGGAGGGAGAAAACACGCTCGAGTAGGTTAACATCACCCCCGAGCCCTGCTGGGTGACGTGGGTTTGTGTCAACCACCACTTGACATGGTTTCCGGATCCCAACAATGAAATCTTCAACATCCCCCGAGATCATGGAAATCGACACGACCTCATTATCATGCTTGCATCCCCTACTGAGTGCATGCATCACCATGCACTTTCCACATAACCATTTATCCCCTTCCCTAAGAACTTCCGCAACATCCAAAAAAAGGTCCAAGTCCTTGGAGATAACCTCCTTCAAAGATAGCTTTCGGTTTTCTGTCTTGAGGTGTGTGCTTTGCATGTGTTCAAGTAGGCGGAAAAAACCCACAGACCCCGGTTTGCCATCTTTACATTCGTGGAAAAATTTGAAAGGGCAGATCCTTAAACCACTAGCAGAGCCCTGCACAGGGCCCACTGACTTAATGTTCGGACCCCCTTTCGTAGGAGCCATGCGCGTATGTTAATTGCCACCGAAGAAAAAACACACTAACGGTACACCAAACTGGAGATGAGTTGTTGGAGGGTGGAAAAACAGTAAAATTCTATACAAGACGAAGGAGAGCAGCAACCGCGGGTTGCCCACCCTCTAAATGGTACCCCACATAACCCCTTACCCCATGGCGGATAGTTAAAGATTATCACAATCGAATCTGAATTACAAGATCAAATTGCCTTAACCAATTCCCATTTCACAAGAATGCTAAAGAAACAAGTTTTTTTAAAACCTTCACTTCATTGAGGCGTTTGATCAAACACCTGGTGGGGCGACTTTTCTTTCAGAAAAGAACACTCGTACTGTTGAATCGAGATGTTGTTAACGTATATGCAGGTAGATAGGTGGAAAAACATGTTATCCATAGAACTAGGGGACAAAGGTGTTTACCACTACAAAACTAAACTATTGAACTTTTACTATATTAGCTCTAATAATTCTTATGGGTTCAATAAATAAAATCGATTCATCCTCTCTACTATTTATTTTTTAAATAAGTGGGTTCCCCAAACCCTGACGTGGGTTTGCCCTTGATTCCTGTCCGTTTTGTTGTTAATTCTTTCATAATCGGTAGGTTGTTCATCAACATCCACCGATTTGATATTCAAATGGAAGTATCTCATGCCTTTTTAGTGATTTTGAGTGATCAACTAGAGGTATTGCAATTTAAATTCCACAAGGATTGTTGTGTCAAAATAACTTCATTTTTTTTCTTTTTTAACCGTGATTTTTTTTTATCTTTTGTCTTATGTTATAGGGTGTGGGGGGCCATGGATTGAAACATTATTTTCATATAGGACCACTAATTAAATGTTAAACCACCCCCTACTTGATTGATGGTGGTTTCCATAAATTAAACCACGATGATACGACCCTCCTATTGATAATTTTAAGACAAAAATAAATTAAAAAAATAAAGGAGATAGTGGTTTGTGTCATGACACACCCTTAGGGTAGTGGTTTTGAAAGTTGGATTAAAGATGAATGACATGAAGTCTATGTGTAGGGTCATGGTGGTCATGAGGGTCATGACCACACCCTATAGCCTTAGACAAGGTTTCTTGGTTGTGGGACTCATTTTACCACTATACCCCCACCCCGACCCCCACCCAGGCAATCAACTATCTATGATACATGTTCTTATGTCCTGACAAGTTGGTCTAGTTGTTACTTACTTAGTTTCTCTCTTTGAGGATCCAAGTTCAACACTCACTAGCATCACTTTAGGACATTGGTAGTGACAATGAAGTTTGGAACTAGGCCTCTTTAGAGGTCGCTAGTTCAAAGTCAAGCCAAATCGGGTTTTATCGTAGTGGGCCTTCGGGCGAGCAAGTTTTCCCCGGAACTGGTAGCTTGGTGGTTCGGGTATGCATCCAACTCTGACCGTTATGAAGGAGATATATTTGCTCGATTGAGGACATCGCATGGTGCTTATCCCGGATGAGAGGTAATATCATTCAGTTATAAAAAAATATACATGTTCTCATTCAATTCCACACACATGTTCGAATTAAATGCCAAATTAAAACTATTCTAGTTAACTCATGTGTTAATTGGGGCTTAGATGAGAGTTACCATCATGTGGTGCTATAAAATGGCGTCTCCCTTAATTAATGAATTAATTTATTGTTATCTTTCATTTCCTTTTTATTTACAACATGGTATCAAGATATATGTTGAATACAATGTTCTGAATGTTCCTTTATAATGGTTTAATAGTTATTTTTGTTTCTATTTGTGAGGATATAGTAAAGCTTAGGTGACCTTTGATTGGTGGTTTTCAAATAGATCCAACTTTAGATTACGAGCATCAGTTTACTTGTTTGGAAGCTTATTTTGTTTTTATCATTTCTTTCTGTCTATAAAACCCCAACTTAGTGTATTCTTATAACAACTATGAAGAACATCTTTATAACAACTACTTGTCAATTAACATGTGAATCAACTTGTGTCCATCATGCTTTCTGAATTTGTTTTGAGTAATATTTCTATATCAAAAATGATTATTGGTTAAAACGTTAGTAGCTACCTAGGTTATGTGATGAATATTCGTTGACTATTGGTTTTGAACTGTTTTTGGTAATAAACGATGGTTTAATTCTTTAGTAACTTGTCTCATTCATTGATTCAGATGTATTTGCATGCTTAATAGTACCTTATTCTTATTCATTTGTTCCACTTGCATTTTTGTGATGGTCTGTAATGTATGAATGCTAGTTAGGTCGCCTACTGTGTGTTTGCGATAAGTTTACAATTAATTGTCAACGATTCCCATAAGAATTGTGTTTAAAGAATTAGAGGTTTTAAGTGTTATGCCTAGTCTAATAATCGTGAGGTGAGGATTAGTTAGGCTTGTCTTCGTCACTAGATGGTTTAGGGTTTGATTGCGTGTAAGCGAGTCTTCTTTTATTGTGTTTTGGTAGTTGCTACTTAATTTTAAATAAGTGTCCATAGATCACCCCTTTACACTTTAGGGTGCATTGAGATTGTCGCGTTGTGAGGTAGACTATCTAGCGGGTACTTTAGCATTGTTGGATTCACTATGAAGTAATCCAACTAACTAGTGTTTTTAACATCTTTTAGGATTCTTTCATGACACCTCGAGAAGGGTCGAGGATCCTTTAGGATTCCCTATCAGTTTAGTATCATAGATCCTGGTTCCATTTTAGTTACCATAGCCGTTAGAAAACCATAATTCACGAATAGGATTCCAAACCTAGTTAGTGCTTTTATCATCATCTGATTTCACCTGCAATTATAGTTCATGTCTGAGTTCGCATTAGTTAATCTTTAATTTTTTCATTTGGATTGTTAGAAACCCACCCCCCAAACATAAAAACATATAAAATCAGTAGTGTAGATAAGTAATCGAGTCTAGTTCACACTCCCAATAGGAGTCTCGTGGGTTCAATATCAAGAATTACTTTAGCTTTACTAGAGTCGACGGGTTCACTTACTTGTTAATAGTTTAGTTTTAAAGAGTCTAGAGTATAACTTAGTATCTAGTTTAGGTAATTTAGTTAACATTAGTTAAACTACTTTCAGCACATCAAGTTTTTGGCGCCGTTGCCGGGGATGTCGGTGGATAATGTCTAATGCCTATGTCTTTGTTAGAGTTTGTTTATTTATTGGTAGCATAATGTGTTAGAGTTTAATGTTTGATTTTGCTATTGTAAAGACTCATACACGTGCATTAGTCATACGCCTGTATAACTCGGTGCGCATGAACTCATAACTTACACGTTGGAGCTTTTTGATACATTTTGTAAGATGTCGTTATGCTGTCGAAAGTTATTTGAAAAGATATATTTGGAAATCCTAGTGTTTGCTATCTTAAATTTGAATTCTGTGCTTGTTACAAGATTCGTAGATATCAGTTCATGTTCAAATCAAGTCTTATCAAGATCTACCATCAAGCATCGGTCCTACAAGTGGCATCAGAGCTAGAGAATGGATGGATATCTACTTGTGAGATTTCGGTGGAAAAAGCTTCAAAAAGTTTTATTTTTCACATATATACTAGTTCCCACGGTCAAAGTTCTCAATTTCTCCCTACATCTTCTTTTTCGTTTTTTAACAACATATCAAAAAATCTCAACCAAATTCATCCATTTTCATCTCCAAATTGCCAAAATTCTTCAAAAACGGTTTTGGGCATAGGAGCTTAGTACAAACGCAAGAGGGTCCTATGCACACAGGAGTCAAGCGCAAGAGCTCCTATGTACACAAGAGTCCACCACTTAAAAAGTGATACGTTTTTGAAGGGTTCTTACACTCAAGTTGTCATACGCTCAAGTCCAACGTTCAGAAATGTCATACGCTTGATTCATCCGCTTGGAATTGGTTCATATGCTTGGAAGTGTTAACTTTTGGAAATTTTTCTAAGGCATGGATTCAAAAATGTACAACGCTTTTGCTACGCGTGGAAATTTCATCAAGCATAGTCAAAACATGAGTTTGGATAATGAAATGGGTACGTCCAACAAACCACCAAAGCTTCTATGTATGGAAGATTACCTAAGTTGGGCTACATGATTTGAGAATTACGTGCTGGCGACGTGCTTGGAAGCTTGGATAGCTATAGAGGATGAGTATTTGATTGCCAGAAATGAAGCTGGAGAAAGAATAAGATATCTCAGATTCCAGATGATGAAAAAGAATATTATATAAGAGAGAAGAAAATGTATAATATGTTACAATAGTCAATCATAGGCGATATTCTACATCTTCTTCAACATAAAGAGACAGCACAGTCACTTTGGATAACTTTGTTAAAAAAATACAGAAGAAATGATGACATGCGCAAAAGCAAGCTGATTTGATCAAGAAAGAATTCAACATTTTTACTGCTATCTGATTCTTCGCCAACCTAGATGAAGGCGATAAAAAGGCTTACGATCTAGAGAAAAAGGCGTTTGCTATCCTTACATAAGCACTTCAGTAAGATATTTATCATCAGTTTGTGTACTGTACCACCACCAAAAATCTGTGGGACACCCTGGAAGCAAGAGGAGAATGTAATGTTACCACCAGAAAAATACGGCATGATATGCTAAAGAAGGAGTTTGAAGGTTTCATGTTCATGGAAAATGAAACACTGAATGATATGACAACACGTTTCTACCATCTTCTCAGCGAAATGTACTCGTACAAAGTGTTAGCATCTCCACAAGAAATCGTGATGCGCTTTGCTGACGCATTACCACCAAAATGGGGTCAATTTATTGACTTATTAAAGCATACAGGTGTTTTGGATGCAATCAGTATTTATGAATTTGTGCAAATATTAAAAAACAAAAATGAAGAAGAAATTTGTAAGGCACAGAGAGTTACTGTTCCACAAAACCCTGAAATGTAATTTGGGGGTATTAATACAGGTATTAATGCAAATCAGCAACCAAAACTTCAAATCACGTTTGTGTCAAACATGAATCCCTTTGTACCCACCAGTTCAATCAAATCAGCCTGCAAGCTCAAGTACTCAAACCTATGGACAAGTGTTTGATCCTAAAGCCTTTCTACCACAACCACGAGATCTTGCACCTCAAGTTCCACAACAAACTCCTCAACAAGCTTTCTATGGTAACAACTTTCAACCTGCAAATCCCAATACTCTCAGACTTGACACATCACATCTTTTCAAGGTCAGCGTAGAAGTTGCTCAGGAACATATGGAACTTCTAAACACCATGGTTAGTGCCTATTGTGGATTAGTGGCTGGTCAAATTGGAAACATCAAGTTGACTAATGAAGACTACCAACAAATAGACAGAGATGAGATGGAGCTAATGGATATCAAATGAGCGTTTGCAAGTGCGGTGAGAAAAGCTAAGGATTATATGAGGAGAACAGGAAGAACCAGTTTGGAAAGCAAGAAAGATACAAAATATGGTTTTGATAAAAATGTTGTTACTTGCTTCAACTGTGGTGAAAGAGATCATTTCAAGCGTGAGTGCACAAGACCAGCAAACAAGGAAATCACAACCCCTTCTAAAATCAATAACAACCATCCAACACAGCTCAAGTTAACAATGATCGAAGGATAGTAGCTGTTAACAACCCAAACAACACCAACCAGTCAGGACCTTCAAACAACATAAACAAAGCTCTAGTAGTTCAAGCAGATGAAGGATGCGATTGGTCAGTACAATTGGGAAATGAGAATCAAGGAGGAACTGCATGTTATGCCAAGATTATCAATCGAATCAAACATGTTCACAGTATTGGCAGTTCTGATGATAATGATAGTTCGGGGTATAATGGTGGTTTGATGAAGAATGCTCAAGTTTAGGTGGTTATGGATCTGATTCAGATATCAGAGAAGGAAGTGATGCTGAGGTCAGAAAGTTGCTGAAAGAAGCAGAAAAACTGAAAGGTCAAAAGGCGGGTCTGATAAAGAAAGCGGAAGCTGCATTGAAGGAAATAGAAAAATTCTTTACAAACAATGCATCCTTCCCTCATCGTACTGCCTTCATGGCGAATGTTTCCGGTATGACAAGTCAGGTAAACTCTGACTCTCCTAAAATCTGCAGCGATTGTGCTGAATTAAAAACAAAACTTAAAACAATAAAAAGTCACAATCAAAACCTAGTTGTTGAACTGTCAAAATGCAAAGAGGCTAACTTGGCTTTAACTCGAAACGAAAAAGAATTCAAATCTGTAATAGAAACCCTTAAGAAAAGCATTTCTGAATAAACAAAGACAGTTTTGAACAAACAAACAGGAATTAATAACTACATTAATCTCCTTGAGGAAACAAAGAAAGAGTTAGCCATCGCCAAATGCGAACATGATGCGATCAAGCTAAAATTGGAGAGTTATTCTAATTCCTGATATGTGCTTGATCATATCATTGACGTTCAAAAACTAAAAGGAGATGTTAAATGCATTGGGTATAAGTTGTGTCCACTTCCGTTGAAACACAACTATACCAAATTGCCTGATGAAGAGGAAATGCCACGCTTTGAACCCTCTGTACCTCTTAATCCTGAATAGTTTGCAGCAGGATTAGGGTTCAAGCTAGACAATTCCCCAGTTGAATCAAGAAAATCAGAGAACTCATCATCAGTCGTTGATCATAACCCCTCTACAACAGAGGAGGAAGATTCGTCAGATGACGAGTCCGAGAAAAATGACCAGGATCAATCTCTTGATGAAGAAAAAAGGATAGAAATGTCTGCTACTCCCCGTCTGAAAATTGTTGAAAATCAAGAGGATAGTCATATGAATTCTGTCGAGACAAAGGTGTCTACAGATGAAAATGATAATGTGTTGTATACTTTGGTTGGAGATAAGAAAATCTATTCTAACAAAGACTTCCCGATCAAAAATGTTAATCCAACCTCTATTGATCACGTTTTTGAAAATTCAACAACCAAATTTTTGGAGAAGAAAAACCCAATCAAGTCACAACTATTATCAAGTTTAAAAGAAAAACACCAAGACAAGCGAGTTGAAAAAGCTAAGGTACCACAACCGAAGGTTGAAGCAAAAAGCACTAGCTACAAGAAGAAGTTTAAGAATGTTAAATTATTGAGTTCTACTGGTACTATTGAGACTTTTGAAGGCATGTCTAACATAGATTTTGTAAACAAAGTCAAGGATTTAAAGCGTAACAGTGAAAACAATTACATTCAACATACAAATGGGTGTGAAAATGAACCCAGTACCCCAAGACCCACAAGTTCAACATCAAGTCATAAAACAGGATCTCCTAAATTTGTTGAGAGGAGAACTTGTTTTAAATGTGGAGAATTTGGCCACATAATCAAGAATTCTACAAACCCAGAAAAGCCTAGATTTGTTGAAAAAGCCCCTCCTGAACCAACTTGCCAACGTCGATCTGTTTCTCAAAAAAAGACAAACGCATTGTTAAAGAACAAGAAGAAAAACAGAGACATAAACAAGTAAAAATAATTGAAAAAGCATTAAAACCAGATTCTTCAGAAAGGAAACCAAGTTCTTCAAATTCAATAAAACCAGAAGTTGTTAAAAATGTAAAGAATAGTCATTCTGGTAAATTTAAAAAAACTTGGAAACCTAAGACCGGTGATGTTTCAAGAGGAGGCACACAATTTCCAAATCATCAAGAAATAGAAATCACATTTCTTGATGATAAGGGTTGACCCAAGACCACCAAGGCTTGGGTCCCCGTCTCAAACTGATTGGGTATTGAAATGTGCAGGGTGTTCCAGGAGGAACTGTGAATAGTCATTGGATTGTTGTCAATGGAGCATTGAGGCACATGGCAGGCGACTTAAGGCTCCTTTAGGATGTGAAAAGCATTCGAGGAGGCTATGTTGCTTTTGCTGGAGACAAGGGCGGATACATCACTGGAGAAGGAATGGTATCAAATGGTGTGGTTAGCTTTGATAAGATCAATTATGTTCGTCAAATTGATCACAATCTTCTTAGTGTTTCTCAAATCTGCGATAAGAAGTTCACGGTTCATTTTGATGATGCCAGATGTTATGTGCTGAAACCTGGTTTCAATATTCCCAAAGAATGGATTCTCCTGTTAGCTCCAAGAATTAATGACTTGTATATTCTTGACATGAGCCAAGCCATTACCACATCTGCACAAGTTACATGTTTTGTCTCAAAAGCCACCGAAAAGGAATCAATCTCTTGGCACACCGAGTAGGACACATTCACTTGAGGAAAATGAACTATTTAGTGAAAAACAATCTTGTGAATGTTGTACCAGTGAAGGATTTTCATTTACAAGACGTCTGTGTATCATGCCAAAAGGGAAAGCAAGCAAGAAAATCTCATCCTGTGAAGAAGATTAACACTGTGAATATGCCTCTGGAATGTCTTCATATGGACCTCTTTGGACCTATGAAACACAAGACTACCTTTCGTGATTCTTATTGTTTAGTAGTTACTGATGACTACTCAAGATTTTCATGGGTGAATATGTTGGCACACAGGAGTGAAGTTCCTGAAATCCTCAAGAATCTCCTAACTCTGCTTGAAAATTTGTACAATTTGAAGATAAGGAGAATCAGAAGCGACAATGGCACCGAATTTAAGAATCAAGTTATAGACGAGTTCTGTTCTTCTAAAGGCATTCTACATGAGTACAGTTCTTGATACACTCCACAACAAAATGGTGTTGCTGAGAGGAAAAATAGAACTCTAATTGAAACAGCAAGAACTATGCTAGTAGAATCAGAACTTCCCGTTCAATTTTGGGGGAAGCTGTGGCTACTGCATGTTATACAACTAATAGAGTTCTTACAGTGAAGAGGCACGGGAAAACATGTTTCAAATTGTTACATAAAAGGAAACCGGATGTTTCTTTCTTAGAACCTTTTGGAGCTCCATGCACTATGATTGATCCACATGGTAAATTTGGTCAGAAGGCTATCGAAGGTTTCTTTCTTGGATATGCTACTACTAATTTCAGAGTGTGGAACTTATCAACAAAGAAGATTGAAGAATGGGGTGAAGTCAACGTTCAAAGATACACTGAATTAGTAAGAGCTCCGGGTGCCCCTTGGATGTTTGACTACGATGGGCTGTTTGACTCTTTTAATCTGCCAACTTTTGATGATGCTTCTACAGCTGCTCAAATGGTACTGGAAAGTGATAATGCAGTTGACTCGTCATTAGTTTGACCAGTTATTGTTAACCCTCAAGTGTCTACTTCGGTTAACAATCTTGTTCAAAATGAGAAATTCGAAGATGCTGCTGATTATAATGTTTCGTCAGAAGATGATGAGTTCCGTGATGCAAATGAAGCTACTTCTGCTCCGGTTCCTGGAATTTCAGATGTCATGTCACATATTCAAAATCTACGGATGACTGAAGGTCATGCATCTACATCTTCCTCAAATCTAGCAAACAAATTAGTTGTTGATCTGAATATCAACAATTTGGGTATAAATTCTCGAGTTCCTGATGTTCCTGAAACTCGTATTCATAATACCCATCCTCAGCAGAATATTATAGGAGATGTCCAAAGTGGTGTGCAGACCCGTAATCAGCTCAGGAATAATCAGAATGCTGGTTTGTATTCGGTTATTAGGGAATCTGGGGAACATAATGATTGGTCTTTTGCCTGCTATGTCTGCCAAGTAGAACCAAAACTTGGAAGGAAGCTATGAAAGAAGACTCATGGGTTGAAGCAATGCAAGAAGAACTTCAGCAGTTTCAAAAGTTAGGCATGTGGAAATTGGTTGACAGGCCTAACAACTATAAGAAGATTGGTACAAGATGGGTTTACAAATGTAAGAAGGATGACCGAGGTGTTGTTGTGAGAAACAAAGCAAGATTGGTCATCCAAGGCTTTAATCAGGTAGAATGCATTGATTATAGTGAAGTTTATGCACCAGTAGCTCGTCTTGAAGCCATGAGAATTTTCTTGGCTTATGCATCCTACAAGAAGTTTACTGTTTATCAAATGGATGTGAAAAGTGCTTTTCTTCATGGTGTGGTTGAAGAAGAAGTATATGTTGAGCAACCACCTGGATTTGAATATCCAATCCATCCTCACAAGGTTTGGCTTCTGAATAAGGTGCTATATTGTCTACATCAAGCTCCACGGGCTTAGTATGAAACGTTGTCTTCCTATCTTCTGAAGAATGGTTTTTGACGTGGATTGGTCGACTGTACTCTCTTCATCAAGGGAAAGAATGAGGACTTATTGCTGGTACAAGTGTGTGTTGATGATATTATTTTTGGGCCAACCAACGAGAAAATGTGCAAAGAATTTGAGCAGGTGATGCAAGAGAAGTTCGAGATGAGCGCAATCGGAGAAATGGCTTTCTTTTTAGGTTTGCAGATTCATCAATCTAAGGAAGGGAGTTTTATCCACCAAAACTTGGACGGAAGCTATGAAAGAAGACTCATGGGTTGAAGCAATGCAAGAAGAACTTCAGCAGTTTCAGAAGTTAGGCGTGTGGAAATTGGTTGACAGGCCTGACAACTATAAAAAGATTGGTACAAGATGGGTTTACAAATGTAAGAAGGATGATCGCGGCGTTGTTGTGAGAAACAAAGCAAGATTGGTCGTCCAAGGCTTTAATCAGGTAGAAGGCAATGATTACAGTGAAGTTTATGCACCAGTAGCTCGTCTTGAAGCCATGAGAATTTTCTTGGCTTATGCGTCCTACAAGAAGTTTACTGTTTATCAAATGGATGTGAAAAGTGCGTTTCTTCATGGTGTGGTTGAAGAAGAAGTATATGTTGAGCAACCACCTGGTTTTTAAGATCCAATCCATCCTCACAAGGTTTGGCTTCTGAATAAGGTGCTATATGGTCTACATCAAGCTCCACGGGCTTAGTATGAAACGTTGTCTTCCTATCTTCTGAAGAATGGTTTTTGACGTGGATTGATCAACTGTACTCTCTTCATCAAGGGAAAGAATGAGGACTTATTGCTGGTACAAGTGTATGTTGATGATATTATTTTTGGGCCGACCAACGAGAAAATGTGCAAAGAATTTGAGCAGGTGATGCAAGAGAAGTTCGAGATGAGCGCAATGGGAGAAATGGCTTTCTTTTTAGGTTTGCAGGTTCATCAATCTAAGGAAGGGATTTTTATCCATCAAACCAAGTACGTCGGGGATATTCTCAAACGATTTGAAATGGAAGACTCAAAGCCCTTGGGAACTCCATTAGCTGAAAATCATGGGATTACTCCTCATGGAATGGGTGAACATGTGGACCATCTCTTTATCGTGCTATGATCGGATCTCTCATGTATCTTACTACTTCAAGACCCGATATAATGTATCCAACATGTCTTCTAGCTCACTACCAGTCCAGTCCGAAGGTTTCTCATTTGATGGCTGTGAAAAGAAATTTTCGTTATTTGAAGGGTCGCCCAGACACTGTCTCTGGTACCCTAAGGATGATAACTTTGATTTGACAGATTCAATGATTCTGATCATGGTGGCTGCAAGATCGATGCAAAATCAACATCAACAGGATGTCAGTTCTTGGGAAATCGCCTAGTCACGTGGCACTGCAAAAAAGCAGACTTGTGTAGCTACGTCAACCTGTGAGGCTGAGTATATTTCGGCTTCTAGTTGCTGCTCTTAGGTTCTATGGATCCAACAGCAAATGTGCGACTACGGTTTTGAATTTCTAACTACTCCTATTTTTGTTGATAAAGAAGCAGCTTTACAAATCACTCGAAATCCTGTAAAGCACTCAAAAACCAAACACATTGAGATTAAGTATCATTTCATACGAGATTGTCAAACTTATCAATGTTGTTAAAATCCACATCGATCATCAACGTGCCGACCTGTTTACAAAAGCTTTTGATAAATTTCATTTGATTATCTACTTTTGGTCAATGGCATCAAGGTGAAACATGAGTAATTCCTCCTTGGCTAATCATTTTTCGTAAATATTTTCTTAAAAATCTAAAACGACAAAAAGATTTTCAATTTTCTCTTTGTTTTTATTTTTAGGGGGAGAAAATTTCAAGAAAAATACAAAAACATGAGAAAATACAAAATACAAAAATATGTCTTTTATTTATCTATTTAAGTTTTCATGTATTTAACTTCTTTATTTAAGGGGGAGAAAAATTTAGAAAAATACAAAAACAACAGAAAATCCAAAAATCAAAAAATGAGTTTCTTGGATAGATAAGTGAAGATGATGATACACACCGGTTATCAATCATAAACTGTCAAAAACATAGAACAAAAATTGATAAGTAGCTTTACTAATGATGTATCGGTAGGCTCACAATCAGATTAAATTGTGAAGGTTGATATTAACATAACGGACTGCAAGCCAGGTGGGAACCATTCATTGGCATATGGTCTTGGTACCGAAATTTCATTTGATAATATGTCGAGGTTCTGAGATATGCGGTCTTTATGCTGACTTATCATCTGGGTATCATGGTTGAATCTTTTGCCGAAAAATGCGGTCTTTATACATACGTGTAAATACTGCATACGACCATCAATACGTGATAAAAATATCACATCCCCCAAAAAATAAGTGATAAAATATCATAGCTTTATGCGGGAGCTAAGTTTGTCTCTGTTGGTGCATATTGGTGACAACAGCTTAATAGTTTAATAGTTTAGTTTTTGGATATTTTATATTGGGCTTAGCATTTGTGTTTAGCTTGTTTAGAGTTGTAATAGGCTTGGAGAATGGCCTAGCCCAGTATAAAGCCTAGTATGCAGTATATATACATGTAGCGCATTAGGGTTTTAGAGTTAGATAGTTGAGACAGAGAGGAGTATGAGAAATCTACAGAGAGTGGCTGAGAGATTTCTAGAGAGTCTTGAATTGATTGTAAACCTTTGTGTTGGATAATCAATAGAAGACAGTTTGAAGGAATTTTGTTTGTGTTCGTGGTTGTGTTCTTGTTGTTTCTGTGAAATCTGATCCAGGGGATTCCGCACTCTAGATTAGATAGACGATTCTGTCAAGATCCATAAAGACTAGGGGACGTGGAGTCTCTTTGATGGTACAATGGTACTAACCTGTTCACGGACTTACTCCTGTGCCCCGCATGCATCTGAAAATCAAGTTCCTCATCAAGAAGTGATTTAATCACATAGGGCTTGTTTTCAATCAAAATAAGTGAGTATCTCACATCATATACGTCAAAACATATGATAAGCAGTATACTCACCGGTAAGATTTTCTCTCGTGCATATCTTGATACGGGAATGTGTTGTGAAGTGGTTGAACACCGGCTAGTAAGAATAATTCATACCTTAATCATATCTCCTAATCATGATTATATCTGATATTGAGCTTACATGGACAACAATACCGATAAACATAGTAGAATACTTATTTATTTAATTTGATGTTTTATACAAAACTCGTTTTGACAAGATTAAAAGCTGGTATGATCTCTTACCTTGAAGCTCTGAAAAAAGATTGTCTAGTAAATATATAGTTCACTCTTGTTTGTTAATAGTTATTTTAGTTTAGTTTACTTTGCTGTTAAAATTAAGTTCTTTTTTTAATTAATTAGCCGAAGTTGAAACTCAAAAGGTTTTCTACCAAGATACGCCCTAAAAACCATTCGCTTTGATATCATAACTTCATAAAATGTACTTTCTTACAACGGGTAAACTCATCTCAAGGGACAAAATCTATTTAACAAGCACTTTTCCTAACTTAACTTGTGATTAGTGTGGATATGTGCAAAGTTCTAAATAGGACAGCGAAAAACCTAAGGCCCTCAAAGAACTAAAAGTCCGATTTTGAAAGACCTGGACTCGTACGAATCAGAGATCATTCGTACGAGCCATTGTGCCTCGTACAAACGACCACTGGGTCTTGTACGATTGGAGTTCTTCGTACGAGCTTGGTAATTCGCACGAGTGTCTTGACGTGGTATAAAAGGTGATGAAGTTCTTTGGTAGAAATTCACTTTCACCTTGATCACGTCATTTCTACACCTCTCTTTATGTTGTTTTTGATTTCTTTAAGGTGTACTGACAAATGTTGGCATACTTTGAAGATGAACAACTTAAACATTATCTGACCATGTGACTTTGACTGACTTGAACAACAAAGTTTAAGCGAAGAATCTTTTTAACGAAAACCAATATCTTCTCTTGAAGTTGTTTGTGCAAACTAGATTTGTACGAGTGAAACATCACTCGCACGAGCAACATATCGCTCGTACGAGCCAGTTACTCGTATGAGTGAATCATTTGTTTATCTAAATCGAGAGTTCATAAAAAACAGTTGTTCTTTGTACGAATAAATTGTTATTCGTATGAGTCAGTAGTTCTTTGTTCAGGGAATATATACATACAGAAAGTTTGAAATAAAACTTTTTCTGTATATTCCCTAATGAATTTATGTTCTTGTCCTTGTTATCTTATGTGTACAGAATGGAACAAAAGGAACATAAAAGAAAACCCGTGACAAAGAGGACTGACAAGTCAGAAGTGGAAATTATTTCGGAACCAAGACATAACATGGTAGCCTACTTGGATCCGGAAGACAAATTTGCTAGGTACAATGGTATAATGAAGTTTTTGCGCGAATCAAGGATACATTATGCTGTCACGCACAAGACTACAGTATACAAGACGTTGATCAAGGAATTTTGGGATACGACTAAAGCTGTTGAAGTAAATGGACAGGAACTTATCCACGGGAAAGTAAATGACTTGAACGTAGATGTGTCTGTTGAAATCGTTAACTCAGTATTACAGCTTGGTGATGATCCTGAAGCTCCGTTCTCAGTACCTTTGAAGTGTCAATGTGGATGTTTGCTCAGAATGCAATGTGTTGGAGATTTCCTCGTGGGATAAGTAGATACAAGTTCTTTCTACATGTTTTAACTTAGTGTTTGAGCAACAGACGAAGTGGTTATGACATGGCAAATAACGACTTGGTTGGAATGATGATAGCTTTGATATTGAACAAACTGTTAAGTGTTTCAAGGTATATTTTTGCAAACATGAAGGAAAACTGAGAAGAACCGGGTATGGTGGAAACAAGTTTTGGATGTATCCTCGATTTCTTCAAATGATCTTGAATGTGCAACATCTGAATCTTCCAAAGAACGACAATAAGATCTTTAGAAGTGTAGCAGCAAAACGTTACAAAGAAAGCACACCTCCTCGTAAGTTGATCAGTTTTCTGGAAAATGATCAATATATTGCACCAGAAAACGACAAGTGGCGCCATGATGACGGTGATTCAGATAATGAAGAACCAACTTTGAAAAAGATGACCGAAGATAAGTTTGGTCATAAAAAGGTAAATGATGATGACAGTGATAATGTTGGTAATGATAGGGCTAGTGAACCTGTTGCAGAAGTCCAGCCTACCTTTACAACAGAGGAGTCTGAACCTATAATGATGGAACCCACTACAATTTCTGAACCACAACCTTCAAATACCATAGCAGCTAAAACACCTTCGGCTGAAGATACTCCAGTTCAAACGCAACCTACTACCTCTTCAGCTCAACAATCCCAGTCTACATCTCATCAACAAAATACAACACGAAGCAGTCTTTTGTTCTCTGAAATGGAAAAGGATGAGAAAGTGGATTTTCTATTCTCTCAGTTGCAAGCTACGGCAATCCAGATTAACAAGCATTCGGAGTTTATATCTTCAAATCGGAACACAGTTGTCAAACAACAGTTATAGATAAGTTCTTTGAAAGAGACTGTTAGAAAACAGGATTATGAAATTGCGCAGTTAAGAAAGAAAATGAGCGACTGAAGGCTGCAGATACTAAAAGAGCAACTCAGCTACAACAGATGAGGCCAGTTGATAACTCTCGGGGGATTGAGATAAATAGGTTGAAAGAATGTAGTGCGATTGTACAACAATCTGCGAAAACATTAACTGCTAAACCTAATGACTTGAGAGAATGGTATCATTCTCGTAATGCTACACTGGTTGAAGGCTTTGATGGTATAAAGACATATTTGAAATGAGCAGAAAGCGAGTGAACACTCTATGGAATGACCGATGCAAAACTCAGGAGATCAAGCGTAAACGTGATCAGGTTAGTGAAGACACTAGCAATCCTGATGCATCGGCCTCATCCTCGCAACCAAAAGTTTCTGCATCAACTCCAGTAGTAGAGTCAAACGTTCAGCAGATCGTGACCAATCCAATTACCTCAAGCAGCAATCAAGAGGAAACATGAAAGGTTTGATGTTTCTGGAAAGTTTTGAAGACCTGATGCTCTATCAATGATGGATAGCAGATTTTCAGGGGGAGTTTGTTGATACAACATGCTATTCAGTATGAAGACCGAAGACCAGGCAACAGCCAAGGGGGAGTTTGTTGATACACTTTTATGTCTGTCGCTTGTTCTTAGTTACGTCTGTAATTGTACGGTCTTTGTTTCAGTGTCTGTATAGTTTGGTCGTGTCGACCAAATCAAGATATCCTCCTATCTTGGTTTAGTACGACGATTAGATTGTCTGTGTGAAACAGTTGCATGTGTGCATACTGTTGAGTCTTGTGAACGTCATGTATGTGACACGTTCTTCTAAGAAAACTTCTATGTATGAGTGGGAATGCTTCGTATGAGCGATATGTTGCTCGTACGAGCCACTTACCATTCGTATGAATGAATTCATCAAATCAAGCATCCTGCTTGATTCATACGAGGTAGTACATGATCATACGAACCAGTTCATTCATACGAGTCTCTTTGGAGAATGTCTTCCGTGTCTTTTGGTGTTTCGTACGTCCAGCAACATACTTCGTACTGTTGCTAGGTGTGGACACTATATAAGCAGACATGCACTTCTCAGTGTAAGCAAGAGACTAGAGAGACTTTAGAGTGAGCTTCACTAGAGTGAGAGACACAAGAGCACAAAGAGTACTGCATGAGTCTGTATGAATATTGTTTGTATATGTTTGTACTAGTTCTCTTCTATTAATCAAGATATTGAATCTTTGGTTATCCTGTGTTTCTTACTTTGCTTTGATTTACATACTTATGAGGATTCCACACTCGTATTTGTGTTGTATGAACAGGGAAGTAGGTTAATCTTGATCCTCCAAGTGGACCTACTGGTGTGCTACTCCTATAGCGCTTTACATGTTAAGGTAGGTTTACAAAGTTAATGACAAATAGTATGCATAAAAGTATTCTAGCATGTATAAACATATAGTATGACAAGTTACATGTCTAGTGGATTGAGTGTTTGCATAAGACTGATTGTGTGTATTTATGAGTTTAATAATTTATACATGTTGCAACCCAAAGTGAATTAAAAGTAAAATGGGTCATGTATACTCACGGTTTGTGAAGCTTTCCACAAAAGTGAGTTGAACGATTTGGAAGGTTGGAGCACCGAAGTTACCCTAAAATGGGAAACAAAGGTGTGTGAGTTTCAGAGTTTGATGATGAGAATGTATTTGGGAATTCATAATTATGAAAATACAAGAAAAATATATATCTTTGCTTAGATACTCATTTGGACACCATTTTTAGTTTGTGTTTTTCATGAGTGTTCCACTCATTTGAAGCCCAAAATGAGGAGTCTAAGAACTAAGATAAACTCCACCTTGTCAAATAATATTCAACCATAAGGTTGGTTGACATCATGGTTAGGTTTTGGAGTGTATATTATATGGTATATTATATATTATAGTCAAGCATATGTCATATATTGTCATGCACAGATAACCACATGGATGATTCAGATGGTCATGAATATATGTACAAGAATGTAAATAACTTATCAAATTCACCAACTAGCCAAGTGAGTTCAACTAGACGAGTGCTTCCATATATGGTTATGATTGGAGACTTGGTGTAGTTTGTTCACTTTGTGTGCTTGGAAGCTACTTGGTGATCTAGATTTGGTAAAAACAAAACTAATATGGCTAACATTTATGGAACAAACATCAATACAAACCTATCAAACAAAGGGATTTGTTGGCAACTTGAAGATGTTCCAAGAGATGAAGTAGGACAAATATTGTTTGGAAAAGTTTTAACAAAAGAGAAAATAAACCTAACTTTGAACCTCAAAATGGTGATTTGCCAACTTGGTTTACCATGGTAAACTTGTGGTAACACTCCTAGAGGTTCTCCAGGTAGGAAGAAAGCAAGACACAAGAAGAAAATGCGAGAAAAAATGTCCAAAACACACTGTTTTGAACCTTACTATAATCTGCCAACACATGAGAATTTTGAAGATTTGGGAGGATTTGAGAGTAATTAGAGAGAGTGGAAAGTGTTTAGAAGGTGTGGAGGAGGGGTATTTACAAGTGGGAATTAGGGGTTTGTCTTAAACGAAGGTAGGTGGAGGTTGGGAGTTGAGAAAAATGAGTTTTAACTCAAAATTTGTTAAGTTGTCCAAACTTTTTGTAGTTAACTGCCTTGCGGACCGTAAGACCTTTTGTCTTGTGGTCTATAATACCTTAAATTTGTTTTTTTTCATTTTTAACCCTTAACCTATATATCTTGTTATTTTATGCCTTTAACTCATAGTTAAGCATGATTTTAGGGTTCCAAGGTTTATGTAAGCATGTTACAAGTATGATATAAGAATGATAAAATTTCAAAGATAATATAAATGTAACGTGTGTCTCGGTTTTGTATAAAAACGTGTGTTTCGTGATTGTTTATGTATTGTGTATGCATGAATAAACAAGTATGATATAAAATGTATTTCCATTATGATCAAAAGTCTCGGATTACAAGAATTGAAATTGAATATGAATAGAAGTTCTAAAAATAGAAAGTACAAAAACACGGAACGTTAAAGACTCCCCTACTTTAGGAAATTTCACCCTGAAATTTATTCAAGAGGAGGACTCACGGAAGAGATGCGGGTACTTGTTCGTCATGTTGTTTTCACATTACCAAGTGAATTCGGCACTGCATTTTCATTCCCAACATACCTTGACTATTGGAGTACGATAACGTGGGAGCTGCTTGACTTCACGATCCATGATTTCAACCAGTTTCTCGATGACGTGCGTAGACTCGTTAGAGAAGCTTCAAGGGAAAGAAACTGTTGGACTTGTAGATTGTTTTAACTTATTTAGGTAAGGATGATGGATTCTTTGTGTTTTAGCTTTCATCATTAGTAGATCTTATATATCCCAACAATCTCCCCTAGATCTACTGATGCCAAAACACACTTATTTTGAGCTCGTTCTTTATTCTCTTATTTTGTTGATGAAGATTCCTTTGAAAATATTTGTTGAAGTTGTGAATAAGGACAATTCCTTTATCTTCGTTATAGTAAACCATCTTTGACTTTACAGAAAAGGTTCTTTGTCTTCACACCTTTTAATCTGTAAGTACCTTCTTGAATCCAAGTCTCTGGGTTAAGGAAGATTAAAGATTGCTACTGATGTGCTAAAAGTAGTCTAACAAAAATAAACTAAATTAATCTAATCTAGACACAAGTAATACTCTAGACATTGTAAGACTCAAATAAACTACTAACCGGCAAGTGAACCGATAAACTCTAGTAAAGCTAAAAGTAAGTCGGGATATCGAACCCACGAGACTCGATCAAACTACGTTAAAGACTCTCTAAACTAAGACTGACACGGACATAACTAGTTATTTATTTGATGGGGGGTTTACTAAAAATCCTAAGAAATCAATTAACCTAATTAGTTAAAGAAGCTTAACACGAAGTTAACTGAATTTTTTTTTCTCAGTGGTGATGAAGACTACCTAGGTTGGAATCCCCTTTACTATCATAAAGCTTCCTAATGGATAAGTTATGTGACTTGGAACCAGGATCTTTAGATTCTAACCCTAAAAGAAACCGAACAGGACCCCCGACCCTTCTAAGGAAGACACCTATGGATCTCTTTAAGGTTTTATACGAATACCGGTTAAATAGACTCCCTTTTAGTTGTCTATGTTCTAGAAAGTGCCTGAATGTGACTACTACCTCTCGGTTGGGAATGTAAGGCAACTAAGGATCTCGATTTGGTTTAATAGACAAAATTGTGATCAAGTAACTGAAACTAGTCTTCTCTCAAAAACCTAATCCTAGTGATTATCCAATTAGACCTATCAACAACTTGGTACCTCTAAGTACCACAATTAGCAGAATATTAAAACCTAATTAACTCTTGATTAATGTTTCTATGGTCTATTGGTCAATTTATCATAAGATTACCCGAACCCGTTAAGACCCGAATATCAACACAAACTCATTATATGAAAGACATTTGACAGAATTCGTGTGAAACAAATAAACAATCATGAATCAAGAAATAATACACATATGCACCAAATTCATACTCAAAGTTCGTTACTTTACTAGAAAACCCAAATCAACGTTATAAATCCAATAAAAATCAAAACTTTAATAAAGGTTCACCTTCACCTAGGTAGTTTAAGCAAGTTAGCCAAGAAACGTACTTGTAAACGACATAACACAAGTTTCAAAACTAGAATTCATCATGCTAAGTAAGAAATAATGAAAACATCATTGAAGAAACCGGAAAGTATTTGCTTTTCCAACTCTAGCAATCACACGATTATTCCAGCACTTCCTTGCCTTCAAAACTCTGCTAAAATCGCCTCTTGTTGCTGCTTTGGTTGCACCAATTCATGAATAAGGTTATGGAAGCTTTAATGATGTATTTATAATTTTCCATTATGCAAATCCATGCCAGCAACGATTCTTTTCGGAAAAGGCAACCTCTCGCGGCCCGCGAGAGGTATACGTGTCACCGGTCGTGGCCCGCGACCATGTAAATAATTCATTCAGCTCTATTGGCCTCTTGCGACCCACGTGAGGCATGTCCTTTATCGTTCGCGGCCCGTCAGAAGGAGTCTGGAACAGTTTTTTGCCTTGTTATAAATCCCGAGCCTTCCAACACGTTTCAGGACTTGATTTCTTCTCATTTTCTCTCGTTTCTTGCACTTTTCACAGTTTCTATCACCCAAGACCTGCAAAACTTGATTGGATCGAAAGTACGCACATTCTACTAGAAACCGAAACTAATAATGACTAAAACCGTACAAACTATACACAATAAATGATGTACTTTGCAATACATCAAATATACCCAAACTTACTCTTTTTCATGCTCGAAAAAGAATTATGCAAACGGAATCAGAGACGGATAAATATTCGGGCATAATTCTAGATTAATTATTAAAATCAAAACTTGTGTTAGCCACGATTGCAAGTATACTTTTCCCTTTAAGCCCAAACCCTTATCATGTAATTTTAGTTCAAGTTCGGCCAATCTACCTATGGTCTCACACTAGAAGCCACAGTACACCTAATCCCGCCTCAAGCTTATAGAACAAAAGGAACAATCACTGGACTAATTCCTAACCGTGTTATACCAAAAACAAGATAATTTAAAATCAAATAACTTTTTTTTCCTTTCCATTTTTTTCTTTGAGCATTCGATTTTTGAATACCTAACCTAGAGGTTGTCTCAACCAGAGTCACCATTCCAAGAGCGACAACGTGGGCTTCGACATTTAAGCAATTTATTCAACTTATCCTAGAGGAATCTAAGTCAGAGTCACCATCCCCAACGAAGATTATATAGGCTTCGTCTACTTTTTCAATCAAGCTCACTCATTCTATATTTTTTTTTATTTTTAACTGATTGAAAATTCTAAAGATTTTAGCTTATAACGCCATTCCTTATAGTATTTATGGCGGTTCCGGCTTCCCACTTTTCCTAGATGAGTACCCACTAGTAGACCGACATTTAAGGTATATTTAGATCAAAGGAACCTAGAACTGAATCGAGCCTACTTGCACATCCCAAACTAGACACAAACTCAATCTATATTAACTCATATTATCATTATTTGAACCCGAACAAAAACCCGACTTTTCTATCATTTTCCGTTTTTATTTTGCAAACTTCTTCTTCAAAGGACATTTTCTGATTTTTAATTTTTAAATTTTCTATTTTTTAACTTTATTGACTCAACTACCTAAATTATCATTACGACTATGTATATCCCATCCCCACACTTAAATATTGCATTGTCCCTAATGCAAGAACGAGAATACGACTCAAACTAAACTAACCTACCAAAACTAAAAAAAAAACTAAATAAAATTGTACAAAAAGTATACTAGTGAAACGACTTAGCTAATATGCGAGACTATCAATGTGCTAGTCAATTCCACATATGCCCTCCAATCCGAACACGCTCAGCAAACAATTGCTAACTCTCACACGCGAACGAAAGCGGCAAAACTAACATCAAACCTATCAGCAAACACAAATATATCCAAAACATAACATAATACATAGATAATAAGTGTCTAGCACAAACCAACCACAAACATCATCAACCATCAACCAACCCGTCCCAAACCTACCAAGTTCAAGTATTCAAAATGAACATACAGACCATAAGAATATGGAAAAAGCATAAAAAAACAAAAGATATAGATCTTAGAAACGCTGCTGCCTCCACAAGCTAATCATCCTCTTCTTCCTCCTTAGACTACTGAAAAACCTGATATGGCTGCACATCCTCCATACCACTGGGTCCTGGCTGTCCCTGCTGCTGAAAATAAGACAGAACTCCCATATGCAAGTTCTCCATCATATATCTCATCCCATCCTCCAAACGCCTCTGACCCTGCTCATGAACCCTCCTGCTCTCCATATGACCTGCCTAACCCCATCAAACTATTCATCTACATACCCACACAAATCACCATACCCCATCTCCATCCTATCATATAAAGAATCCAAAAGTAAGTGGATCCAGTCGGGGCTGTCCCAAAGGGTACTGCCTACCCGGTAACTCCTGGAGAATCACCAGCCTCTAATAATGAGGAGGAACAACAGACTGCATAGATGATGCAGCATCAGAACCAGGTGGAGGCTGAACCTGTGGACCTGGCGAATGGGCTCCCAAGTAATCGGCTCATTAGGCGACAAAATACAAGCGGCCTGCAAATCCCTCACACTCATAAAACACGGAGCTGGCCCCTCTCTCATCCTATCACTTGGGTACCTATCAAACACCCCAAGACTCTTGGCCAAGCAAGTAACATATGGCCGACAGTAGATACGAGCTCCTGGGCCGCCTCTCCACAACCTCTTTATCGACCCTGCAAAAACACTCTCTAAATTCGCCGGCCTCTGCTCTACCATACACATCAGACAAAACAGACTAACATGATTAACCTTATTATCACCCTATCCTCTACCTACCAACGTGGCTGACAAAATATTATGAACAAACCTATAAACCAGACCAATGATGTCACTAGCAACCATGTTGTTCGAATACAGTGCAGACGAAATCATACCGCAAAATCTGACCAACTCATTCGTCTGTAAACTGTGCGGATGCTTCTTCTTAAACACTCCCCTCAAACTCGTAACAAACTCTCGCGACTGAACCTCCTCCTCAGTATAGAACTGTGTAGCAACTGCAAACTGAGGTATAGTCATCTCGTATACATGCCTACCAAGAGCAAAAGTCACCGCATCGCACTCACTATAATTACCATGCTTATACTCGAATGTGGAATGAAACTCGAAAGTAATTTCCTTATACCGCCTAGCATCACAATCCAACACTCTCCTAAACTTATTACCCAAAAGCTACTCAACTCTATCCCTCGAACCTAGACAGTCCAATATATCCCAGTCAATCCTCCTATACGGTAACATATCCACAATAATCAGATTAGCCAACCGTTCATTCTCATTCGAATCTAACTTAAACTATAAAAAGGACTATCCCTCAGCCCCGTACTCTGACCATGAGGAACAACCCCTCCTCGGTACCTAACCCTCCTTCTTTGCCCAAAATTCGGTGGCAAGGGCTGAGTCTCAGCTGGATCTCCCTGTGGCCAAGCAGTAGGACCTCTTTTCTTCTTCCCGGGCCTACTCGAAGAACCTTCACCTGACATCCTGGTAGCTGATCTAGACAATAAAAACTAAGAGACTTGGTAGCACACTTGAACCCCCTCGAAATCACAACTTTAATGATGAAAGATAGAAAATTGATGGTGAAATAGGGTGGATAACTGAAGTGGGTGTAGTGGGAGCGCAAATGGAGGTGAAAAGTGGCAGTTTAACGTTGCATGTGGTGGCTAGAAGTGGTGGGCTAGGTCAAAATGGTGAAAATTGGTGATAAAAATGAAGAGTCTGCAAATAACGCTTCTCGCGGGCCACGATCGATGAAGGCAAAACCTCTCACGCCCCGCGAGCGTCCAAATATTTCCGGAGTCATGAGCCTCTGGCGGGCCGCGACCGGTGAAGGCAAAACCTCTCGCACCCCGCGAGAGGCCTCTTTTCACAGAAAGTTTCAAGATTCTGAAGGGTTATTTGCCTTAGAAAAATTTACTTTGTTATACCAAACCTCCCAAAACCTCATAACGCAACCGAAACATGAAAACTTACCTGGAACGCCATTCTATCGTCAGCCTTGGCTCCATAGCGATGATGTATTCCTGCAAAACACTTAACGACACAAAAACACAAAGCACAAAATACGAGAAACTATTATAACGACTCTAAAAACACGACACGAGAAATACTAACTATACAAACTCTACACTTGAGTTTTCACTCAAGTTCCTATGCAATGGTGGAAGGTGGAACGTCAAGAGGAGTTTCCTCCTTCTCGGTGACATCTACGAGCCCTCCTATATAATGCTTTAACCCATGTACCCTCATCGGATTCATCTAACAGCTCAACCGAGCCGTATGGAAATACCTCATTGAACAAGTAAGGCCCTGTCCACTTCGATTTAAGCTTCCCCGCAAACAACTTCAATCGCGAATTATAAAGAAGCACCTTATCACCAACCTTAAATTCCTTAAATCCCTTCAACGTTCGATCATGCAACGCCTTCGTTCTCTCCTTTATACTCCAAGAACGCTCATACGTCGCATCCCTAAGGGCTTCTAATTCATGAATTTGAAAGAACCATTTGCTAGCCACTTCGGTGAGATCTAGATTAACGGTCTAAAGAGCCCAAAACGCTCGGTGCTCTAACTCTACCAGAGGATGGCAAGCTTTGCCATAGACTATCATAAACGGAGTGGTTCCTAAGGGTATCTTATAAGCGGTTCTAAATGCCCACAATGCATCATCAAGCTTCTCCGACAATCTTTCTGACTTTTTCCTACTGCTTTCTCTATAATTATCTTTACGCCTCAGTTTGTGTTCTTAACTTGACCACTCGTTTGAGGGTGGTATGCGGTAGAAAAATAGTGAGTGACTCCGTAGCGTGCCAATGCCTTCTCCGTCAAGTGAGTGCCATGATCACTAATGATAGCTCTAGGAGTACTGAAACGAGTGAACAATTTCTGAAGGAATCTCACCACCACTCTGGTGTCATTCGTAGGCAAAGCTTGAGCTTCCACCCACTTAGAGACATAATCTATCGCCACGAGGATGTATCTATTCCCGCTAGAAACGGGAAAAGGTCCCATGAAGTCGATGCCCCCCACATCAAATATTTCAAGGATTTGAAGTGGATTTTGGGGCATCTCATCCTTGGATGTTATATTGCCGGTACGTTGGTAACTGTCGCATGTCCTACCAAACTCTAGCGCATACTTCAGTACCATATGCCAATAAAAACCACAATCAAAGACCTTTTGTAAGGTAATGTGAGGACCGTGATGACCTCCCGTCAACCCCTCATGAACATGCCTAAGAATATCTAAACCATCTTTTCTACTGACACACCTCTTAAGAATTCTATCGGCCCCTATCATAAAAAGAAACGGGTCATCCCATATGAACCTCCTAGCATCCCGAAAGAACTTCTTCTTTCGTTGGGTGCTCATGCGCTTCAACACTATTCCATTGGCAAGGTAATTTGCCAAATCCGTAAACCATGGTATACCTTCCTTTTCCGCCGCAACTAACTCAACCTATTCGTGAGGTAATCTATCACTTATCGCCTCCTCACGAATCTCCTCTCTTGCCGAATCCTCTAATCGTGTGAGATGATCGGACGCTACATTCTCCGCCCCTAATTATCCTTAATTTCTATATCGAATTAGGAGAGTAAGAGAATCCATCGTATAAGACGAGGCTTAGCATCCTTCTTTTGGAAAAGATAACGTAAAGCCACATGGTCGGTGAAAATAATGGTTTTTGAGAGAACAAGGTATGAACAGAACTTATCGAATGCGAATACGATGGCTAGAAGCTCCTTCTCGGTGGTGTAGTTCTCTTGGGCATCGTTGAGGGTTTTGCTTTCATAATAGATTGGATGAAAATGATTTTCTCGCCTTTGCCCCAAAATCGCACCGACCGCGTAATCACTCGCGTCAAACATGAGCTCAAAAGGTAAGCTCCAATCGGACGATATAAGAATGGGGGCACTAACAATTTTCTCCTTCAAGAACTCAAAAGCTTTAAGACATTCCTCGTTAAAGATGAATGGAACGTCCTTCTCAAGGAGTCGGGTCACGGGGCATGTGATTTAGGAAAATCCCCTAATGAAGCGCCTATAGAAGCCTGCATGCCCCAAGAAACTACGGATGGATTTAACACTCGTCGGTGGAGGAAGCCTACTAATGGTGTCTATTTTAGCTCTATCTACCTCTATGTTGGCTCGAGAAATCTTATGACCTAGAACAATGCCTTCCGTCACCATGCAGTGACACTTCTCCCAATTAAGCATCAACTTCCTCTACACACACCTCTTCATCATCCCCTCAAGATTACTAAGACACTGATCAAATGAATTGCCATAAACCGAAAATTCTTTCATGAAAACCTCCATTGAACTCTCGATCATATCCTGAAAAATGGCAACCATACACCACTGAAAAGTTGCTAGGGCGTTACATAATCCAAATGGCATGCGTCGATACGCGTATGTGCCATATGGACATGTAAAGGTCGTCTTCTCTTGATCCTCTGGTGTGATGGGGATCTGGAAGTAACATGAAAACCCGTCGAGGAAACAATAGAATTGTTTCCCGGCGAGACGCTCTAGAATTTGGTCGATGAAAGGAAGCGGGAAATGGTCTTTCCGATTGGCGTCGTTTAATCTTTGATAATTGATACACACTCACCAACCAGTGACCGTACGTGATGGGATCAGTTTGTTTTTCTCATTCATAACAACTGTCATCCCCCCCTTCTTGGGGACAACTTGAATAGGACTCACCTAAGATGAGTCGGAAATTGGGTATCAACCCGGCCTCTATGAGCTTCAACACATCCTTCCTAACTACCTCTTGCATGTTGGGATTGAGGTGCCTTTGGGGTTGCACCACCGGCTTAAACTCGTCCTCCATACGAATCCGGTGAGTGCAAAAAGTAGGACTAATCCCCTTTATATCGGACAACCTCCACGCAATAGCCTCTTTGTGTTCTCTCACACATCCATCAACCTCAACTTCTCCTCCTCCGTTAATTTAGAAGAAATGATGACGGGCAAACTCGAGTTTTCTCCTAAGAAAACATACTGTAAGTGTGAAGGAAGAACCTTAAGCTCTAAGGATGAAGATCTACGGGTTTACTCTGGCTCTCTTCCTTAATCTCACAAATCTCTAATATTTCAGGAACCCAATTCAGATCTACTTCCTCCTCTTCCTCATCGAACTCCTCCTCAACTACTCCCTCACTCACTAGATCGGCTCCACTAATGTAATCTATACAACGACCAAAGCCCGAGATGAATGAATCTAGAAAGTAAACGAAATGACACGAACCACTATCATCATCTCTACCACTCGGGTGTTTCATAGACCTATCAATCTCGAATGTGATGTACTCGTCACCCGCACGAAGTGTGATCTTATCGTCAAAGACATTAATGATTGCCTTTGCGGTTCGTAGGAACGGACGACCTAAAATGATGGATACTCTCTTGTCAGCCTTCATATCTAGAATAACGAAATCTAAGGGGTAAATGAACCTATCAACCTTCACTAAAAGATTCTCTACAACTCCACGAGGATATTTGACCGAACGGTCAGCCAAAGACAATGACATACACGTGGAAGTGAGCTCTCCTAAACCTAGCTTCTCATAAAGATAAAATGGCATCAAGTTAATGCTAGCACCTAAATCGGCTAAGGCGTGGGCAGGGGCAAGGACACCTCGAAAGAGACATGGAATGGTGAAGGTGCCCAGATCGGTGAGTTTTTCTAGCAATTTATCAAGAACAACCGCCGGTCAATGGAATGTTTGAGAGCTCTCCTAGCTTATCCTTTCGTTTAAGAAGATCCTTCAAAAACTTAGCGTATTTAGGCATGTTCTGGATAGCCTTAAGAACGGAAGATTGATTTTGAGCTGGGTAAACATGTCTAGGAAATTTCCGTATTCCTAAGCATACTTTTGGTGCTTAAGGCAGGCGGGATAGGGTACACGCTAAAGATCTATGTATGGGGATGGCCTAACCTCTATCGGCCTCTTTGCTACCCTACTCTAACTCGGGCCTCACAGTTAGGTGCGATACTTTCTGGTTCTAGCCTATTTTGCACCCTTGGCGGAGCCTCCATCTCTATCTCCTCATCTACCTCGACTCTCTTTCTAAATACCTCTCCTAAACCCCTACTGATACGGGTGTTGATCGCTTTTGTTGAATGGTTAGCGGAGTTGGGGTGAGTGTTTCCCGAAAACTGACCAGGAGGGTATTCTTGCAACTACTTAAAGATACAAGATACGTACCTTTGAAGATCTAAGAGTGCGGACTGTTGATTCTTCAACATAAGATCTTGGTTTTTTAAAAGAGACTCATGATCCGCTAGCGTTTTCAGAGTGACCTGGTCCTTAACTACTATTTGAGAAAGAAGTTCCTCAATCCTCTCCAAACTACCCCCCAAACCTCCACTCCTAGTTTGACTCTCTTGGGTTGAACCACCACTACTGAACTGACCCCTCGAACCTGAACTCCCAAACTGACCTGAACCTCCACTAGCGTATAGATCTGGCCCCCTATTTTTTATATTGACTGGATGGAAACCAGGAGGGTTACCGGAAGAGCGGAAACTATTATTATTATGCCAGTTGGAGTTATAATTAGAGTTATTATTATTAAACGGGTTGGTGGGACTTCTGGTTTGACTTGCGATGAACTCAACTTGCTCAAGGGTGAGCCTAGGACACTCAATGGTATCATGACATCCCCTACATACCTCACATCTATCGACCTTTTTCTTAGTGTCCTCTAGTTCTTTATTAAAATCTTTCTTAAGCATTTCTAGAGTAGTGGCTACTGATGAATCTATGCCAACTTAGTGTACCCCTCGAATGGCCAAGGAGGTACTAGTCACATGAATGGAAGTCCTGTTGGTAGCATGATGATCTATGTCAAAACGCGCGAAACTCCAAACAGATCGTTGCATTCGGCCACTGTTTTCTTACCCATGAGGTGGCCTCCTGCGGAATTACCAAACCAGGCATGAGTTTCAGGAGTGAGACCATTGTAGAACTTTTCTACAAGTGCCCAATCCGACAACCCTTGTTCAGAGCAGCGAGAGATCATGGTTTGGAATCTTTCTGAGGCCAGGTGGTACGGTTCATCGGGCTCCATCCGGAACGAATGGATCTGATCATGAAGACGAGATGCCTTGGCGGGTGGAAAATACTTAGCAAGAAAAGTATCTCACAAACCTGTCCAGGTGGTGAAAGTACCTGCAGGCTGCGAATCAAACAATACGCCGTGCGGCCAGCAAGTGAAAACGTGAAGACCTGGAGATGATGAGCATCAAGATTAACATCCTCGATAGAGAAGGTGCTGCAAAGGCGAGTAATGCGGTTGATATGGGCGGGAGCATCCTCATCATCACGACCGTGAAATTGGCACAAATTGGTGGTAGCGGTCATGATATAGGATGGGATTTGCCAAGACTTATCATTAGCGATGTTAGGAAGGGTGATGGGTGAGGTGGCACTGGTGATACCGGTGGTGGCTTGTTGGTAAACGGTTCTGTTGGCCATTTGGACAACGGTTGGTGGGCATTGGGAACAAATAGGTGGTGGGGAATTGTGGGGCGACGACTTTGGTGTGAAGTCAAAAGCTGGTGGTTAGATGGAAGTGTAGAGTCAGAAAGGGCGGAAACTGGGGATGAAGAAGTACTAACCTTGGTGGAAGAAGAATACGAGAAGGAAGACTGGTCCGTAGGCGGCTTTGGTGGTGGTCCTTGCGAACGCGTATGGGGCATCCCCTACAAAACCGGAAACAAACAAGTAAGAAGACTCTAAAAATTTACTCAACAAAATAGAAAAGAAACTAACACTATTTAGACTCCTACAACTAAATTTAGACAAGTAGCACGTAATGATGTTAAATAAGTTGAAACAAAGTAATTAACGCAATCGCTAAAGAGTCCCCGGCAACGACGATAAAAACTTGATGTGCTAAAAGTAGTCTAACAAAAATAAACTAAATTAATCTAATCTTGACACAAGTAATACTCCAAACACTCTAAGACTCAACTAAACTACTAATCGGCAAGTGAACTAATCGACTCTAGTAAAGCTAAAGTAAGTCCGGATATCGAACCCACGAGACTCGATTAAACTACGTTAAAGACTCTATCTAAACTAATACTGACACGGACATAACTAGTTGTTTATTTGATGGGAGGTTTACTAAAAATCCTAAGAAATCAATTAACCTAATTAGCTAAAGAAGTTTAACACTAACTTAACCAAATATTTTTTCTTAGTGGTGATGAAGACTACCTAGGTTGGAATCCCCTTTACTATCATAAAGCTTCCTAATGGATAAGTTATGTGACTTGGAACCGGGATCTTTAGATTCTAACCCTAAGAGAAACCGAACATGACCCCGACCTTTCTCAGGAAGACACCTATGGACCTCTTTAAGGTTTGATACGAATACCGGTTAAACAGACTCCTTTTTAGTTTTCTAGAATTCATCATGCAAAAGTAAGAAACAATGAAAACGGAGTTGAAGAAATCGAAGAAGTCTTTGCTCTTCCAACTCTAGCTATTACATGATGATTCCAGCACTTCCTTGCCTTCAAAAATCTACTAAAATCTCCTCCGGTTGCTGCTTTGGTTGCACGGGATCTTTAGTGATGTATTTATAGTTTTCCATTATGCAAATCCATGCCAGCAATGATTAATTCTGAAAAAGTCATCCTCTCACGGCCCGCGAGAGGTATACGTGTCACAGGTCATGGCCTGCGACCGTGTAAATAATTCATTCAGCTCTATTGGCCTCTTGCGACCCGCGAGAGGCATATCTTTTATCGCTCGCGGCCGTTAGAAGGAGTCAAGGCACAGTTTTTTGCGTTGTTTTAACTCCCGAGCCTTCCAACACGTTTCAGGACTTAATTTCTGCTCGTTTTCTCTCGTTTCTTGCCCTTTTCCACTGTTTCTATCACCCAAGACCTGCAAAACGTGATTGGATCAAAGGTACGCAAAATGTACTAGAAACCGGAACTAATAATGACTAAAACCGTACAAACTATACATAACAGATGATGTATTTTGCAATACATCAGCTCCCCTTTGCACATTTGATGACCGGCAGGCACTCCTTTCTTCTAACAGGTGTGGGATTTATTGAACACCTTTTATCAAGGAATGAGTGACCATCTTAAGAAAAGTTGACAAGGTTAAGACCTTCAAAAGCTTATGAAGGATTTCATGTGTTAGCAACTTCCATGTGTGTGAAGTTCTAACTTATATTATTATCATTCTAGAGCATTTCTACATCACAAGTTAACCTATGTATAATTTCATGCTTGACATATAAGTTCAATCAAAATGCGTCTTTGTAACGAAAGTATCGTTTAATCATTTTAATACGAATGCATAGTGTCACCTCCTACTATAATGTTTATACATAATATTTCACAACCACATATGGATATTCATCCAACACATTCCATCATGCAATAACATACTTAATCAATCAATTTCGCATACGTCGAAATATGCATATTTTTAATGTTTCATTAACGTTGTTAAGCGTCGAAAACCATGTACGACTAGCCAAACACCATGGATACTTAACATAAATTTAAATATCCATATTTGTCATAAAATACAATTTTATAACCTGTTTAAAATTAGTTTCACAATATCACTTTAAAAAGCCAGATTTTACCGTTTTTAATGTATAATCTAGTAGAGAATATATCATAACCATCCCAAATCATCAAGATTTTATATATTAACACAAAACATGTTAATTATTAATAAAATGATGATTATAATCACATTAGTGCAAACTTCATGTAAACCATATAAATTATGCATTTTTCACCATTTTACTACTTTTCAAGTATCATGTACAACATGCAAAAATCATCAAACAAACTTATGACATACTTTTGTATCATCATAACACATCATTTTCATCATATGTTAGACTCTGAGTTTGATATTGTTGTGATTGTTTAAGATGGAAATCAATGAAATAAGGTAAACAGTAATGAAATAGTGCAATGGAAATAATAGACTTTCAAATCACAACAATAGAGACATTGTTTTCATCAACATGCTTTTGTAAGCTTTGATTCATGTATGCATGAAAATATTACAACTCCCCCTCAGCCTAAGATCACTCTAATTTGTTCGTATAGAATGTTAGAAGGAAAGTGATGAATAGAATAGTACATGCACTGTTCTATTTATAGTACAATGCAAATCACTTGTAGCATCTAGGCTGACGTCACCTTGACAGTGACATCTAACGACCTAACAAACTGATTGAAACTCTGATGAGCTTTAACCTCTGTTGTTCCAGTAGACCTTTGCTTCAACAATTCTTTAGTTCTTCAATAACAGAGGTTCTCTTCAGCAGACTTTTGACTTTGAGCAGAGCTTGTCTTAACAGATCTTGTATGACAGACTTTAGCTTCAACAGACCTTTGAGTAGCAGATGTTCATGTCTTTGCCTTTGACTTTGGGAGGAGTTAAATATTCAAAGCACTGTTTATTGTTGATCAGATGACATGGAGAATTTTGGATTTTCAATCATCTTTTCTTCTATAGGGTTCAATAGATCCAACAATCTCACCCTAGAACAGATGATGCCAAAACTCTTCTTTATTGCTGATCTTTATTTCTCATCAACATTTCCTTAATTTGCCCTTTGAATTGTAGTTCAAAATTCAAGGAAATTATGTCTTCAAAATCCCTTTGTAATTCAAGGTTCAGTAGATCTTGGAGGTCATCTGCATTCAGATCATATGCATCCTCCATTTTCAGCCTATGAATCTCACCATCTGATCTGAGCAAAGTCAATTCATGGGTGTCTGAGGATGACTTTTATTTTAGAATTTTTGAGTCAGTTGGTTTTCTTGGGTGAAGATTTATTTCTGATGAGTTTGGTGAAAGTGGCCTGCTGACAAGATTCTTCATAGTTTCTCTAAGTTTGTCACTTGCAGGATCAGTGTGAAAGAGCAGTTGGTTCTTAATTCCCTCTGTTCTATGTTCTTCAAACATCTGCTCATCATCCTCAGCCATCATCTTTTGTCTTTTGTTTGATTTAAGGCAAGTCTAGATAAGACAATGGTTGAAGAATTCTTTTTGAGAGTTTGGGTCTGTTGAGGGACAATTGTTGGATAAACTGGCTTTCTAGGAACTAAGAGATCTTTCTTTCTAAGCTCTTCCAGTTTCTTGTATGTATCTACAATTCTGGACTCAGACCATCTTGCAACAGATCTTGCTGAGCCATAATTAGCAGCAACCAGCTCTTTTTTCATTCTTTTAAGCTTCAAAGCCTTGTTTGGATCCACTTGTTTGTACTTTTTCCAGTCATGTGGAGTTGGCTTGTGTAAAAAATCTTTTAGCATTTCCTGGATTCTATCAATTTCTTCCTTGAGAGCATTTGATGACCAGTCTTTGAATTGTGCTCTTGTTGCTTTGTATGGCTTGTGCTGCATTATGTGGTCTAGAAATCATGTTTCAGTTCCTCATCTTGCTCAACATTGACAGGCCTTTCTGACATGGACTTACTCATATCTTTGGCAAAATCTTCAATATTTCTCACTTTGCTAAGTTCATTAGATAAGATACTTTGAGCAGCCCTGTCATATTTCCCTTTGCTCATCTCTTTAGCAATGCTCTCATCCTGTCTAGCTTTCAACTTTACAAATTCATCTAAGTTTCTTGGCTTCCTATATCTGAAGAGAGATAGGAAATCTAGTTTTGAAGTATCCTCTACTGTGAAAAATGATTCAATTTCTTTTTGAACAACAAGAATTTCTAGAGGATATCTAGTGGCCAATGGGATGTCAGATGGTGGTTGGTACATGGGTGGTAGTGAAGTGGTTTTGGATGGAAGTGATGAGAGTGGTGATGATGTAATGGGTTTTGACGATAAAGGGATTGGTGATGGAATCTCTTCATCATCATCATCATCATCATCAACAACAACAAAAAATTTTCTTTCGCGTTGGAATTTGATCTTTGGTGATGGTGGTCGTGTTGGTATTGTTGGTGGTGTGGATAATGGTTGGGTTAAAGTTGGAAAAGTGATCATGGTAGAGGTTTGGTTAACATTTGTTTGAATATCTACTATACTAGCATCTGCTAGCACATCAGCTGTACTAACATCTATTGGGTTAGTTTTTTGTGATGGTTTCTTTGGTGTGATTTTGTTTTGGTCTTGACAGGGGATACACATTTTGTTGCCTCATCAATAGTTTTAGAAGAGGTGGGAATTGGCTATCTAACTTTTCTCTTTGACTTTCTTTTCCTTGAAGTGCCAATATCTTCTTTTTCCATTTGCTTGGCTTGTTCTTCTTCTATCAATTTGGAAGCCTTGCTTTCCAGTGTATCTTGTCTCTAATGTTTTTCCAAAGCAATCTCTTCTGCTTCTTTGTTCAGGGTCTCATCAATCCCTTTTTGAACTCCAGTATCTAATGCTTTAATAGAGGTTTGGTCTGCCTTTTGTTGCACCTTTGGTTTTGTATGGGAAGAACGTTGCAACTTTCTCAATCGATTTTTCTCCCCCTTTTTGGCATCATCCTCAAATTCTTCTTGAAGGACTGTTGCCGGGGCATAGCCAATTGTCTTGAGCAAATGTTCTCTAATGGCGTTGATGTCTGCTTGAGTAACTTTATATCTGGCCTCAACCATATTTCTGATCAGTTCCATGTGAGTGTTATGGTTGATATCTACTAAATTCCTCTGAGCTTAGATTTCCATAGCTCATTGGCAATTTGCTGTGTAGAAGGCTGGCTTTCAGAATGTTGTAACATCTGCTTCATCATATCTTTCATTTCACTAATTGAAGACTCTATTGATGTCATTCTCTCCGTCATTTCCTTATATCTCAATTCATAACCTAATTTAATAGGGTCATCTGAATTCCTACCAGAGGTAGTTGTATTTTGATCATAAATATGAGAAATCTCCATGTTATCAGAACCAAATGCCCATTTTTCTTTGTACTGGGGACTTCCAACTGGAAGAGGTTATAATTGTAACCTCAACAGTTGTTGCCTTTAAGGAAGACTGATTGATGTAACCACTTTCCAACTAAGACACAGTGGTGTCATCAGTTGTAGTGGCTACTTCACTTAATCACCACCAAGAGTTACTTGTAACTCATGGGGTGTAGCCTCCTCAGCTGTTTCTAGGTCAGCAGCTTGATTTTTTTCAGACTTAGTCACTTGTGGGGGTGTACTCTCTTTGACTTGTGATTGAGAGGAACTAATTTGTGTCTGATTTTTATTAATTGCATGGAATAGAGGTATAAAAGTGGATGGAATTATGGGAGATGGTTATGGAGTGGAAAGAGAGACAACCCTGGGAGAGGGGCTTGAAAACAGACTTTCAAGTGAAATGTCTGTTTCATAATGTGGCGACCCTGTGCTTACAACTTGATCCTTTTGTGAGGATGCAGGAGGATTTGGCTTCTAGGTGAAGATCTTTCCAATTGTTGTGATGAAGTAACAATAGTGGTTTCAAGTGGCTTTTGTGATACCACAGGGTTACTCTAGGATCTCATCTTCAAGAGGTGCCTGTTTATGTAATTTTGTTTTGGTGGGTCTTTAGAATTGTGGGGGGGGGGGGGTTTCTTTTGGATTTTGCTGGTGTGGGTTTCACAACACGGTTGTGGTGTTATGATCACCAGGAACAGTGGGCTTAGCAATGGCGTTTTAAGCTTGTGATGTGGACTCATCTAATTTTGTTCATCCCCCTTTGCTTATGTTTTTAAAGCTTTTGACTCTTTATCAGACATCTTGTAAAAGTTTCATGTGTAAGGCTTTTAATGCGAAAAAACAACACCTTGTTGAAAATCTTGTTCAGAAACTTGTTTTTGAAGATAAAAGCTTAAGAGACTTGGATACATGCTAAAAGCTTTTGGTTTGTTTCCTTTGATAACAGTCACATTTGCAACTAAGTCCAAGAACAAGGCTTGGGATAGATTAAAATCTGATTTTGTTAAAATTGCATATCCCAAGTATTGTACTTTTTTGTGGAATCTCGTTAAATGAGGTGGTCTTGGGTGAGAGACATATCAAGAGAGTATGGAAAAAATATCTCATTTTTGGAGTAAATTGAGGTTTGTAAATTGTAATGTATGTTAACTAACCCTCATACCCTTTTTCAATGAACTCTGTGTCAAATGCTTGTCTGTCAAAGGATGTGTTACCTGCTAGGTCATCCAGACCAAATGTTGTGGATATTGAAGATGGAGAAATTTGAACAAGAGTGTTTCCTATTTTTGAAGTGATAGCATAGGGCCTTTTCTTCTGAGTTTGAACCTCAATATTAGACCAGAATTGACGGAGTGTATCAGCATAAATTGGTGCATCTGTGGTAAGTATGCCTCTGTACTTTGATGCTTGTAGAATATTGATTAATGAGTGAAGGAAGTATTTTTGTCAAGTTTTCTCTAATGTGGGGAGGTAGTTATGCGGTAGTTTGATGTTCAGAGCCATGGTCGGAGATGAAAGTGAGTGATGATGAAGAGAATGAAGGAATGAGAGTAATGAAAACCGCTTTTAAGAATTTTAAATTCGAGACGACAGTGAAAAGCTCTGTTTGGATGGAACATGAATATATAAGGGAAAAAGTGAGTGCTGACGTGGCATCTGTTTCAAAGATCTAATGGCAAACATCTGTCCATGTGTAACCTCTGTTACAGTATGAACATTGGAAAATGAGAACAGAGGATACGCTTTTAACAGTGGATAGATTTTTAACCCAAACAGAGGTTTGAGAAACAATGGTTTGGAACAGACGTTTGCGATTTATTGAAATATTCCAATTTTAGCTATTTTTAAGGATGGATTTATGATTTTCTTAAAGCATTTTAATACTAGTTACACATGGAAAGCAAAATTTTATTTTTAATCCATGTTTAGTATTCTAATTCTAGAGATCAAGCTTTCAAAGGTAGATGTATCCAAAACTTTTTGTTATAACATCTGCCAGTTGATCTTTAGTAGGAACATAATGCAGAGAAATTAAACCTTTTTCAAAGCAATCCCTCACAAAGTGATGTCTGATGTCAGTGTGCTCTGTTGTTGAGTGTGATACTGGAATTTTATAGATTTTTTCAGCTGCTTGACTCTCTAACATGAGTGGAGTCCTTAGAGCCGTTACACAAAAATCCAGCAGTTGATTTGAAGCCACAAGAGTTGAGCAGTGTAACTAGCAGCAGCAGTATACTCAGCCTCAGCTGTGGATGTTGAAACTTCAACTTGCTTTTTGCTTTGCCAAGAAACTAAGTAATTGCCTAGAAACTGACAACCCCCTGATGTGGATTTCCTTGTTGCATGGCATCCGGTAAAGTCACTATCTAAATAACCTGAAAGCACAATATTTCCATTACTAGGATACTAGATACCAAGTGTGGGAGCACCTTTTATGTATCTTAATATCCTTTTCACAGCAATAAGATTTGACTTTCTAGGTGCTGACTGGGATCTGGCATAGACACATGTGGTAAACATGAGGTCTGGCCGTGATGCAGTTAGGTACAATAAAGACCTAATCATGTTTCTATAAAGAGTTTGATCAACCAAGTCATCTTTATCGTCAATAGTGACCAATTTGGATCTGGCCATGGGTGTACTACATGGTTTACAATCATTCATATCAAATTTTGTAAGTAGTTCTTTGACATACTTGCTTTGATGAATGAATGTACCATTTTGCAACGCTTAACTTGGAGACCAAGGAAGCATTGAAGTTCATCCATAACATTCATTTCAAACTCTGTTGTCATGAGTTCTCTGAACTCTTAACACATGGCAGGACATGTGGATCCCAAAATGATGTCATCCACATAAATTTGGACAAGCATCAAATCCTTTCCTCTCCATTTTAAAAAGAAAGTTTTATCAATTTTACCTCTTGTAAAGCCTATGGATAAGAGAAAGGTGGAAAGAGTCTTATACAGGCTCTAGGTGCTTGTTTGAAGCAATATAAAGCTTTGTGTAGCTTGTAAAATGATCTGGATAAAAAGCATCTTCAAAACCAGGGGGTTGGCATACATATACCTCTTCCTTGATTTTGTTAGATAAGAAAGCACACTTGATATCTATTTGATACACCTTGATGTTGTGGTTGGCAGCAAAGACTAAGAATAATCTGATGGCCTCTAGTCTTGCAACAGGAGTAAATGTTTCATCATAATCAATGCCCTTTTCTTGTCTATAGCCTTAAACCACAAGCCTAGTTTGTTTTTGACAACAATGTCCCTTTCATCTGTTTTGTTCTTGAAGACCCATTTTGTGCCAGTTGGACATACATCTTGAGGCAATGGTACAAGTCCCAATACTTGTTGTCTTTTAATCTGTAGGAGCTTTTCTTGCATAGCCTCTACCGAACTGTTGTCTCTTAGTGCTTCTTGGTACTTGACAGGTTGTGTGAGAGATAGAAAACTAGCAAAAAGATAAATGTTTTGGGATTGATTTCTTGTGAGTACCCCTTCATTGATGTGCCAATAACTTGGTCTGGTGGATTATTTTTAAGGTAGATTAGATCTCCCTTGTATGGAATTATGGCATTGAGAGGTGAAGGTTGCCGATGGGAATCATCTGAGCTAACATCTGTTGGCAATTTTGAAGAGCCAACATCTGTTTGGAAAGGAAATGAAGGTATAGGTGGGATAGGGGTAAACAAGGGTTGGCTTTTATTCACAAAAAATGGACTTTTGTCAAAATGGGTTTGACTAGATGAGCTGGCAGAGTTTTGAGGATCAATAACAGTTGATGCAGTAGTGGTAGAGTTTTCGCAGTTGTTAGTAACATATTTTGCTCTGGTGAAGGAAGTGACTTTGTATTGTGGAATGACAATATCATATCCATAATCTTGATGAGGAGAGTGTGGTGTACCTGCTGTGTTAGTCTTGACTGAGACATCTTCAAATGTAAATTTATCTAGATCAAATAATTTAGCATGATTTGCTAGGATTTTTAATCAAGAAAGTTCATTGAACTTTACATTCAAGGTCTCTTCCACACATTAGTCGTTGTGTTAAACACTTTATAGGTTTTGGCAGTGGTTGAGTATCCCAGAAAAGACCACAATCTACTTTGGCTGCAAATTTTGAAATTGAGTCTTTTAAGTTTAGAATAAAACATAGGCAGCCAAAGATTTTGAAGTAATAGATTAGTGGTTTGATCTTGAACAAAATTTCATAAGCAGCCTTTCGATGTCTAGGGTGAATCAAAACTCTGTTCTGTATATAGCAAGTAATGTTTACAGCCTCTACCCAAAAAGACAAAGGTAGGGTAAACCTGATTTTGTAAGCATTGTTATAGCAGCTTCAATTAGAGTTCTATTTTTCCTTTAAACCACCCCATTTTCTTCTAGTGTCCTTGGGGTGCTGTATTGCCTTACAATCCCTTTTGACACACAGAAATCATCCAACTCCTTATTTTTAAACTCTGTTCCATTGTCACTCCTAAACACTTTTACTGGCAGGTCAAATTGTTTTCAACTTTTCCAACTAAGTCTTGCAAAATGCATGCAGTCTCAACTTTGGATTGCAAAAAGTAAGTCCATGTAAAAATTGAAAAATCATCAACTATAACAAGATAATATCTCTTCTTTTTAGGACTTATGATTTTAGAGGGCCAAACAAATCCATGTGTAACAATTGTAGACACTGACTTGTTTTAGACTCTTCAATTGATTTGTATGAACTTTTATGTTGTTTACCTTTTAAATAGGAAACACAATATTCATCACATGTGAACTGTTTTGATGTAAGACCTCTTACAAGACCTTGTTTAGAGAGTGTGGTGATAGTTTTGAGATTTGTGTGAGCAAGTCTTCTATGCCATACTTTTTTCTCCTTGTTAGAGGCAACTGAGAACAGACAGGCATTAGTCATTGGATTATCTATCCACATATCAACCACATAAACATTGCCACTCCTATGAGCAACAAGTTGTGCTTTATTCTCAGCTATGATTGTTTCAATCTTTTAACCACTTCTGGCCCAACAATCTTACAAGTTTTCTTAGTGAAGAATGACCCATAGTCTTTGTCACTCATTTGAGATACACTAAGAAGGTTAAATTTAAGATTATCAATAAGATTGACATTTTCAAACTTGAGTTTCCCTGCTTGAACTGTCTCTGACCCCAGCACCTTACCTTTTGAGTTGTTACCAAAGGATATATCACCCCCTTCATGTGCTAGAAAATCTGTGGGAAGGGCCCTACATCCTGTCATGTGCCTTGAGCCTCCACTATCTATAAACCATAAACTATTAAGGCAAGTAGAAGCTCCCTTAGTAGTAGTCATCATGACATAATCACACTCTCCTTCACAAACACTGGAATCCCATGGGTCTGATAGAGGGTCTATTTCTTCACCAACTTTCTCTTTTGAAACATCTATTGCAACATTTTCACAAACATCATCAATATTGGACACCACTTCCTCAGACTCTTCCCCTTCCAAAATAGTGTCTAGTGCCATAAAACAAAAATTCATCAGTTTTCTTTGCAGATGGCAACTAGGGCAAAATTTTCATCAGTTAGTTCTTCAGGTAAGCTACTCAACAAAGTCTTATGTAAAGAAGCTCTGTTGACTTGTCTCTACAGGAGCAGAGGTTTGTGTAGCTTGTGGTGCAGGTTGCACTTGAACCTGAAGAACTGGGGCTTGAACATATTGTATCTAAGAAATAGTGGTTTGGACATACTGGACAGGAACAATGTTTACAGGGTGTGCAAAATGAGCAGTGTTTTGCATATTTGGAGCAGGGTATATTAGGAATAATGGACAACGTTTTGAGTGTTTTGAGGTCTAGGACTAGGATGGGTAACAATAGGGCCACTTGTTTGGCTCCTGCATTCTCTAGCAAAATGACCTAGCCTATTACACTTGTAACATTTATTTGATTTTTGACATATCCAACCCCACTTTTAAAACCCCATGCAACACTGGAAACTTTCTACCACTTTTCTTGTAAAACTTGCTAGTCCTAACACTCAGCAAGGCCAGTTGGTGCAAGATGTCCATTTCTTCGAAATCAATAGGGTCAAAATGTTGAGGATCATTTAACTCAAAAGATAAGTCGTTAGAAACTTGGTTTTCCCCATTTGCTGCAAAAGTATAACTGGGTGAGTAAGAATTAGAGCTAAATCCTCCACCAGATGTTATGTCAATAAAATTATTATAACTCTGATCCTTACTTCCACCAGAGGTTTCTTCTTGACCAAAAAGTGTTGTACTACCAAAGGTATAGTCATCAACAACTTTTCCTTACTCTTGTAGCTTCCTTTTCTGGTTAAGTTCTCTCTCATAAGTGAGAAGCCTACCATGAAGCTGAGTCAAACTCATTTCCTTGAACCCAACAGCGGTTCCAGTTACAAAAGCAATAGTGTCCCATTTTATAGTAATGATCTTAGAAATCGGCTATTAAAGGTTGAATTAGGATAATTAACATTTACAAGTTTTAATTCACTTATTAGACAACTAAACCTTTCAAACTGTTGATTTAATGATTCTCCGTTAATATGACAAAATGTTTCATACTGTTGGTTTAAAACTTCACGATTGTTTACAATAACCTCCTCTGTCCCACCAAATTGTTCTTTCAAAGCATCCCACAACTCCTTTGCAATGTTGCAATGCAACAGGCCAGCATAGATATAATTTGGCAAAGCCGTAGCAACGATGCTAAATGCCTTTGCATCTAGCTCGATTTTCTAAAAATCTTGTTTGGGTACTTTTTAGGATTCTTTGGAACTTGAACTTTTGGGTCTTCAGCACTCGGTACCATCAGAACATGAGGTCCGAAGATAATCGATTTCCAGCAACCCGTATTTTGTTGCGCAAGTATATGATCCATCCTACGTTGCTAGATATTATACTCCGGTCTGACAAGCATCGGAGGTTTGTACATGGTGCTAGTGTTGTGTGGATCTTGTGGATTTTGAGACATTTCTGATTGTTTCAAACATGTTTTTGTTTAAATATACTTTGAATGTCAATAAACTTTTACTCTGTTTTCAATATAACAAACAAGTGAATCAGTAGTGAGAGCAGATCTGTTTATATCAAATTTATTGTAAGATCAAATTTGATTGACCAACCTCTGATACCAATTGTTAGGATCTGAGTTTGATATTGATATTGTTGTGAGTGTTTAAGATGGAAATCAATGAAAGAAGATAAACAACAATGAAATAGTGGAGCGAAAATAATAAACTTTCAAATCACAACAATAGAGACATTGTTTTCATCAACATGCTTTTGTAAGCTTTGATTCACGTATGCATGCAAATATTACAACTCCCCCTCAGCCTAAGATCACTCTAATTTGTTTGTACAGAATGTTAGAAGGAAAGTGATTAATAGAACAGTACATGCACTGTTCTATTTATAGTCAAAGCAAACCACTGTGGCATCTAGGCTGACGTCACCTTGACAGTGACATCTAATGACCTAACAAACTTTAACATCTACTAAAACTAAAACATTGTTATATTAATATAAAAACTCTGTTGATCCAGCATCTGTTGATTGAAACTCTGATGAGCTTTAACCTCTGTTGGTCCAGCAGACCTTTGCTTCAATAGTTCTTTATTTCTTAAATAGCAGAGGTTCTCTTCAGTAGACTTTTGACTTTGAGCTGAGCTTTTCTTAACAGATCTTGTATGACAGACTTTAGCTTTAACAGACCTTTGAGTAGCAGATGTTGATACCTTTGCCTTTGGGAGGAGTTAAATATTTAAAGCACTGTTTATTGTTGATCAGATGATGTAGAGAATTTTGCTTTTCAATTATCTGTTCTTCTATCGGGTTCAGTAGATCTAACATCATAAATTCATATTTAGAACCTGTGCTAAATCATCTTTCATAAAACTCATCAAAAAACCTTATGTACAAGCTTCTAATGCATGTCACATAGTCTACATCATGTTACTTCAAGAAAATGCATCGAACATGTATTATTACTGTTCCAAATAATCCAAGACACACTTTATATTTCAATCATATGTTCATCCAATTTTCATTCATTGTATGTGAGAATCTGTTTCATTTATGAACACTTAAAAAAACACACATACTAGTATACCTATGCATACATATATTCACATTTCATGTCATAAAACTCAAATCATCATAAGCTTCATAAAAAACCATCTTGATCATCTATACAATCACATATCATGCTTTATCGTAAACATATTTTACCAAATAATAAAAACACACACTAACACGCATACACCCACACACACCTATGATCACACACACACTACTAACACATCCATTTTAGTTTGATTAAAACCATTTTCTTGTTTAGGTTTCAAGTGTGTGAAGAATCTAAGTATTTGAGAAACGATCCACCATCATTGTTGGACTTACAAAAGAACAGATGATATCCAAAAGCCAAAACATGACAAAGAAATACTGAAATAAACAACTTCTGAAGCAATTTTCTTCCCAAAGATAGTGAATTTTGAACAACCAAATTAGAGCATCTGTTGAAGACAAGAAAATATCTGATCAAAGCCTTAGAACCAATATTCAAGAAGAAACAAGGTCTGTTGAAGCCTTAAGTCTGTTGAAAGCAATGGTTTGATGAAGAAGACCGAACATCTGTCTAACTAAACATATGTTTGGATCAAAGCAACAGAGGGTAGTTCAAACAGATGTTTGCCAATGTAACAACACTTGTTTTGTATCAGCGTTTAGCATAGTTAGATCAGATGTTAGATTAGCACACATGTTTGCAACATCTGTCGAATCTTATCTATTAGAAATGTTAGATGTCACTATCAAGGTGATGGCAGCCTATCATGAACATAACTTTAATACTTAGTATAAATAGATCTCACCTGTTAGAGATCTATTTTATCACTTAACACATTCTCTTTCTTACGAATACTTTTGTGAGTGACTAGGATGAGGGGGAAATTGTAGAATCATTCTGTAAAACATTTGAATCATTGTGATTAACGAAAAATAGTTGTTGATAGTATCTTCCTACTTGTGAATTTTATTGTTTTATCAGTATTTGTTTACAAGTATCAAACTCTAATCCTAACAACTGGTATCAAAGCTCGATCATGTTAAACTCAATTCATAATCAGTTTATCATACAAAGATCAGCTCACAAAGATCCAATACTATTAGAAGCTCAGAGTAGAAAAGTGTAGAACTCAAAAAATGTCTTACACGTACTATATTCTTCTTCAGAAGATCAAAAGAGAATGTCACTTAATAACTATGATTCCCGTATCTCCAGTTGTAATAGAAAATCATCAATGCTTGGCATATCAAATCACAATATCTAGCAACGTCAAATGGGGCATTTTCTTGCACAACAAAACTTAGGATGTTGGAGGTCTACAATGTGTGGCCCATATATTCCAATGACACCTTGTTTCGAAAATCCTAATGTGCATGAGCCAAAGAAACCTGAAGATTACTCTATGCTAGATTTAAAGAAGTTTGAGATAGATGTCAAAGTACTTAAGATGATTGCAAAGGCTCTAACAAATGAGTTTTGTGAAGAGATGTTACATTGTAATAGTGCAAAAGAGTTATGAGATGAGTTGAAAGAGAAATTCAGTAAAACTGAGGAAATTGTCAAAAGCAACCAGAAAACTTCTAACATGCAAAATGTTGAGAGTATATCTACCCAGTACAAAATAATTTGTGAAAAGGGCGATGATAGTGTTGTAAAAAACAATGATCCTTGGAATACAATTGAAGACAAGAATAATTGCAATGCACATTCATGGCCACTAAAATGGGAGTCTCTACATGCCTAGATAGCTTATGGAACACACCCCAGCTATTGCCAAAAAGACCGCTTCCATCCGCAAGCCCAAATCCAAAAGAAAAACACCAAAAATGGCAACTCTGAAGGATGAGGTGCCAGAGAAGCCTGTTGTATCACAAAAGCAACAAACATCACCTGTTACTTCCTCATAACAGATGCAAACATCTCAACCTATCCAAATCTTCACATATCCACACAAAAGAACTGTGATGTAACCACAGGGAACCCACATCAAGATGACTCATTTGAGCATTTCTTCTCAAGCCCCTCTCTTAGGGTTGCTTCTCTTGTCACAACACCACCCACCACTCTTGTCCTACCTACCATAAAACCATTGCTTGATACACTTAACAATCCTAACTTACATTTATCTAGTTCCTCTCAACAACAAATCACTGAGAGTTTACCCCATCAAGTGACTAGGGAAAGTTCAGGAATCATTGCTAGCCCATAAGTAGAGGAGGTGACGTCTTTTGTGTCTCATGAGATATCAAGTGAGGCGGCTACTACAACTGTAGAAACTGTAACAACCGTGAAACTGCAAGTTATTAATCTTTATCATTTTCGTATCTAGCGACACAACTCATTAATATGTTCATATTTATTATTTAATGTGCTAACAAGATGATTATGCAAGTACTTCTAATTATCACTTAGCGTTAAATTACTAAAACGAGAGTTGGTGACTGAATACATCGAAATACGGTTTTAACGATATGTGTCACGCTTGAAAACACTTCCGTTTGGACCCCCAACCATCTAAAACCAAACTGAAGCGTAAAGCTGAATGATTTGTAAAGATCCACGGTTTTGACCATTTTCCGGGTTGCAAACACAAAAACTTTCTAAATGAAAGTTATAAAACACATTCTAATTTAGTTGACTAAGAAATTTTCATATATTTCGACGTCGTTTACTATTTTTAAAACGTAAAACAAAAACAACGCAGAAAGCTGTCAACTTTTATGCTTTCCCAAAACTAATCGATCTACTTTAATCAAAGATTCTTATAACGATTTTCATCTACAACCATCATGATAGCATATTCATAGCCCTAATTAACCATCTTTAAAATTATTAGGGTTTACTTGTAATCATTGAGAACGCCACAAGCTCATCATCAATCATCAAGGTGAGAACATAGCCCCCTTTACTATTTTTAAATTTTTGGGGTGGAACATGTAGTCAATAAAATCATTCTTTTTATGCAATTCAAATCGTTACACAAGTATTTCATGATCATACTTGTTATTTAGAGCAAGCATCCATGATAATCGTTAACCTATGCACAATCATTAACTTATTCAAGCCAACTGTAGTATATTATAGCGTTATAGGATTGACAAACCCACCCATCATGACTAGGTTGATCGAAACTGTAATCATTCGTTATGTCATGAGGTTTGATTGTGTACATCATGTGTTTGTTATATAATGTGTACTTATGAAGGATATACATTTAGAATTGTATAAATGCCATTTACCGTGTTTTACTAATAAAAACCTATGTTTTTCACCAACTATTTTTAGTTGACAGATTTTCTAGATGTTTTAGGAAATCATTATTAGAAATCAAGACATGCTCATATAGTAATGCCTAACTATCAAAATAAATGAGATTTAGTTATTTATTTCGCTTTCATGAACGAGTTGTTTTATTTGTTTAGTTGTTTGTTGAGTTTGATTCAAAATAATGTAAATTAAAATTTCAACATAATAGTAAATTTTCCTTTCATGCCATGGTCTCTCCCCAATATGAAGTCACCACTGTGGTTTCCGCGCACGGAGAGTGTGTGACAGATTGGTATCAGAGCCTTGGTTATAGGGAATTAGGTCTAATATTTAGTTAGGACCTAGTCTGTAACCCTAAGAGTTTAGCTTCTTTCTTTGCTTCGACATACGTGATTATTTTTCCTTTTATAGATACGTCATCTTATTCAATGGATGTATCTAAAAACTTTCTCACCCCTTAAATTCTATGACACGTCTGACCTACCCTCTTACGATGAATCTAAAAGCCCAATCGATTGGAGCAAAGTGGTTCGCAAGTATGGAAGTTAATAACAACCAATGAATATAGCGGCCCGCAAGGAAGAAGAAGCCACAAGGAAGAAGATTGAGAGCTCCTTTTAGATGCATCAAGCAAATGCCAAGGCATCACCATCTCAAGCGACTTGGATCCAAATAAAGCTCAATGCTTAATTGTCGTCATGATTAAAGGCCCAAATGATATAAAGGACGCGTGCAATCTAGAAGGGTGAGCGCCTGTACACTGAGTCTTCTATCTAGGATAGAGTGTTCGTACGAATCCAAAAAGGACCAGTCAAACTATCCTGGGAATTCTCGGAGTGGGTGCTCACCTATAGGCTAAAGCACATCTTCTCGCGTATCATGCGGATCTAATATTTTGATTAGTCAATTATTTTTCCTTTATATATATTCGTTATTCAAGATCTTTTAAAGACATTAATAAGTGATAATGGATAAAGTGATTTTATTCTATGTCACGTTATATTACTATATGTCTTATATTCCAATTCTCATTATTCGTAAACTACTTTTCGTAGAATGCCTCCTCGACGTGATGCTACAGAAACCGCTGAGATCGCCACCTTCATTACACAACAACTTGCAGCCGTCATTCAGAATATGATGGCTCAAATCAACAACAACAACAATGACAATGCCAACCCTTGCATTTTCAAATTGTTCAACTCGTGTAACCTCTCAAGTTCGTTGGGTCCGAAGGTGCCACTGGTCCGTTAAAATGGTTTGAGAGTATGGAAAATACTTTCAACATGTGTGAATGCCCTGCCAATCTGAAAACAAAGTATTATACTAGTGCATTCTACTAGGGGCATGGATGTTGCTTTGGCTCTTCCTTGGGATCAACTCAAGGAAATTCTGATTGCTGAGTTCTGTCCAAAGAATGAAATGCAAAAGTTAGAGACTGAACTATGGGAACTCACCCAAGATAGTGGGGAAAATCTAGCCTACACCTCACGTTTTCATGAGCTTTGCACTTTAGTCCCCTATATGGTTACCCCTCTCAGTAGAAAAATTGATTGGTACATCGGTGGTCTACCTCAAAAAATTAGCGTACTATTATGGGGAGTAATCCTACTAATCTCGAAGCTGCTATTCATTTAAACGCATCCCTCAAGGATGATTTGGTCAAGTCAAAAATACTATTTCGGAAGGGAGATGAGAAAGAGAATAATGAGTGTGATCATCAACATAAGAAACAGAAAACAGAAAAGAACTTTGCTGCGGTGACTTCCGCTACCCCAATTACTCAAGTTGCCCTATTACCCAAGTTCCAGCTAAGAAGTCTTAACTGGCCCATATCCTCTTTGTGCAAAGTGCAAGTATCACCACCTTCCTAATGTTCAATGCCGCCAGTGCACCAATTGTGGTCATTTTGGACATTTGGTTTAAAATTTTCGTGCGCTTGCAATGACTAAGTCTAATCATGCCATGGTCCCTGTCAATACCAAGGCTAAAACTTTCTATGAGTGTGGATCCCCTGGTCACTTCAAGAACCAATGCCCTAACCTGAATCAAATCAACAACCTTCCCCTGCTAGAGGTCGAGCCTTTTTCATTGGTACTCATGAAGCAGACGATCAAATTGACTCTACTAGTTAAGCGTTAGGATTCAACCCTCTTAACTAGGGGAGGCTAATATCTATGTTCCTATTTTCTTATTTGCTATCTCATATCATTTTAATTTGGATTTATACCATGTTTTGAAGTGTATCATGTTTAGATTATATCATATTACAATATCATGTTTTGATTACATGTCATGTTTTGATTATAACTTTGATAGCTTTGTTTGGATTACTATCTATATGGACATAAATCACGAATATCAAAAGTACATGTTTCCATCACCTTTCAATAACTACCATTACTTTCGCCTACATAATTATTATCACCTCATAGACGTATATAAGGAGCACATAGCTCACCCGTGTAAGATAAATTGACCATTGCGGTGCGCAACGTAATGATGGATTTACAGGTACATTGGTGTGCATTGGATTCCCATTGTGTAACTAGGACCTTAAACCCTTAGAAAATTTCTAGAAGTCAATCATGCCATCCAACATTAGTTACACTAGTAGGTGGTTTTGGTAGGTAACTGGTACACTTTCAAAGTGGCAAAAGTATGGTGGGTTAGCTGCATATAAGCGCTAATAGTACATTGAAAGTGGAAGTAGGAGTCGGACCAAGAACTACCCTAGTTAACGTACATCATAACTTATTCTTCCCAAGACCGTATAAGTCCCTCATAGTTGAATTTCGGGCCGAAATTCACTTAACTAGGGGAGATTGTAACAACCGTGAAATTTTAAGTTATTAATCGTCAATCATTTTCGTATCTAGCGAGTCAACTCATTAATATGTACATATTTATTATTTAACGTGCTAACAAGATGATTATGCAAGTACTTCTAATTATCACTTAGCGTTAAATTACTGAAACGAGAGTTGGTGACGAACCGGTTAAATTTAAAAAGTCCAAAATTTGATCAAAATGATCGGTATAGCATCAAATAACATATCATAAGTGAAAATAATATTAAAACATATATAAAAAAACCAAAGTTAGAGGTTTTTGTCTTACGTCATTCGAAAACTTCACATGCCTTAAACTTTTATAAATCTTAAAACGTGATTCGTTGTCTAGCATCTATATAATTTTTATTTGATAAATTCTATAATAAGTAGTGGGTAATATTATTTCTATAGTAAATAAATTTAAAAACTCACACCAAACTTTTATAAAATATAACAAGATTTATATAAAAATAATGAGATTTTATAAAAAAAAAGTATGACTCTTCCATGCACACCTTTTTATTTTACCCCTTGTTTAAAGACATGGTTTATAAAAACCACCCAACACTTGTCCTCCATGCATTTTCATTCTTACACTTGTCTTGCCCATGTTGACACCTACACCCCTTTACTCCCCTATAAATACCAACATTCTCTTCACAATTTTCACACCAAAACTCACTAAGAACTCTCAAAAATCCCTGCACTTTTCTTCCCCCTTGCTTTCTTGGATTGAAGAAATTTTGCTTCCAAGTAAGTTCATCAAAAACCCATCTTTGTTTATATTTCAGATCTTCATGCAAATAGTTACTGTTCTTGCACTATTATCCTTGCTTTACACTTTATTCCAACATATTTATTCTACATGTATATTACATGTAATGATCTAATAACGTGTTCTATATTTTATTTACGCATAAAAACCTTTAAAACGACCAACGGGAACAAATAAGTGTTCTTCCCGTTTTGCACTTTGGAGGACCATAACCTGGTCAAAATTTACCCTAATCAAGTAAAATCTTACTTCAGGATTAAATACATCGAAATACAGTTTTAACGATATATGGCATGCTTAAAAACACTTCCGTTTGGACCCTCAACCATCTAAAAGCAAACTGAAGCGTAAAGCTAAATGATGTGTAAAGATCCACGGTTTTGACCATTTTTCGGGTTGCAAACAGAAAAACTTTCTAAATGAAAGTTGTAAAACACATTCTAATTTAGTTGATTGTAAATTTTCATATTTTTCAACGTCGTTTGCTATTTTTAAAACGTAAAACAAAAACAACGCAGAAAGCTGTCAACTTTTATACTTTCTGAAAACTAATCGATTTACTTTTAATCAAGGGTTCTTGTAACCAATATCATCTACAACCATCATGATATTCATAGCCCTAATTAACCATCTTTAAAATTATTAGAGTTTACTTCTAATCATTGAGAACACGCAAGCTCATCATCAATCATCAAGGTTAGAACATAGCCCCATTTACTATTGTTGGTGCATAATGTCTATCGCATACGTCTAGGATATGTCGTTTTTGTATATAGGGCTTAAAAGGTCAGTTTGTAAATGTTATTTTTTAGATTATATGTTTTGTAGCAGACTCGTACGAGTGAGTCACCATGACTTGTACGAGTGACACTCTGTCACTCGTACGAGGCAGCCACTCGCACAAGTCACAGTCTCTACAACACACTCTCCTGTGCGACTCATGTCGACCTATAAATAGAGGAGTGTTATGTTAGAGCTAAGAGGTGTTAGTCCAATTGGTACGGCAAAGCCCTGCTGAATTGTTTACTTGCGTTGTACTTTTCACGTCAATCAATACATTCAAAGCAGTTAAACTGTAGATCTCACTTGTTCGTTTGTCAACTTCACTAACAATGAATTCCGCCTCTGTTAGCTGAGTTAGGTCAGACTGGTTGCTCATCGGAGGAGCCGATCCCCCATTCACAAGTGATATCAGAGCCTTGAGGTCTGATCTGCTGACAAACGTCAAGTTTCTAGAGGCCACCAACTGTTTCAGATTCAGATTAACTATTGCAGCTTTCTACTTCTACACTTTCCCAAACTGATCTCAGAATTGGACGAAATTATGGACAACTTGGACTAGGATATCCTAATCAATCCTTAACAATTTCAAATCTAAAATCGAGCTTAATTATGTCAAAATTGGTAAAATTCATTCGTTTGGAGATTTAAGTTGTTTCGTACGGGTGGAGAGACCACTCGCACAAACGCCTGATCATACAAGTTAATTCATTCATACGAACGAGTAATCAGAAGTTCTTAAAATTTACAAGTTAAAAATTTAAAATTGTGATTCGCACAAGTTACACACTTGTACAAGCAACTCATTCATACGATGGAACATTTCATTATTACGAGTTGCTTCTTTGTTTGCACGAATAGCTTTCTTGTTTGAATCATCTTGTTCGCACGAATTTTTGGGTCGTACGAGCTAATCTTGGTTGCACGAATTAATTTTTCATCCGCACGAAGAAATTTTATCATACTAATAAGTTTTTTTGGAAAGTGTGTTTCTAAATCTTTACAGAAAAATCGCAGAAGAATTTTATAACGCATTTGCTACATCAGCGGTCACGACTACTGCAGCACAAAGCATGAACCTTGAGAACGAAATGGGTACTATGACGAAACCGCCAAAGTTGATGAACCTCGAAGACTTTGATAGTTGGAGTGAACGTTTCATGAATTGGGTTCAAGAAAATCATTTTACCTGTTGGTTTGCTATTGAAGAAAAGTATCAATCTCCTGTTGGTGAAAACGGTCTCGAAAAGACATTGTCTCAACTTTCAGATTTTGAAAGGGAAAAGTTTATCAATGAGAAGAAAATGATGAATATTCTACAACAATCCATCAAGGAAGACATATTGGCACTATTACAACATGATGATGACGCACAATCATTATGGAATGCACTTCGATTGAAGTTCCAAGGTAGTGCACAATTGCGAAAGAGCAAAAGGGCATTGTTGAGTAAAGAATTTGACATCTTTACGTTGATCTAAGGAGAGACGGTAAAACAACTGATTGAAAGATACCGTCATCTTGTTGTGCAAATGAAGCAAATGGGAATCATAAAGGCGAACGAAGAACTTGTTGATAAACTCGTTGATTCCTTGCCACAAGGCGAATGGTCTACCTATTTGACCATTTTGAAGAATGGAACTGAATATGGTAATCTCTCATTACCACGTTTCATTGAGAGATTGGAGGGACATGAACTTGAAATATAGAAAATGGCGAAGAATAAAAACGTTCAAGTGCAACAAGATGTTAATCTTTATTTCAAGAATAGTTCTGCCGCTCAGATACAGACTGCCTTCAGTGCTTATAGCACACAAAGCACACCGTCAAATCAAAACAGTAGTTTTCAATCATTTGCTATGGTCAATCCAAACATGTCTTAAAGCCCACAGTTATCACATGGATCGAGCAATCCCCACCTCAACCAGAACAGTCAATCAAATCCTACTCAAAGGGTACTACAGTGCAATATCGCTGTCGATTTCCAGAATGCACAAAACTTTGATGAGAAAACCACTAAGCAGCATATGTCATTATTAGCATCGGTTCTCGAATCTTATGACAGTCTTGTAGCAGGATAGATTGGAAATTCTGAAATGCCAAGAGAGGACTATGATCAGGTTGATCCGGTAGAGATGGAGCTGATCGATATAAAATGGTGTATGGCATCTATTGTTAGACGCGCACAACACTTCATGGAAATAACGGGGAAAGAGAACTTCGAAGGTTTGAATGGAAAACTGGGATTCAACAAACCCAAAGTTACTTGTTTTAAGTGTCGGGAGAGGGACATTTTAAACGTGAATGCCCAAAAAGAGAAGTTCAGGGTAATCAGAACCCATTTGCCAACGACTACTACAAGAAGGCTATCTACCACCGTCCCCAACCAAGAACTCGAATGGTGCAGATCGAAGATAGACAGCAAGAAGTCAAAGACAAAGCACTTGTGGTAACTCAAGAAGATGAGGGCTTTAACTGGAACAAATACATTTCCAAGAATGAGAGTTTGGCGTTGGTTGCTGAAATAATCGAAGAACCTGAAGAAGAATCAGAGGCATCGTTTGATGAGGCTCAAGAAGATGATTATTACTATCACACATCATCAGAAGAGGAGCAAATTTTAAACAGCGCTTTTAAACATCTCCTGCCTAACAATATGTTGAAAACTTATGCAGGTTACTTTAGACCAAGTCATCGATCATTCCGTGAGGAACAGAAGAAGATGTTGAACAGAGAGTTGATGAAAAGATGGAGAAGGTGACTGATGAGACTGATAAAGCATGCATGGCAAACGTAAACGAGGTAAATGAGTCTAAAAGTGAATCTGTGGTAGAAAAACCATGTTTGAAATGTGCTGAGCCATGCAGTGAATGTGTTGAAAAAGGCACACGATATAATGAACTCAAAAGTTTAACAGATAATTTTTCGAGCGATTATAAATCAACAAAAGAAGCTTATTACAAAATTGAGTAAAACTTTTAAACAATATGAAAAGGCTCTTAGAGAAAATGACGGAACACTTTCTATGCTCAAAGCGACAATAATGGACAAGCAAATGGCCATTAACATTCACTTAAATACTATCGCTGAGCTAAAAAGTGAGCTTGAGAAGGTAAGAGTCGAAATTGAACGAGTTAACAAATTCTTAATCAGTTATTCTACAATCTCATACGTCATTGATCACATTTTACCCAAAATCGAAAACAAAGAAAAATCTAAAAAATATGATAACAAGAGTGCAAGTTACGATCGTGTTCCACCCCCTATGTGGAATAGTTATGCTTGTAAAAGCCATCAGGGGTGGAAAAAGCGTTCAATCTAAAATTAAAAATTGAACTGTCAAACAAGCTGCATACGAACATCGACGTAACTTACACAAAACCTGAAAGTGAATGTGATTCTGAGGTAGTTCAAATAGTGGTCGAAAATGTCTTAAAAAGTGAGCCTGAAAAATCTGAAACTGATGTTGAAACATCGAAAGATAGTTTAAACAATGATCGAAGCGTCATAATTTATAATGCATGGATCTAATAAACTATTTTCTAATGAGGACTTTCCCATCCAGAATGTGAATCTGGATCGTGTTGATAAATTGTTCAAGCTTGTGGAGGTAAGCCATTGTGATTTAGATAAACATAATGCGTCATATTACTCTAAACCAAAATGTGTCACCAGACCCTACCATCAGAGAAACAAAGATTATCCGGAGAATAGGAGGACGGGTTTGGGTTTCCAAAAGTGAAGAATGAACAATAACTCCCAAAAGCTAAACTTTACTAAGACAATCAATTTCGTTTTTGGGACAACAACAGAAAAGGAAAAAGAAATATTGGAACACAATCGAATGATGATTTCAAGAAAGAGAAAGAGAATAAGAAGCAAGTTTTGGATTCATCTCTCCAAAAAGACAGTAGGACATGCTACAAATGTAAGAATGTCAGGCATATCGCACGATATTGCTCGCAAATAAATCCAAAATCTGTTTCTAATTCCTAAAAGTTCACCAAGGATGAGAAACAAAAAGCACCAATGGTTGCACCTATGCAAATTTTGAAATGAAACAATGAATCCTATAAAAATGTTAACCAATGATTCAACGCAATTCTAAATTTGAATTGGTGAAACATCAACTAAATATCGTCAAATGGATTCAAAATTCTATGCTAAAAGGGATAATTTGAAAACGCAAACATGGGTTGCAAAAGGAAACCATCCAAGGTAGAACTGAAACCTTTTGTTCCAAACGAAACCGAGCCTAAAAAGAACGTCAAAAACAAAGTAGGTCCGAAATTTGACATTCCGAACCAACCCAAGACCAAGCAGGCTTGGGTTTCTTTGTTTAAATAGTTTCTTCCGCATGTGTGCAGGAGCTCCCGCGATCAATCATGTCTAAATGGATAGTGGAGCTTCCAGGCACATGACAGGGATGCTTGCGTTGTTACATGACGTTAAAGCTATCCGCGGAGGGTATGTAGGTTTTGCTGGAACGCAAGGAGGAAGAATTGTCGGTGAAGGAATTCTCACTAATGGAGTTGTTTCATTTGATAAAGTGAACTACATCGCGGAACTTGAGAACAATCTACTCAGCATTTCGCAGATTTGTGACAAGAAATTCACAACGCACATCAATGATAAAGAATGCTTGATCTTAAAGCCGGCATTCAAGATTCTGGAGGAATGGATTCTCATGCGTGCTCCGAGAGAAAATGATCTTTATGTTCTCGATATGAGTGTCGCATCAACACATCAAAGAAGGTTCAATGCTTTATTTCTAAAGCTACCGAAAAAGAGTCTATTCTATGGCATAAAAAGATGGGGCACATTCATCTGAGAAAGATGAATTATCTTGTGCATAACGACCTAGTGGAGGGTGTTAATCTGAAAAGTTTTCATTTATCTGATGATTGTCTGAGCTGTAAAAAGGGGAATCAGCACAAGAAGTCGCACCCACAAAAACTATTGAATTCTATCAAGCTACCACTAGAGAGGCTACATATGGATCTTTTCGGGCCAGTAAACGTCAAAAGCATATCTGGTGATCTATATTGCCTAGTCATTACAGATGATTACTCAAGATTCTCATGGGTTTTCTTTCTGTAGAGCAAAGATGAAACATTTGAGACTCTAATGATTCTCTTCAGAAAACTCGAAAACCTGTATCACTTGCCAATTAAGAGAATCCGCAGTGAAAACGGTACAGAGTTCAAGAACAAACAGATGCTTGAGTTCTGCAACGAAAAGAGTATTCTTCATGAATTCAATGCTCCTTATACTCCACAACAAAATGGAGTAGCTGAACGAAATAATCGCACAAAGATCGAGACTGCCAGAACCATGCTCGCTTCGAAATTGCCAATCAGTTTCTGGAGTGAAGCAGTCGCATCAGCGTGTTATACCCTGAATCGTCTGTTAACAGTCAAGCCTCACAACAAGACTTGTTTCGAGTTACTAAATCAACGAAAGCCTAACCTTGCATTTCTAGAACCATTTGGATCACCGTGTACTGTATTTGACCCGGATGGTAAATTTGGTGCCAAATCCTTGGAAGGATTCTTTGTGGGTTATGCTACTCCATAGAAACGTGTCTTCTTGCCGAGTATGAACCAGGTTATTCTTGCACAGCATGTTGATTGTCAACGTTATACTACGCCAACGCAGAAACCTGGGGATCCATGGCTGTTTAACTACGAGGGCTTGCGAAATTCTTTCGACCTACCAGACATGCCATCAGAACTTGTTATGCTCTTTCAACAGCATCAAATCTCTAATCAAGAGCAAGTTACCAGACTGTTAGTGATTTCCCCGTCACTTCTTGTGTCTAACACGTTTGATGTAGGTCCGAGCTCTACTCGTCAAGAATCTGTATCTGTACCAGTCTTGCCCACAGCTGAATCATCTGCCCAGCAACCGCCAAATGCCGACTCTGATCGTGAACCAACTTTCGATGATGGAGGATCTAGTTCCGATGAAGCATCTGAGCATATTGAAAGCTTCCTGAATAATCAAGTTGATCAATCAAATGTGAGGAATGAAGCTTCATTTTCTACACCGGTTGTGGATGAAGTTATCACAAATTTTCAAACCCAAGTAGATGTCCCAAGTGAAGTGATGCCAAGGACGCTTTCGTATCATCCTTCGGAGAATATTATAGACAGCTTACAAACAGGAGTGCAAACTCGCAATCTGATCAACAAGGATCTAAGCTGTTTTTATACTCGTATTGCTCCACTACAAACCAGACTTTCTAATAGTTGTTTTGTTTCTCAGGTAGAACCCAGGAACTAGAAAGACGCATTAAAAGAAGAGAGCTAGGTGGACGCAATGCAGGAGGAATTTCTTCAATTCCAGAAGTTGGGAGTCTGGAAGCTTGTTGACCTACCAGATCATCATAAAAAGATAAACACTAGATGGGTCTTCAAGTGCAAGCGTGTTGATAGAGGAATCGTGGTTCGAAACAAAGCTCGACTCGTGGTACAATGTTTTCATCAGCAAGAAGGGATAGATTATACTGAAGTCTATGCCCCAGTCGCCTGTCTTGAAGCGATCCGCATATTCTTGGCCTTTGCTTCTTGGAAAGGTTTCAAGGTGTACCAGTTGGATGTCAAATCTACTTTCCTGTAAGGAAAAATCAAGGAGGAGGTGTATGTCGGCCAACCACCGGGGTTTGTTGATCCAATACACAAAGACAAAGTATATCTTCTGAACAAAGCCTTATAGGGTCTACGTCAAGCCCTGAGAGCTTGGTATGAAACGCTGTCAAGACATCTTCTAGACAATGGCTTTCTCAGAGGAACTGTAGATTCTACCCTCTTTACCAAGGAAGTAGATGGGCATTTAATTATCGTGCAAATATATGTAGATGATATTATCTTCGGATCGACAAATGACAAGCTGTGTAAAGACTTCGAAGAAGTCATGAAGCGCAAATTTGAGATGAGCGAGATGGGGGAGATGAAGTTCTTTTTAGGACTTCAGGTCGATCAATTGCCTGATGGGATCTTCATCCATCAGACAAAGTATGTTCATGACATATTGGAGAAAGTCGATATGACAGGAACTAAACCAACATCTACCCCTTAGTCCTAATCACAACATTTGTCCAGATTTTAACGGAGTCAAAGTTGACGAAACATTATACTGCTCTATGATCGGATCCTTGATGTATCTCACTACTTCTCGACCTGATATCATGTATCTAACATGCCTGTGCCCCCAACTCATTCCAGTCCAAAGGATTCACATTTGCTCGCCGTCAAACGTATTATGAGATATTTGAAAGGATTTCCAAGCACCGGATTGTGGTATCCTCGACACGACGACTTCAATCTTGCGGGTTATTCGGATTCTGATTTCGGTTGCTGCAAACTTAACGCCAAATCTACGATGGCTGGTTGCCAGTTCTTCAGAACTCATTTGGTAACGTGGCAATGCAAGAAACAGACCGCGGTCGCTCTCTCTACCTTTGAAGATGAATAGGTTCCGCATCCAGTTGTTGTTCCCAGATTCTGTAGATTCAACAGCAGATGAGAGACTTCAGCCTGCAATTTCTTGATACGCCCATATATGTAGATAACCAGGCTGCGATTGATATCACTAAAAACTCACGTCAACACTCTCGAACTAAACATATTGAGATTCGACACCACTTTATCCGTGATTGCTACGAGAAAAAGTTGGTTAGAATTGAAAAAATCCACACTGATGACCAAAAAGAAGACTTTTATACCAAAGCATTTGATCGTTCAAGATTTAAAAATCTTTTAAAATTAAATGTTTAAGAAATCTGACATCAGGGGATATTCATGAGGTTGAGTTTGAGGATGACGATGACTTGACGTGATTCTCGTTGGTTTGACGAATTTTCTGTACATTCTTTCTTAAAAATTTCTATAAATCCAAAAATATATTTTTGATTTTAGGGGAGAAAGTTTGGGAAAATAAAAAAACATATAAAATTCACAAGAGTTTTTGTGAAAAAGAGAGATCATATTATATTAATATGAACAGTCACAGTATGCTAAAGATATGGAATGATTAAACAAGTAATTAAACAGGTCTTACTGAGGATATGCCAATAGGCTTCGCTCGTTCAGTAAATTGTTTTTAAGATATAAAACTAAAAGAAAAACTAAATAACTTGTGGGTTAACATCTCTCGGATATATGGACTTAGTACTCTAAAATTTCATTTGAGAGAATGCCAAATTTTGCGATACTAGGTCTTCATATTTAATAGATATCTAGGGTATTATCCGAGTTCTTCTGATTTTGCGTAAGCAATGGCCTAGAACTTGTATAATACTTTACGCATTATTTGCCTACAAAAGCTGCATAAAAATGATTATGTCATAAACTTTGTGACATTTGAAGTTCAAAAGATTCCTTTAAGAAACACCACCTAAAGACGAGCCTTCATCTCTTTGTCTGTACGGTAGTACTAACCTGAGCTCTCAAGGTCTCGCATTCACCCCATGTACAGATATGAATTGGATATATTCACATTTGAAATGAAATTCTGGGAATCTCGATATGGGAGTATATTCTGAGATGGGAAACATAGTTATTTGATGTTCCTAATATTACGTAACATATCTTGAAACAGTTGAGAAACGAGAAGAGGTTTAAGTGGAAAAGTATATTGGCAATTTAGGTAAATCTGGTTAAAAGCTTAATGAGTATACCAAGATCAACGGTACTGGTGATTTGTTAAAAAACTTGATATGATCCTCTTAACACAAAACTCACAAAAATATGCTTGTGTATATACTTTTACTTGTTATTTCTTTTCGAAAAATCCCAAAACCCAAAAAGATTTTCAGCTTTATTAGCATTATAGTTTAGTTTTAGTCTACCGATGATGAAAACACTAATAGTTCAAGTCATGGCGACACCTTGCTGAAGGAAAACTGAAGACCATGGGTTGCGAGCTAATCATGAAGAGAAAGTTTACCTGAACGTCAATAAAGTTCGTTAATTTGAAACTTTACATTTTTAAATAAATCTGTTTTGGTCAAACAATGGTCAACCAAGGTTGTTAACTTGGACTTGGTAGGCAAATCAGATAACTAGGGTCATTAACTTGGACTTGGTTAACTGAGTAGGTTTTAAACAGATAAAAATTCATAAAAAAAATCAAAAAGTTTAATAAAGTTTAATAAAGTTTAACAAAGTATCAGAACTGACTCGTACGAGTAACATTTTTTTCATTCACATGAGTCTTTAATTCGTACGAGCGACAATGAATGAGTATAAAAGCCTCATCAGTCGCACGAGCCAACCTAATGTCACTGTACGACTGAGAGAGAACTATTGTGCGAACCAGTTCTATACTTTGATTTTTCTTGACATATATCGTGTACCAATACATTGGGGAGGTCGATTCGCACACCTCTTACGATTGGAAAGGTACTATTGCGTGTTCTTAGCCGTTATAATGTCGGATTTAGACCAAACAGACATAAAAGTGAATTTAGGGAAATTGGACCGGTGAAATTTAAAATTGAACTTAAAAATGATAAAATCGGCCCCAATAGCCTATAAATCAACATTCAATTTGTTAAAAACAACCCGTTTTAAGTTCGGTTTAAACTTGGTGTTTTTGGTACGGCTTACAACTCGTACGGATATCCACTCGTTCCAGCGGAGTTTTCAAAATGTTCCAAATATTGTTTTCACTCGTACGGGGCATCGTTCGTACGAAGCTGATTGGTAAAATCTTTGAAAAAATGTCAAAGTATTTGGTCACTCGTACGAATTAGTGACTCTTACGAGTGATGATTTGATCCAAACTTGAATTTTGTCTATGTGTTGACTCGTACAAAGGATTGGGTTGTACAAGTGTCTTTGAATGATAAAATTTTTGAAAAATTTTCTAATGGTTTGAAATGTCTATGTGTACAGGTCAAGAAATCTTCTTTTTCTCCGTTCTACAACGTATGCTGTCTTCTTGATGAATCTATTCTAGAGATTGCTGCCTACCAGGAAGTGTTAGAGTTTTTGGGCAGAATTCTTATTACAAAGGCTCTAACAGATCGACATGTCGCTTATAAATCACATATTGAGTACTTTTGGAACCCTGCGGAGTTTGATTATGAAGAGAATACGTTTCTCTCAGCTGTAAAGATTGGTGATGAGGATATTCAGGTGAAAATCACAGAGGATTTGACCAGAACGGTGTTAGATTTTAAAGACCATGAAGATGATCCGACAGGTTTCTCAGAGTATATGGTGAAGGGTTGTGTTTATCGCATGGGTTACGCCGGATTCGTGAATGCCGCTCCTTTCAAGAAGGGTAACCTAAGTGGGCCTTTTCGATATATCGCACATGTTGTTATACATGATTTGAGTCATCGTAAAGGAGGTTTTGATGATTTGGTTGACTACCAAATGTGCATGATTACCGCGCTTATTCTAAATCTTCCGTATAACTTTTTGAAGGTTATATTCACTCAGATGGTGCAGAATAGTCAGAGAGAAAAGTTTCTACAGTACCCGCGTTTCATTCAGATGCTGCTAGATCATCTGCATCCAAACTTGCAGAAAAAAAAAGATGACGTGTTAAAGTGGGAACACATGGATGTCTCTACCTTGAAGAAAATGAATTTGCATCTAAAGACTTTCCCCAGCCAAGCCAGTGTTTGGGTCTATCATTGACAAAGATTGTATTGCTCTGACACCGGGAAAGTGGAGAAAGGAAGATAGTGATGACGAGAATGAAGAGTTGACTGCGCTTGATGGTTTTGTTGCCAAGCGTAGTGCATGGTTTGTCAAAGATGGGGTTAAAAGAAAGGCAATGGCTACATCTTCCACATCTACTTCTCAGAAGAAAAGGAAAACAACTGAAAGTTCTGGATTGGTAGATGAACAAGAGATTAAGGAGAATATTGAAGACATAGCTGTTGATATTGAGAGGCAAGCTTTTGGTCATGAAAAAGTGGCTGAAGAAGCATCGTCTTCTAGCACTGACTCAGAGGATAGAAGAGCTGGTGAAAGAGAGAGAGCTAAAAAGATGGAAGCTGAAAGACTCGCAGAGAAAAAGCGTAAGGCTGATGAAAGAAAGCGAAAAGCGACAGGAGAGGACGATACGACTTATATACCTTTGGGTTTAGATTATGATACTCCTATACGCAAGCCTGCAAAGAAGAAGTCTCGACAGCTGAAACGATCAGCTGAGAGAAGCATTGATTCACCTACTATTAAAACAAAAGAAAAAGTGCAAACACAGACTGAAGAAGAGGTACATGTTGAGCCAACTCCACCAACACCACCATTTCCGGCTCGTCAACAAACACCTCAGCCAGAACCATCAGCACCACGTCAATCTCCCCCACAGCAGCAAGCAACACAACAGACACCGCAACCTCCGCCGCAACCCTCGCAGTCACAATCTCACTTTGATTTTGATTTTGATTTTGGTGACATTCTAGGGGGCGAAGACTTTTCTGCTGACATGTTTAATGACCCACGCGTTGAGGAATTGCAAAAGCAGGTCATGTTAAACACCGTCAAGATAGCAGAGTTACAAGAACAGCTCAATACGCTAAACGAAGACAAACAACAGCTCGAAGCTATGCGTCAACATTGTATCAGAAAATGAGCGTTTACGACTTCGCATGGCTGAATATGAGGAGGAACAACTCAGAAGCGATAGAAGGATGAATCTTTTTGAGAAGATACTGACCAAAAAGCTGGGTGTTAATATTGATGTAGAGATAGATGAGATCGAACGAGCTGAAGCCAGAGAGCGTGTCGCTGAACGAGAACGCCTTGCAAAGGAATTATCAGATGCACAAGGTAAGGGCAAAGCGAAAGTGGTTGAGGATCCCGTGAACGTCACAACTGAGCCAGAAGCTGAATCTGCACCAGTTATTATAGATATTGTGGTGTATACAGTCTCGAATAAGTTTGTTCTGGTTGGAAAGCCTAAGGATGTGGATATTGACACGACAGATCTTTCAGATAGACATCGAGAATGGCTACAGAAAAAGAAGTTAGAGAGAGAGATATTGAGGCAGCAACTGATGAGTTTGATGAAGACGCTGAGAAAGAGACTAAAGATCTAGATGATTTATTATCTGATAAGTCAGATTTTGATAGTGACGAGGGTGATGATGATGTAGATGGAACGGGTGTTCGTGTAACATAATCAATTTTAAATGAAGAGATTGATTATTCTGCTTACTTGGATGATTCTGCGAATCAAATGACAGAAGATAGAGATCAGGGTGGATCTGAAGACCCTACTGGTGCTCAGGAGGCAGGAATCTTCTCGGTAACTGATACATCTACCGTTCCTGTCATTCAAAAACCGAAGATATTATATCTTGAGCACGATTTTGAAGAGGGTGAGTATGTCCATAGTTAAACCAAGGAAGAGATTGCTAAGCTGTTAGGCGTGGACGAAGAAAACTTTGAGTTTGATTTCGAAGACGAGCTGAATGATATTAGCGCTTTCGAGCCAAGTGATTATGTTTTCGAGCACGTTGAAGAAACGAATGATTATGATAGAGTTGTTGTGGAGGATGATTCTGATGACGATGTTACTAATCTTGCCGATCAGGGTACAGATGACTCCCCAACTTTCACTGAGTTGTTTGCAGCAGAAAATGCCGATGTTCTAAAACGAAAAGTTGAAGAAGCTGCTAAACAGGGTACCATTCCTCAACAGTTGAATAGAGTTGAAATGGCAGAAATGAGGAAGAAGTGGTTCAAAGTTTCACCAGCGGAGCGCAAGGTCAAACGTCCTCTAGCGTTCTTTACACGTGATGCAGATATCTCTCTAGAGACATTATCAGCTGGGGTTGGATCGAAGAACTTAATGTTTATGCTATCAAAAGGGAGTTTGGAATCCAGTACTTCAGATACTTGAGCAGCATCAAATCCTTGCCGTATTGGGATATCAAAAAGCTTGTGCAAACGAAGATGATAAATCTGAAGATGAAATTTCATGACCAACGGCTATGGAAGTTGATCAAGCTTGAAGCTTTGCATGGATTTATACACTGGAAACCTCACTTTCTGAAGCGTATTACGAAGATAGATCTAATTATTAAAGAAAAAGATGTTACGCTCATCGTGAAGAGGTCGAAGGTAACGAAGAATATGCCTATGATTCAGATGGAGCAAGATTTCCACAAAATCTTTAAGTGTTGGCACTATGATTCTAACACGGGAGAAGCTGTGATTTGTGTGATGATGATTCGTGGAAGATAACTGAGGAGCTTACCAAAGGCGTCATAGCTCACAAACGAATATATGGGCTGTGGCGTGGCATTCGAGTACTAGACCCGATGCGGCTAGTAAATTGTTTGAAGAAAGATATAGATTGTTTGTTCTACAGCAAGATCAGCTACGAAGAGAAAGACGAAGAACAAGCACTCCAGTTTCAGAAGATTGTTAATGTCTGTTTCGCCAATGATATACATTCTGGATCGACATGGAACACTTCATGGAGGAAACTGGAGGAGAAAGAGCAAAAGAAGAAAGAAAAGAAGGAAGCAAGGATTGCAGAGCGAGCTCATATAGCGTCGCTGAGAAGTTTTCGGTTTGGCAGTACAGTTAACCGACCTCCTCCAATAGATCAAACGTCAATAGCTTTTGAGGAGCGTCGCAAGCCACCGAAGCGGTTCTTTGGTCGTTAAACGTCAGATTTTATGAAGATCTTTTGAAGACTATCCAAGACTGCGACAACATCCAAGGGGGAGTTTGTTGGTGCATAATGTCTATTGCCTACGTCAAGGATATGTCATTTTTGTATATAGGGCTTAAAACGTCAGCTTATAAATGTTATCGTTTAGATTATATGTTTTGTAGCAGACTCGTACGAGTGACACTCTGTCACTCGTACGAGGCAGCCACTCGCACGAGTCACAGTCTCTACAAAACACTCTCCTGTGCGAGTCATGTCGACCTATAAATAGAGGAGTGTCGTGTCAGAGCTAAGAGGTGTTAGTCCAGTTGGTATGGCGAAGCCCTGCTGAATTGTTTACTTGCGTTGTACATTTCACGTCAATCAATACATTCAAAGCAGTTAAACAGTAGATCTCACTTGTTCGTTTGTCAACCTCACTAACAATGAATTCCGCCTCTATTAGCTGAGTTAGGTCAGACCGGTTGCGCATCGGAGGAGCCAATCCCCCATTCACTATTTTTAACTTTTTTGGGTGGAACATGTAGTCAATAAAATCATTCTTTTTATGCAATTCAAATCGTTACACAAGTATTTCATGATCATACATGTTATTTAGAGCAAGCATCCATGATAATCGTTAACCTATGCACATTCATTAACTTATTTAAGCCAACTGTAGTAGATTATAGCGTTATAGGATTGACAAACCTACCCATCATGACTAGGGTGATCGAAAATGTAATCATTCGTTATGTTAAGAGGTTTGATTGTGTACATCATGTGTTTATTATATAATGTGTAGTTATGAAGGATATACTTGTTGAATTGTATAAATGTCGTTTACCACACCTTACTATTAAAAACCTATGTTTTTCACCAACTATTTTTAGTTGACAGATTTTCTACATGTTTCAGGCAATCATGCTTAGAAATCAAGACATGCTCATATAGGAATGCCTAGCTAACAAAATAAATGAGATTTAGTTATTTATTTCGCTTTCATGAACGAGTTGTTTTATTTGTTTAGTTGTTTGTTGAGTTTGATTCAAAAATGATGCAAATTAAATATTTCAACAAAATAGTAAATTTTCCTTTCATGCCATGGTTTCTCCCCAATATGAAGTCACCACTGTGGTTTCCGCACACAGTGAGGGTGTGACAGAAACAACTGTGGAGTCTACAATAGTATACTCTATAACAGTTGGATGTCCCAATACCAAAAACAACGGGCACATGGTTCAAAATTAGGTACAACCACCTCTAGTGGGAATTCAGGTGATTTTATTAGTTTAGGTGATGAATTAAGATACAAAGAAAAGAGTCAATGAAGATATTGGTGCAAAACTCTATTCATCTTCCAACAAATACAGAGCTTACAAAAAAGTTGGGTTTCGTGCCCGCTTACCTTCAATTACAGAAGCAATCTACATATGCAACACACAACATCCATTTGAAAATAATTCAAATATGGTTGAAGCTTGATTTAATGATACACAAGTAGAGATTCAAGCCATAAAAGATTATCTTCTTCAAGTTACTAGCACTGCTCCAACACCCAGGTATCCTACAGATGATGCCAAACAGGGGAGAGTAGTAGTGATAACCTTAGGAAATTTCCACCAGCAAACCCAACCAAAAAGGCTAAGGTTTCTTAAACCACTACCCAACCAACTCAAACCTCTTTTCCATCACAAACCACTTGTCACACCCTGATTTCCTGTGGGCCCGGTCGGTGGGTTTATGTGTGACGATTAATAACGTTATGACAATATGCAACGGAAGATAGAATTGTAAAATAATAATTATAGAAGATTTAAATTTATTAAATAAAATTTATACGTTGTTTAGTACAAGTCCCACAAGGTAAGATCGGAAATAAAAGCGAGATTAGGACATCATAGGCCTTACAATGGAGTCGCAAATTCCAAAGCTCTTTCTTGACCGAAGCATTCCAGCCTAATATCAAGGTTCGTTAGCTACGGTTCAATCTTTTGTAAAAATGTTAGCAAGCTGGTAATACAATTAACCGACACATTTTAAACTCATTTTTCATAAATCCTTTGATATATATATATATATATATATTATAATAGCCTGTGGGTAATCATTTAATATTTCTTGGGATAGATTTCTTGTCACCAGTTTTACATGCTTGTCAATACAGCTGGGTACTAGAAATCTATGTCAATATGTGATCATGGTACACACCATCTTTAATATAACGTCTTCAGGGTGTATGCCTACTACCCTTTGCATATTTTACATGGCCATTCCTAATGAGGAGTTAGGACGTTCAGACGTGGTACCATTAACCCTAGTGGTTAATGTTATTCTAGCAAAACAGATTAACCGGGTTCTTATATTTATGAAAACATTTGCCCATTTATATAATACCCACCCCAAGTGGCTAATGCCATATTTCAAGTTTTCGATTAAAATAGGCTAAGAGTCTTTTTCAAGTTGTGTATCTTCGGCACAATTATCCAGAGAGCTCTATAGTTCAAAATGACACAGATATATATACACACACACATACAAACAAACACTAGTAGGAATGCCCGCACGTTGTAGCAGACGACTACTGATTTCAGATTCAATTTGTTTGTTCAACCATATTGGTTTGGTTAAATAAATAAGTATAACTTAACTGAAAATGAGCCACTATAAGCAATTATTTGAAATCTATGAACAAACCATAAGTTACTGTTTTATGTTAGAGTAAAATGCCAAAATGGTCCCTGAGTTTACAAAACTTCAGTCCAAAAATTAAACCTTTTGTATCTAATTCCCTAAGGTTTCATTTTTATGTCATTTTCATCCAATTGGCAAACTGAATTAGAATTTTCTATTAACTTCTCCCCTTTTAAACCCAAGGATCATTTTCGCATTTTACTCCGTTCAAAGAAAAAAATTAAGCAAATTACTGTGTTTTTTGAACGTGTAATCCATTCAAAGAAAGAAGATAAAAAAATCAAGCTTAAGATTAAGGGGTGCAGAAAATTATTATATATAAAAAATTTGGGTGTGCTGTAGCTTAGCACCCCCAATTTATTATACATTATAATTATTATATCTTAAAACTATAGTTATACGTTCTCTTTTTTCCAGCAAAAGGATAAACTTCACTAAGTAAACAAAGACAAAACTTAGCAAGTAGCTAACCCATTACAATAGGCCCCAAAACACAAACCAAAACAAGGCTAATTAGACACTACAGACTCAGAACTGCTCCAATTTTCCAAAGCCATTGACATTTGGCCCTATACACCATCCAACCGTATGAGCACTCCTAAATCTTTTCCAACATATTTGTATCCAAGTGGGTCCTCCCGTTAAACACTTTATTATTTCTCCGTTTCCACTAACTCTAGTAAGTTGGTAGAAACATGGCATAGATGACCCGTTTCCCCGTTGATCTGCCAACATTATTGGCATGATCAAGCAACGTCTTCACAGTCTCAAAGCTGCTGGGCACCCGATTTTTATCCCAAACACACACCGTCCACCAAACTGCTTTGGCAGTCATACAGCTGGCTAATAGATGGTAAGCCGTCTCGTTCGCCACACCGCACACAGGGTATTTACCGTCCACATACGCCACGCCTCTAGCTGCCAAAGCCATGGCATTTAGAATCTTCCCACTAACGGCTCTCTACACGAAGTAGTTTATCTTCGGCACTTCTTACTTATTCCAGAAAAAAACCATCCTGATCCGTGTTTGGAACCGACCATCCGTTGATCTCATTTCTAACTTGCTTGAGCATTGAATCCGTCACCACACCCCTTGTCATCCAACTCCATCTATCTGTTTATTTGACCCGTTTTACATGCTTTCAATTCTACATTTCCACATTGTCATCCAACCCCATTCAGCTTCTCCTATAATACGTTGTGAGCTCTAAATAAGTGTATATATGGGTGAAAAAACATACAAATACAAACACCTCCTATAGCCAAAGTATTGTTGTCACCATAGACAACATGCTTATCATAGTGATGTTTGCCAGATCACAAAGTTTCTCCTCCTTGTTCCCTTCAAATCTCGACCCAAGTATGTGAAAATCAATAGTATGGGTGTAAACGATGCAAACTGCTCGTTGACTTCTCGAGAGCGGCTCACTATAAGCTTGAATTTCGCCAAGCTTAAACAAGATTGAGCCTAAATATAAGCTCGTTTAATAAATGATCCCAAACACAGGTTTCACTTATCGGGTTCGATAAGGTTTGCGATATTAGACGAGTTATATAATTCTTATTTTACATATTAAATATCTATTTTGCATAATGATAGCTATTATATATAAGATTATGATAAAGATAATTGAATAATATTATAAATATATAAAAAATCGTAAATATAGATAAGTTAATAAAATATTTGGTAGTTACAGAGCCCAAAAGAAGCTTAGCTCGAGCTTTGAGCTTTTGTTAGTTAAACAAGCCGATCATAAAAATTGACTTTACGTTTTGATCAACCAAATAAGCAGTAACCTTTTTTCAATGATAAGTATAATAATATTTCTAATAGTTAGATATAAATCACTTGAAATTGGAAGGTGAGCCAACATAAATGGTTAGACATTATGTCTATACTTAAGAGTAATAATACTAAACTATTAATATAATGTGGTTAAATAGAACTATTGGGAGCAGACAGAAAATGAGACAAACCAAAGAGTAGTGTAATTGCATTGAAAATAGCAAGAGCAGTATATATCTTGTAAATTTCATCGTCACCAGGCCTTCTCATAGGCTTTATTCCCTCAGCGAGTCATTTCAAAGATTGAGGCTATAAAAAGGTACTTGATGAAGTTAAGGATTGCTCAGCCATTAACATGTTTAATAATGTTTGGCATGAAAAAGAATAATAATTTAGTTGTGTTTTATATCTGACAAGTTCAATAAAAAAGTAAATTGAACATTTGTTTACTTCTCTAATGAGTTCGGTCCCCTCTTCTTCCTAAAACTAACAACTGCAAAAACACAAGTAACGAATTATCAACCACATTATCACATTTCCACCAACATAAAATGAATTATAAGCCACATCTTCACATTTCCACCAACATAAACTTGAATAAACAACAGATTAAACGGCACCATTTGGAAACTTACCGGTGGTGACGAAACAACTTTTGTACTGTATACGCTGTGAGCGCGTCCCCGAGGCTGCTTCTTCTTGTCTTGCCTGGCCACCTTAGGTGTTTAGCCTCTCACTTTTCTGGCACGAGACAGTGATCCGTGAACCTTTCCTATCATCAAACTAAACAATAACCAACTTCATTGACCGGTTAATAGACACTTTAAAATTATTAATCGATTGGAGAAGATTGAACTCACCCATGTCATTTACTGGTTGGTGGCAGTGCTCAGCGGGTTCACATCGATAAAAAAAAGAAGACCAATTGGAATGTGTGGTCAATTTAGGTTAAAAAGGAGGTAAATGCCTCAACGTCTGCCCCTGAATGCATTGTTAGGATGTTTCAGAATGGATTGCTTCAATGAGTAAATTCGTGCAAAACACAAGCACTAAATAAAAAATTATGATCTATGTATTGTGGATGATCCTGAACTAATATGAACCGTGTGACTACGAGATCGATCTGATCGATCAATGAGGTGATGGTGGCTGATTGAATTGATAACCTCTGTTATTCTTTGAGATTCATAGATAAAACTATTACGGATACAAATGAAACTAAATCGGGAACCGATTGAGGGGTTGAAGGAGTACAATCACAAATTAACGAATAGCTTTAAAAGCATCGAGTTTGGTGTTTTACGACAAGTATATATATATATATATATATATATATATATATATATATATATATATATATATATATATATATATATATATATATATATATATATATATATATGTTACCTTAAGGAAACGTTATACATGCAAATGATTCTTCTCCAGCAGATGCATCGAGAACTTGCGGTTGAAATCTCTTGACGTAATCGATTCCCGGCACGAACTAAGAACCCTAGTAATCAAATTCATGGCCATTAAGAGATTGGAATTTATGTGAAAGCCGATCAGGTAGAATGGAGCGGTTAAGAGATTGAGGAAGCATTCAATTTTGATGACGGCTGGCATTCATGAAACGTGTCTGAACTCCTAAGAGTTAATAAAAAGCTAGGTCAGATGGGTAATGGTGGGAATGAAAATTTGATTTTAACTATAGCAGCATCATATATTTATTATTTTATCCCTAAAGTGTCTTAAAAATTAATCTTGTTTAGTATTATAACCCTCTCAAATATCTTATTTTTATTTGTACATATTGTTTTGAAAGTTATATGCGATGTAAAATTACATCTATGTCCATCAAATTTGCTTTATATTGCTATATAAATATATATCCGTTAGTAAGTTCTATGAGTTGACTTGTTATTTAGAATATTGTTTGGTTTCGCTAGATTAAGCGTTGACTGGGTGAAATGCGGTTTATACCCCTCGAGTGTGAAGCCTCATGGGATATGGTTTATTAAACCAAACATTCTGTTTATAATGATTTTGAAAGGTTTAAACCCAATTCAACTAGTTTATAGATTTTTATATATTTAAATTAGTTGTATGCGCAAATATGGCATCGGGCGGTCAAATAGGTCTATGACAAGTCCATTATGTCAAAGCACGTTTCCAAATATTATATGATCAGTCTTGAGGTTATTTATATACGTTTTAGGTTTAAAAACCATTTGTACGCCAAAAGGGCGTTTTTGACATTTTAAAAGTATACAAGGTTGACTCGTCAAATAACCCTTCAAATGATATGACCAAAAGGTTTAACCTTAAATGGTTATTCCCTATAACATTGTGGTCACATAACTTGCTTTAATTGGGTTTCAAAGTAGACCTGGGTCAGAATCGAAAGTCAAAACTAAAGTCAATCTGCTTGACTTTTGATATAAGAATGAGTGCTAAACTGAAATTGACGAGTTGGGGAAGTCTAGATAAGTTTTATAAGTTCTTAAAAACTATTATAATGTCAAAACATGTAGCTTAGATACTTAGGAATTCATTAATCTCAAAATGCATATTTTTGAGTTTTGACTTATATATAACATGCTTGACTCGTCATTTCGCCTAGTTAACGTGATTGTCGGAGGGTATGATCGCAAGGGATTCATACATTCATTAATACGATCATGTAGGAAAGTTTGATTCGAACTTTGACTTGACCATAGTGGTCAGAACTCAAGTTTCAAATGAAAAGTCAAACTATTTGACTTTCAGTTAAATTCTCTCTAAATGAATGAAATTGAGCAAAATGAAAGGACTTACTGGATGAAGACTACAAAAAAACACTTGAGAGCAGTTCCTAATCTCTAGAGAAGCTCCAAGAGAATGTTTTAAAGTGAATATGAAGGTGTGAGTGAAAATGGTCACAATGACCTCCTATTTATACTAATCCAAGAACACCTAAATCATGACAAATGTGTCCAAAAGCCTTAGGAGGAGGATTAGTAGCAAATGAGGTGCTCAACGGAGGGAGAGTGTGGCAAAATTCAACTAGGTGGCAAAGCTGCAGCAAAAACATGTTGTTAGCGCACCTTTAGCGGACCGTAAGAGGTGAGCCTTACGGTCCGTAAGGGTTCTCCACCGCCTTACAGAATTGAAGATACTTGCGGACCATAAGCATCATGCTCATACGGTCCGTAAGGACTTTAGGCACCCAAATATTTGAGTCCCCTTATGGTCCGTAATGGAACTCCAGGAGTGGAAGTTTTAGATTTTTACATTTTCAGTCCCCTGGACTTTATTTCTTTCCCCCATTTTAACGATATTAGTCCCTCTCTTTCCATAAATCGGAACTATATAGAGAGTTTGGACATGTGTCGCATTATAATTCGATAAAAATGTACGGGATGTTACACCACTACACCTCAAACATCTGTTGGCATTTTAAAATTACCAACAGATGTTACAAAAACACCACTCACCACATCACTACCACCTATCCCTCAAACCAGAAAAAGAAAAATGATAACTTCACCCATCCAAACATCTTCCACCAAAACCACAACATCATTAATTCCAACATCATCACCACCATCATCATATCTTCAATCTACAAACCTTCCAAGTCTAGCCAGTGTTAATGAATATTTAGAACTTAAGGAAAGGCAGGCTAAAAGAATGGTTTTGGAAAGAAACCAAGGGAAGGATGATAAACAAATTCTACAGATCCAAAAAGAAGAATATAAAAAGGTGGAGGCTCTACAAGGCTATGCCACCATGAGCTGTGGAACCCTATCCCATGATTCCATAGCTGATGCAAATCTTAAAAAGCTGCTTAGGGAAGATTACCTTAATCATGGAGAAGAAACCATATGATGCTGATAAGGAATAGTTCACATGATGGCCAACTAAATCCTTGCTCGATGAAATAGTGAGGATTGAAAAGTTAAAGTGATTAAAGGACATTAATCCTTCACCCCTAAACTGGAAAGATGGCAAAAAGCCAAATGACAAGAGGGCTGTAAAGATGAGAAGCATGAAAGAAGAACTAGCTGCTACAAAGATGGGCACCATGAAGACAATGGCAAATGGAATGAGTCAACAACCCTTGAAAGTTATAAATAGTTGGAAATTAAAAGAGAAAGGGATTCATCATTACCAAGAAAGCCAGAGTATGAGCAACTAGACTTTCCCATAAAAACTTTGGTTGAACCTTATGAGTTTTTATCAGCAAGAAACATCTCAAGAGCTGCATGGGAATTTCTAAAAAGAAATTTTGAAAAGAAGAAGGAAGCCAGGAAAGAAGATCTTGTTGACACTGTCATGGGAAGACTAGTGTCCCCGAACTCATTTGCAATAACTCTAGTCCCAACAAATCCTCATAACCTCAAAAATTCTAAAATGGAAATCAAACATAGATACCGATGAATTGACCTTGCCCAGGGCTAGTGGGTAGATGGAGAAGATCTCAATGAAAAGTGCTTCTAGACTAAAAATTGAAGATTTGCAAGTCTGACACTAGAGAGGGACCTAGAAGACACTATTTCTCTAGACTTTGAATTATGATTCAAAGATCAAATAAGAAAAAAGTTGATGAGAAATGAAGGTTGATCAATAAACATCTATTTGGCATCATTTATTCTATGGGGAGATTGTTGGACCTACAAAAGAACAGATGGTATCAAAAAGCCAAAACATGACAAAGAGATCAAGAAACAACAATTGATGAAGCAATTCTCTCCCCAAAGATAGTGAATCTTGAACACCAAAATCAGAGCATTTGTTGAAGAGAAGTAAACATCTGAGCAAAGCCTTGGAACCACTATTTAAGAAGAAACAAGGTCTGTTGAAAGAAAAGGTCTGATGAAGAAGACCAAACATCTGTCTGTCCAAACAGATGTTTGGATCAAAGCAACAGAGGATAGTCCATCAGATGTTTCCTAATGTAACAATACTTGTTTTGTATTAGTGTTTAGCATAGTTAGATCAGATGTTAGATTTGCACAGATGTTTACAACATATGTGGAATCTTTTCTGTTAGAAATGTTAGATGTCATTATCAGGGTGATGTCAGCCTATCATGAACAGAGCATTAGTACTTAGTATAAATAGATCTCACTTGTTAGAGATCTATTTCTCACTTAACACATTCCCTTTTGTATGAATATTTTTGTGAGTGATCAGGTTGAGGGGGAGAATGTACAGTCATTCCGTAAAACATTTGAATCATTGTGATTAATGAAAACAAGTTGTTGATAATATCTTCATGCTTGTGAATTTTATTGTTTTATCAATATTTGTTTACAAGTATCACACTCAGATTCTAACAATCATCATCATCAAGAAACCAAAAAGAGAAATTGAAATTGGTTTATACCTTTTCAAGAACAAAGTGGATTTTTGATGATAGTTTATGTGATAGGAAGCTTACACCTCTTTAAAACACCTTAAATTGATTTTCAAATCTCCAAACAAACTTGGAAACATCTTGGGGTAGTCTTGAATCTTCAAGATGCAATAAAAATGGCAAGGTGGTTATGGGTGACTTACGACCGAGAGAGAGAGAGAGAGAGAGAGAGAGAGAGAGGAGATGGAGAGGTGAGAGTGTGTGGTGAAGTTTGAGTATAAAAGAGTGTGTAATGATTTCCTGTAGGTTTTTAGGCCATATACATAGAAGATGGTGGTGTTGGGAAGCCAATATAACCGTTCATTCCCCCAAGGCTTATTCACCAGTTTTAATTAAAATAAATTATATTCTGTTAAATACTTGTGTTTTACAGGTATTTAATGAATAAACGGGTGTAATATGGTGTGTTTATTTGCGTGTTATGGCATTTAATATTATTTCTACTAATTTATAAAAAAAATTCTCGCCACAATATTGTTAAGTATTATATTATATGCCTCGGCTAACAAGGTCGTTTAGTTATGTAAGATATATATGGTCACGGGCGGTACGCGCTCAAAACCACAAACTAGTGTTTTTTGCGTTTTATTTAAATTTTCCACTCGTATATGATTAAAAATAGTATTTCACTCATCTTGTAAAATTTTTAGGATTATAACATTAACTGGGCTGTCACCGAGGTTCGTTTCTCATTTTTGTTCGTTAAGCGATAAGCTTTTTCTTACATTTACCAACAAAACTCTATATAAAAGTTTAGACTTGCTAGAATATCAAGGGGCATTAATTAACACCAAATCAATAGAAATAACATTCGTATAGTACGGACTCTAAAATAGCCCGGTGTGTTAGTGCATATTCTGTGTGTCCACCACTGTGCGAATAAGCTAGATAGAGCGTGTGTTGAATATTGTATAGTTTAGAGTGAAATACGATCACCTGACACTTTGGAGAGGATGAGTGCTAGTTCGCACAGATGGGACTCATTCGCACATATGAGTAATCTACACGAACTAGTCATCCTTACCAAACCTCATGTCTAAAAATAGGGTGTCATGTGTTAGAATTTGACAAGTTTTGGGGAAAGGCTGGAGAGACCTTAGATTTCTCTTCAGCTTGTAAAATGATGTATGCTCTTTTGGTATGAATGGAATCCTTCTACTTTTGCTTATTCTTACGATATTTCTACCAAATTAGCTTTGTCGTATCTAAACTTCCGTCTAAACCTCCCGGATCCGAAACTTTCAATTAGTATTAGAGCTACGTTACAGATTCAATTGATCTAATAGTTGATCGAATCACCTACGCTCATGATTTATGGGATATTATGGGTTTTTTGATGAAGAACATCAAATTGAAGGTCAATTCATGAATGAAATTTGAAATTGAAGACATCATTGCATTAGGAATTGATTTTCATTCATGTATGTGGAAGAATCATCATCAAATTCAAAGAAATAAAGATTTTAGATCGAAAAATGTGAAAAGTCATGTTTGAATGAATAAGACAGTTTCGTGCGCATGAGTGCTTATTCGTGCGAAGGAGTAATTTATCCACACGGATGAACCTGATCCATTTGAAAAATCATGTTCATTTGCACGAGTCAGTCTTTCCTGCGCACGAATCAACTTTCATTCGTATGGAAGGCTCTAACCCGCATGAACAACTTAATCAGTTCCAAATCATACCCGTATCATCCACACAAAAGAGTCATCCATTCAAGGACTCTCACACGCGAATGAGTTAAAATGTCTAAAAAATTTGATCGTGGTGATAAGACGAGCGAGCAGAAAAAATTTGGTGATTGAAAATTTTTCTAAGATTTCAACGTCAAATATTGGTTGTTCAGGGACACCGTTTGAGGTTTCAAAGAATGTTTATTATGATGAGATCACAGAGTATTGAAGTTAGTAGGATAGTCATGGATATCTATGTAGAATGATTATCATTTGGTGTAATTACTATTAATGGGCCAAAACGTAAAATCTGCATTTGATGAAAAAATGAATTTTGTGGAGCAAAATGTCATATTTGAGCTTTTCAAGAGAACAGAGGACTGAATTTGCTTATTTTACATATCTTAAGGGGGAAATTCAGTGATGAGTTTAGAGAAGTAAGAATTTGCCAAAAGTGAGGGGGAATAAAAATTTTCAAATATTAGAACATTTTTGGAAATTCAGACGGGAAAAGACATGCAACATTAAACGGGTGGTTCCGACTCAAATTGACTAGGGATGCATAGGATCTTGGATTTGTTAGTTCGTGATCATAGGAAGTTCGAATTCTTTAGATCATGATCAGATGAGGGTTTGAGTCCCTTAGTGTTCGTACAAGCAAGTTAGAAGGATTAGCATCAAGAGGATGCATCAGTATTGTCAATACTTAAAAGATAACAAAGGACTTTCAAAAATTTCCCTGATAGTTCTATGATAGTGTAAAGTATCAGAATGGTTAATCTTTGAGCAGATGAGTTGTTTTCTGGACTAACCGCCAGGGAATGATGATATTTGTTGATTAAGTTGCTGAAGGGACTTAAGGAGAAGACTATATATCTATCTCGTGACTAAAGAGGAACAATATGAATTTGGTCGTGGAAGAATGTTTCTTAGATCACAATGTGTTAAAAATGATTTGTTATCCGATGAAGATTTGTTGATTGTGCAGATTACTGTTATAACTGATCAATCATTTAGGAGTGTGCATAATGATGGTTACGGAAGATGGGGTTTTAGATTTTTGTGGGTATTCATAGACTTGAAGTTTACCAGTGTAATATTCGAAGTTTCAATCAATTGTCGGTTAGGTTTTTGAACATTAAAAGATTGGGCTTTGAGAGATAAATAAAAAACCAAACACAGATGTGGTTAACGTTGAGATGGAGATGCTGCATTGATTAGTTTCATGTTTGTGATTATTCGTGAAGATTGTAGTTAAGCAAATCAGAGAAGGTCAGGACCGTGCAAACAAAGAATTGAATATTTATTTCAAGGGGAATATATTGTATATAGTGCAAACCCGAATCATCAATCAATGGGGAATTAATTGAAGATATCAAATGCTTGATTGAAGTTGTAGAATATTCAAAAGCGGCTTGGATATTTTAAGATCAAGATTCGATAGTGACGTATAGGGGGAAGCTGTTAGTTCACACTTTATGTGGTCGCCACTGTGTGAACAGGCTAGATTGAGCGTGTGCTGAATATTGTATAGTTTAGAGTGAAATACAGACACATGACCCTTCGGAGAGGATAAGTGCTATCTCGCATAGAAGAGACTCATCCGCACGGATGAGTAATCCACACGAACTAGTCATCCTCACCAAACCTCACGTCTATAAATAGGGTATCATGTGTTAGAATTTGATAAGTTTTGGGGAAAGGTTGGAGAGACTTTAGATTTCTCTCCAGCTTGTAAAATGATGTATGCTCTTTCGGTATGAATGGAATTCTTCTACTTATGCTTATTCTTACGAGATTTCTACCAAATTAGCTTTATCTTATCCAAACTTCCGTCTAAACCCGCTGGATCTGGAAACTTACACGGTGTGATAATTTGTGTGGCTTTTATATCATTCAAAAAAATGTTCAATCAACCTAATTCCTAGAAAAAAACTACCTTTAAGATTTTTACATATGTAACTCGTATCATCCTTCGATCTTTGTAGGTCCCCTAGCTCCGTAGAGGTAGACTAATCTCTAAGTCACACCACACACGAAATGTGCGGAATCTATCACGTATGTGTGTTGATGTAGATAAGCAAACACACTAAGGTAAATAATACAGATTTTTATTAATTATATAGTAAGACACACAAGTACAATAACATAAATCTCTCACAAAAGTCCTACTACAAAATGAAGACGATACACCTATATATATAAGCACAACTAAGTGAGCTAGTGGGCTTAACCACATTGATAAGCCTGATGTGGTTAGTTGGCTGACTGCACCATCTTAGAATATTTATGCTAAATATATGTCGCAAATACACCTAAGTGAACCAACACTAAGTAATTTCCCAGTATTACACAACTTATCAAACTATTAGCAAACCGTACCAGCTATTACATGGTATCATCCAAGCCTTCGTCACCAGGTGCACCTACAGACTCCCCCTTGATGAATGCTTGGAGATATCTTTAAACTTGATCAATCCCATTGAGCTGGTAGCCTACTTCTGGCACATATTCCCTTCACACACACAACTCAACAACTCGCTTGAATTGTAAACCATGTTGCCTCTATTCAGGATGAAACTAAATTTCGTGTTCTCTCAACCATATTCGGATCCTCCATGGATAGGTTTATAAAACTCAATAGATAATAGACATGAAGTATTTCTTCAGACGTATTACTTCGTGCTATAGCAACATCCTAAATCACACCATCCAGAAACCAACACTTTATTCCTCTCAAGATACCCATTTCATATTTCTTCAATGGAAACTTCTTGACACATCTAGTCGGCTAGTAAATTGTCTTAGGATCTTTTCTTGTTTCATCTTTAAACCACCTAACAATACGTGGCTTAAAGTGTTTCCATTTCCTATCCCAAACTTATTACATAAACGTCTTCTATAATCCTTTAATATAAGCATTTTTGCCTCTATTATTCACATGAATCTGCTTCAAGTGATAAGGATCAAATATCGGCAAAGTAGTTAAATAATTTACTCACTTTTTAAAGTATTGAACTCCATCCATTCTTAAAATTCTCCCAACAATATATGCCTTGAAAATGTAGTTCACCTTTTGTTTTGGTGTTAGAGGCAGCTACTTCTTGAACATATTGTTAGGATCTGAGTGATACTTATAAACAAATACTGATAAAACAATATAATTCACAAGTAGAGAGATATTATCAATAACTGTTTTTCATTGATCATAAATGATTCAAAAGTTTTACAGTAATGATTCTACAATCTCTCCCTCAGCCTAATTACTCACTAGAACTATTCGTACAAAAGAGAATGTGTGAAGTAATAAAATAGATCTCTAACAGATGAGATCTATTTATACAAAGTACTAAAGTGTGACAAATGGCAAAATACCCGGTAATTCCGTGCAACTTAATCACTATTTTAATTATTAATTTCGCATTAGACTTAATTTTATTTGATTAAGTCTCATAAGTCTAGGAATATACAGTTTCATATCTTATTAGGATATCGAATTCTATGCATTACGAAAACAATATAAACTATATCCTAGACAGTTAGCAAAAATGCGAACACACTAATCATGTCAGGATAGTCTAGGATAATCGTTTCGTTCGTCTGGTTTCTCGACTTTTACTCGTGCGTTATCTTCAAGGAATTCTTATATGCAACCATTGTGAGTGAATCTTACAACTCCCCCTTTTATTTTATATAATGTTTTTGGGGTGTATCACGTGTCGTGTATTTTTAGTTCATTTTACAAAGTTCAAATACGTGCAAGTACCATTATGTGAAGTATCTATGTTATTTGTTGTTTGGTTGTTTATCATTTGGTGCATTTTCATTCATTTTGGATATCACATCATCATAGGCTCGTCTGTTCCCCATTACCTATGAGCGGAACTTGACGTTGCCAACCATACTAGGTTAGCTCCGTTTGATTGAGCTTAGACCTTGCAGCACCACATAATACCGTGCAACATACATTCATTCATTGGTACACCATAATACCGTGCAACATGCATACATCTATTGAATCATTTCAGTTGCTTTCTTTATTGTTTGAGGTTGTGTTATGAGGTTGCATATAACATACAACATATTTATTTACATTGGTTAACACACGTTTTCCCAATAAACCAAATTTAAACATACTATTTTCTTAAAAACAATAAGGTTCACTCACCAACCTTTGTTGACCCAAAATCTATTTTTACACTTGATACAAGTGAACAGGTTTGAAAAGAAGATTGGACATAGGATGGGCCTTAGTTAACAATAAACGAAATTGTGTAGTTTATTTGTTATGAACAATATCTTGTGTTTTGTAATTGTTTATTTGAATTATTTGTTTGTGAAACAAATGTTACGAATCAATGACTATTTAAAACAAGTAATAGCAATTCATAAGCTCTCGAGTTACAGATTGGTATCAGAGCTATTGACTTTAGGGATATAGGATATGTTATTAGACCCTTAGAACCTTTACTTTAGTCAACTAGGACCTATGTGCTTATGTGATTTCATGTTTTGTTTAACTTATGATTTGCTATTGCTCAAACATTTAAATTCCTTTCATTTCACACACAAACGCATGCAAGCACTCTGTTTGTTATTTGATTATGTGATACATGCAATGTGTTATAATTATGTCATGAAGTCTACATATATGTTATATATATATATATATATATATCACTCCACCTAAAATGTACCATACGAAACTTATAAAACCCTTATTTATAAGTTCTCAATTTCCTTTAAATTTTTGAAATATTTCCCTCCATTTTCCAAATACTTATTTTTATGTTATTCAAACTTTTGTGATGTTTATTCGTTTTCAAATCTCATTAAGGTGCGTTCATGTGACGGGCATGTAGTAACCGGAAGGGTTCGAGTACCGGTAGTCGGGACGTCTTGTCTAGGATTGGCATTCGTATAAATCCGAATTAATGGACCAGTTTGCCTACCTGGGGACTACTGATGAGAGTACGAAGGACCTATTAGGCCAAAGCATGCCACACGAAACCTCGTGTGACGTAACCCCGCTTTGAGTTGTCACTGTGTCCACACCCGGATGCATTCCGACTTTCGTACGTTACATTCATATTTCTCGATTTTCTCCGGGCTTTAGTGTACGTTACCAGGCTAACACATGTGAACCATATGAAAGCCCGGTAATCCTGGGGGCCCACATGATTACGAAGGCGAAGTATGGCGGCATGCAAGGCACAATCACGAGCAAAGCCCAAGAACACTTTAAAACTGTTGTGTTATCATATGTTATTGTTTTCAAATACACCCCAAAAGTTTTCATTTTATCATATGTTTATATTTTTTCGCATCCCTGCTAGCAAATCCATTAAAATCTCACAATCTCGTTTGCGTAAATTCCTATAGATGTCCTTTAGGCACCTTCTCAGAGGAAAACGAACCGGAAACTCCGGTAAACGCATGGCTACCCAAATTGCGAAGCAAATGGTTGCCGTGATTCCTAACATTGTGATCCAAGTTCAACAAGCCCTCACTGATAACCAAGTCAAATCAAACATTGTCAATGCTTCCGCAAATACATCGAAGTGCTCCTATAAGCACTTCAAGTCTTGTGACCCCCCAAAATAGGAGGGAACATAAGGGGTGACCACATTCCTTTGATGGTCGTAAGGTTCGTTATGCTACCGACCGTTTCATTGGAGCAGCTTTAACCTGGTGGAACACTGAAAAGGGTCGAAGAGGGGCTGAAGCTGCTGTGGCCCTCCCTTGGGAACAACTCAAGGAACTTATGACTAAATGATTCTATCCTAGGAGTGAAATCAAGAAGTTGGAGAAGGAAATCTACCTCTTAAAGCAAAATGATGGGGACCACATGGCCTATAACAAGCGTTTTCTCGAGCTAAAGCACATGGTCCCAAATATGTTCTCTCCTCCTTACTGTCTCATTGAACATTAAATTAGGGGTCTTCCTTCTGGTATCCAGGATTCCGTGATGCACTGTAACCGCAACATTGGAAGCTGCAATGGAAGTAGCCATCGAACTCATCGAAAACCATATCCAAAACAGAGACTTCAAAAAGAAAGGCACAACTGACAAGGCTTCAGTGGAAGAAGCAAAGACAACCAGGACCAAACCATTCTCCCGATTCGATACTAAATGAAAGCGTGATGGTAAAAACTACGCTGTTACCTCGACTAACCCAACTTCGCAAGCCATACCTATACAAGCCATCCCAATCACTCAAGTGGCACCCAACCCAGCTTACCCAAATAAGAAACCCTACACTCGTCCTCATCCTCAATGCAACACCTGCTACAATCACCATCAACTCACCGTACCCTTTCGTCTGTGTGCCAATTGTGGGCGTTATGGTCATTTGAGTAACACATGTCGTACTCCTCAAAACAAGCTCCATTCCCTACCCAAAACATGACCCAACCCTACCAACAACCTAACTACCCCATGGTACCTAATGTCAGAGCTTGTTTCAATTTTGGTGATCCTACCCATTTCAGAAACACGTGCCCTATACTGATTAACATCATCAACGCTCAAGCCCAAGCAAACCCAGTTAACCACGTAAACCAGGCAAACCCAACACCTCCATCAGCAAGAGGTAGAGCTTACAACATCAACGCAAACCCAGTTGAGGTCAACAACGGTGCGAACGAGCAACCTAACTAGCCTTTCTCCCATCATGTAGACTCAAGACTCTGCTCCAGTTGTTTATTTTATTTTCATTCCTATTCCAAGCTTTTATCATTTCCATTTCTTGTCCTGATTATTCAAGTTATCATTTTTTCAATTTGGGTAATAACGTTTCAAGATTTCATTATTTCATATTAGTGCCATTATTGCAATTTATATCATGTTATGCCAATTTGTTTCATTATATGTCTTTATATATCGATTAAATTTCATGTCATCATGTATCACGGTGGACCTCGTCTTATAACTTAGGGAGAGTGGGTCACGTCTCACTTTTCATAGACCGACCACTTCCTTATAGCACAAGAGAGAGGTACCGCCATTATTTAGTCTTGCTTTCTTCGGATTCGAGACTCAAGCATTGGTTGTTGTGTTTGTTTATGTTTGGTAGATCTTAGGACGAGTCACACATAACTAATCATGACGTGATAACAAAGCCAATGAAAGTTTGACAAGGACATGGTGGATACGTCGCTGGTACTTCCTATATATAAGTGTTCTTGTCAAAGGATCAAAAGCATTATTAGATTGTCATGAGTGGTTCTGTGTAAGTAGTGTCAATGTCAATTTGAATAATAATGTGGTAGATGACATCATTTTTGTGGTTTCATATGCAACTTTATCATATGACCCGTTTCGATTTCCTCAAAATCCCTTATCATGATGCCATATCCAATTAGACATCATGAACATAACTCAATAGTAAATCCTTGTCATGCGATGAACCATCTATGTGATATGACGCCTTTGCACTTCTACACTTTCGGCAACAAAGAGCGATTACCGGCACAATCGAACCTAAACCAACCTTTGATTCTATGTAAATTCCGAGGGAAAATGCTGAAACAGTTACCGATTATGGTTTTCCCTTAATTTCGGGACGAAATTCCTAAAAGTAGGGGAGACTGTAACATCCGTCAAAATGGGCTACCGAAATCCGACCCGTTTTGAATCAAACTTTAAATGAATGAATATGGAAATCTTTTTATTTACACGCATGCGCCCATATATACGCTAGTAACAAAAATATAACTTTAATGTATGTGACATTTGTGCCTTTTCAATCATTGCACAATTACAACCAATTTCGTATTCAATGAAACCCTGTGTTTTATTTCCAAATATTTTTGTATTCAATAAAATCTTGTATTTTATTGATGAGAATGCAAAAATGTCAATCATTGCACAATTTCGATCATTTTCGTGTTCGTTAAAGCGTTTTACGCATTTTGCGAAACACAAAACCGTACAACCGAACGAACCGACATCCACGACATTTTCGGGAATAATACAAGTTACACATGTCTTAACACCTTTATATAACCTAAATATTAGGTTAAAGGGGTTAAAAATGGCAAACAAGAAAAAATACAAGTCCAAGGGCCAAAAATGTCAAAAACATAATAAATATTTTTGCTTCTTCACCAAGTTTGCCGCCTATCTCCAATTTTTGACATCTAGCACTCACTTTGCCACCCTTAATATGGTATTGACACATGTTAGGACACTAATCCACACGTGAGGACACTTGTCATCACCTCCTTAATCCAAAAATACTATAAATACCCCATGATTCTTCTTATTTTTTCACACCACTTCAAAGCAAAGTCTGAAGTTCTTCTTTCTATCCTTCTTGGAGCTTGTTTCCAACGTTTGGAAGACTCCTATCTTGAGTTCCGAAAGTTTTCTTCAACACAAGTAAGTACTCTTCCTAGTTCTTTAATTTTTTTAGCTATTTTGAGCTAAACGTCGAACAGTTTGGCTTCCTGATTGACTTTTGGTTCTGACATATTTGGTCAAGTCGAAGTTCAATTGAACTTTGCAACGTGATCGTAATCACGAAGGTTATAATCCCTAGCGATTCACCTTCTGATTACCAAGTTTACTAGTCGAAGTGACGAGTTAAAGTTTCGGTAAAAAAATGCACATGATGTGCATTTTACGACGAAACTATTTTCAGGTATCAAAACACGAAGTTTTGATACCAAATCAGTTTTATAAACTTAGTTAGACATATTTTGACATGTCTAACTCGTCACTTCTAGTTTAGTGCTTATTTAGGGTCGTAAGTCGGGCGATCTTGACCACCGCTTTGACTTTCGAATCCGACCCGTTTGGTCAATCTTAGGATCCGACCAAACACATATTTGTGACCATAGTTGTATAGGGAATAACCTACTGAGGTTATACCTTATTGTCATGTCATTTGGTTAGTGTTATGATAAGTTACTTCTATGTTCTTAAAAAATGATGACCAAAATGCCCTTTTGCGCATAAATCCATTTTAAACACATGTAACCAAATTTTTATCATATAAACTGATGTTATAACATTTTCAAACATGCTTGGGTCATTTAAAACTTATCATAGGACGATCACGCGTTTACGCTAATGACCCGTTAAAGTAGCATAAACTACCTTAACGAGTGATGATGGGTCAAAAGCACTTAGAATCCTTTCCAAATCTGAATGTTAAGTTTGGTAAACCATATTACATGAGTTCCAAAACTCGTTTGGTTTATAAGACTTCATTCTATCCGATCTCCTGTTTAGAGTCCCGACACGCTAACATATTTATCTGACATATTAGGACACATTTGAGCTTTGTTTATTTCGTTGATCAAGAACACTTTCGCAATCCCAAGTGAGTACATAGCCCCCCATATTTTACGTTTTCAAATGTTTTGGGGTGATTCATATGTGCCTATAATTACTTTCAAGATTTCAAAACAATATACATGGTTTATACATACAAAATGATTTTCAAAGTGAGTACATAGTTCCCCTCTTTTACGTTTTCAAATGTTTTGGGGTGATTCATATGTGCCTATAATTATTTTCAAAATTTCAAAACAATATACATGGTTTATAAATACAAAATGATTTTCAAAGTGAGTACATAGCCCCCCTCTTTTATGTTTTGCAAATGTTTTAGGGTGACTCATATGTGCTTAATCATTTTCAAGTTTTCAAAAACAATGTCTATGGTTTATATATAAAACAATACGATTTCAATAATGTGAACAACTTGTTGATGCGTTATCCATAACATGAATGGCATTCATTAGCTTTGGCCAAGCCGACCAGTAGTATGTTATGGTTCATAGGACTGACAATCCCATTATCGGACTGTTCACTGGATTTGGTGGAAGCTTGGGTAATGACACAAACTGTTTCTGATTAACAAATCAATTGTAGACTTGTTATTCTAGGTAAAGAGACCCTTTGGTGGTATAGTCAACAAAGGTTTGAATGTGTTCATTAAAAAACGATCAAAAGTTTTCACAATTAAAAACACGGACGATTTTGTTTATGACATGGACATTTGATTTATGACACGAAAGATTGATTAATAACACGGACAAATGGTTTATAACACGGACAAATTGTTTTGAACAATGTCACGAAATGATTTTCACTTAAAGATATAAACCATACGAAGTTTTCTTTTGAGTCAATCTATTACAAGGTTTTTACAAAAGAAATGTTTTTGTCAAGACTCATGGCTACAAGGTTTTCACAACTCTAACCAACTTGTTTTAGTTGGTTAATTGTATAATATCAAACACTTTTGATACGAGGTTTTCACTTGACGACTCTTGAAGTCCGACGAGGTGTTGCAATATGTATACAAGGCCACGAATTTGACACACTCACAAAACCTATGTACTCGCCGGCATTTTTTATGCTGACTCTCTTTTCACATATGTTTCAGCAAACAATACTTGATAATATGATGCTTGCTTCACGTAGGAAATGACGCGGGCCTTAGTGACTTAAAACATGAAAGACAATTTATTTATATGTTGTTTCTGTTTATCCCAAGACAATGTAAACATTTAACTTAATCAAACATAATTTTAAATTCCATTAGTTGTGAAACAATAGTTATGTGACATGACTCCCCGACGTTTCCGCCGCGGTTCGTTGTTTTACACGGTCGGGGTGTTACAGAAAGATTGGTATCAGAGGTTTTGGTTATAGGGAATTAGGTTATTAGTAATGCTTTGACCTAGACTATAACCTTCCTAGGACCCTAATGCGAGTTATCTTGCGTTTAGATTATTAAAACAATACCATCACCTATCCTTAGGTGATTACCAAAACAAATACACAAGTTACAAATTCGTTTTGAAAATCAATCATCTATCCTTAGATGATTTGTTTTGGCTTAAAGCCTTGTAAGTTTTCAAAATCCCGTCAAAGTTTTCTTCTAGAATGCCTCCTCGACGTAATACAACTCAAAATGCCGAAATGGCAGCTATGATCGCTCAGCAAATTGCTGATGTACTCCCAAACCTAGTGACCTAGATAAACCAAGCAAACAATAACAATGCACCCGCACTGTGCAACTACAAACAATTTAACTCGACTAAACCACTCAAGTTTACTGGGTCCGAAGGAGCTACTGGACTCTTGCAGTGGTTTGAGAGTCTTGAAAGCATATTTCGTCATGTTCAATGCCCGAATGAACGAAAAGTCGAGTTTGCATCGAGTGTCTTCCAGAAAAGAGCACTTACATGGTGGAATGGTGTGATGAGAGATAGGGGTGCCGATGTGGCAATGTCACAAACGTGGGAAGAGCTTCGAGCTCTAATGATGAGTGAATTCTGCCTACATCATGAACAACGGGTACTGGAAGATGAATTCCACAATCTTAAACAAGATAGTAGAGAGCATCATGCCTACACTGACCGTTACGAAGAATTGAGCTTGTTGTGTCCCGCCATGGTCACCCCGTTGGATAAAGCAATCGAGAGGTACATCGATGGCCTACCTGACCCCGTTCAGGACATTGTTACTGGTAGCAACCCTACCACTATTCGACAGGCTATCAAATTAGCTGCTACCCTGACTGAGTCTCAGGTCAAGAAGGGGAAACTGTTTCGCAAGGGCGACAAGAAACAGGCAGCTAAGACCATCAAGAGAAAACAAAGTAGAACAAAGCTGAGTCTTCTAAGAAGTCGAGGAAGCAAAAGGCTTCACAGAACTTTGCAGTTGTTGCACAAGCCAACTAGAACACTCAAAACCAGCCAGCACAACCTCCTGCGAGGAAACCCTATGCTGGTACTGCACCGTTGTACAACCGGTGCAATGGTCACCATCAAGCTTACATACGGTGTCGCCAATGCACATCATGTGGAAGATTCATTCATATAGCCAATGTTTGTCGTTTGCCCCAAAACAAGCTGTTCAGAACTCTGTTCAACCCCAAGCCAACCCTGCTAGACCTCCGTTCCCACCTGGTTCTTGCTACAACTGTGGCGAGATGGGTGACTTTAGAAACAACTACCCAAAATTGGTGAACACAAATGCAAATCCAGCCAGTGGATGCGCATTCAACATCAATGCCAATGAGGCTCATGCTGATAATGAATTTATTATCGGTACGTTCCTTGTTAACAATCATCCTGCTTCTATTCTTTTCAATTTGGGTGCCGATAGAAGCTTTATATCACTAGCCTTTGAACCTTTTCTTTCGATGCCTAGAACTAAACTAGGAAAACTCTTAACGGTGGAAATAGCTAGTGGTGAATCCCTTGTGCTCGACTATGTCATTCGTAGTTGCCAATTGAACTTGGACAACCACCTTTTTCCCATTGACCTCACACCAATGCAACTCGGGAGTTTTGACATCATCATAGGAATGGATTGGTTAACCAAACACCATGCTGAGGTGATCTGTTTCGACAAGGTTGTTCGTATACCTCTTTCGTCTAGCGAAACCTTAGAAGTTCACGAAGAGAAACCCTCTAGTAGCCTAAAACTCATGACCTGTACCCAGGTCCAAAAATACCTACGAAAGAATTATGTAGCCTTTTTGGCACATATCGTAGAGGAAAAAGGCAAGGGCAAGACCATTCAGGACATCCCCATTGTTCGGGAATATCCTGAGGTGTTTCCTGAAGAGCTACCTGGTTTACCCCCAATTCGTCAAGTTGAGTTTCGTATTGACCTTGTACCTGGTGCAAACCCAATTGCTAAATCTCCTTACCGACTTGCACCGTCTGAAATGCAAGAGTTGTCAAAGCAACTCCAAGAACTTTCAGAAAGGGGATTCATTCGTCCGAGCTTTTCACCTTGGGGCGCTCTTGTCCTATTCGTGAAAAAAGAAGGATGGATCCTTCCGTATGTGTATCGATTATCGTGAGCTCAACAAACTCATAATAAAAAATCGATATCCCTTAGCTTGCATTGATGATCTCTTTGATTAGCTACAAGGTGCGACCTACTTTTCAAAGATTGATCTGCGTTCTAGGTATCATCAACTTCGTGTACTCGAAGAAGATATTCCCAAGACTGCTTTTCGCACTCGATACGGCCATTACGAGTTCACTGTCATGCCTTTTAGTTTGACGAATTCTCCTGCCGTCTCATGGACTTAATAAATAGGGTTTGCAAACCTTATTTAGACAAGTTCATCATTGTTTTCATCGATGACATCCTCATTTATTCTAAGTCTCGTGCCGATCACGAACAACATCTTTGTCTAACGATGGAACTCCCAAAGAAACAACAACTTTACGCCAAATTCTCCAAATGTGAATTTTGGCTAAACGAAGTTCAATTTTTGGGACACCTTGTTAACGAACAAGGTATACATGTAGATCCCGCCAAAATCAGTGCGATTAGGGATTGGAGTACACCTACTACTCCTACCGAAGTTCGTTCATTTCTCGGTCTTGCTGGATACTATCGACGATTCATCGCGAACTTTTCAAAGATCACGGTTCCCCTCACCACTTTGACTCAGAAGAATAAACCTTTCGAGTGGGGACCCAAACAAGTGGGAGCCTTTCAAACACTGAAACAAAAACTCTGTAATGCTCCTGTTTTATCTTTGCCCGACGACAACGATGATTTCGTTGTCTATTGTGATGCATCAAACAAAGACCTTGGTTGTGTTCTCATGCAAAGAGACAAAGTCATAGCCTATGCATCAAGGTAATTGAAAATCCATGAGAAGAACTACACAAATCATGATCTTGAGTTAGGAGTCGTAGTTTTTGCTCTCAAAATTTGGAGATACTACCTTTACGGTACGAAATGTTTGGTTTTCACTAACCACAAAAGTCTCCAACACATATTCAATCGAAAGGAGCTTAAAATGAGACACGACGCTGGTTCGAACTTCTGAATGACTACGACTGCGAGATTCGCTACCATCTTGGTAAGGCGAATGTTGTGGCTGATGCACTTAGTCGTAAGGAACGTGTCAAACTTCATTGTGTTCGAATTCAATCTGATATCCAAACACGTATCCTTCAAGCACAACATACATGTGTGACCCAATGCTTGTTGAAAAATGAGCTGCCACAAAATCTCGAACTTCAACTCGAAACAAAAGATAACGAATTACTCTACTACAAGAACCGTTTGTGGATTCCTAGTCAAGACAATCTCCACGCCTTATTCATGGACGAAGCTCATAAGTCTCGTTATTCAATGCATCCTGGTGCAGACAAAATGTATAAGGATCTCCGTACCCAGTATTGGTGGCCGCGTATGAAGAAGGACATTGCCTTAGATGTGTCAAAATGCCTAACTTGTCTTAGAGTTAAGGCAGAACATCAACGCCCATCTGGTTTACTTGAGCAACCACAAATACCGGAATGAAAGTGGGAGAACATTGCGATGGATCTCGTCACTAAACTACCGCGCACACCTAGAGGTCATGATGCCATTTGGGTAATCATCGATCGTCTAACAAAGTCAGCACACTTTTTGACAATTCGTGAGGATCTATCTGCTGACAAACTCGCCAAGATCTACGTTGATGAGATTGTATCTCGTCATGGTGTTCCTTTGAACATCATATCCGATCGAGATGCTCGATTCTCATCTCACTTTTGGAAGACCATGCAATCTGCCATGGGAACCAAAATCAATCTAAGCACTGCTTATCATCCTCAAACGAATGGACAATCTGAAAGGACAATTCAAACATTAGAGGATATGCTTAGAGCATGTGTAATCGACTTTGGTGGTAGTTGGGATTCGCATCTACCATTGGTCGAATTCTCCTACAACAATAGTTATCACGCCAGCATCAATATGGCGCCTTTCAAAGCTCTATACGGTCGAAAATGTCGTTCACCTGTCTGCTGGAATGAGGTCGGTGAAGCTCAGCTCACTGGGCCTGAACTCATTCATGACACAACAGACAAAGTCAAGAAAATTCCCGATAACCTTCTGACAGCTAGAAGCCGTCAAAAGAGTTATGCGGACAAACGACGCAAGCCCTTGGAATTCCAAGTTGGTGATCACGTCCTTGTCAAGGTATCCCCTTGGAAAGGTGTGATTAGATTTGGAAAGAAAGGAAAACTTGCACCACGATATATTGGACCATTCAAGATCGTTGAGAGAATCGGAAAGGTGGCCTACCAACTTGAGCTACCTCCTGAACTTGGGAATATTCACCCAACATTCCACGTGTCCAATTTGAAAAAGTGTTTAGCCGATACAAACCTCCACATTCCCCTCAACGAAATTCATGTTGAAGACACTATGCACTTTGTCGAGAAACCTGTGGAGATAGTGGACCGTGAAGTCAAGAAACTCAAGCGTAGACGTATACCGATAGTTAAAGTTCACTGGGAATCCAAACGTGGCCTAGAATTTACTTGGGAACGAGCTGATCAGATGAAAGCGAAATATCCGCATCTGTTTCATAAAGTTTCCTCTAATTAAATTTCGGGACGAAATTTCTAAAAGTAGGAGAGACTGTGACATTTGTGCCTTTTCAATCATTGGACAATTACAAAAAATTTCGTATTCAATGAAACCCTGTGTTTTATTTCCAAATATTTTTTTATTCAATAAAATCTTGTAGTTTATTGATGAGAATGCAAAATGTCAATCGTTGCACAATTTCGATCATTTTCGCGTTCGTTAAAGCGTTTTACGCATTTTGCGAAACGCGAAATCGTACAACCGAACGAACCGACATCCACAACAATTTTGGGTATAATAAAAGTTACACATGTCTTAACACCTTTATATAACCTAAATATTAGGTGAAAGGGGTTGAAAATGGCAAACAAGTAAAAATACAAGTCCAAGGGCCAAAAATGTCAAAAAATAATAAATATTTTTGCTTCTTCACCAAGTTTGCCACCTATCTCCAATTTTTACACCTAGCACTCACTTTGCCACACTTAATATGGTGTTGACACATGTTAGGACACTAATCCACACTTGAGAACACTTGTCATCACCTCCTTAATCCTAAAATACTATAAATACCCCATGATTCTTCCATTTTTTTCACACCACTTCAAAACACTTCAAAGCAAAGTGTGAAGTTCTTCTTTCTATCCTTCTTGATCTTGTTTCCAACGTTTGGAAGCCTCCTATCTTGAGTTTTGAAAGTGTTCTTCAACACAAGTAAGTACTCTTCCTAGGTCTTTAATTTTTTTAGCTGTTTTGAGCTAAAAGTCAAACAGTTTGGCTTCCTGATTGACTTTTGGTTCTAACCATATTTGGTCAAGTAAAAGTTCAATTGAACTTTGCAACGTGATCGTAATCACGAAGGTTATAATCCCTAGCGATTCACCTTTTGATTACCACGTTTACTAGTCGAGTGACGAGTTAAAGGTAATAAAATGCACATGATGTGCATTTTACGACGAAACTATTTTCTGGTACCAAAACACCAAGTGTTGATACAAAATCAGTTTTATAAACTTAGTTAGACATATTTTGACATGTCTAACTCGTCACTTCTAGTTTAGTGCTTATTTAGGGTCGTAAGTCGAGCGATCTTGACCACCGCTTTGACTTTCGAATCCGACCCGTTTGGTCAATCTTAGGATCCGACCAAACACATATTTGTGATCATAGTTGTATAGGGAATAACCTACTGAGGTTATACCTTATGGTCATGTCGTTTGGTTAGTGTTATGATAGTTACTTCTATGTTCTTAAAAAAATAATGACCAAAATGCCCTTTTGCGCATAAATCCATTTTAAACACATGTAACCAAATTTTTATCATATAAACTGATGTTATAACATTTTCAAACATGCTTGGGGTATTTAAGACTTATCATAGGACGATCACGCGTTTACGCTAATGACCCGTTAAAGTAGCATAAACTACCTTAACGAGTTATAATGGGTCAAAAGCACTTAGGATCCTTTCCAAATCAGAATGTTATGTTTGGTAAACCATATTACATGAGTTCCAACACTCGTTTGGTTTATAAGAATTCATTCTATCCGATCTCCTATTTGCAGTCCCAACACGCTAACATATTTATCTGACACATTAGGACACGTTTGAAGTTTATTTCGTTGATCAAGAACACTTTCGCAATCCCAAATGAGTACATAGCCCCCCCCTCTTTTACGTTTTCAAATGTTTTGGGGTGATTCATATGTGCATGTAATTATTTTCAAGATTTCAAAACAATATACATGGTTTATATACACAAAATGATTTTCAAAGTGAGTACATAGTTCCCCTCTTTTACGTTTTCAAATGTTTTGAGGTGATTCATATGTGCCTATAATTATTTTCAACATTTCAAAACAATATACATGGTTTATAAATACAAAATGATTTTCAAAGTGAGTAAATACCCCCCCTCTTTTATGTTTTGCAAATGTTTTGTGGTGACTCATATGTGCTAAATAATTTTCAAGTTTTCAAAAACAATGTCTATGGTTCATATATAAAACAATACGATTTCAATAATGTGAACAACTTGATGATGCGTTATCCATAACACGAATGACATTCATTAGCTTTGGCCAAGCCAACCAGTAGTATGTTATGGTACCATTGGACTGACAATCCCATTATCGGACTGTTCACTGGATTTGGTGGAAGCTTGGGTAATGACGGAAACTGTTTCTGATTAACAAAGCAATTGTTGATTTGTTAGTCTAGTTAAAGAGACCCTTTGGTGGTCTATTAAAGATACCCTTTGGTGGTAAGTCAACAAAGGTTTGAATGTGTTCATTAAAGAACGATCAAAAGTTTTCACAATTAAAAACACAGACGATTTTGTTTATGAAATGGACAATTGATTTATGACATGGACGATTGATTTATAACACGGACAAATTGTTTTGAACAATGTCACGCAATGATTTTCACTTAAAGATATAGACCATACGAAGTTTTCTTTTGAATCAATCTATTACAAGGTTTTTACAAAAGAAATGTTTTTGTCAAGATTCATGGCTACAAGGTTTTCACAACTCTAACCAACTTGTTTTAGTTGGTTAACTGTTTTGCAATATCAAACACTTTTGATACGAGGTTTTCACTTAACGACTCTTGAAGTCGGACGAGGTGTTGCAATATGTATACAAGGCCACAAATTTGACACACTCACAAAACCTATGTACTCGCCGGCATTTTTTATGTTGTCTCTCTTTTCACATATGTTTCAGCAATCAATACTTGATAATATGATGCATGCTTCACGTAGGAATGGACGCGGGCCTTAGTGACTTAAAACATGAAAGACAATTTATTTATGTGTTGTTTCTTTTTATCCCAAGACAATGTAAACATTTAACTTAATCAAACATAATTTTAAATTCCATGAGTTGTGAAACAATAGTTCTGTGACATGACTCCCCGACGTTTCCGCCGCGGTTCGTTGTTTTACGCGGTCAGGGTGTTACAATGTAGAGGGACCATTCGTGTGTTAATTGAAACTTGGAGATTTTATATAAATAATTCAAAGAATAAAAAAAAAAGAAAACATAGACCACGGGACTCAAACCCGGGTCTCCTCATTCAAACACAAACGGACCAACCACTGCACCTCCTTAACATTTGGTACACACTTCAGGTTCACATTAATTAAATACACACCTTGCGGTGATCCTTTCTCTCAAATAAAGTTGCCGCCCAACTGTTGACAGCAAAGGAATAGCTGTGTTTCCATTTCTCGATGATTCAATCACTATGGAATTTCCATAGTTGCGGATTGAGAAACTGGACGTATTTCCAACCGAATTCATCGTATTCCCTTGTTCTTAAAATCGGAAATTTTTAAAGGTTTCTAAAAAAACAAGAATCAAAGGATTTTAATTTGAATATTAGCTTTTCACAAGCTCGGTTCGACCACCACACTTCAAAAACTTCTTCTCGGTTCACCTGTGCACTCGCCGGAGAACCTAGACGCTGCCAGAGTTCCAAGTCTCGGTCGGAAAATTCACCGGAGATCAAGAACCAATCGGAAACCCGCACATCTCGGTTCGGTATACCTTCTTTTTCATATCAAAACATTTCGTGGTACGTTTATTCATATAAATTGCAAAGGAGTCGTAAAATTTAGTATATCATTTGGTCAGTGAGTTCTTTTCTTTTTAAAATGGAGAAGATGATATAGTCGGATTTGTTTCAAATAAAACAAAAACCTAAACCATCAAAAACCTGAGGTTGTAGCACAATGGGTTTGAAAACTTTAACAAATCGCGAAGGTGCGCGAGTTCGAGTCCTGGCCCCGACACACTCGCTGCACTAAATCCTTTTTTTAAAAACCCAATGTGACATACACTAGTTTCAAATTAAGTAAAATAAAAAAAGCTGATATTTAACAAGTGGGAAGTACAGTCCAGTGGGTTGGTATGTATGTAAATGAACAGCAGGTCACGAGTTCGAAACCAGGCTCCTGTTCCTGTCGTTGCATTTCTTGTTCTTTTTAAATAAGCCAGTATATGGAATAGCGCACTGACAATATAAAAGAGTTAAAAACGCAATATGGAATGGGTTAGACATGCAGCCCAGTGGAAGGCTTCTGGCACGTAAAAGGAAGGTCATGAGTTCGAACCGGGCAGGGGCCGGTTTTGGACGAATTTTTTTGCTATATTCTTAAAATTCATTTTTTTGAAAACCTTTAAATTATATCTATAAATATTTAATATTTTTTATCATAAACTCATAATTAACCTTTAAAAATTTAACTTAAATAATAGATAACCCATTTTAATTCTTTAAAGTAATAACTCATTAACACTCACATAAATAAATAATTAAATATCTAAATAAATTATTTGCAAACATAGGTAATAGACATATTATTTAACTTATTTAACAAAGTCGTTAAGTGGTATTTGAACATCTAGTATAATCGCTTCGTTCGTTTGGTTTCTCGACTTTTACTCGTGCGTTATCTTTAAGGAATTCTTATATGCAACCATTGTGAGTGAATCTTACAACTCCTCCTTTTATTTTATTTATACGTTTTTGGGGTGTATCATGTGTCGTGTATTTTTAGTTCATTTTACAAAGTTCAAATACGTGCAAGTACCATTATGTGAAGTATCTATGTTATTTGTTGTTTGGTTGTTTATCATTTGGTGCATTTTCATTCATTTTGGATATCACATCATCATAGGCTCGTCTGTTTCCCATTACCTATGAGCGGAACTTGACGTTTCCAACCATACTAGGTTAGCTCCGTTTGATTGAGCTTAGACCTTGCAGCACCACATAATACCGTGCAACATACATTCACTCATTGGTACACCATAATACCGTGCAACATGCATACATCTATTGAATCATTTCAGTTGGTTTGTTTATTGTTTGAGGTTGCGTTATGACGTTGACATATAACATACAATATATTTATTTACATTGGTTAACGCACGTTTTCCCAATAAACCAAATTTAAACAAACTATTTTCTTAAAAACTATAAGGTTCACTCACCAACCTTTGTTGACCCAAAATCTATTTTTACACATGATACAGGTGAACAGGTTTGAAGAGAAGATTGGACATAGGATGGGCCTTAGTTAACAATAAACGAAATTGTGTAGTTTATTTGTTACGAACAACGTCTTGTGTTTTGTAATTGTTTATTTGAGTAATTTGTTTGTGAAACAATTGTTATGAATCATTGACTATTTAAACAAGTATAGCAAGTCATAAGCTCTCGAGTTAACCCAATCATGCCCTGATCACCTATAACGCTGCGGGTCAGGGTGTGACAGATTGGTATAAGAGCTATTGACTTTAGGGATATAGAATAGGTTATTAGACCCTTAGAACCTATACTTTAGTCAACTAGGACCTATGTGCTTATGTGATTTCATGTTTTGTTTAACTTATGATTTGCTATTGCTCAAACATTTAAAATCTTTTCATTTCACGCACAAACGCATGCAAGCACTCTATTTGTTATTTGATTATGTGATACATGCAATGCGTTATAATTATGTCATCAAGTCTACATATATATATATATATATATATATATATATATATATATATATATATATATATATATATATATATATATATATATATATATCCACCTAAAATGTACCATACGAAACTTATAAAACCCTTATAAGTTCTCGATTTCCTTTAAATTTTCGAAATATTTCCGTCCATTTTCCAAATACTTATTTTTATGTTATTCAAACTTTTGTGATGTTTCTTCGTTTTCAAATCTCATCAAGGTGAGTTCACGTGACGGGCATGTAGTAACTGGAAGGGTTCGATTACTGGTAGTCGGGACGTCTCGTCTAGGATTGGCATTCGTATAAATCCGAATTAACGGACCAGTTTGCCTGCCTGGGGACTACTAATGAGAGTACGAAGGACCTATTAGGCCAAAGCATGCCACACCAAACGTCGTGTGAACTAACCCCTCTTTGAGTTGTCGCTGTGTCCACACCCGGATGCACTTCGACTTTCATACGTTGCATTCATATTTCTCGATTTTCTCTAGGCTTTAGTGTACAACCAGGCTAACGCATGAGAACCATACGAAAGCCCGGTAATCATGGGGGCCCACATGATTATGAAGGTGAAGTATAGCGGCATGCAAGGCACAATTACGAGCAAAGCCCAAGAACACTTTAAAACTGTTGTGTTATCATAAGTTATTGTTTTCAAATACACCCCAAAAGTTTTCATTTTATCATATGTTTATATTTTTTCGCATCTCTGCTAGCAAATCCATCAAAATCCCACAATCTCATTTGCGTAACTTCCTGTAGATGTCCTTTAGGCACCTTCTCAGAGGAAAACGAACCGGAAACTCCGATAAACGCATGGCTGCCCAAATTGCCAAGCAAATGGCTGCCGTGATTCCTAACATTGTGATCCAAGTTCAAGAAGCCCTCACTGATAACCAAGTCAAATCAAACGTTTTCAATGCTCCCGCAAATACATCGAAGTGCTCCTATAAGCACTTCAAGTCTTGTGACCCCCCGAAATATGAGGGAACATAAGGGGTGACCGCACTCCTTCGATGGTTTGAGGAAATGGAAAACACCTTCCTAAATTGTGATTGCACTGATGATCGCAAGTTTCGTTATGCTACCGACCGTTTCATTGGAGCAGCTTTAACCTGGTGGAACGTTGAAAAGGGTCGAAGAGGGGCTGAAGCTGCTGTGGCCCTAACTTGGGAACAACTCAAGGAACTTATGACTAAACGATTCTGTCATAGGAGTGAAATTAAGAAGTTGGAGGAGGAATTCTACCTCTTAAAGCAAAATGATGGGGACCACATGGCCTATAACAAGCATTTTCTCGAGCTGAACCAGATGGTCCCAAATATGTTCACTCCTCCTTACTGTCTCATTGAACATTACATTAGGGGTCTTCCTTCTGGTATCTAGGATTCCGTGATGAGCACTGTGCCCGTAACATTGGAAGCTGCAATGCAATTAGCCACCGAACTCACCGAAAACCATATCTGACACGGAGACTTCAAAAAGAAGGGCACAACAGACAAGGCTTCAGTGGAAGAACTAAAGACAACCAGGACCGAACCATTCTCCTGATTCGATACCAAACGAAAGCGCGACTGTAAAAACTACGTTGTTACCTCGACCAACCCAACTTCACAAGCCGTACCTCTCTAAGCCATCCCAATCACCCAAGTGGCATCCAACACAGCTTACCCAAATAAGAATTCCTACACTGGTCCTCATCCTCAATGCAACACCTGCCACAATCACCATCAACTCACCGTACCCTTTCGTCTGTGTGCCAATTGTGGGCGTTATGGTCATTTGAGTACACATGTCGTACTCCTCAAAACCAAGCTCCATTCCCTGCCCAAAACATGACCCAACCCTACCAACAGCCGAACTACCCCATGGTACCTTATGTCAGAGCTTGTTTCAATTGTTGCGATCTTACCCATTTCAGAAACACGTGCCCTAGACTGATTAACATCATCAACGCTCAAGCCCAAGCAAACCCAGTTAACCACGCAAACTAGGCAAACCCAACACCTCCATCAGCAGGAGGTAGAGCCTACAACATCAACGCAAACCTAGTTGAGGTCAACAACGGTGCGAACGAGCAACCTAACTAGCCTTTCTCCCATCATGAAGACTCAAGAATCTGCTTCAGTTATTTTATTTTCATTCCCATTCCAAGCTTTTATCATTTCCATTTATTGTCCTGATTATTCAAGTTACCATTTTTTTCAATTTGGGTAATAATGTTTCAAGATTTCATTATTTTATATTAATTCCATTATTGCAATTTATATCACGCTATGCCAATTTGTTTCATTACATGATACATCGATTAACTTTCATGTCATTCATGTCATCATGCATCATGGTGGATCTCGTCTCATAACTTAGGGAGAGTGGGTCACGTCTCACTTTTTCATAGACCGACCACTTCCTTATAACACAAGAGAGAGGTACCGCCATTATTTAGTCTTGCTTTCTTTGGATTCGAGACTCAAGCATTGGTTGTCATGTTTGTTTATGTTTGGTAGATCTTAGGAAGAGTCGCACATAACTAATCATGACGTGATAACAAAGCCAAAGAATGTTTGACAAGGACATGGTGGATACATCGCTGGTACTTCCTATATATAAGTGTTCTTGTCAAAGGTTCAAAAGCATTGTTAGATTGTCATGAGAGGTTCTGTGTAAGTAGTGTCAATGTCAATTTGAATAATAGTGTGGTAGATAAAATGGTTTTTGCGGTTTCATATGCAACTTTATCATCATGACGTTTCGATTTCCTCAAAATCCCTTATCATGATGCTATTATCAAATCATACATCATGAACATAACTCAGTAGTAAATCCTTGTCATGCGATGAACCATCTCTGTGATATGACGCCTTAGCACTTCTACACTTACGACAACAAAGAGCGATTCCTTTACCAGGAACGTTACCGCCACAATCGAACCTAAACCTACCTTTGATTCTATGTAAATTCTGAGGAAAATGCTAAAACAGTTACCGGTTATAGTTTTCCCTTAATTTCAGGACGATATTCTTAAAAGCAGGCGAGACTGTAATATCTGTCAAAATGGGCTACCAAAATCCGACCCGTTTTGAATCAAACTTTAAAGAATGAATATGGAAATCTTTTTATTTACACGCATGCGCACATATATACGCCAGTAACAAAAATATAACTTTAATGTAGATGAACTGTTCTTGTATTAATTGAAACTTGGAGATTTTTATATAAATAACTCAAAGAATAAAAAAAAGAAAATAGAGACCGCGGGACTCGAACCCGGGTCTCCTCATTCAAACACAAACGAACCAACCACTACACCCCTTAACATTTGGTACACACTTCAGGTTCAAATGAATTAAATACACACCTTTTAGTGATCCTTTCTCTCAAATAAAGTTGCCGCCCAACTGTTGACAGCAAAGGACTATCTGTGTTTCCATTTCTCGATGATATAATCACAATGGAATTTCCGTAGTTGCGGATTGAGAACCTGGACGTCATTCCAACCGAATTTATCGTATACCCTTGTTCTTAAAATCAGAAATTTTTAAAGGTTTCTAAAAAAAATCAAAGGATTTCAATTTGAATATTAGGTTTTCACAAGCTCTGTTCGACCACAACACTTCAAAAACTTTTCTTGGTTCACCTGCGAACTCGCCGGAGAACCTAGACGCCGCTAGAGTTCAAAGTCACAGTTGGAAAATTCATCGGAGATCAAGAACCAATCGGAAACCCGCTCATCTCGGTTCGGTATACCTTTTTCATATCAAAACATTTCGTTTTACGTTTATACATATAAATTGCGTTCGAGTCGTAAAATTTAGTATATCATTTGGTCAGTGAGTTCTTTTCTTTCTAAAATGGAGAAGATGATACAGTTGGATTTTTTTCAAATAAAATAAAAACCTAAACCATCACAAATATGAGGTTGTAGCACAATGGGTTTGAAAACTTTAAGAAATCACTAAGGGGCGAGGGTTCGAGTCCTGGCCCCAACACACTCGCTGCACTGAATCCTTTTTTTAAAACCCTATGTGACAGACAAATTAAGTAAAATAAAAAAGCTGATATTTAACAAGTGGGAAGCACAGTCCAGTGGGTTGGTATGTATCTAAACGAACAGGAGGTCACGATTTCGAAACTCGGCTCCTGTTCCTGTGGTTGCATTTCTTGTTCTTTTTAAATAAGCCAGTATATGAAACAACACAGTGACAATATAAAAGAATTAAAAACGCAATATGGAATGGGTTAGACAGGCAGCCCAGTGGAAGGACTGTGTGCACGTAAACGGAAGGTCACGAGTTCGAACCAGGCTGGGGCCGGCTTTGGACGAATTTTTTTTGCTAAATTCTTAAAATTCATTTTTTTTGAAAACCTTTAGATTATATCTATAAATATTTAATAGGTTTTTTTAGTTCTTTTTATCATAAACTCATAATTAACCTTAAAAAATTTAACTTAAATAATAGATAACCCATTTTATTCTTTTAAGTAATAACTCATTAACACTCACATAAATAAATACTTCAATATCTAAATAAATAATTTGCAAACATAGGTAATAGGAATATTATTTAACTTATTTAATAAAGTTGTTATGTGATATTTGAACATCAAGGATAATCGTTTCGTTCGTTCGGTTTCTCGACATTTACTCGTGCGTTATCTTCAAGGAATTCTTCTGCGCAACCACTGTGAGTGAATCTTACAACTCCCCCTTTATTTTATTTATACGTTTTTGGGGTGTATCATGTGTCGTGTATTTTTAGTTCATTTTACAAATTTCAAATACGTGCAAGTACCATTATGTGAAGTATCTATGTTATGTGTTGTTTAATTGTTTATCATTTGGTGCATTTTCATTCATTTTGGATATCACATCATCGTTGGCTCATCTGTTCCCCATTACCTATGAGCGGAACTTGACGTTTCCAACCATACAAGGTTAGCTCCGTTTGATTGAGCTTAGACCTTGCAGCACACCATAATACCGTGCAACATACATTCATTCATTGGCACACCATAATACCGTGTAACCTGCATACATCTATTGAATCATTTCAGTTGGTTTGTTTATTGTTTGAGGTTGTGTTATGAGGTTGACATATAACATACAACATGTTTATTTACATTGGTTAACGCACGTTTTCCCAATAAACCAAATTTAAACATACTATTTTTCTAAAAACAATAAGGTTCACTCACCAACCTTTGTTGACCTAAAATCTATTTTTACACATGATACAGGTTTGAAAAGAAGATTGGACATAGGATGGGCCTTAGTTAACAATAAACGAAATTGTGTAGTTTATTTGTTATGAACATCGTCTTGTGTTTTGTAATTGTTTATTTGAATTACTTGTTTGTGAAACAAATGTTACGAATCAATGACTATTTTACAAGTAATAGCAAGTCATAAGCTCTCGAGTTAACCCAATCATGCCCCGATCACCTATTCCGCTGCGGGTCGGGGTGTGACACTCTCCTTCCCTCTCTTAAAATAAGCCCAAACACCTCACCACTACCTTCCATTTTCAAAACTCAAATAACCGAATTTCATATATGCATGGAGATACATTGAAGTTCAAAGATACTTGCAAGTGTGCAAGCTTCCTTGGAGCTCCATTGTTGGTGTTGAAGCTTATAATCTTCATCGTTTCTTCATTATTTTCATCTTGTTTAAGTGCAAGTAGTAAGCTTTTAAACCTATGTTTAAATTTCTAATATCATATTGATCATTAAATATACAAGTGATCATCTTGAAGCTCATCTAAAACTACTTGAAACCCTAACTAAAACAAGATAAAATCTGACATATTTATGTGTTACTTGGTGATTCTTGATGTTTGTTTAGTTAGTAGTTTGTGTAGTAGACTAGATCTTGCAAATTTAGATTTAAAAGTATGATTTAAACGTATGCATGTTTAGATCTAGCAAGATCTACCAATAAATATATTATGAAGTAAATTTCATACTTAAAAATGGTATGAGATGTTGTCTTGAAAGAGTATACGAAATTTTATATATAATTGTTAAGAAAAATAAGATGAACATACTTTAAAATGTGATTTTTGAAATATATATGATTACATACAAGTTCATAATATTTCTTGTTGAGATTTTTGGTTTATATTGATAATATGAAAGTTTTGAGAATTTTTGAAGTTGAAAATATTTAAAAATCATGATTAAGAACATGGGAAAAGTCCATAGTTTAAGGGAAACTATGCCAAAATTTTTATAAAGTGTAATCATAATTAAGGTATAATTAACTAAATATTATTTTGGCTAAAAATGATTAACAACCTTAATCATGATTATATAAAATTTTTGGGTTAAAAAGTTTAAGTTAAATTTACTATATTTCTTAAACTAAAATAAATAATTATATATTTCGTTGATGCAGATGTCTATAGCCTACGTCTTAGGGTCATGTCGTGTCAATGTAATAGGGTTTCAATGTTAGATTTCATGATTTTATATATGTAATAGGGCCACTTCGTACGAAGTGTTAGCCGAAGTGAAGCTCACTTCGTATGAAGTGACCAACTCGTACAAAGTGGCAAAGGCCAACTTGCACGAAGTGACAAAGTCTATAAATAGGCGAGTTGTGGTTGTGAATGGGGGATCAGCTCCTCCGATGAGCAACTGGTCTGATATAACTCAGCTACCAGAGGCGGAATTCATTGCTAGAGAGGATGACAAACGAACAAGAGAGAGATACTGTTTAACTGCTCTGAATTGTATTGAAAGATGTGCAAAGTACTGACGCGAGTAAACAAATTAGCAGGGCTTTACCGTACCAACTTAACTATCACTACATCATTCGTACGAACCATGCATTCGTATGACTCAATACTTAAAAAAATTCACAAGTTTGATTCAAACTATCACTCGTACGAGTCACTACTTCGTACGGGTGACTAAAGACTTAGGAACTTTCAAAGATTTCATCAAACTTGCTTCGTATGAATGAAGCTTCGTACGAATCATCAACACTTAATACAATTTTGAAATTTTAACATTTAAGGATGTTACTTCATACGAAGAGTTTATTCGTACGAATGAAAAGGATATAACAATTTGAAATCTTGGTTTGTACGAACAACCCATTCGTACAAATCATGAACCGTTCTAAATAACACCAAGTTTAATCCGAACCTAAAACATGTTGTTTTTAACACATTGATAGTCGATTTATAGGTTATTAGGGCCAATATTAATGTTTTTAAGGTCAATTTTAAGTTTTATCGGTCCAATCTCCCTAAATATATGTTTCAAGTCCATTTGGTTCAAATCTGGCATTATAACGGCTAAGATTGAGAAAAAGTACCTTTCCCATTGTACGAGGTGTGCGGATCAACCTCCCCAATGAATAGTACTCGATAAATGTCAAGAAATTCGAAGTTTAGAACGTGTTCACTCAAAAGTTCTCTCAGTTTGCACAGTAGCATTAACTTGATTCGTGCAAAGAAAGTGAGCTTTTATACTAGTTAGGGTCGTTAGTACGAACCAATGGTTCATGCGAAGGAAGCCCAAACTTGGTTCGTACGAGTTAGTGAGACTCGTACGAATAAGTTCTAAAACTTTGAAAACTTTTTGATATTTTTTATTTTTTTGCAATTTTTTATCTAGTTTAATACCCACTCAGTTAACCAAGTCCAAGTTAATGACCTTGGTTGACCATTTTTGACCAAAACAGATTTATTTTAAATTGTAAAGTTTCGAATTAATGATCTTTATTGACGTTCAAGAAATTTTTCGATTAAGATTAGCTCCCAACCCATGGTTTCCAGATTCCATTCAGCAAGATGTCGCCATGACTTCAACTATCCGTGTTTACATCATCGGTAGACTTAAAACAAAACTAAAAAGCTAAGGAAACTAATAATCTTTTGGGTTTTGGAATTTTTCCGAAAAGAAATAACAAGTAAAGATACATATTTTTGTGAGTTTTGTGTTTTAAGAACATCATATCAAGTGTTTAACAAATCAACAACATTAAGTTTTTAGCCAGATTTACCTAGAGTGCAAATATTCTTATCCATTTAAACCTTTTCTCGTTTCTCAATTGTTTCAAGATATGTTAGGTAATGCTAATAACATGAAATAACTGTGTATCCCATCTCAGAATATACCCCCGTATCAAGATTCCCAGAATTTCATTTCACATGTGAATATATCTAACTGATATCTGTAAAGGGGTGAATTGCGAGACCTTGAGAGCTCAGGTTAGTACTACCGTACAGACAAAGAGATGAAGGCTCATATTTAGGTGGTGTTCTTAAAAGGAATCTTTTGAGCTTAGATGTCACAAAGGTTATGACTTAATCATTTTTATGTAGCTTTTTTTGGCGAATAATGCGTAAAGTATTCTACAAGTTCTAGGCCATTGCTGACGCAAAATCAGAAGAACTCGGATAATACCCCAAATATCGATTAAGTATAAAGACCTAGTATCGTAGAATGTTGCATTCTCTCAAATGAAATTTCGGAGTACTAAGTCCATATATCCGAGAGATGTTAACCCACAAGTTATTCAGGTTTTCATTTAGGTTTATATCTTGAAAACAATTTACTGAATGAGTAAAGCCTATTGGCACATCCTTAGTAAGACCTGTTTAATTACTTGTTTAATCATTCCAATTCTTTAGCATACTATGACTGTCATAATGATATAATATGATCTCCCTTTTTTCACAAAATACTCTTTTTGACTTTTATAATGTTTTTGTATTTTCCCAAAATTTCTCCCCCTAAAATCGAAAACATATTTTTGGATTTTTAGAGTTTTTAAGAAAGAATGTACAGAAAATTCATCAAACCGATGAGTTATCACGTCAAATCATCGTCATTCTCAAACTCAACCTCGTGTATATCCCCTGATGTTAGATTTCTTAAACCATTTAATTTTAAAATATTTTAAAATCTTGTTCGATCAAAGGTTTTGGTATAAAAATCTGCGTTTTGGTCACCAGTGTGGATTTTTTCAATTCTAACCAACTTTTTCTCGTAGCAATCACGGATAAGTGGTGTCGAATCTCAATATGTTTAGTTCGAGAATGTTGACATGAGTTTTTAGTGATATCAGCCTGGTTATCTACAAATATTGGCGTATCAAGAAATTGCAGTCCGAAGTTTCTCATCTACTATTGAATCCAGAGAATCTGGGCATAACAATTGGATGCTGAAATCTATTCAGCTTCACAGGTAGAGAGAGCGCCCGCGGTCTGTTTCTTGCATTGCCATGTTACCAAATGGGTTTGAAGAACTGGCAACCAGCCATGGTAGATTTGGTGTTAAGTTTGCAGCAATCAAAATCAAAATCCGAGTAACCCACAAGATTGAAGTCGACATGTCTAGGGTACCACAAGCCGGTGCTTGGAAATCCCTTCAAATATCTCATAATACGTTTGACGGAGAGCAAGTTCGAATCTTTTGGATTGGACTGGTGCACAGGCATGTTGGATACATGATATCATGTCGAGAAGTAGTGAGATACATCAAGGATCCGATCATGGAGCGGTATAATGTTTCGTCAACTTTGACCCCAGTAAGATCTGGACAAATGCCGTGATTAGGAGCTAATGGTGTTAATGCTGGTTGTGGATGAAGTCGTCACAAATTTGCAAGCGCAAGTAGATGTTCAGAATGAAGTGATGCCGAGGTCACTTTCATATCATCTTTCGGAGAATATTATAGGCAGCTTACAAACGGGAGTGCAAACTTGCAATAAGATCAATAAGGATCTAACCTGTTTCTATACTCGTATTGCTCCACTTCAAACCAGACTTTCTAATAGTTGTTTTGTTTCTCAGGTTGAGCTGGGAACTGGAAAGACGCGTTAAAGGAAGAAAGCTGGGTGGATGCGATGGAAGAAGAGTTGCTTCAATTCCAGAAACTTGGAGTCTGGAAGCTTGTTGACCAGCCTGATCATCACAAAAAGATTAACACTAGATGGGTCTTCAAGTGCAAGCGTGATGATAGAGGGATTGTAGTGCGCAACAAAGCTCGACTTGTGGTTCAGGGTTTCCATCAGCAAGAAGGGATAATTACACCGAAGTCTATGCCCCGGTCGCCCGTCTTGAAGCAATCCGCATATTCTTGCCCTTTGCCTCGTGGAAAGGGTTCAAGGTGTACCAGTTAGATGTCAAATCTGCTTTCCTGTACGGAAAAGTAAAAAAAGGAGGTGTATGTCGGCCAACCACCGGGGTTCGTCGATCCAATACACAAAGACAAACTCTACCTTCTGAACAAAGCCTTGTATGGTCTACATCAAGCCCCGAGAGCTTGGTATGAAATGTTGTCACCACATCTTACAGACAACGACTTTATCAGAGGAACTGTAGATTCTACCCTCTTTACAAAGGAAGTGGATGGGCATTTGATTATCGTACAGATATATGTGGATGATATCATCTTCGGATCAACAAATTGCAAGCTGTGTAAAGAATTCGAAGAAGTCATGAAGCGCAAATTTGAAATGAGTGCGATGGGGTAGATGAAGTTCTTTCTAGAACTATGTTGGCACAAAATCAGCGGAAGCTTTCAATTCATTCATTCATACCGAAAGAGTATACATCTTGACAGGCTGGCGGAGTTCCTGGAGAGAATCAGCCAGCGTTTACCCTAAGGTAACTTCCAAAAACTTAACAAACAATGAACACACAACACTATTTATAGACATGACAGCTCATGCGAACCAAGCATGTTGTCACTCGTACGAAGGGTCATTCGTACGGGTGAGATGTTATCACTCTTATGAGTAACAAGAGTCACTCGTACAAAGCACAAGGTCACTCGTACGAGCCAGTACTTGTTCGCACTTGGGTCATGTGTGCGTATCTAATCTATACAATATTCAATACACACAGCCTATTCGCACAGTGATGACCACAAAGTGCATCAACAATTTCTCCCTTGGACGTCACTGTCGAAGCTTGAACTTGAAATCTGAGAGCTGTGTTTGAATATTCTGCAACTTCAATCGGGTATCTGTTGACGTCGTAATTCCCCCTTGATTGAAGATTCGGGTTTGCATTATCTACGTTAAGCAACATTCCCATTGAAATAATTTTCTCCAGAAATTGATCTTCAGGTCTTTTGTTTGCACGGTTTAGAACCTCCTCTGATTTGCTTGATCAACAAATTTTCTCAAATACTCACCAACTTGAAATTAAACAATACAGCTTCTCCGTTTCGACGTTAAACATATCCGCATTCGGTTTAGCGCACTCCCCTGATGCTCGATCCTATGATCTTCAAAACCCAACCGGAAATTGACAGAAATTTCGAAATACCACACCGAAAAACTTCAAATCAATAAATATCCGCAAAAATCTTGTCAATTAGCAAATCGTCAGAAACAAACTATCTGGTGACACATCGAATCTGAGGAACATTCGTCGGCAATCAGAATCACATTCTTCCTTTTTAGTCACAAAAATAGATGTATAGCTATCTCCGCTGGAATGGGTCACTGAAACTACAAGACATCCCTGTTTCCTGGCAATCACCGAAAAAACAGTTCATTTGTAATGCAGAGTTAATGATAGGCACTCGTGTGTGCTTCCGCTTCCACATCGGGGATCAGGTGGTTAGCCATTGAGTATCAATCTGTATCATGATCTGAAAATTCTAATCATTCTTTGATCACACATTCCAAATGTATAGTCTATTTTGTGAATAGACATAACTGTTATCTCAAATTTAATGAATCTTCGATCCTCTATGATTCCCAGATATCTGCAATCTGAACCACCCAGGTACTGTTGCAGCGTCACGAAATTCAAAAATGCAAGAATTTTAGATATACGTGAAAATTTTTATTCCCCCTCATTTTTGCAAATTCTGACGTCTTAAGTTCTTATGGGAATGAAGATATGGCACGACTGCAGCATATGGTACCCAAATTTTGTAGAAAATTTCCCAAAATTGCAGTTTTGATCAAATGCTTTCTTAACGTTAAGGCTCATTAATAGTCACTACACCAGAAGATCAATGTTTTGCACAGATATCAATGAATACCCCAAAATCTTCATCCCTTTCTGATCGTATCATCAAATCTATACTTTGAATCTCTAGACGGTGTCTCCGAACAGGCCGAATTAGACGTTAAAATCATGAAAAAATTTGTAATAACCAATTTTTTTTTTGACACTCGTCTCATCAATACGATCAAAAAATGCCTTCGTACGAGTGATTCTTCGTATGAGTGACAGAGTGTCACTCGTACGAGCGAGAGTCTTACTCATACAGACAAAACTGATTACGTTTTTCGATCCAGAATCTTCATTTCTTCGAATTTTGACATGATTTTTGCATAGATCTGGTCGAAAATCAGTATCTAACAATCCTATGGTTTCAATTTTATATTGTGTCCGTGGATTGTCCGATTATTTGATGTTTTACGTCTAAAACCCCTCATATGTCTAAAATTCATGAGCGTAGGTGATTCATCAACTATTAGATTGAATGAATCTGTACCGTAGCTTTGATACCAGCTTTGGTCCCGTGGTCGGCTGCGGTTCTAGATGGAAGTTTTGGGGATAGAATAGATTCGGCAGAACGAAATAGACATGTAGGCACAGAATCAGCGGTAGCTTTTCAATTCATTCATTCATAACGAAAGACTATACATCTTGACTGGCTGGCGGAGTTCCTGGAGAGAATCCGCCAGCGTTTCCCCTAAGGGAACTTCCAAAATCTTAACAAACAATGAACACACAACATCTATTTATAAACATGATAGCTCGTGTGAACCAAGCATGTTGTCACTCGTATGACGGGTCCTTCGTACGAGTAAGAAGAGTCACTCGTACGAAGCACAAAGTCACTCGTATGAGCCAGTACTTGTTCGCACTTGGGTCGTGTGTTCGCATCTAATCTATACAATATTCAACACACACTCTTTCTAGCCTATTCGCACAGTGACGGCGACAAAGTGCATCAACAATGGTGTTGGTTAGTTAGCTATTTTGTGAACTTTGAAGGCGAAGCCCTGTCAAGTTAGTTTCAGAATTGTAAACATTGAAAGATATTAATGAAACTAAGCATTTAAATAGTAACGATCATATTGTCAGTAGTTAATCATAAATTCCGCATATATTGACTAGAGTTCAAGTTAGGTCCTATGCTTATTTGGATGAGCCGATCCTACAAGTGGAATCAGAGTGATGGAGGCCTGATTTGAAGACATTTGATCAAGATTCAACCTTTGAAGAGTTCTTATTCTACTCATTCTTCTTATTTTTTCACTTTTAAAAAATGAATTCATGGACAAAATGGGCTGATTTTTCAGTATAAAATTAAAAAACCTATTAAGACAAACCCTTGAAAGTTTCAGAGCTGAAATTAATTGAATTCATGTCGAAAATTGCAAAATTCATGAAAAAGTAACACACTGTTGATGCACTTTATGTCTGTCACTGTGCGAATAGGCTAGAAAGAGTGTGTATTGAATATTGTATAGATTAGATACGAACACACGACCCTAGTGCGAACGAGAACTGGCTCGTACGAGTCTTAGTATGACTCGTACGAATGACAGTGTGACTCGTACGAGTGATAGTGTGACTCGTACGAGTGATAAACAGCTCTACTTGTACGAAGCTAACCTGCTCGCTTCACAGGAGTTGCTCATGTCTATATATATGTGTTGTGTGTTCATTGTTCAAGTGAGTTTGGAAGTTCCCTAAGGGGAAACGCTGGCGGATTCTCTCTAGGAATTCCGTCAGCCAGACAAGATGTATACTCTTTTGGTATGAATGAATGAATGCTTCATCTGATTCTGTTTCTACTCCCTTTTTATAACGTTCTACCGAATTGGTACTATTATATGCCCAAACCTCCGTCTAGAACCACCGTTACCGGGACTCACAACTGGTATCAAAGCTACGGTACCGATTAATTCAATCTAACAGTTGATGAATCACCTACGCTCATGACTTTTGGACGTATGAGGAGTTTCAGACGTAAAACATCATATAATCAGACAATCCATGGATATAATGTAAAATTGAAACCATAGGATTGTTAGAAACTGATTTTCAACTGGATCTGTGCAAAAATCATCTTGAAATTCGAAGAAATAAAGATTCTGGATCGAAAAAACGTAATCAGGCTTGTTTATACGAGTGAGCCTCTGTGGCTCGTACGAGTGAAAATTTGTCACTCGTATGAATCACCACTCGTACGAAGTCCACCTCGTACGAAGTGGTGACAAAAAATGTATCTTTTGATCGTATCGACAAGACGAGTGCCTAGAAAAAAATTGGTGATTATAATTTTTTTTTAAGTTTTTAACGTCTAATTCGGGCTGTTTAGGGACACCTTCTAGAGCTTCTGAGTATAGATTTGATGATACGGTCACAAAATGTTGAAGATATTGGGATAGTCACCGATACCTGTACAAAAGGATGATCATCTGGTGTAGTGACTTTTAATGGGCCTTAACGTTAAATCCCCATTTGATCAAAACTGCGTTTGGGAAATTTTCCGCAAAATATAGTTTTTGTGAGACGATGCTCAAGACGTCAGAATTTGCAAAAATGATGGGGAATAAAAATTTTCATGTATATGTTAATATTCCGGCATTTTTGAAATAGGTGACCATGCAACAGTATTCGGATGGTTCCGACTCCATATTATCTGCGAAACACAAAGTATCGAAGATTCATTGGTGATGAGATAAAGTTGATGTTTATTTTTCTTAAAAGTGGGGTTGCATAACTTAGTCTTGGAGGAGTTATTCTCGGATTCAGTAGTTGTGGTCACGTTGATGCCTGAGTCTTCGTACAAGTCGATTGCACATATGACTGCTTAGTGGTACAAAGTATCCAATTTAATTCCGCATGGCAAATGAACTGTTTTTTGAACTAACCGCCAGAAAATAAAGATGCTTTGTGGTTTCAGTTGTCACCGGGACTAACGAGGAAGGCTATATACTTGCAATTCATGACTAAAGTAGATGATATAATAAATCTTTCTGACAAAAAATGTGTACCAGTTGCTCATGAAATAGACTATACATTTGGAGTTTCGTGATCCAAGGATGTTCAGAATTTCAGGTCATGATACAGATTGATGCTTAAGGGTTAAATACTTGATCTTCGATGTGGAAGTGGATGCACATATGACTGCTTATCTTTTACTCTGCAAGGCAAATGAATTGTTTTCAGGACTAACCGCCTAGAAATGATGACGTTTTGTAGTTTCAGTTGCGCCATTCCAGCGGAGATAGCTATACATCTATTATTGTGACTAAAAAGGAAGAATGTAATTCTGATTTCCGAAGAATGTTTCTCAGATTCGATGTGTTACTAGATAATATGATTCCGATGATGATTTGCTGATTGAGTAGATTACCAATTTGCTAACTAATCGTGATTACAGAAATCGGGATTTCAAATTTACGTGGATATTTATTGATTTGAAGTTTATCATTGTGGTAATTCAAAGTTTCTATCAATTGCAAGTTGGGTTTTGAAGATCAGAGGATCGAGCATTGGAGGAGTACGCTAAACCAAATGAGGATGTGGTTAAAGTTGAAACGGAGAAGATGCCTTGATTAATTTCAAGTTGGTGATTGTTCGAGAAAATTTGTAGATTAAGCAAATCAGAGGAGGTCTTGAACCGTGCAAACAAAGACCTGAAGATTAATTTCTGGAGAAAATTATTTCAGGGGAATGTTGCTTAAAGTAGATAATGAAAACCCGAATCACCAATCAAGGGGGAATTTGTTGATGCGTTCTACGACATTGACAGATTCCTGATTGAAGTTGTAGAATATTCAAACACGGCTCTTAGATTTCAAGATCAAGATCAAGCTTCGACAGTGACGTCCAAATGGGAATTTGTTGATGCACTTTATGTCTGTCACTGTGCGAATAGGCAAGAAAGAGTGTGTATTGAATATTGTATAGATTGGATACGAACACACGACCCAAGGGCGAATGAGAACTGAGTCATACGAGTGACAGTGTGACTTGTACGAATGATGTACAACTCTAGTCGTACGAAGCCAACCTGCTCGCTTCGCACGAGCTGCTCATGTCTATATATATGTCTTCATTGTTTAATTGAGTTTGGAAGTTCCCTATGGGGAAACGTTGGCGGATTCTCTCCAAGAATTCTGCCAGCCAGACAAGATGTATACTCTTTCGGTATGAATAAATGAATGCCTTCACTGATTCTGTTTCTACTCACTTTTTATAACGTTTTACCGAATCGGTACTATCATATGCCCAAACCTCCGTCTAGAACCGTTGTCACCGGGACTCAACAACACTTCGCACGATCTGTAACCCCACTTCGCATGAAGTGAGCATTTTTCAAAAATTAAATTTTCCACTTTGTACAAAGTGTCAGATCGCTCAAAAATCCCACTTCGCACAAAATCCACTCCGCACGAACTTGCAGAAATAGAGAACGAGTTCTTTAACGCGTTTGATTCATCAGCAGTTACGAATGCAGCCGCTCAAACTTTAAACTTAGATAACGAGGTGGGCACGATGGCTAAACCACCCAAATTGATGTATCTTGAGGATTATAAAGGTCGGCATGAAAGATTTACAAGTACAGGCAAATCATCTCGATAGTTGGTACGCAATAAAAGAAGGTTATAAGATTCCGGTAGATGAGAATGGTTTGTTGAAAGGGGTTATGCAATTGAATGATCAAGAAAAAATGTTGTTTACTCGTGAGAAAAAGATGATGAATATCTTATAATAGGCCATTAAAGAAGATATTTTAATGATGTTACAGCATAAAAACTATGCTCAATCAATATGGAATGCACTCAAGATTAAATTTCAAGAAAGTGCATAAACGATCAAGAGCAGATAATCACTCATTAAAAGGCGAAACAATGGAACAGATGATTGAGAGGTACTGTCACCTCGTAGTCGAATTGAGACGTTTGGGTGTGAACAAAGAAAATGAAGAGCTGATGGATAAATTAGCTGTTGCACTGCTAGAGGGTGATTGGTCAACCTATCTCATGGTTTTAAAGAATAGTCTTGACTACAACAGCACGTTGAGTCTTGCAAAGTTTATTGAGAAACTTGAAGGCCATGAATTGGATTTACAAAAGATGGTAAAATCTAGAAGTGCACATGAGCAAGACGTTAGTTTGACTATAAAGGAAGTGCTAGTACTAATAACCAAAGCCCGAAGGTTCAAATGGCTTTCAGTGCTAACAATTCTTCACATACTTCGTCAAGCAGTAGTACTGGGTTTACATCATTTCTGAGTTATGATCCAAATACCCCTAGTACTCAACAACTACAACAGTAGCCAGAACAACTAATCACATTCAAATTAGAAGGTTCTTCAGTGCAACATAGCTATGAACTTGACAAATGCACAAGATTTTACTGAAAATACAACTAAGCAACATATGGCTCTACTCACATCAGTGCTTGAATCTTATGAGAGCCTTGTAGCCGGTAAGATCGGTAATCCTGACATGACAAAAGAGGATTACGATCAAATTGACTCTGAAGAACTAGAATTAATAGATATCAAATGGTATACGGCCAGTATAGTTAGACGAGCTCAACGCTTTATGGAAATTACAGGAGATAATAGTTTGGGAGGACCAGATGGTAAACTAGGATTTGATAAAGTAAAGGTGACATGTTTTAATACAGAGAGAAAGGTCACTTTAAGCGTAAGTGTCTGAACCGAGAAGTCCAAGGTAATCATAATCCATTTGCCAATGATTACTACAAGAAAGTGATCTATCACAAGACTTCTCCTCCTCAAAGCACATCAAAGCTTATCGCCATTGATGATGGTTTGGCAAAAGCTAACAAAGCACTCGTGGTGACTCAAGAGGATGAGGGATTTAACTGGAATGATTATTTCCAAGAAAGGAGAGTTTGGCATTGCTTGCTGAGATAATAGAAGAGCTAGTGTTTGATGAGGTTATCGAGGAAAATTCGAATGAAGAATGTGAAATTGTGTTTGACGAAACGCCTGATAACAGTGCTGAAGAGCTTGCTGAAGCAATTTATTATGAGCGTTTTGCTGAAGAAGACACATTTCATCATGCTTTTAAATCTGTGATTCCTTCTGATGTTTATAATTCTTTTGCATGTTTCTTTGCAGGATCAAGTCAATACTAATGCGCGCCAAAGACAGAAGAATACAAGAAGCCAGTTGAAGAAATTATTGATGTCACAAAGGAGATGTACAGAGAACATTTGAAAGAAATAGCTGACAAAGCCATGATAGCTCAGTTACAAGAGGTAGTTCTTGAGGAGAGTTATGAAGTGAAAGAGTCAGTCAATGAGTTAATTAAAAAATAGGTTAAGGTTGAAATCAAAGAAGTTGAGAAACCATGCACGAAATGCTTTAAGCCGTGCAAGGAAAGCTCAGAAAAGGATTTAAAATATAAAGAACTAAAAAAATAGACTGATAATTTGTCAAGTGACTTAAGAGACACCAAAGTTGCTTATGATAAACTGAGTAGATCAATCAAGCAATTTCAAGAAGTAAGTAAAGAGGACATGGCAATTAAATGAATGCTAAAAGCTACAGTAATGGATAAACAAATGGCAATCAATACTCACATAGACACCATTGCTAAGCTTAAAACTGAACTTGAAGCCATAAAAATTGAGACCGAACGAGTCAACAAATTGTTGATTAGTTACTCAACGTCCTCTTACGTGATTGATCATATTCTTCTATAACAACTTGAGAAAATCAAACAGGAAGAAAATGATCCTATAAAACAAAATAAAGGTCTGGGTTACAATAAATGTCCACCCACAATGTGGAACAATTATGCTAAAAGATATCCAGATGGGGTGGAAAAGGAACTCAATTTAAAACTAAAAACTTAACAAAAGAAGACGAGCTACCTGAAAACATTGATGTGACTTATAAAAGTGAGTCAGATGATGTGAAAAATGTTGTCAAAAATGTTTTAACATATTTCTTGGTGCTAGCATCAATTATGGTAATAATCATCACGGGAGTTACCGTTCGCTTCCTGTTGCTAGTAGATATCACATGCATTTCCTTGATAATTTCCCATTCTCACTGCATCCTTGGTGAGACTAACTGCGAGTGTTACTGTTTGGGTGATGAAGGTACGGTGGGATGATGTGGTCATGTTTTAGTTTCTAGGGGCTGAACCCCAAAGGTACTGCTTAATGCGTTTGATTTCAAGTGTTCCCAGCATGGAACAATCCTTAAGAGATCGTGAAAGCGTCCAGTGTAACCAACAACATTGACTGCAATCATGATCGAGTTCTAGGATCCCGTTTCTACCCTTGGAATTCCAATCAGCGAGCAATACCCTTCTCGCATAAGAATCTGAGTCCTCCCCATGATGACCTCTTCGTAGTATCACTCCTTAAAGTTTCTACTGGAGGATTTCATCAAGTTAATGCTGCATTCAGCAGGAGGCTCTTTGTTTACCTAATCGTTTACTAAGAAGTGCATTTACTCGCACTGCTAACCGACTTCGTTGTCTTTATTTAGCGGACATAACCTACCGCACCTATCGCACCAGTGAGGTTTCGCGGCTTACAGTCCAGAAAAGCCTTAGAATTTAAAATCTTGTATGATCGCATCTTCAGGTGTAGCACGGCCCCCTGTTCCCAATCTATTGGGATAGGAACCATTTGAACTACTGGCACCACCAGTACCGTCACTAATGTCGACTAAACTACTCTTGTGTGGTGCGATTTCCGCAACCGCATGTCCTTCCATAAGGACTCTAGTCTGGCTTACCCAGTAAGTCATGGATTAACTAACCACCTTTTTGGGTGTAGACCTTCCTCTCGGCGTCATGTTTCTTCTTAATTCCCGAGATTAAGAGAGCTAGAAATATATTTGGATAAATATAGTCTACCATGCGCCTCATGCGTGTATCGGCCATGTGTCCAAGTGGAAAGAAAATTACTCGTTAAGGAGAAGAAACCAAACGGTCGTCTTCAACCTTATAGCATGTATTCCATACTTAGTGGACTTCGATCACCCAAAGTAGGAAAAAAAATCCTTCGCCACACTAACCCGTGTGACGCATACATTGATATCCCTTGAACTCCACGAGCTCCATCTAGATTGTTATAGTTTCCGTAGATATCGAATAGAATGCTATGGGGCGTTGAAGCATGGTTCGTGCCATACTCTCCTTTGGAATAAGACAAATGCATACGACGGAGTTTAGTGTAATCTCTTTCCAATAAATAAGATGAGGTACCATAGACACCATGGGACCAACCCATGTACAAGAACTCTAGGCCGTTGAGGAAATATCCTCCTTGGGTGGCCAACTAGTTTTGTCTGTTTAGATGACTAGTCTCAATCGACTCGTGATCTAGATCGAATGTTAGATGCAAACAAATACGTGTGGTGTTTCTGTATCGTAGGGTGTTATAGTAGCCACCCCAGTTAGTGTCCCACTAGATAGAAACCTGAACAACTTTACAGTTTCTAATGAGTAGTGATCTTTAACTTGACCCGCATAATCCACCAGGATTCTCATTCACTGCAAGTTATTATTACGTGGGCCCCCGTAATAATAAATTGCCTTGCATGGTCACCCTAGTGTTCTACCGTTCAAAGACGACGATCAGTCAGAGAGGGGACACCATTGTCTTCATACCTTCAACATATAAAGGACCTTCGTGATTAATCCACGTGCTATCTTCCTTTGACAACACTCGTGAAAGGCACGTCATTAGACAGATTTAGAAATGGAGAGAATTTGCAACAATAACAACTGGAGGGGCACCTTCAAGATGATTACTTCACCTTTCTTTGTCTGGACAAGAATGTCGTTATTAATGATTAATATGGGTGATTGGGACCTCGTCCCACTAATAGAGTTGTCGTCCAAGGCTACCACCTCCGCCTCTTCGTCACTACCGAAGCCAGGCATCTCCACATTCGCGGGAAAAGCAACCACCTTATGTGGAATCGATCCTAAGGTCTCACTTAGGAAACACATTCGCCATAAGCTCTGCAATAGACGCGAGATCGATATTCTCATTGTGAGTCAAGGATAATAATAATATCCATAGTCGAAGGTATTTCGTTCTTGGCAAATATTCCGTACAACACATATATAAATAAATTACATATATATAATCACATAAAATCCTATCTAGCCAGGATTTCTATCTTTTGTAATGTGTCCACGACACATAGTCTTATTATGTAATGTGTCTATTTCTCATCGACTAATCATGTATTGATCCTGCTCATTACTTACAGTTGAGCTCATGTGATAGATCCTCGTGTTATCGTGACACAATGAAAACCATTTTGTTATCTTGTTATAATTCCCAAAACATTTCTATTATGTTTTAAACTATGTTTTCATGTGTGAGATTTCTATTATGTTTTAAACTATGTTTTCATGTGTGAGCCCCTGGTGATTGTAGACCAAACTTGAAATAAAAGTTTTCCCCAGTTCACTACAATCGGAGCTCTAATACAAGCTTGTCACACCCTGGTCGTAGCCGAAGTGCAAGTGTGACTATTAGGTAATCATTGCATCCAATATAGTAAACATTATAAGTTTACAACGATGCATGCTATTCATAAGTTTCGTTCTGATATTACAACCATCAAAAGGTGAAATCACATTGTTATCAGTTTCAGATTACCATTACATACATAGTTTAAAAGATATTGTTCCAAAATAGGATAGTGTTTTCATCGCAATTTCATGTTGAGGCTTTGACCTCTATATACCCAAACGAGGTTGGGATATAAAGGTCAAACCCTCCAAAAGATAGTACATCGTTGTCTTGCCAAATCCCATACCCGGATCCCATCACCAGCTCAAGTCCTGCGTCCTGAAACACATGTAATTTTAAAAAGTCAACATAAAGATAGCGAGTTCATGTAGTTTATTGTTTTCGTATCCAGATGTCATCTTTGAAAACCTGTATTGAAATCCAAGTATGTTATTAGCATCAATGAGTTAATTTAGGATCTATCAGTGTGTCGCGAGCACCCTAACATACTAGTGCCATAACTAAGTAACCAAACCGAGACTTCTTTCACATGTTGGGATCACAAAAGCACTCCAATGGGTATACCAACCAAGAGTGGAGCGGGTCTCAAACTCAACAGATCTACCTTTTTTGCACCTTGGTCATTAAGTGATTAATGGTTACTACTGTTATTTCCTACTTACACACAATGATCTGTTATCTGCTAACTCATAGCTAACATACTGTTTTGACATGACATGTATTTCCCCTCGATAGTTTAACACAAAACTTAAAGTAAGTGAAAGGAGGGACATGAACTCATAGTTTTTGCGTTACTTTAAGTCGTACTACTTATCGTTTGGTGTCAGCAATCTATGTAACCTACATGTGTATTGGTTTCACTAGACACCTAGGTCTCAATGGACCTTGTACTCGTTGTTCATCTTGAATTCTTTTTATATGTTTCTTTGTGATGATTGAACAACTTAGAATGTTATCAGAGTGTTGGTAGTTAGTTTTTTGACTAATATTGTTATATATATTTCTTAAAAACATATATATATATATATATATATATATATATATATATTATTGTTTTTGAACCATGTGTGAACTGGTCCTTGCCCTTCACATGTAATTGGGCCTAGCCCATGTTTTCTTGTCACCGGGCCTAGCCCATGTAATTTATGTCTTTGGGCCTAGCCCATGTTTTCTTGTAACCGGGCCTAGCCCATGTAATTTTATGACTTGGGCCTAGCCCATGTTTTCTTGTCACCGGGCCTAGCCCATGAAATTTTATGACCTTGGGCCTAGCCCATGTAATTTTATGACTTTGGGCCTAGCCCATGTTTTCCTGTCACCGGGCCTAGCCCATGAAATTTTATGACCTTGGGCCTAGCCCATGTTATTTTATGACTTTGGGCCTAGCCCATGTTTTTTTATATTCTTGGGCTTTTATTAGTTTTTGGGCCACCTCCATAATATTATGGAATTTGGGCCTAACATATGATTTTCAAAATTTGGGCCTAGCCCAAATGTATATATTTACAAGCCCATTTATCTTATAAGTATTTACTTATAATTTTTATAACTTTTTGTATACTTAACTTTCCGGATTTAGACTCGTCGTCGGCGTCGTCAGTTTTATGTTCATTTTCGTCGAGTATCGCCCATCGTCGTGACGATCTTTCGTGCCGGCGATTCACCCGTTGGTCGTCGACGCGACGTTGTAATCTTGAATGTTCGCCTATTGTTCGCATTGCTTTGATTGTCCGATTTATTGTTTCGACGCATTGTGAGAATGTGTTTATTATGTTACCAACACTTAGTATATTGATTAAGTGTTTGTATCTTGTATAAGATTGGGTATTTTTATTGTGAATACCCTTTGTTTCTAATACATACACACACAATACATATAAGTACACATACAATTATTGGTAACAATTATTCATGCCAATACTTGTATTATCTTCCAAGTAAAAATATATATTTGTAAAAGCATTTATTTTTACTTATAAATATATATGTGTAACTTGTTTAAACACTTGGTTATTTAGAGCTAAACTTTGTCATTAGAGTCCCCTTAATGATGATTTAAGTTACTAATCGCGTTTAGTCACACTAATCACCCCACTAATCATCTTTTAATCGCGATTAGATTTTTAGAAAATTTCGCCATAGTTTCCCCTAAACTATGGCATTTTCCACGTTTCAAAAATGTATTCAAAACCTGTTGAAGTTCATAATCATCATCAACAAACCATCTAATATTTATTTTATATAATCTGAATATCACCATCCATGACTTTTATGGTTTAAAACCTTAGTAAATCAAGTGGGTTTTTAATATTTATTAGACTTTTCAAATCACTACTTTTACCATGTTGTTAAATCAAGTTCTTGCATGTAACCCCTTAATTACTACACAATTTTAATATGATTACAACTTGAATACATATGTTTACTTCTTATAAAAATCATTCATATGCATAAAAATTATTTTTAAGTTGTAGTATTTTTCATGGATGATGTAGTTGATGATCTTGTTTAGATTTAAACCTTAACAAGTTTAAATCTTCACTTTTATACTAAATCACATAAGATCATCTCACTTTTATATCATGCTATCAACATTAACAACTTCAACATGCAACCTAACAATCATATAAGCATATAATCAACACAAAATAAACAATATTTAGTGTTATTATTATGTTGTGTTTTAGGGTTTTTGATATATCTTTTCTTGATTTTCAAGACGATCAATTTGTACACTAATAATCTAAGCATAAACATAAGCTAGATTATGGATTAATTTAGCTTATAAAGGGTGCACAAGTTCCTTGATGATTATGGAAGAAATGAAGCTCCTTAGAAATCCCTAATGATCTTCATCCATTCAAGCTTCTTTAGTAGAATTGATTAGGCTTTAAAGTGTAGATATTGTGGTGTTTTTAGGGTGGCAAAATGGTGGTGTATGGTGGTGCTATTGGAGCCGTGAACAAGAGGGAACAAGAAGGAGAAAGTTTGCAAATTTTTGGTGAATAAAAATGATGAACTTCATGAGGGATTATTATATAAATCATGTCATATCTTCAAGTCCATCACATATCTTAAGCACCATGCTTATAATCTTTGATTTTTCAACAAAATCAAGTCGGTGGGGCCCACATGGGGGGGTTAAGTGTAAGTATTTATTATAACATTTGTTTTTTTAGATATTTAGGTAATTAATTTAAGTATGGTGATTAGGGGTTGATCTTGTATTATTAGCAAATAACTAGGGTTTAGAGTGTTATTATATGCCAATTAATCCACTTGATCCCCTATATAAGTTTCAGATGACGGAAATGTCGTTAGATTGTTCATCGACGCAATATTCGCTAATAAACGAACTTAATTATTTAGTACCGGAAGCTTTTGTTTTCGACCACCATAATTGTTATGGTGTCTACTTAGTGCACTTCCGACCTAAAATATGTATAACTAGTTCGCTAAACGAATATACGATGAGCTAGGATGGCCGAAATGTCTTTCGCTCGATCGTTCGATCGATATCGGCACTATTATATTCCGCCGTTGAACTTTTCCAAAAGTAGTATTTTCGTGACCTCATGTTAGTTGAATGGAGTCCGAGTTCCAAATGAGGCTTAACTAGTTCGCTAGGCGCCCGGATGAGGCTATCGGCCACTAAAATATTCGTGGTTTCGACAATCGACCGCTTTCCGGTCGAATTGTGCATTGATTGATGAATGACTAGAAACGATGTGTTTAGTGCATTCTTGCTATTCTCACATTATTTTAGAATTTTAACATTGTTTTATTCTCATTCTCATATTCGGAATTCTCCGAATTAGTCTTGCGGACAAATCGACATTTGTCGCCTTTTTGGTCGAAACAGACAATTTTGCAATTTAGGCGTTGTACCGGAAAGTTATGTATTTTTGTAATAGTTGTTCTCAAATATGTGTTTTCATTGGTATATGGACTCAGATATGGCATTAACATGCCGTTATTTCATGTCTTGATTCGTTTCATCGGGTTTTCCGACACAGTTAGTGTCACCGCAATTAGTGCCTCCAGCACTTTCTACCAACACTTTTAGGGCATTGTTTTGGTCTGTTTCTTGTCGTAACGGAAACCAGTACGTGTTATGATCAGGTTTACTTGCCCTAATGACGTACGACTCAGCTTTGAAATTAAATTTCGATAACTATGCATGAGATTCTAATATGAACTTAGTGATTAAATTGTACAGAATTACCAGTTATTTGCCATTTGTCACAACTACTTACTAAATTTGATATGAATGATTGTAAACCGTGTAGTACACCCATGGCCACATCAAAGCTAGTCATTATTGATGACACATATGACTTGGTTTATCGTACTCTTTATAGAAGAATGATTGGGTCTCTATTGTACCTAACTGCATCTAGGCCAGATATCATGTTTGCAACATGTGTTTGTGCTACATCCAAGTCAGCACCTAGGAAGCCAAATCTTATTGCTGTGAAAATGATATTCAGATTCATAATAGATGCTCCACACTTGGTATGTGGTAACCTGCTAATGGGAATATTGATCTTTCAGGTTACTCAGATAGTGACTTTGCTGCTTGCCATACCACAAGAAAGTCAACTTCAGGAGGTTGTGAGTTTCTAGGCAATTGCTTAGTTTCTTGGCAAAGCAAAAAGCAAGCTACAGTTTCAACATAAACATCTGAGGCTAAGTATATTGCTGCTACAAGTTACACTGCTCAACTCCTATGGCTTCAAAATCAAATTGATGAATATTGGTGTAACTACTCTAAAGACTCCTTTCATGTTAGATAGTCAAGCAGCTGAAAACATCATTAAAAATCCAGTCTCACTTCTAACAACCAAGCACATTGAGATCAGACGTCACTTTGTGAGAGATTTCTATGAAAAAGTTTGATTTCTCTGTATCATGTTCCAACTAAAGATCAGCTGGCAGATGTTCTAACAAAAGCTTTAGATACAACTACCTTTGAAAGCTTGATCTCTAGGAATGGCATACTTAACATGGATTAAAAGCAAAAATTTTGTTTTCCATGAATAAAAGGGATTAAAATGTTTTAAGAAAATAAAAAATCCATCCTTAAAGTTAGCTGAAATTCAAAATTTTTCAATAATTCCTAAAGTCCGTTCAAATCCACTGTTTTCAAAACCTCTATTTTGGCTTACATGTCTATCCACTGATAAATGTAACCTCTACTATCCTTGTCCACTATTCACATCCACTGTTTTGTTTAAACCAATGTTTTGCCTCATCCACTAATATCTATCCTCTGATAGAATAAAATCACCATTGTTCATGACCACTATTCTCAACCACTGCTGGTTTCCAGCAACGGTTTCCCTAAAATTGTCATCCATTACTCATTAGAGGTTACACGTGGACAGATGTTAGCCATCAGATCTTTGAAACAGTTTCCACGTCAGCATTCACTTTTTGCCTTTATATATCAGTGTTCCATCCAAACTGAGCCTTTTACTTGCCGTCTCAAATTCAAAATTCTCAAAAGCGGTTTTTATTACTCGCATCTTCTTCACTTCCAATCAATATCATCTCCGATCATGGCTCTAAACATCAAACTCCCACATAACGACCTCCACATATTCGAGAAAACCGACAATAATACTTCATTCATCCAATCATTGATGTTCTCACATCCTCTAAATACAAAAACATCATGCTTGCAAATGCACCAATTTATGTGGATACACTCCGATTGTTCTGGGAAAATGCCAAACTTGAATCTCAAAAGAACAAGCCATATGCTATCACTTCCAAAATTGGAGAATCCGTTGTTCAAATTTCCCCTAGTTCAATTTCCACAACATTTGGTCTGAATGACCTAGATGGTAAAACTTCTTTTGGTAAGTAAGAACTACATGATGAGTTTATAGAACGTGGGTATGAGGGTCAATTAACTGGTCTTACTATCTATAAACCAAATTTTCCCGCTGAAATGAGATATTTTTCATACCTTACTCACATGTCTTTCAGCAAAGACCACCTCATTTAATGAGATTCCACAAAATATTCAGTATGTGGGATATGCAATTTTAACAAATTATGATTTCAATCTATCCCAGGTATTGTTTATGGACTTGGTGGCAAATTATAATAAAATTTCAAAAAATAAAGCTTTTCTTTTATGTCCTAGATTCTTTAGCTATTATCTACAAAAACAAGTTCTAGAAAAAGATTTTAAACAAGGTGTTGTTTTTGAGATGAATAGTCTTACAACTGAAACTTTTACAAGAATAAAGAAGATACAGTCAAAGGTTTCTAAAACAAAAGCAAAGGGGGATACGCAAATTTTGGATTAGTCCACATCTCAAGCTCAAACCTCTATTGCTGAGCCCACTGCTCCTAATGATCATGACACCACAAACGGTGTTGTGCAACCTCCACCAGAAAAATCCAAAAAGAAACCATCAAAATCTAAAAAGCCCACCAAACCCAAACAAAATAAAAAGGTGCCTCTAGAAGATGAGATCCTAGAGTTTCAACCTGTGACAACACAAACGTCACTAAAAACAATTGTTGCTACTTCCTCAAGAAAGTTGGAAAGATCTCAACGCATCCAAACTCCTCCTGCATCCTCACAAAATGATCAGGTTGTAAGCACAGGGACATCTCATTATGAAGCAGATGATTCACTTGAATCTTTGTTTCATAGCCCCTCTCCCACGGCAAATTCTCTTTCTACCCCACAAATATCTCCCTCAATTCCACCTACTATTTATACATCTGTTTCGTGCAATTAAGATAACTAAGACACAAATCAGTTTATCTCAATCACCTATTCATGAGAGTACACCCCCACATGTGACCGAGTCTGAGACAAATCTCAGTGCTAACCCAGAAATAGCTAAGGAGGCTACACCCCATGAGATTCAAGAAACTCTTGGTGGTAGTTTAAGTGAAGCAGCTACTACAACTAACGACACAACAATGTTTCAGTTGGGTAGTATTTACATCAATAAGACTTCTTAAAGGCAACAATTATTGAGGCTACAATTGTAACCTCCACTCTAGTTGGAAGTCCCAAGTACCAAGAAACAAGGGCTTTGGTTCCGATAACATGGAGTTTTCTCATGCTGATGATCCAAATACAATTACCACTTGTAGGAATTCAGATGATCCTGTTAATTAGGTGATGAACTTAGATACAAGGAATTGACGGAGAGAATGACATCAATGTAGTCTTCAATTACTGAATGAAAGAAATGATGAAGCAGATGCTACAAAATTTTCAAAGCCAACCAACAACACAACAAATTACCACTGAGGTATGGAAAGCTGTATAACCCATCATTCAAGCTTTAAGGATTTAGCTGAGATCAACCACAACACTCACATTGAACTCATATGAAATATGGTTGAGGCCAGATATAAAGTTACTCAAGCTGACATCAAGGCCATTAGAGAGCATCTGGTAAAGACCACTTATTCTGCCCCTACAACAGTTCTACAAGAAGTAGTAGAGGATGATGCCAAAAAGGGGTAGAATGATAGCTTAGAAAGTTGCAGTCTTCATCACAAGCTAAACCAAAGGTGCAAATACAAACACCAGGGTCTATTACAACCACCGCTACAAGCCCAATTTCTACTAAAGCATCATATGCCGAAGTTCAAAAAGGGATTGATGAGACCCTAAACAAACAAGCTGAAGAGATTGCTGTGGAAAAGCGATAAAGATAAGATACACTTGAAAGCAAGGCTTCCCAACTGATTGAAGAAGAACATGCCAAGCAGAAGGAAACGAAGACATTGTAACTTCACAAAGAAGGAAGTCAACTAGAAAACCTAGAAAGTCAATATACATCTCTTCTAAAACCTCTACTTTCCCAACTCAAAGGGTATCCTCTGCTCCAACTAAACCAACACCACCACCTAAAAAGAAACAAAAACCTTCACCAAAGAAATCATCTCCACTACCAACATATGTTGGAACAACAAATGTACCAACAGATGTTTCATCATTACCACCAAATCAGCCAGCGGATGTTGATACAGCAAACGTATCAACAAATATTAACATAACCTCTGCTATGATCAAATTTCCAACTTTAACACAACCATTATCCACACCACCTAGAATACCAACACGAACACCATCACCAAAAATCAAGTTCCAATGCAAAAGTAAAACTTTTGTTGATGATTATGATGATGATGAAGAAATTCCATCACCAATCCCTTTGTCATCAAAGCCTGACATTTCATTACCATCCTCATCATCTTCATATAGAACCACTTCACTTCTACCTATTTATCAACCACCATCTATCATACCTTTTGCTACTAAATATCCTCCAGAACTTTTTGTTGTTTAAAAAGGAATTAAATCATTCTTCACAACAAAGGATATTTCAAAACTAGACTTCCAATCTCTCTTTGGATACAAAAAGCAAAGAAATTTAGATAAATATCTAAAGTTGAAAGCTAAACAAGCTGAAAACATTGCTAAAGAGAAGAGCAAAGGGAAATATGACAAGACTACTCAAGGTATCTTATCCTATGAACTGAGCAAAGTAAGACAGATTGAAGATTTTGCCAAAGATATGAGTAAGTCTATGTCAGAAAGGCCTCTTAATGTTGAGCTTGAAGAGGAACTGAAATAGGATTATATTGATCACATAATGCAACACAAACCTTACAAAGCTACTAGAGCATAGTTCAAAGATTGGTCAACAAACAATCTCAAAGAAGAAACTGAAAGAATTAAAGCAATGCTCAAAGATCCCTCACACAAGCCAACACCATCCAAAAAACAAACAAGTGGGTCAGAACAGAGATTTGAAGCTTAAAAGAATGAAACAAGAACTGGTTACTTCAAACTATGGTAGGACAAGGTCTATTGTAAGATGGTCTGAATCCAGGGTTGTAGATACATACAAGAAACTGGAAGAGCTTAGAAAGAAAGATCCAACAATTCCAAGAAAGCTAGATTATTCAACAGATGTTATCCCTCAACAGACCCAGACACTTGAAAGCCTTCTTCAACCACTATCTTATCCGCATTTGCCTTAAACCAAGCAAAAAGGTAAAAGAAGACGGCTGAAGATGATGAGTAGATGTTTGAAGAACATAGAAAAGAGGGGATCAAGAATCTACTTCTCTTTCACCTGGATACTACAAGTGAAAAACTGATATAAACAATTTCTAACCTTGTAAGGAAACCACTTTGACCAAGCTCAACAACAAGTCTTCTCCCCAAGAAAACCAAATGATTCAAAAATTCTCAAATGGAAGTCATCCTTAGACACCCATGAATTGACTCTTCTCAGATTAAATGGTGATATTCAAAGGCTGAAAATGGAGGATGCATAAAGTCTGGATGCAGATGACCTCCAAGACTTATTGAACCTTGAATGACAAAGGAATTTTGAAGACATGTTTTCCATGAACTTTGAACTACAGTTCAAAGGGAAAATCTGGGAATTGCCATTGAGAAATAAAGATCCAAAATAAAGAAGGGTTTTGGCATCATCTGTTATGGGGAAGATTGTTGGATCTATTGAACCCTATAAAAGAACAGATGATTGGAAAGCCAAAATAATCTACAACACCTGATCCATAATAATAATACTTAGAAGATTTTCTACTTTAAACTCTGCTCACACTTAAAGAATGCTCACAAGATCAATTAAAGGCAAAGCTCTACTGAAAGCAAAGGTCAAGCAAAGGTTTGTTGAAGATCAACAGAGGATATCTCAGCTGATATCGTTCAATAGAGTCTATCATGTATAATGTAACAGTGTTTAGGTCTAGCAGTAGTTAGAGTTTGTTAGTTTGTTAAATGTCACTATCAATGTGACATAAGACTAAGATGCTCAGTGGTTTGATATGTACTATAAATAGAACAGTGCCTGTAAAGTTCTATCTATCACTTTTCTTCTAAACATTCTATACGAACAAAGAGAGTGATCTTAGGCTGAGGGGGAGTTTACATATTGCATGCATACAAGTTTATAATTACAAAAGCATGTCTATGAAACAATCTCTCTATGTTGTGATTTCAAAGTCTACTTAATTCCGCTGCACTATTTCATAGTTGTTTATCATCTTTCACTGATTTCATCTAAACAATCACAATAACATCAATATTAAACTCATATCCTAACATATTCTCCCCCACCCCTGAATTGAAATGTATTTGACTCAAATAGATCCTGCTAATTCTTTTCGAAAATGAGCGTGCTTAAGAAATCCATGTTGTATTCGTGGATAGACCTGAGCCGGGTCTTTAGAAATGTATGGAGCGGACCAGTGATCAGAGCATCGTATCTCTCCCTTTGTCTCACAGTTTCAAGTGTAGTATAACACACTTGTTTTGGTGGTTCTTCATGCCTTGCTCGTAGCACTTCAAAGCAGTTTTTGTACTCAAGCTCAGAACTTTTGAACCTTAAGAACTTATTAGGTGCCATTCCTACGAGAAAGGACGAATAAGATAGTTGCGCGTCAAAAATTATGCGAAAATTGAAATTTGAGTCTTGATACGGCGTCGTGCCCTCTAGGCACGACCCTATGTCTGAAGTCTGGGGTCCCCACGGCCCCGTGGTCAGTGGGCACAGCCCCGTGGTGAACCTTCTGTTAACCAATAATTAATGTTTTCGAGCCGGCTTAGAAAAATTCAAAATTTTTGGTTCATCATGAGCAGTTTACCCCGAAAATCAAACCCCAAGTACCAATTTTGCACAAACTACTTGTTTACCCCTTCAATTGTAACTTCTTTTTTGTTATAAACGATGGTTTGTGGAAAACTCTTTGAACAATATGATTTTTCTTACAATGTTTGGTTATTTTCTTCTCAAAACACTTCTACTTAGTAATAGTAACAAGATCTAAGCAAAAATTTGGCTTTGTCACGGATCTAATTCAAGAACGCTAGATTTTTCCTAAATTTTTGTTGTTAAACTACATTCAAAGTGCTAATTGTAACACCCCGACCGCGTAACAACAAACCGTGACAGAAACGTTGAGGAGTCATATCACAGAACTATTGTTTCACAACACATGGTATATAAAGTTTTGTATTATTGAATTTAATTGTTTACATTTGCTTGGGAGAATGAAATAAAAAACATAACAATTGTCTTGCAAATTTTAAAGTCACTAAGGCCCAAGTCCGCCCTATGTGAAGCATGCTCAAAGTCAAACATTAGCTCCACAAACACATGTGAAAATAAAACGACAGCATAAAAATGCCTGTGAGTAACATAGGTTTTGTGATGAAGATTTATGGCTTTGAAAGTTAAAAGAAATGTTCAACTATTACAAAAGTAGCCATGATCCTTTACAAAAATGTTTCTTTTTATGAAATCATATGAAAATCAAATGATTTTAAAGAAATAATGCATGATTAAATTAATAACCAAAATAACTCGTGCCTTGTATAAAATATGTCGTCTTGTATTATGTTTGAAGTGGTTTAGATAATGCTATGTTATATAATATAATGAAAGCACTTATATATAGGAAGTACCAACGGCGTATCCACCATGCTTTTATCATAATACACACGTCTCATCATATAAATCACTTACCATGAGCCAACAATTGAGATGTCTTGTTTAAACCGATGTCATGTATAAACCAATGCCATGTATAAACCAAATGTCTTTTATAAATAAATGTCTATGTATAAACCAAATGTTATTTATAAAAAAATGTCTATGTATAAACCAATGTCTTGTATGGCAAACAAAAGTCTTGTTTAAACTATAAAATAAATGTCTTGCATAAAATAACCAAAATGTCTTGTCTTGTCAAAATGTCTTGTATAAAAGAGGTGTTTTGAATAAGCAAAGGTCTCGTTTAAACAAAAACTCATGTCTCATAAATCAATTGCTTTTATTGTGTAGACTCATATATATGGATTGTTGGCGAATACATTCAAGCCTTATTGACTGTCGGATAAACCCTTATAAAGACAAAGGTTTAGCAAATGTTCATTGGATTATGTCATTCCCTAAAGTCACTTCCAGACAAACCTAGGAAGCGGGGACGAATTCAAAATCATATGGTTTGATCAGTTTTGATTCGAATTGAGTCAATGGACTGATTATAACCGATGCCCAGTTGTCCGTTATGCCCAAAATAATCGCGAAACTTCATTGATTGAAGATTGATTGGCGGTTTCAGTTTTGGGTTAAATCGGATTGTTCGCGGTGAGACTTTAGGTTTTATTTGTTTAAATTTCTTCACAACATGGGCGTGTGGCGGAGTGGTGAGATATATGTTAGTTAAGACTTCCGGCTGACCCGGGTTCGAAACCCGGCAGCCGGTTTTCTTTTTTATTTATTTTATTTCCACTTTTATATAATTATAGTTTTTAAATTCCAAATTGTTTATTAATTATGTATTATTTAATATTAAAATAAATCATAAATACGCAACGAAATTTTTAACTGGATGTTCGGTTAATAAATGAAGCGGGTTTGGAAAACCCGGTTTTTTACGGATGTTACAGTATCCCCTACTTTTAGAAATTTCGTCCCGAAATTTAAGTAGTGGTATGGTTGACTCGAAAAGAGGGTGGTTTTGGTAATTACATACTTAGAAGAGGGTTAAGAGTTTAAATTTTTTTTTTATTTGAGGCGGTAACGTTCCTAGTAAGGGTTGAATACCCGGCTACAGGAATCGCTTTTTGTTGCCTAAAGTGTATGAATACGGAACATGGATACACAGAGTTGATTGACTAAGTATGATTTTATGCATATGAGTTTTGATATGTTTGGAAAGATAAGGTTACATCCTAAAACAAAACTTCTACTACTAAAACCTACATGGAACTTCTCATAACTGCCTGACAATGCCTCTGATCCTTTGGCAAGAATACTTATATATAGGAAGTACCAGCGGCGTATCCACCATATTCTTGTCAAATTTTCATTGGCTTTATCAGCAAGTTATGATTAGTTCTATGTGACTCTAAAACATAAACAAACACAATAACCAAAGCTTGAGTCTTAATTCTGATAGTATACATGTTTGAATGATGACAGTACCTCTCTCGTTTGTTATGATGGAAAGGTTAGTCTATGTAGAAGTGAGACACAACCCAACTTCTTTAAATGATGAGACTGAGATACGTCGTGAGGTATGATGATATAAATGTTAAATCAATGAGTATAAAACAAAACTGATATAGTAATTCGCATTAAGATTCTGGGATAAATTTCCAATTTATAATTGAGATACGTGAAAATTGAGATAACATAAAGAAAAACATAAAAACTAAGAGGTTGGAGTTGAATCTTGATTTTTGGTGAAGGAGACTAGTTGGGTGGTTCGTTTGGGCCGTCATTATCTTCAACAGGATTGGCGTTGATGTTGAAAACTCTTCCTCTTGCTGGTGGCCTAGTGGTTAGGTTTTCTTGATTTGCTTGGTTAACTGGGTTTGCTTGAGCGTGGGCGTTTATGATGTTAACCAATCGAGGGCACGTGTTTCTAAAATGGGTAGGGTCGCCACAATTAAAACAAGCTCGAACATAAGGAAACATGGGGTATTGGGGTTGTTGATATGTTTGGATCATGTTTTGAGTAGGGGGTGAGGTTTGGAGGTGCGGCAAGCCTTGCTCAAATGACCATAGCATCCACAATTCGCACATGGTCGACAAGGTAAGGTAGATGGATGGTGATAAAAACAGGTGTTACATTAAGGGTGAGGTCCAAGGTAAGGTTTCTTATTTGGGTAAGTTGAGTTGGGTGCTACTTGAGTGATTGGGATAGCTTGGAGGGGTACGGCTTGTGAGGCTGGTTGATTGCGTTGGGTGACAGCGAAAAGTTGCCCATCTCGTTTTCTCTTAGAAATGGGTTGAGAAGGGGATTCGGTTTGAGTGGTGTTTGAGGTTTCAGTTGATGCTTTATCCTTCTTCTTCTCCTCCTTGAAGTCCTTATTTCGTATGCGGTTCTCGGTGAGCTCTGTAGCTAACTCCATAGTTGCTTCCAAAGTTGCAGGTGTGGTACTTATTATAGGGTCTTGAGTTTTTGAAGGAAGACCTCGAATGTAGTGCTCGATCAAATGGTAGAGAGGAGTGAACAAGTTGGGGACCATTTGGTTTAACTCTAGGAATCTCTTGTTGTATGTGGTGTGGTCGCCTTCCTTTTGTTTCAAAGAATAGAACTCATCCTCCAATTTCTTGATTTCACTTCTTGGGCAAAACCGTCTTATCATGATTTCTTCAACTCTTCCCAAGTCAAAGTCATAGCATCTTCAACACCTCGTTTGGCCTTCTCTGTATTCCACCATGTAAGTGCTATTCCAAGTAAACGACCAGTAGCATATCGCACTTTGCGATCATCGGGGCAATCGCAATTTAGAAAAGTGTTTTCCATTTCTTCAAACCAATGGAGGAGAGCAGTGACACCTTCAGTCCCTTTGTATTTTGGAGGGTCGCAGGATTTGAAATGCTTGAAGGTGCATTTAGTGGTACTTGGGGGAGGGTTGACAACATTTTGATCTTCTTGATTGACGGGATTAGCGGTAAGGGCTTGTTGAACTTGAACTACAATGTTGGGTATTACGGCAGCCATTTGTTGAGCGATTTGGGCAGCCATGCGCTCGCGGGCTTTTCCTGATCTCATATTCCTACGAGCGAAATTAGAAGACATCTACAAGGAATACATATCAAGAGTATGAGTTGGACGTTTTAGGGGTCATGTGTCGTATTTAGGAATGAACATTCATAAAATAATTATAGAACAATAAATCTACTACATCCATAGGATGTCTTGGGCTTTGCTCGTAACTGGGCCTTGCATGCCGCCATACTTCACCTTCGTAATCATGTGGGCCCCCATGATTACCGGGTTTTTCATATGGTTCGCATGTGTTAGCCTGGTTACGTACACTAAAACCCGGAGAAAATCGAGAAATATGTATGTAACGTATGATATTCGGAATGTATCCAGTTGTGGACACGGTGACACCTCAAAGTGGGGTTAGTTCTGTAACATCCGTCAAAAAAACGGATTTACCAAACCCGCTCCGTTTATCAACCGAACAGTCAGTCAAAATTTTCGTTTCGAATTAAATGTCCAAAACATTTTTAAACGATCCGTAATCAATTATTATACGCGAATATATATTTAGTTTTTGAAAAACTGTCAAAAATCGCAAAATAAAAATTAAATACATCTGCCGGGTTTCGAACCCGGGTCTGTACCGAGTCACTAAGTGACTTAACACCTCACACACAAACCACTGCGCCACTTGTTCCGTTTGTGATATAATAGAATCAATTAATTCATAAAGTGTCTTTGCGAATTCAAAACCGGCGCCCAACGATTCAGTCGTCGGAATCCCGGATTATTCGCGAAGTCTTAACACCAATTTACGTTATAACGTAAACCTTTAATCACATATCAGTTATAACCGATGTTTGAAGTCCGCGACCAAATTCAAAACCGCCGGAAAACTTGAATTGATGAACCCAGCCCAAAACCAGACCAAATACATCTTGTTTCTTCTATAAATTGACCCACAATCGTCTGCAAACCTTTTCGCTAAAAAATCACATCTTTTCACGGCGTAATTTTTCTCGCCGGAAGTTCCCTGCTCATCGCCGGAAAACCGACTTTCTTATCTCTGAACTTCACTGAATCCCCTAAACCTTTACCGAAGTTACCAATACTCTTTCCAAGATTTCCGGAGACTTGTTGCTGCCAGACACCCGTAGCCGGAGTTGGATTCTGTCGCCGGAGTTCTGCCGGAAAACAGAGGATCCAGTCGGTATAATCTCCGCTCAGTTTCTTTTCCTTTTTCACTTTTATTTTACCGAAATAAACTGTAAAACACTAATGAAACTTGATCAAAAGCTCGAACCAGTCAGACCCGATTTCTGGTTATTCGTTCAGTGAAGAAGATGAAGACTTGTTATCATATAAGTTTAATTAAAATCATGATATTAATCGGGTTAGACACACAGTCCAGCGGTGGACTGTGTGCACATAAGACGTTAATTATGCAAAGGTCTCGAGTTCGAATCCCGTTTCACACACGTTGCCTTAATAAAAATCAAGTTTTTGTTTAACTGAACCGGATCGCCTTAGTTATATGTTAAGTACATTGATAACCAGAATAATAACCAAGTTAGACACACAGTCCAGCGGTGGACTGTGCGTTTGTTTACATCACTGGTCAAGAGTTCGAGTCCGGTCATCAGCACCGACTCGGACAATTATCTTTTCTTTTTAAATAAGGCAGAAAAGGAAATAACTAAATTGTCTTTAAGTATAATAAAAATCAAGTTATATAACATGTTGAACACACAGTCCAGCGGTGGACTGTGTGTTATATTAACCCACAGGTCCCGGGTTCGAGACCTGTGGAGTGCACTGCCGAATCGCTTGAACAGTTTTTAAAATAAAAATGATTTTCGGTTTAATCTAATTAATATATATATATAATTAAAATCAGATAAATAACGGGTTAGACACGTAGCTCAGTTGGTAGAGCTGCGTGCACACGTACGAGAGGTCTCGGGTTCGAGCCTCACTCAGCGCACAATAAACTGTCAACGAACCGGTCAACGGTCAACCGGCCGGTCAACGGTCAGAAAAAAATAAATTTTTTTTATTATTTTTATTTAATTATTTTAATTAAAAATCAATTATAAATACTTAAAAATAACATTTTTAAGATAGCTTCAAACTCACGAAAATACACCCAACAATCCTACTAAAATAGTTTAATAAAATCCGCTTACTCACCAAACCATAATGCGATTTATCTAGGTTAAATCTCACTCGTGGTTAAAACCACTTCGCGTGCATTCATCATCATCAACCGAACGCACCCACTGTGAGTGAATCTTACAATTCCCCCTTTTTAAATTACACGTTTTGGGGTGTGTCATGTGTTATGAATTAATTAATTTATTTATTTAAACTTGTGCCATACCACATCATGACTTAATCTTAGATTGATTTATTGTTGTGATTTATTTTCCGTTTGTCAAATTACATGAAACTCATACAATAAGCCCATCAGTTCCTCGTGGGAAACGAGTAGAACATCGCGTGCTTCAATTCAAATTCATTATTGTTCATGTGTGTTTTCATTGAGTTTATATTGTTTGTAGTTGTGTTATTCATATTATCATGTTTATGCAATTCATTCATCAGGCCCCTCAGTTCCTCGTGAGAGACGAGTTGAGCATCGCGTGCCTTTAATTGTTCCATTATTGTTCATGAGTGTTTTCATTTAACATCTTATGATTATTGATCAAGTTACATCTAATTTTACTCATGTTTGGTTGTGCACATTTTTCATAATCAATTTAAATAAATTGTTCAAATGTTTTCCATAGGATTCACTCGCCAACATTATGTTGATCCAAAAACCTTTTTACACATGATACAGGTGAACAGGTTGAAGCAAGGATAGCATAGGATTGCCTTAGAAGAGAACAAAGGAGTTAGATTGTTAGTTAGATCATGTTGTAGCAATCATTGTAAACTTTCATTTAATTTGTATTAATGAATATGAAACATTTAATAAATGTCATGAGCTTTGATGATAACCCAATCATGCCCCGATCACCTTATCCGCTGCGGGTCGGGGTGTGACAGATTGGTATCAGAGCCATGACTATAGGGATATAGGATAGGTTATTAGACCCTTAGAGCCTATACTATAGTCTGCCTAAAATATTAAATTGATTAAGTGGTTACATACAAACTTGTGATATTTATTTGTTTCATATTTGTTTACATTTCAGTCAAACATACATGCTCATATACATGTTCATTATACATATATACATATTCATTATACATATATCGATGTTCATGTGTTCAATTTATTTTCATACTCTCGTTATCCAAAGATTTATTGCAATTTTCAATTCTCATCAAAGTAAGTTCTGCGACGGGCATGTAGTAACTGGAAGGGTACAAGTACCGGTAGTCGGAACGTCCTGTCTAGGCTGGCATTCGTATAAATCCAATATAACGGACCAGTTTGCCTACCTGGGGACCAACGATGAGAGTACGAAGGACCTATTAGGCCAAAGCATGCCACACCAAACGTCGTTCGAACTAACCCTACTTTGAGGTGTCACCGTGTCTACACCTGGACACATTCCGAACATCACACGTTGTATACATATTTCTCGATTTTCACCGGGTTTTGTGTACGCAACCAGGCAGAAACCGTGCGAACCATATGAAAAACCGGTAATTCATGGGGGCCCACATGATTACATAAGGTAAAGTATGGCGGCATGACGGGCCTAACAGCGAGCAAAGCCAAAGACATCCTATGGATGTGGTATTTTTGTATGATTATTTTATGAATGTTCATCCCTAATGTGACCCATGATCTCAAAAGCATCCAACTCATACCCTTTTCATGTATTCATTGTAGATGTCTTCTAACCTCGCCCGTAGGAAGATGAGAGCAGGAAAAGCCCGCGAACGCATGGCTACCTTAATCGCTCAACAAATGGCTGCCGTAATACCCAACATTGTAATCCAAGTTCAACAAGCACTTACCAATAATCCTGTCAATCAAGTAAACCAAAACATTTTCAACTCTTCCCCAAATACCACTAAATGCACCTTCAAGCATTTCAAATCATGCGACCCTCCGAAATATAAAGGGACTGAAGGTGTCACCGCACTCCTCCATTGGGTTGAAGAAATGGAGAATACTTTTCTAAATTGCGATTGCCCTGATGATCGCAAAGTGCGTTATGCTACCGGTCGACTATATGGGATAGCACTTACTTGGTGGAACACAGAGAAGGCAAAACGAGGTGTTGAAGATGCTATGTCCCTAACTTGGAACGAATTGAAGGAAATCATGACCAGACGATTTTGCCCAAGGAGCGAAATCAAGAAGCTAGAAGATGAATTTTACTCATTGAAGCAAGTGGAAGGAGACCACACCACCTACAACAAAAGGTTCCTCGAATTACATCAAATGGTTCCCAACATGTTTACTCCCCTCTACCGTTTGATCGAGCACTACATTCGTGGTCTTCCGTCTAAGATTCAAGACCCTGTGATAAGTACCAAGCCTGCAACTTTGGAAGCAGCAATGGAGCTAGCAACAGAGCTCACCGAGAACCGAATCCGAAACAAAGACTTCAAGGAGGAGAAGAAGAAGGATAAAGAATCGACTGAAACCCCCGAATCCCCTTCTCAAACCGAATCCCCTTCTCAACCCGAATCCCCTTCTCAACCCGAATCCCCTTCTCAACCCAAACCTAAGAAAAGAAGAGTCAGGCGACTTTTCGCTGCGACCCAACGAAATCAACCCGTTTTTCACGCTATACCCATCCGAGCTGTCCCAATCACCCAAGAGGCACCCAACTCAGCTTACCCAAATAAGAAACCATATCTTGGACCTCATCCTCGATGCAACCACTGTTTTTATCACCATCCCCTTACTTTACCTTGCCGGCTATGTACAACTTGTGGACGTTATGGTCATTTGAGCAATGTTTGTCGCACCTTTCAAGACCAAACCTTTTCCCCTACACAAAACATGGCCCAAACTTATCACCAACCCCAACACCCCATGTTCCCATATGCTCGAGCTTGCTTCAATTGTGGCGACCCTACCCACTTTAGAAACACATGCCCTCAATTGGTAAACGTTATCAACACTCAAGCCCAATCAAACCCAGTTAACCAAGTAAACCAAGAAAACCCAACCACTATGCCGCCAGCAAGAGGAAGAGTCTTCAATATCAACGCCAACCCTGTCGAAGATAATGACGGCCCAAACGAAGATACTCAGCTAGTCCTGTTCGCCGAAGATCCAGATTCAACTCCTATTGTTTAGTCTTTCTTTATCACATGTGTAGACTGTTAGAGAAATCATTGGATATTATATATTATATATTGTTTTCAGTATACGATTTTGCCGAGGCCGCAGCTCCCCATCCATCGAGGTTGAGTTTGATCCCCATTTTATTATGGGTTGATCAGGGTGTGCCCGCACGATCGGCTCCGTTTGTTGAGCCTTGATCGGTTACGTAATATTTATTCTCATTTCAGTACATGCAATATGCTCGGCTCCGTTTGATTGAGCCTTGAGTACACATATTTATTCACATTTCAAGTTCATGCAATATGCTCGGCTCCGTTTGATTGAGCCTTGAGTACACAGATTTATTCTCATTTCCAGTTCATGCAATATGCTCGGCTCCGTTGGATTGAGCCTTGAGTACACAGATTTATTCACATTTCAAGTTCATGCAATACGCTCGGCTCCGTTTGATTGAGCCTTGAGCACACATACAATTTCATTATCAGTATCTTGTGGTTGTGGTGTTTGTAGTAGAGTCGCATCGAACTAACCATAACTTGCGGATAAAGTCAATGAAAATTTGACAAGGATATGGTGGATACGCCGATGGTACTTCCTATATATAAGTATTCTTGTCAAATGATCGGAGGCATTATCAGGCGGTTATGAGAGGTTCCATGCATAGGCTGTTTGTGTGGTTAAGTTATTCATATTCAGGACATGCAATATGTTCGGCTCCGTTTGATTGAGCCTTGAGCACACAATTTCAATTTCAGTACATTCAATATGTTCGGCTCCGTTTGATTGAGCCTTGAGCACACAATTTCAATTTCAGTACATTCAATATGTTCGGCTCCGTTTGATTGAGCCTTGAGCACACAATTTCATTTTCAGTACATGCAATACGATCGGCTCCGTTCGATTGAGCCTTGATCGCACAGATATGTTTCATTTCAGTAATTTATGTTTGTTGTATTGATTGTAGAGTTATAGGACTAATCATAATTCACTGTTAAAACCAAGGAAAATTTGACAAGAATATGGTGGATACGCCGCTGGTACTTCCTATATATAAGTATTCTTGTCAAAGGATCAGAGGCATTAACGGATGGTTATGAGAAGTTCTATGTAGGATTTATTAGTTTCTTGGTAACCAATCATAACTTGTGGATAAAACTAATGAAAATTTGGCAAGAATATGGTGGATACGCCGCTGGTACTTCCTATATATAAGTATTCTTGCCAAAGGATCAGAGGCATTATCAGACGGTTATGAGAAGTTCCATGTAGGATTTATTATTGCCTTGGTTGGAATTTGTGATACATTTATATCATCATGTTATTTAAAGAGATTGGATTGTGTTCCATTTCTACATAAATTAACCTCTCCATCATAACAAACGAGAGAGGAACTTTCATCATTCAAACATATATGTTATCAGAATGTGGATTCAAATATTTGCTGTTGTGTTTATTCATGTTCAAATATTCGCTGATGTGTCTATTCATGTTCGAATATTGGCTATTGTGTTTATTCATTCGCTGATGTGTCTATTCATGTTCGAATTTTTGCTGTTGTGTTTATTCATGTTCAAATACTTGCTGTTGTGTTTATGCATGTTCAAATATTTGCCGATGTGTTCATTCATGTTCGAATATTTGCTGTTATGTTTATTCACGTTCAAATATTTGCTGATGTGTTCATTCATGTTTGGATATCAGCTGTTGTGTTTTTATTTATGTTCCATGTAGATTGTAGTGTTAGAAGTTTTGCCTTAGGATATAACCATATTTTTCCCAAACGTATCTAAACTCTTATGTATGATATCATTTTTAGAGAATCATTTCCTGATTATCAATATTCATACAGTAGGCAACAAAAAGCGATTCCTGAATAGGGTACTTAACCTTTACAAGGAACGTTACCGCCTCGAACAAAAACTTAAACCTTCATTTTTCTGAGCATACAACTGTCAAACAAAACGTCATCATCCTTTTTAGTCAAAATATATCATTATTCAAATTTCGGGACGAAATTTCTAAAAAGCAGGGGATACTGTAACATCCGTCAAAAAAACGGATTTACCAAACCCGCTCCGTTTATCAACCGAACAGTCAGTCAAAATTTTCGTTTCGAATTAAATGTCCAAAACATTTTTAAACGATCCGTAATCAATTATTATACGCGAATATATATTTAGTTTTTGAAAAACTGTCAAAAATCGCAAAATAAAAATTAAATACATCTGCCGGGTTTCGAACCCGGGTCTGTACCGAGTCACTAAGTGACTTAACACCTCACACACAAACCAGTGCGCCACTTGTTCCGTTTGTGATATAATAGAATCAATTAATTCATAAAGTGTCTTTGCGAATTCAAAACCGGCGCCCAACGATTCAGTCGTCGGAATCCCGGATTATTCGCGAAGTCTTAACACCAATTTACGTTATAACGTAAACCTTTAATCACATATCAGTTATAACCGATGTTTGAAGTCCGCGACCAAATTCAAAACCGCCGGAAAACTTGAATTGATGAACCCAGCCCAAAACCAGACCAAATACATCTTGTTTCTTCTATAAATTGACCCACAATCGTCTGCAAACCTTTTCGCTAAAAAATCACATCTTTTCACGGCGTAATTTTTCTCGCCGGAAGTTCCCTGCTCATCGCCGGAAAACCGACTTTCTTATCTCTGAACTTCACTGAATCCCCTAAACCTTTACCGAAGTTACCAATACTCTTTCCAAGATTTCCGGAGACTTGTTGCTGCCAGACACCCGTAGCCGGAGTTGGATTCTGTCGCCGGAGTTCTGCCGGAAAACAGAGGATCCAGTCGGTATAATCTCCGCTCAGTTTCTTTTCCTTTTTCACTTTTATTTTACCGAAATAAACTGTAAAACACTAATGAAACTTGATCAAAAGCTCGAACCAGTCAGACCCGATTTCTGGTTATTCGTTCAGTGAAGAAGATGAAGACTTGTTATCATATAAGTTTAATTAAAATCATGATATTAATCGGGTTAGACACACAGTCCAGCGGTGGACTGTGTGCACATAAGACGTTAATTATGCAAAGGTCTCGAGTTCGAATCCCGTTTCACACACGTTGCCTTAATAAAAATCAAGTTTTTGTTTAACTGAACCGGATCGCCTTAGTTATATGTTAAGTACATTGATAACCAGAATAATAACCAAGTTAGACACACAGTCCAGCGGTGGACTGTGCGTTTGTTTACATCACTGGTCAAGAGTTCGAGTCCGGTCATCAGCACCGACTCGGACAATTATCTTTTCTTTTTAAATAAGGCAGAAAAGGAAATAACTAAATTGTCTTTAAGTATAATAAAAATCAAGTTATATAACATGTTGAACACACAGTCCAGCGGTGGACTGTGTGTTATATTAACCCACAGGTCCCGGGTTCGAGACCTGTGGAGTGCACTGCCGAATCGCTTGAACAGTTTTTAAAATAAAAATGATTTTCGGTTTAATCTAATTAATATATATATATAATTAAAATCAGATAAATAACGGGTTAGACACGTAGCTCAGTTGGTAGAGCTGCGTGCACACGTACGAGAGGTCTCGGGTTCGAGCCTCACTCAGCGCACAATAAACTGTCAACGAACCGGTCAACGGTCAACCGGCCGGTCAACGGTCAGAAAAAAATAAATTTTTTTTATTATTTTTATTTAATTATTTTAATTAAAAATCAATTATAAATACTTAAAAATAACATTTTTAAGATAGCTTCAAACTCACGAAAATACACCCAACAATCCTACTAAAATAGTTTAATAAAATCCGCTTACTCACCAAACCATAATGCGATTTATCTAGGTTAAATCTCACTCGTGGTTAAAACCACTTCGCGTGCATTCATCATCATCAACCGAACGCACCCACTGTGAGTGAATCTTACAATTCCCCCTTTTTAAATTACACGTTTTGGGGTGTGTCATGTGTTATGAATTAATTAATTTATTTATTTAAACTTGTGCCATACCACATCATGACTTAATCTTAGATTGATTTATTGTTGTGATTTATTTTCCGTTTGTCAAATTACATGAAACTCATACAATAAGCCCATCAGTTCCTCGTGGGAAACGAGTAGAACATCGCGTGCTTCAATTCAAATTCATTATTGTTCATGTGTGTTTTCATTGAGTTTATATTGTTTGTAGTTGTGTTATTCATATTATCATGTTTATGCAATTCATTCATCAGGCCCCTCAGTTCCTCGTGAGAGACGAGTTGAGCATCGCGTGCCTTTAATTGTTCCATTATTGTTCATGAGTGTTTTCATTTAACATCTTATGATTATTGATCAAGTTACATCTAATTTTACTCATGTTTGGTTGTGCACATTTTTCATAATCAATTTAAATAAATTGTTCAAATGTTTTCCATAGGATTCACTCGCCAACATTATGTTGATCCAAAAACCTTTTTACACATGATACAGGTGAACAGGTTGAAGCAAGGATAGCATAGGATTGCCTTAGAAGAGAACAAAGGAGTTAGATTGTTAGTTAGATCATGTTGTAGCAATCATTGTAAACTTTCATTTAATTTGTATTAATGAATATGAAACATTTAATAAATGTCATGAGCTTTGATGATAACCCAATCATGCCCCGATCACCTTATCCGCTGCGGGTCGGGGTGTGACAAGTTCGAACGACGTTTGGTGTGGCATGCTTTGGCCTAATAGGTCCTTCGTACTCTCATCGTTAGTCCCCAGGTAGGCAAACTGGTCCGTTATATTGGATTTATACGAATGCCAACCTAGACAGGACGTTCCGACTACCGTACTTGTACCCTTACAGTTACTACATGCCCGTCGCAGAACTCACTTTGATGAGATTTGAAAAATGAAAAATGCGACAAAAATCTTGAATAACGGAGGTATGAAGGTGATTTGAATATGTGAACATTGAAATATGTATGATGAATATGTATGTAAGTATGTATGTTTGACTGTAAGTATAATTCATTATGTATCACAAAATGTAATATTGGAAGTGTTTGCATGCATTTGTGTATGTAATAAATAAGAAAGAAATAAACATCATGAGTTTGCATGTAACCACATAAACAATTAAAATCTTATCAACTATAGTATAGGCTCTAAGGGTCTAATAACCTATCCTATATCCCTATAGTCAAAAGCTCTGATACCAATCTGTCACACCCCGACCCGCAGCGGAAAAAGGTGATCAGGGCATGATTGGGTTTTCATCAAAGCTCATGACATTTATTATAATGTTTCATATTTATTATTACAATTTAAAGGAGATCATACAAACAAATCATACTAGTACAACATGTTCTATACATCTTTCTAGACTTCATTATTTTTCTTCTAAGGCACTTTTCCTATGTGTTCCTTGCTTCATCCTGTCCACCTGTATCATGTGTAAAAATGGTTTTTGGGTCAACAAAAAGTTGGCGAGTGAATCCTATGAAAACATTTAAACGTGTTTATTGAATTGATTATAAAATAAAGTGCATAAACACATATGAGTAAATGTAGATGTAAATTTATTCACAAAACACATAATATTAAATATTGCACACACATACAACAATTGATTGTTTTGAGGCACGCGTTGTTCAACTCGTCTCCCACGAGGAACTGATGGGCCTAATGAATGAGTTTTGAGGCACGCGTTGTTCTACGAACTGATGGGCCTAATGAATGAGTTTTAAGGCACGCGTTGTTCAACTCGTCTCCCACGAGGAACTGATGGGCCTAACAAATAATTTGCATACAACTTGACAATATGTAATACATAACAACAAACAATATTTACATTCTAAGTTTAGATCATAATATGGTATAGCACGAGTTTGAATAAGCGAATTTGTTTAAGCGACACATGATACACCCCAAAACATGAATAAAAAGGGGAATTTGTAAGACTTCACTCACAGTGGGTGCGTTTCTTGGATTGGTGATGAATGCGCACGAATTCGGATTTAATCGGCAAGGGAACTAACCTAAATAATAACATAATAGTCCGATAAATAAATAAACTTTTATTTGCGATTAATATTTTTAATTAGTGTTCTTAATGGGATTGTTATGTTTATTTTTGTGAGTTCAAACAAGTTTTCTAACTTTAAAAATATTATTTTTAAGTATTTTTAATTGATTTTTAATTAAAATAAATAAATAAAAGAAAATAAAATTTTTTGACTTTTTGACCAGTTGACCGTTGACTGTTTGACTGTTGACCGGTTCAGACGTGTGTATGTATGCGCTGGGTGAGGCTCGAACCCGAGACCTCCCGTACGCGTGCACGCAGCTCTACCAACTGAGCTACGTGTCTAACCCGAAATATTTCTGTTTTTAATTATATTTATACACTATTTAATTTAATCAGAAATCATTTATTTTTAAAAAGGATTTAATTATATCGGACCGGTGCACACAACAGGTCTCGAACCCGGGACCTGTTGTTTAGTGTTGCACACAGTCCACCGCTAGATTGTGTGTCTAACCTGGTTAATATACTGATTTTTATTATACTTAACTTCTTACAGCGAGTTGATCACGTTCGGTTTAAAAAAAACATTTTTATTTCAGAGAGTGAGGTTGTGTCAGGGATCGAACTCGAGATGTGTGTTAATTGTTTGCACACAGTCCACCGCTGGACTGTGTGTCTAACCCGTTTATATAACTTGTTTTAATTAATCTTATAAACATCGTCGACTTCGTCTTCTTCGCTCAAAGACTCAGACGACCGATATTCTTCTGTTTTTGATTGAGTCGTTCATCGAACATATTACTGGTTGAAATGTAATGAATAAAATGAGTTAAGGAATCGAATGTACCGATCAGACTGTATTTTCTCAGAATTCCGGCAATGATCGTCGGCTCTGTTTTGTGAACTCCGTCTGACCGGATCAATTAACAGTTTTGATCGATTAGATGTGAAATTGAGTTACTAAACAATGATTATCAGAAGGTTTGAATGATTATACCGATTCACAGCGTGATTTTGGAAATTCCAGAGGTTTTCCGTGCAGAATATTCCGGCTACGTCGTCTGGGATTGATTCTGGTTGATGGATTGAAGTTAGTAATAGTCTAACAATGGATTGAAATCGAAAGAGCCGAGGTTTTTACCGATTTGATGAAAGTCTCGGTTTTTCCGACGAAAGTCCGGCGATTGCAGAAAATCTCCGGCGATGTATTTCTTGCGACAGAGACTCTACAGGGAGTTTAAGGTGAGTGTGGGTGATTTCGGTATGAGCTCTAGATGCCCGGTTTATAAAGTAAAACAACAGTGGGATAAATTCTCCGGTTTTCCGGCGATCACTTTCGGTCAAGTTGCAGAGGACTCCAGCGACTTGCGGCGAGGTTTTCAGAGCGAATTGGAGAGAGTAAGTTTGATAAACTCGCGAGCTCAAATGATGAATAAAGTATAACTCGGATTTAATTACATTTTCGGTTTCTAATTCAAAATCATATGGTTTGATCAGTTTTTATTCGAATTGAGTCAATGGACTGATTATAACTGATGCCCAGTTGTCCGTTATGCCCAAAATAATCGCGAAACTTCATTGATTGAAGATTGATTGGCGGTTTCAGTTTTGGGTTAAATCAGATTGTTCGCGGTGAGATTTTAAGTTTTATTTGTTTAAATTTCTTCACAACATGGGCGTGTGGCGGAGTGGTGAGATATGTGTTAGTTAAGACTTCCGGCTGACCCGGGTTCGAAACCCGGCAGCCGGTTTTCTTTTTTATTTTTTTTTATTTCCACTTTTATATAATTATAGTTTTTAAATTCCAAATTGTTTATTAATTATGTATTATTTAATATTAAAATAAATCATAAATACGGAACGAAATTTTTAACTGGATGTTCGGTTAATAAACGAAGCGGGTTTGGAAAACCCGGTTTTTGACGGATGTTACAACTGTCGAGCAGGTGAGTCTTCAAATTTCCTTTTGTTATCAGGGACAATTTCAGTTTGCACCCCTAGGTGGTAACTTCCTTTGCTCCACCGCCTTATTCGGTGAGTTTATGTGCTAGTCTAATCGCTTGATGCTCCGTCGTAGGGTTGCTAGACATTACCATGCCCTGGATCTCAGGGACCAGACCCCCAAGATAAAACTCAAGTCGTTTAACGACGGTGTTAGCCAAATCGGGACAAAGGAACACCAGATCATGATGTCTTGCTGTGTACGCTTCAATTTCAGACCCGACCATCTTGTGGTTCCATAACGCTTGTTCCAATTGCTGAACTCTGTCCCGCGGACAGTATTCCTCCTTGATTAGAGCTTTGAACTCGGTCTAGGCCATTGCGTTCGCCGCAGCAAGTCCATGCGTTTGGACTTGTGCGTTCCACCAGGTTAATGCCCCATCTTCCAACGTCGAGGCAGCATACTTGACCTTATTAGTTTCAAGGCAATTGCACATTTTAAAAACCGATTCAGACTTTTAAACCCAACAGACCAGTCGTATAGGTCCTTCAACACCCGTGAACTTGCTCGGTTTCACATGAAGGAACATCTTGTAGGGGTTAAGACCCCCTCCTGAGGATAGAGGATAGGTAGTCAGCGAGAAAGTCTACTAGCCCAACTATTAGATTTTCCCATGAAAATTTAATAATGGTTACCTGCTGGTGGGTTAGGACACCTGCCAGAGCAGCATTCACGTGTTGTTGGATTAGAGCGGCCAATTCTTCAGTTGACATGTTGAGATTTCCGTGGCGACTGGATGCCATTTCAGATCTTCGCAGGACAACACAAACACACACCGATAAGTATATATCCAATATGGTTATCATAATACACACTTCAATGATCACACAATTTATGTCAACCCAACAAATTAAACAATCAAAAGGAACATTCGATTAAATAAATTGTAATGTCTCACAAAATACCAACCAAACATATCAGTTTAATTATAAAATGTTCAAGTTCAAATATAAGTGGAAACAAACAAACTAAAGGAAACAAAACGGAGATTGGCGAGACGAGTTAGTCATCTATGTCTCCATCTCCCAAGTCGCTATCACTGCCGTCTTCCTCTTCAGCTTTTTCAGCTTCAACAGCCGGGTCCTGTTCCGGCTCTTCTTCCTCCGGATCCTCCTCCGGGTCTTCCTCTGGATCCTCCTCTTCGTCCTCTACCAGCGCTGGAGGGGCCGGTGCTGGTGCGGGTACTGGGATAGGTGGTGCTTGGTTCTGCTCCAGTTCGTGAATCCTCCAACTGGACTCAAGAACTCTGTCTTCGAGCCAGTCAGCCCTCAGCCGCTCAGCACGAAGGTCCTTAGCTAATATGTTTCGAACTCTCCTATTCTCATATTGCTCTTCCTCGAGCTCTCCAATTTTACCAGTCCGCTGACGTATCAACCATCCCTGAGCTTCGATAGTCTGCTGCATTCTCTCCAGTTGTTCCTGTTGTTTCCTTAACACATCTCTAAGTAGATCATCCCCCACTCCTGAAGAGTTGACCGGTTTGACCGGTATAGCGGTGGTCGGACGGGGGGACAACTCCGTTCCTAGAGCGAGTCTTTTCCTAGTAGCTGAGCGTGTCTCCACGCCATGAGGTGGTGAGGGTTCGACCATGGGTGCCTTCTCCGGCGCCCTTGATTGTCGAGATCTGTCGGATGATGATAATGATGACATAGCCTACTGGGTTGGTGTAGTTAGTTACGAGCTGCGTATATCACAATATGCATATATATCACTCATAGAACAATTGTAGTATAACACATAACAAGATATCACAGTTCGGTGCCAACTAAGTCTAGTGTCGTGTAACAGCTGTAGTTTAGGTCTACTTTTAAGTGCAAACCTGATTCTCTATAGCTAGCGAGGCTCTGATACCAATCTTTCACACCCTCAATTTCCACTTGCGGAGTATTACCGCGAGGCGTGTGATCAAACCAGAATCTCAGACACTAGCAATATCGAACAACTCTATAAGATTTATTTAAACGTTTTCCAAAAACATTTGTTGTAAACATTCATAGTCATTTTCAAAATATCAAGGTTTCAAAGTTTAGCGGAAGCATTAAAGCAAAGTAACGGGCACCAACATAAACGCCAAAACCAAAATCCCAAACATTATTCATAAATAAGACTAGATAAAAATGTCTTGATCAAATGCAAGTGAGTGCACCTAGCGCTCCTAGCGTCCTGAGAAACATGTAAAGAAACAAGTGTCAACATTAAAGAAGAGTGAGTTCACAGGTTTTATAAGTTCACAAGTTCGGTTTTAAAGATTGTTTTTCTCTGTTATCCCTAACCCGGGATAACGACATAGTTCCATTATTCCTAACCTGGAATAATAATGTTGGTTTGTAAATAAGTTCAATGTTAACATGTAGGTAGCGAGCCTAAAGTGATGTCACATAAGAGTTTGTGATCGAAGCTGACTGTTGTTGCCTCTGTGTTGCCAGGTCTATCACTGACCATGGCGAAAGTTAGGCGAAATTAATCACCCGTTGACCATTCCTGGTCGGCTAGCGCGACTAGCTCGGGTGGGGCTTGTCGGGCCCAGTAGTACTACTATAATTTCCCCGCTATCGAACCCAATACTAACGATCCGAGAGTTGGTTGAGGACTTCCGTGATAAAGCTACTTAGTGACCATAACGTATATTAACATTAACTTAGTTACCGAATAGTTAACGGCGTTAATTTCGCATAACGTAAAAAGATTGAGTTGTAGAGCGTATACATGTTTCTCCCCCTGTTGTTCAAAACCGGATAAAATAGGGGCCGTGAACTCACCTTAAATTGCTCGGTTAGAATAAACGCAAAATAAGCAAATGATGGAACCACTAATCGCGTCCTATCATGTCAACTGATTTAAAGTGAGTGTGTGAACACACTGACACAAAACCCTACGCATAACTAACACACAGTACGGCACACGTAATAACCAATTCGAAACCATAATCATATATGCAAAGTATCATCATACAAAATAACGATCAAACAAACTTGTCATAAACACAGGATAACTCATACAACACTTAGGTACACACAAACGCAAGTTATCATGTTTCAGCTTGTACGCTCATAACTGGGCTGTTTTCGAGGATTTTTATAAAATAGTTTCAACGTTCCAAAAATTCCAATTTTTTTACAGGAGATGTCAATTAGACTGTAGAATTTTGTGTAAAATTTCAAATCCTAAATCTTTACCAATTATTTATAAACATTTATATACTAGGCTACAGTCAGATTCGTCGCTTTCTGACTGCAGTCCACGAGAAAAATTATTTAAAAATCATCGTTCATCCAATTAACAAAATTCCAGTGGGAGATTTTCGGAAATTCTTGTCTCCAGTTACTGTGCAAATTTCGTGACCTAATCCCATACATACTATGAGATCCGACTCGATAAAAAACCTGAATATTCTGCAGAATTTACGCAGATTCAGCTGCTACACTAAATGACCATTTAAAAATAGCAAACAACCTCATAAAAATATGAATCCGACGCCATTTGAAACGTTTTTAAAAAATACACGGTTTAGACTTCAGAAAATACACTTTTCGATAAATAATGATCAGGTTACAGCCAACTGAACTTGGCTGTAAATGTCAATCAGCTTACTATTTTCGACTTTATCGCATTAGAACATGTTTAAACGGTCATGAAGCTTAGTTGCATTGATTAACAGCAGGTTAACTTGTCAAATATCATTATATGTATCAATATTCATGAAAACCCTAAATATATATCATGATCGTTATCGATAAAACGCAGCCTACGATTTTAATATTCAACATATCATCACAACTGCAAAGATTCGCATATTCAACCGAACTAATCATACACCGCAACACTTTTTCATGATAATAAACATACAAGCACATAATCATGATAAAGATTACACAAAACCTAGTGTGAACCGCAATACAATTAAACCCTAACCTTGAAACGATGATGATTAGCGAACCGGGACAAGCTTGGAATCGATCCGAGAGTGTAGACTTGCGCGACCGTGAGAGGGGGGGGCTGCCGTCGACTTCAACTTAGAGCATTAGGGTTTTGTTTTTTTTGAAGGCTATCCACAACATGCATGTATACATAAAGGGGGGGGTTTGGGTTAGTGCCTTAGGCCGCAAGTTTGGATTATTTCCTTGGGCCGCAAGGAGGTGTGGGTCGCAAGGGGGTGTGGGTGGCGGGTTGGGTTTGCTTGGTCGCGAAGTCGAAACGTTTCACAGGCTTGGTTCGGTTTATAAACAGAAGTTACTAAAATATTATTCGCGACACGGAGTTTATAAAATATTAAATCACGTATTTGGAGTGAGACGCAATAGATTCACAAACGTCTAATAACACATAGCACGTAATTCAGATACAACCCGTCTAATAACACATAGCACGTAATTCACCCTATAGATTCACAAAGTTAGCGTAGTTATTGCGAGCGTGTAATTTAATTCTCCGAATTAAATCAGTGTAGGAGTGAATAACCATAAAGTAGCGCGTTTAAGATACTGAAAAGCCGGGATGTCACACCATGTCTAATAAATCAAAAGCATCTTCAACCTCATCCTCAACTAATTTGGTCTTTCGTGAGGTTACTTACGTTGATGCGAAGGGCAAACCCAGATCTTCAATGGCCTGGGTTCCCGTTTCTAATTAAAACCTACTGAAATGTGTAGGAACAGCTCTGGCGTGCTCTTGTTAGACTATGGTACATTGATAGCGGCTGTTCTAGGCACATGACCGGAGACATCTCGCAGTTGAATGACATTCAGTTTTTCGATGGCGGGTTTGTTTCCTTCGCAGGTGGAGAAACAGGGAAACTTACCATGAGAGGGACTGTTTGCAATGGAGCCCTTAGCTTTAAGAATGTCAACTATGTACCAGAATTGAAGCACAGTATGTTGAGTGTGTCTCAACCCTGCGACAATCATTTGGATGTTCTCTTCACCAAGAAAGGATGTTATGTGCTTAAACCCGGTTTAATTATTCCAGATGATTGGATTCTTCTTAAAGCTACACGTAAAGGCAATGCGTATGTTATTGATATGAACCAGACTCCTTCTGACAAGCTCACTTGCCTCTTCTCCTCGACAGCCGAACATGACGCCATGCTATGGCATTGCAGACTGGGTCACATCAACATGAAGAATTTAAATCGTCTTGCAAAAGGTGGTTTAGTCAGAGATCTACCAGTTTGTGACTTCATGCAGATCGAAATATGAGAATCATGCACGCGTGGGAAACAACATCAACAGCCGCACAAAACTAAAGTCGTTCTCTCCACTTCTCAGGTCTTAGAACTGCTCCATATGGATCTCTTCGGTCCAACAGGCATACGCAACATTGGCGGGAAGGCTTACTGTCTGGTTATTATTGATGACTACTCTCGATTCACCTGGTTTTCTTTCTCACACATAAAAGTGAAACCACTGAGCTAGTCAAATAATTTGTCACGCTTATGGAAAACCAGACAGATTCTACGGTGAAGGCTATTCGGTGTGATAATGGGATAGAGTTTAAGAATATTACCTTAAACTCCTTCTACTCCTCCAAGGGAATTGACCGACAGTTTAGTGCAGCCAGAACCCCACAACAAAATGGGGTTGCAGAACGCAGAAATCGCACACTCATTGAAGCTACACGCACTATGCTGGTTGAATCCGAGCTACCTCTAATCTTCTGGGCAAAAGCAATCAATAATGCATGCTATACAGAATCATGCCCTGATTAATAAACGCCACATGAAGACTCCATACAAAGTGGTTGAAGGTCGCAAACCTTCAGTCAAGCATTCCCGCAAATTCTGATGCCCTTGTGTTCTCCTACTCATGGAAGCTAAAGGAAAGTTTGAAGCACGCGGGGATCCTTGCATTTTCATTGGCTATTCTAAAAATACGTCATATCACGTTTATAACAAGATCAAGAAGATGGTAGTTGAAACCTACAATGTGGGTTGGCTGGAGGAAAATCCAACGACACACACATTGGTCCTGACTGGTTGTATGACTACTCCACTTTATTTAATCATTTTGATGTGTCTTCCAATGTGCTTGCAGGTAACAGTTCGAATTCTGCCCTTCTAACGGTGCCCATTTATTCTGAAGACGATGCTGACGCTGCCGCGTTACATGAGACTTTAAAGCAGCTAAGTGTGGATCCTCCTGGATTTAATGACACTATCTCGCCATCCTCCACCGTTTCGCATTCTCAAGAACCAACTATCCCTTCGCCTGCTCAGGTCGATCCTCCTGAAGTTGTGGTTTCTGATCCAGATTCTCCTACAACACATGACGGCCTTACTCCCGATGTTTTGGGTTCCTCTTTGTTTCCTGAGCCTACTCCACTCGATTGTTCGGTGGATTCCTCAGCACATACTTCTACTGGTGCCTTTGTTGAGGGGGAGACATCTGGATTCGCTTCAGCTAGTGTCACCAACTTGAAAACAGATGTTCTCGTTCCCACTACATGAATACCGCAGCGTTTACAGCGTGATCACCCCGTTGAAAATATTATTGGTCCTGTTAGCGCTGCTGTTCGAACACGAGGCCAATCTGGGGATATTAATAGCTGTCTCTATTCTTGCTTCATTTCCCAAATTGAACCTAAAAGTATTGATGTTGCCTTGCAAGAACCAGGCTGGGTGGATGCCATGCACGAGGAACTCAATCAATTTGAGAAGCTTGGTGTCTGGCAATTGGTGAAACTGCATCAAGGAAAATGTGCTCTCGGAACTCGCTGGGTTTTCCACAACAAGCAGGATGACACTGGAGTTATCGTTCAGAATAACGCTAGACTGGTGGTTCAAGGGTTTCGACATATTGAAGGATTAGATTATGATGAGTTCTATGCACCTGTCCCGTGTTTGGAGGCTATACGCATCTTCTTGGAATACGCATCTTACATGGATTTTATAGTCTATCAAATGGATGTCAAGACTATGTTTCTATATGGCAAGGTGAAAGAGGAAATCTACGTGGCACAACCACCGGGCTTTACTGATCCTGACAAGCCAGATTATGCTTACGAACTAGACAAAGCTTTGTATGGGTTGTATCAAGCGCCTCGCGCATGGTACGCTACTCTTATAGAGCATCTGCTTGCTCATGACTACACATGGGGAACCATTAACCAAACTTTGTTTATCAAACGCATTGATAAGGACATTATTCTCATCCAAATCTACGTTGATGATATTATATTTGGTTCCACCAACGATGGTTTGTGCCGCGATTCGAAGAATCATGAAGAAGAAATTTGAGATGAACTCATTGGGGGAGATGACCATGTTTTTAGGACTTCAAGTTCATCAGAGCCCATAGGGTATTCTAATTCATCAAGGAAAATATGTCCATGACGTTCTTGCCAAATTTAAGCTTACAGATTCCAAGCCTATGGCTTCACCTATCGCAGAACGGCCTCTGCTAAATGAAGATGCTGAAGGAACGCCTGTTAATCCTACTATGTATCGCCCAATGATTGGATCACTCATGTATCTCACTGCTAGCCGGCCAGATATCATGTTTGCCGTCTGCCAATGTGCTCGTTATCAGGCTACTCCTATACTTTCTCATTTAAATGCTGTTAAACAAATTTTTAGGTACCTCAAAGGGGCTCCATCACTGGGCCTCTGGTATCCTAAAAATTCTGAATTTGAACTGTTTGCTTTTCTGACAGTAATTTGGAGGTACAGATAGGGACATGCGCTCAACTTTGGCTGGTTGCCAATTTCTGGGAGATCGCTTAATTTCGTGGCAATGCAAGAAGCAACAGACGGTTTTGCTTTTTACTGCAGAAGCAGAATATGTCGCAGCCTCTGCTTGCTGCTCCCAGGTTTTATGGATGCAACATCAGCTTGCTGATTACGGTTTGACTTATCTAAACACAACCATTTACTGTGATAATGATGCCGCAATCCAAATAGTTAAAAACCTGTTTTCCACTCCAAAACCAAGCACATAAATATTAAAGTTCATTTTATCCATGATTGCTATGAAAAGGGTCTCGTCAAGCTTGAGCATATCCACACTGATTCAAATGTGGCGGATTTGTTCACAAAACCTGTTAGCAACACGTGTTTTCAAGTGCTTGTGGATCTTTTCAAAATGATTCGGTTTTCTACCTAGGCATCCTCTGTCTTTATGTATTTGTTTACTGTTCTTCCTTTCTTTTCATTGCTTCACAAATTTGTTCATATATATGCACAAATTTAGGGGGAGAAATATAAAAAAAACAGTTTTTGCAAGGATAGGGAAATGAAATACTTTTTCGTGATAAAATGTTTGACTAACACATGTAAGGTGTAGAAGCAGGAAAAGATTTGGATTGAAAGTGATGTGTCGGTAGGTCTAAAACTCAACCGGATGGGGAAAGTCAAATGATATAACGTAACGAACTATGTACTCAGTGGGTTACTTACTATAGGCGTATGATTTCATGGTCTTAAATCTTGCGTTGATAGATAGCCAACATCTGAGGTTTCGGGTCTTTATGCTGTTGAGTCATCCGGGGATATCTTGACTGCCCTTCTATTGCATCCAGATTATATGCAGACCTAGTCACAGTCAGGATATCTTTGTAAAAGAGCCAAAATTGAAAGGCCAAAACCTAAGAGAACATAAGTTTCTTCATAAGTTCTTATGTACCTCATAAGGTATTTTCCTAACCCTCGTCAGTCAGTATTGGTCTCTCTGCTGTACGGAAGTACTGATCTGTTCACCAATAGCCTGATGTTGTAAAATATAAAGGATGACCACGGTATACTCACTTGCTACGATGAATTGTTGTGCTTACCTTGATCGCGGGGGTATGTCATGGTATGGGACACACGAGTATCATAGTATAATATTACCTTAAGCGTATCATAATGCCTGAACTACAAGGGTTGAGTTTTAGATTTAAATGGACAAGTATATTGACAATCGCTTAGACCAACTGAACCTACTCATACTGAAAAATGTTCCTTAGTTAGCTTTTGAAACGATTTGATCCCTTAGCAAGGCTGTGTTAAATATTTATGTCTGTCTTAAATAGTTCCTCTTTGTGAAATTTTAAAAGGTGGTTGGATGCTTGGTTAGTCTACTTGATGAATTTTGGTAAGATGGTTTCCGTTAAGAGATGTTGGACTGGCCCAGTGTGCTTTGGGATTTGGGCTAGCGTAATAAAATTTGGTAGAAGTCTTAAAATTGGAAACTCAAGTTACTATTCCGGATTGGGCTTCTATGGGCCCAAAGGGTTACTGTACCGGATTGGGCTTTTCCGGAAAGGCCCATTTGGAGTTTCCCGTACAGGCCCACTGTGTTACGGTTCCGGATTGGGCCTATCACAAGCCCAATAAGGATTCAAAATCGCAGGCCCAAGCCCATTTCAGAAATATATAGGCATCTCTGATTTCTCATTTCGGATTATCCAAATTCCGAAATCGTATTTTCTTCTCTGATTCTCTCTCTTTTCGAATTGTGCATCTCGGATAGTTCATTCCGGATGAAAATTATGAATATATAATACATTTCAGATTGTATCCCAGATTGATCTTCAAGTTCTTAGGCATTTCGGATTACACTCCGGATTGGTACCCATCCAAAATGATGAACTCGGATTTCATCTCGGATTGGATCTTCATCCGGAATGACAATCCATCTAAGATACGATGAGTAGCTCGGATTGCATTTTTGTCCGTATTGTTTGGCCTCCTTCAATCTGGATTGATGAAATGGTTCATCCAGATTCATACTGAACTGTAAGTAATATGGATTTGAGGTTTTGAACCTTTCATATGGTTTGAACCTTTTCAACTGTTGAACCCTATAATTAATTTGAACTCGTGTTAATTTGAACCTTGACTTTTGTTTGACCTATCTAGTTAGTTTTAACTGCCATATCGTTAAACTTCGTTAACTTCTGTTAGTTGGATTTACCTTGGTTGATGTCTTTGACAGATATGGTTGAAGAAGTATTTGATGCGGTGATGCTGGTTGAGGAGCAATTCCACAACCAAGCAGGGTATCTCTCAGACCCGCCAGCAGAGTTGTTCCAGGCATTTCAGGCTATGATTGTGGGGCTCAACGCATGCAAGATCGCATATGCCCTCCATGCTCACCTAGTTATCTATAGAGACCTAGTACATTCATTCTGGAAAAGAGCACGTATTCAGCCAAGAGGTGAGGATGGTAGACCGTTTATCCGTTCCCAGATACAGGACAAAGAGATAGTGGTGAACGAAGCATGTGTGAGAGAGGTGTTGTAGCTTACCGATACTTTCAGTGATCCAACCATCTACGCCAAAGAGAAGGTGCTTCCTGTGCTAATGGAGATGGGATATGAGGGTTCGTATCCACCACTATTGAAGAAAATGTTTCAGGCTTATTGGCGGTTGCTCGTTCATATGTTCATGCAGTGTGTGTCGGAGAACAAGGGCGGTCTGGATCAGCCAAATCAAGCCCCGACATCTGCTATAGTTTCGTTAGTTATGGACTGGAAGTATAACTATTCTGGTTATATCTTCGACAACATGAAGAAAATTTTAGAGCAGTCGAAGAAGCGGATGTTTCTTTTGTACCCGCGCTTTGTCCAGCTCATACTAGATGCCCATTATCCTGATTTGGCGAAGGATGCTACAGATGCCAACTTTCTTAATATGAAGCCGATGGGGCCTACTATTTTTGGTACAATGAGAAAGAACCGCTCTACGTCTAAGACAATATTTGTGGGTCGTTTTGCTTTGAAGAAGTTCGGGAAGTTTTCTGAGGTGGTTGGTTTGGATATTCCACCACCTCCTCCGCCTCCAGTTAACACTATAGTGGCCGAAGAACACAATATACCTACCAAAGAAAAGGAGATAGAGATCAAGGACATAGTTACTGATGACGAAGATGATGTTGGGCAAGCTTTTCTTGACGATCTCGCTGAATTCAACGCTACTTTAACTCTCGTGTTACCAGAGCTCTCATAAGAGAACTTAGAAGCCTTAATTGCTCACTTGAAAGATATTCAGGAGAAACAAGGTGATCCTCCACTCGACATTCCATCTATTTCTGCACCGACTGCTCAGGTTGAAGAAGATGACGAAGATGAAAAGGATGAGGTGCCATTGATCAAAAGGCGAAGATTTGAGCCGAGCATTCCATCCAGTGAACCTGAAGCTTCTGTTGTTTTCACTGTTGCTGTATCTGAATTGATCACGTCTACTGTTGATGAGTCTACAGTTGTTGAATCTATTGCTCATACTTCTATGGTTGATACACCTGTTTCATCTGCACAGCAAACCGATCCTATTATTACACAATCTACCATTGTGTTGATTCATGCTACGGTTCTACAAATGATGGAGTTTGGAGGCAGTTCCTCATGTGCTGGTGGTTCGGAAGCAGGTGGTAGTGGAGTTGGTTATACTGATGATGTTGCTAAAGATTATGTGCGAAGATTAGAGAAAAGGGCATTCGAATTCGAAGGATTGGATAGTGACAATGATGATACAGAGGTTGATGTAGTGGATTTTAAGAAACGGGTGGTTGTTTTGGAACAAGAGGTCATTCTGAAGGATGCTCAAATTGCCTCTCTGCAGAATCGTTTAGACGTCAGAGATCAGACTATTGATCAGCTGCAGGGAGATGTCACAATGCTTATGACTCTGGTTTTTGATTTGAGGGGCAAGCTGGAAAACAAGTTTGGAAGGGAGTTCAGTGACCCTACAGATGACCCGATGAACTTTGAGACTAGGCATCGTGCAGCACAACAGCGAATGGTAGAGCAAACTGAAGAACAAAGATTGGCAGTTGTGTAGTTGGTAGCTGAATGCCAAGCAGGTCTGGATGATTATATGAGCGATGCACGCAGGAAATTTACTACTAGTAAAAAACGTGCTGCTGATCAGAAGAAGAAGAAACAAATGGTCTTAATGAAGAATTTTAATGTGAATCCACTTGATGAGATGTATGAGGTTTGTGCAAAGGATTGGACTGCTGCGGTTGCTGGTATCATCGCTGGAAGACTCGGTGTGGATGCTCAACCAAAAGACCAATGAAGTAAACCTAGGTGGAGAATGTTGGGCTTGGATTATTAAAGGTTTATTCATTAGGGATTTATTCAGGATTTTGGGGTTTATGTGGGTTTCCTAGTGCCTAATGGGCCTAGGGTTGTAATTATGGCCTTAATGATGTTTATAAATATAGGGGCTAGGTCATTGAGAAGGGGTTAGAGAGTTAAAGCAAAGAACTTGTATCTGACATCATTGGTGTATGCAAGTTAAAGTTATTGAAGTTATTCAAGTTGTCCTTCTTCCTAATCATAATTTCCGTTACTTAGTAGGTTAGTGATACCTGTTTGATCCGTTTACACGACTTACAGCCAACATAAGCGGAGCATCATCTAAGATGATAAATCGGTTTGTACTATCGTTTGATTGGTTTGAATAAAGACATCCACAATCATCCCCTTGCTTTTATCATTTTTCGTTTAGAAGAAAAATAGGAATTTTAAGAGGAAAAAGATCACTAGTACCCAAATTTTTGAATATGTAGTTTGGCATTATGTTAACACAAAGATTTTTATCAATTAACACATTACTGACGCAGATGTTTTGAAAAAAATGGTACCGATTTTATGTTTAATTCATGGTCTTCATCTTGTATTAGTGAAGTTTGATCATTTGTTAAGCTAATGCTAACTAGTTCTCCGATTTTTGTAGTAGTGCTTAACTCTTTTAAAAACATGGCATGAGATGATACTAAACAATGATTTTCAAAAGAAGGTTATAAAATGTGAATTTCTTGAAAGGTTTGTTTTGTTTTGAAATCACCATTTTTAGGCTTACCTTCTTTGTGGTTTAGTTCATGCGTGAGTTTTTCGTTTTGTTGTTCCTCTATTTTTTCCTCGTCGATTATTACCTCTTTTGTACAAATGGTCTCTTCTTTTTCGCGAGATTTCTTGAGTAAGAGTTCTAGATTTTTGAGACTTTGTATAAGGCCTTCGGCTTCAGGTATGATTGATGGTGGCGTGTCGTATGCTTCAAATGGGTTGGTGTCCCAATCAAAGCTTGACTTTGGGAGCTCAAACCTAGGTTCTTCACTTGTGGTGTATAAGGGTGATGGTTGAAAGAGGTAACAATGTTGCACAAAATGAGATTCACCGCAAATGGTATAATATGGTTCTTCATAATCATCCTCAATGTTGTTGTAGTTATAATCTTCCAGGTAGTAATCCATTGGAAGATACCCAAAAGATTAACGGCCATCGGGATCAGAAAACATAAAAATAAAATTAACAGGGAGATGACCACGGCCCCGTGCTGCACTGGCATGACCCGGTGGGCAAGTCTATATCTGGGTGTTTGAAAAAGTTTATAAAATATCTGCAGCACGAGGGCGTGGCCAAGTAGCACAGCCCCATGGCAAACCTTCTGTAAAAGTAAAAAGGTTTTGAAAATGGGCGCACAGTTTTGAAAAAATGTGTAGAATTTGATTAGGCCATTGATTTTAAGCTTTCTTGATATCCTTGTGCCCCGGCAACAACGCCAAAAACTTGACGTGGTCGAGTGTGGTTATAATTTTTGTTATATTTTAAGCAATTTTTACTCGTGGATCAAGCTTTAAATTTATAAAACACGATACAATATTACCGCTCTACACACATTAGCGGTAAGTGCACCCGTCGTAGACGCACTATAGTGATGGTAAGATACCGAAGTCGTCCAAGGACACAATTGCTTTTAATACCAGCTTATCGTTAACATCTAATCTAATCAAACTTTGATAAAACTTTTGAATGTTTTTAAAAATAAAAATAGATAAAAAATGTAAAAACAAATAGACAAGAAAGAATCACTTGGTTCCAACTTCTCTTTTATGTATCCTTTGATGATTTCCGCACTTTGGGCTTTTTAAGAGATTATCTTAGTTAAACTTGTAGGCCCCTCTTTTGAAGGTGGCGTTACCCTCGGCCACATTGGTCTGAGTCAGCATCGATATAGTCTCGCAACGCCGGAATATTGAAAGATAATTAAATAAGTTATTAATGTGAAAAGTGGTAGGCCCCTCTTGTGAAGGCGACGTTACTCTCAGCCATATTGGTCTGATTCAGCAGGGATACAGTCTCGCAAGGCCGGATAAAGTTTTAATAGTAGTTTATTTATAAGGGGTTCAAGCCGTTCTTACTTTATCTGCCTCAAGGGAAGTCCTAATAAGCTTGAACCAAGTCCTCGCAGGATCTTTACACTGAACGAGGCAACAACTTTACCCAAACACCCTTCTAACCCCCTTCCAGGCAGTTAATGCGCTTTATATAAACCGTAAAGACACGGATGAGTGAATCAACAAAACATGATGAAATGTTAACCAAAGTTAACTTTAAATATAAAAAGCTTGTTATTAAAGTCATTAATACATACCCAAATAAAAAGTTGCCGAAGATTGGAAATTAAAATTAATGTATAAAAGATTCGTCTTGACCAAGTGATGTAAGAGATTTAGCCAAGCATGGCCTTTGTTTGACAAGAACTCTTACGATCAATCTTGGATCCCGAGACTACTACACACTCTATAGGATAAAATATGGATGATGGTGGTGAATGGGTGTTGGTGTTGGTGTTGGTGTTACAGTGGTGGTGGACTGATGGCAAGTGTGAGAGAAATGGTTTTCCAAGGGATGCCTTTCTCTTAAACCAAGCATCTCTATTTATAGCTGGAAACAGAAGGCGGCCACGACCCCGTACCAACATGGCCCATGGTGACATGGCACGGCCTTGTGGTTAGTGTACTTATTGTACTATCACAGATTCTGCGAATATTAGAGTTTACCATGGCCCATGTTTGGTTGGCACGGCCCCGTGTTGGTTTGTCTTTTGTTGTTGCCTTGTTTTGTAGAGAATCTTGACTAGGCACGGCCCCATGCCTGGTGGGCAAGACCCCGTGCCTAAGTTTCTATTCTTGTTATTTTTGTTGTTTTGGATGTGGATGGGGGTTCGTCAGGTTGCAGCAATCCTTCCTCTTTGTATTTGTGTTGGTTCCTGCTGTTAATTTGTCCTTTTTACTCGTTTAAGCTCTTTTGATCCTATAATTTAAAAGTAAACAAAGAAACATGCTTTTTCCAACAATAGTACCGAAAAAGGGTTGATTTTATGTCTTGATTGATGTAAGTTATATGTTGCATTTTGCGCACACCAAAAGTATATCTGGTGATCTATATTGTCTTGTTGTGACGGATGACTACTCGATATTTTCATGGGTTCTTTTTTGGAAAGCAAAGACGAGACATTTGAAAATCTGATGATTCTTTTTAGAAAGTTGGAGAACTTATACCATCTACCGAGAAGAAGAATTGGTAGTGAAAATGGACTGAGTTCAAAAACAAAAGAATGGAAGAGTTTTGCAACGCCAAAGGAATATTTCATGAATTCAGCGCGCCTATACTCCAAAACAAATTGGAGTCGATGAGGGAAAGAATCAAACTCTTATTATGCACAATGCTCGCAGATTCTAAATTGCGTGTCAGTTTTTGGCAAAGCGGTTGCCTCTACTTGTTACACGCTTAATTGAGTATTAACAGTCAAGGCTCTTAAGAAGACATGCTTTGAGTTGCTTAATCAGCTAAAACCAAATTTGGAGTTTTTATAACCGTTTGGATCTCTGTGCACAGTCATCGACCCGGATGGTAAATTCGGAGCTAAGTCTCTAGAGGGTTTTTCGTGAGGTATGCTAGTCCTTTGAGAAGAGTATTTTTACCTAGCATAAACTGGGTTATTCTAGCTCAACATGTTGACTACCAAAGATACACATCACCTACACAAAAGCCTAGTGATCCTTGGTTATTTAATTATGAGAGCTTGTTGAATTCTTTCGAACTACTAGAAGAACCTAATGAAGAGGAGCTTGTATTGCTATATCAACAACAACAATCGTCTGCTATGGAAAGAATTCCGAGACCAATAGTGATTTCACAATCACAAGTTAGCAAAAATGATCTTGAAGCAGGTCCGAGTAATACTCAACAAGAACCCGTAGTCGAACTATATGTGAACATCACAACACCCACTTTTGATCAGTTCGATGATTCTGATTCTGATAGAGAGCCAACATATTATTATGGAGTTTCTAGTTCTGATGAAGGTTCCGAGCAGATAACAAGTTTACTTAATCAATCTGAATGAAGCTTCAATGAGTAATCAGGTTGCTGAACAGAACATTACAAATCTGGAGAATGAAGTGAGTGTTTCTAATGAGGTGATGCCTAGGACGTTGTCTTATCACCCTTCAGACAACATTATTGGAGAGTTGCAGAGTGGAGTAAAAATGAGAAATCAGATCAATAAGGATCTAAGTTGTGTTTATACTAAAATTGTACTTATTCAATAAAAAATTCCTATATAGTTGTTTCATTTCATAGGTTGAGCCTAAAACATACAAAGAAGCGCTTACTAAAGAAAGTTGGGTAAAAGCAATGAAGGAAGAGCTGCAACAATTCGAGAAACTTGGAGTCTGGAAGCTTGTAGATCTACCTGATAATCACAAGTCAATAAGTACTATGTGGGTTTTCAAGTGTCAGGGAGACGACAGAGGAGTTATCATACGCAATAAAGCTCGACTGGTTGTCCAAGGTTTTCATCAGTAGGAGGGTATTGATTACATAGAGGTCTACGCTCCAGTAGCTCGACTAGAAGCTATCCGCAGTTTCCTTGCCTTTGCGTCATGGAAAGGTTTTAAGGTGTACCAGCTTGATGTTAAGTCTGCTTTCCTATACGACAAGGTGAAAGAGGAAGTGTATATCGGCCAACCACCGGGGTTTGTTGATCCAGTGCATAAAGGAAAGGTTTACTTACTAGATAAGGCATTGTATGGTCTACACCAAGCCCTGAGAGCCCGGTATGAGACACTCTCTTAACAACTTTTGAGCAACAGTTTTATCAGAAGCATTGTTGATAGCACTCTCTTAACAAGGGTAGTGAACGGACACTTGCTGATAGTACAAATTTATGTGGATGACATCATATTTGGTTCTACAAACGACGAGCTTTGCAAAGAATTTGCAGAAGTCATGAAAAAGAAGTTTGAAATGAGTTCAATGGGAGAAATGGAGTTCTTCTTGGGACTTTAGGTCGATCAGTTGCCTGATGGTATTTTATCCATCAGACAAAGTACGTTCACGATGTTTTGGTGAAATTCAACATGTCTGGATCATCACCATTATCTACTCCCTTAGCACTTAATCATGGCATAGAACCAAATATTCAAGGAGTGAAGATTGATGAGACATTGTACAGATCGATGATTGGGTCATTAATGTACCTTACAACATCAAGGTCAGATATCATGTATCCAACATGCCTTTGCTCCCGATATCAATTGAATCCACGAGTGTCACACTTGGAGATCGTCAATTGGATTTTCAGATACTTGAAGGGTTGCCCGAGCACCGGTTTGTGGTATCCGCGAAACGATGATTTCAACCTCGCTGGATATTCTAACTCTGATTTCGGTTGCTGGAAATTATATGCTAAATCTATAGGCCGGTTGCCAGTTCTTTGGAACACGATTAGTAATGTGGAAATGCATGAAGTAAACCACGGTCGCTTTTTCTACTTGCAAAGCAGAATACGTTTCAGCTTCCAGTTGTTGTTCCCAAATTTTGTGGATACAATAACAAATGAGAGATTATGGCGTGCAATTTCTTGATACATCTATATATGTAGATAACAAGACGACCATTGATATAACTAAAAACCTGGTTCAACATTCTAAAACTAAGTATATTGAAATTCAACACCACTTTATTCATGATTGCCATGAGAAAATGTTGGCTAGAATTGAAAAAATCCACACTGATCATGGGTTGAATAATCTTTTGAAACTTAATGGGTTGAAAAATCTGACATTAGGGGGGATTCTAGAGGATGTTGAAGTCGAGAGGATGACGAGTTGACGTGATCATCATCGGTTTAGTCATGTTTTAGTGTTTTAGAATTTCTTTCTTTAGAAACAAAAATCCAAATATATGTTTTTGATTTTAGGGGGAGAAATATTATGGAAAATACAAAAACATATAAAAATTTAAAACTGTACAAAAACATGAAAAAGATAAAAAGAGTTTTTGTGTTAAAAGAGGAAATGATAGTACATCAGTGGATTATCATAGTATGCATGGATTATCGTAGTATGCTAAAGAAATGTAGTGTTAAAATATTTAAACAGGTCTGACTGATGATGTGCCAGTGGGCTTCACACATTTAGTAGATTGTTTCTGTTCTTAATAAGTGGTTTAACATCTCTCGGATATATGGTCTTAGATTGCCAGATCTGAGATATTAGGTCTTTATATCTGGGGTATTATAAAACTTCTTCTGATTTTGCATCAGCAACGACCTAGACTTGTAGAATACTTTTTCTTTAAAAACCTGAAAACTACAAAATATTGTAAGTATCGAAAGATCCAACAATTGCAGTCAAAAGATTGCAAATTTGGAACCCCACTTTTAAGTTGAGCCTTCATCTCTTTGTCTGTATGGTGGTACAAACCTGAGCTCTCAAGGCCTCGCACAACCCAGATACAGATATCAGTTAGATATATTCACATGTAAGATGATCTCTAGAATAATCTTGATACCGGACTATATTCTAAGGTGGGAAACACTGTTAAGTCAAGTTCTTGAAATTACCTAACATATCTTAGAAAATTTGAGAAATGTGTAGAGGTTTCAATGAATCAATATACTAGGAATCTAAGTGAATCAGTTTAAAATTTAAAGTGTAATCAAGGTCAATGGTATTTGTGATATGTCTCAAGAAACTGATATGATCCTCTAACACAAACAAACAAAAAAATGTCTATAAATATGTTTGTACATAGTTATTGCATTTCATTTTAGAAAAACCCAAAAAATCAAAAAATATGTCTGTAAATATGTTTGTAAATCAAAAATCAACAATAAAAAATATGTCTGTAAATCAAAAAATATGACTATAAAAAATCAAAAAATATGTTTGTAAATATGTTTGTACATAGTTATTGCATTTCATTTCACAAAATATATGTCTATAAACGTGTTTTAGCATAAATTTTGGAAAAATCAAAAATATTTTATTTCTATCATAGTTTGACTGCCAATGATTGAAAACGGATCTTCAAAGTTCAGAGATCCTAAGTGCTGAAGAAAATCTTGTGAGAACGGGTTGGGAGCTTATCTAAAATGAGAAAATGTATTGAAATGATCAGTTCATTAATTTGAAACTTAACATTGCCTAAAAACATCAGTTTGTTCATAAAGTGTTCAACCAAGGTCATTAATTGGACTTGGTAGACAAATCGGTTAACCAAGGTCATGAACTTGGACTTGGTCAACTGAGTATAAAATGTTCGAAAAATTGAAAAAAATTGAAGTTTTTAGGGCCACTTCCTACGAGTTGGAGTCCACTTCGTACGAGTTGGCCACATTGCACCAAATCAGGAGCCACTTCGTACGAAGTGGACCAGGTTCTATATAAAGAATCCAATTCGCACGAAGCGGACATTATTGTTTCTGCGACCTGAGTGAACCCTTGTGCGATTTGTAAACTTTGAACGATTTGAGTCGAATTGCTTCTTGTGTATATATTAGGGAGGTCGATTTACACACCTCTTACATCGGTTAAGGTATTTGAAAAAGATTTAACTGTTAAATTGACGATTTCGGTAGATCAGACCTTTGAACTTAGATCTAGGACGTTTTAGCTGGCTAAAACTAAAATTGAAAGTAGATCTTGGTTAATCGACATTCTTAAAATCTTATTGTACCATCAATTTGATAAAAATCACAAGTTTGAAAGATAGTGTTCATAACTTCTGTTTGGAACGAAGAGGCACTTCATACGAAGTGACAGAAGTGTTCAATTTCTCTAAACCACTCCGCACAAAGTGTAGTGGATCAAAAGTGTTAAACTTTTATGCACCGCTTGGTACGAATTGGAATTTTATCACTTCGTTCGAATATCACTTCGTTCGAATATCACTTCGCACCAAATGATATGTTTATGTCTATTTTTTTAAAATGTTGAGATTTTAAGTGTTTGTTGTTTGTTTTTCACAGGAAAAGAAATCTTTGTTTGAGAAGATGCCTAATACATGCTGTGTATTTAATGAAACCATTCCCAAGATAGCTCGTTTTATAGAAATACTTGCATTTATGGGACGTCTTTCATAACAAAAGCTCTAACGCATCAACACAAAGTATAGCGATCACATATAGAACGTTTTTGAAATGTAGCAAAGTTTGTTACACAATTCATTCTACGGTAAAGATTGATGATAAAGAGTATGAAGTTATAATCATTAAAGAACTGATTCGTAGAGTTTTGGATCTGAAAGCTAAAAATGATGATCCAACAGGTTATCTAGAGAGGATGGTTAAAGGTTTTTTGTACTGTATGGGCTATAAAGGGTCATGTTAACGCTCCAAATTTCAAGAAAGCGAATCTTGGCAGACCATACAAGTTCTTTGTGCATTCTATCATACATGCTTTCAGTCATAGAAAAGTTGGCTACAATGATACTCTTGATTACCAGATGTGTATGGTTCCTAGATTTATGCTGAATTTGCTATATAACTTTACTAAGTTAATCTTTGATCAGATGACATCAAACATTACACGGGAGAAGTTTGTTCAATATCCAAGGTTTCTACAAATGTTGTTGGATGATCTATTTTTGAATCTAGAAAAGAAAGAGAATGATGAGCTGAAACTGACGCATATGGATAAAGAAACATTGATCAGATTGAATTTATACTTAAAGCAAGAGTTAGAGCCAATTGCGAAGCCAATTTTGGAGGTATCCTAGATAAGAACTATGTTGTAAGTGCAGTTCCTACCAGGTAACTGTGCTTTATCAGTTCTGGTCAACAAAGTCAAATGTCCAAGTCAAAGAAGTCAAAGATGATGAAGACAAGTCTAAGGAAGACAAGGTTGCTCGGAATAGTGGATTCCGAGTTTGGTACCTTGTCCGAACTTGTGTACATAAGTGAACATTCCGAATATGTGAAGCATGTATGTATTTCGAGTTTATGAGGTAAACTCAGAAGGTTTCTCTAGTTTGGATTATTTCGAGTTTGTAGATTAACTCGGATGGGATTGTTTATTGTTTTCCGGAAAATATGTTTTGTCCGGGTTTAGTCCCTAGCCTATATATATGAATGTACAGAGTAGATTAGGGCCAAGCTATGTGCACCTCTCACAATCTTGGTAATCCTCCTAGTGTGCACATTCTAGAGAGATATTATGTGTTAGTGAGAGAAAGCTAGGGTTTAGATTCTGTGATCTAAACCAGCTTGTAGAAGATGATGTATACTCTTTCGGTTGTAAATCTGTGTTGATTGTTATGAATGAATGAGTTTCTCCTACATCTTCTCCTCCATCTATCTGGTTTATGTTGTTTCACGTCTTGAATCAAGTGCAACGTTGATGTTCGTCATCAATCTAGTGCTTCCACAGTGGTATAAGAGCCTGGTTACCGATTCGGAATGGTCTAACCGCCTTCCATTCAGGAAAATCCAACTCTTTTATCAAGAGAGGAGGTTTGTTGTTACTCCCCACTTGAGCATTATGTTTGAGATTTTGAACCATTGCGGTGAGATTGTTTACCGTTTTGAAAGACTCGAAAGAAACTAAATGTTCTCAGAGGGTTACAGTAGGTTTAAACACAAAGTTTGATTGAAAAAAGTGTCTAAGTACAGAAATTCGGAGAACAAGAGTAAAGCAGAAAACACGGAATGATATGTCCGGAGATTTATCAGAGTGTAAAACCCAAATATAAAACCTGATTTGAAACACAAACTCGGACACACCAACCACATCTTAGACCCGGAACCTAAACAGTGTTTGTATTAAATTTGGAAACAACTCAAAAAAGTTAGACTCGGACAGCTTCTAGACACTTAAACTCGGACACTACCACAATAAAGGTTAAACTCGGACATACTTGTAGGAGGACTAAACTCATGTCAGTTTCAAGATTATGGTTAACTTTAGACAAGCTTTTTAAAACCAAACATAGATCAAACCCGGAATTACAAAGGGTTTGTAATCCGGACTGATTATCCCAGAGGTGAAAGAGCCAATACTAGATATCTCACCAATGTGACTGCACACTAGATCAACAATAGTCCGGAAACACAAATAGTAAAACAAACATGGAAAAACTATTAAAAGATAAAATGAGGAATCTTTTACCAACCTTCAAAAACCCAGCAACAACTTCATAAACCTCTGTAAAAACTCCAGACGAAGATCAAACCAAAAAGGTTCTAACCTAATCAAAATCCATCATCAACTCACTATAAATCAACAATGAATCATGAATGAAACACAAAAACTCACAAGTAATCACTAGAACCCAATCAAAAGATGTTTTTTTCTCACAAAAACCTTCAAACCAGGAACACCTACAGTAGTATGAGCACAATGCTCTAATACCACTGTGGAACCACTAGATCGATAACAAACATCAACATTGCAGTTGATTCAAGACGTGAAACAACATAAACCAGATAGATGGAGAAGAAGATGTAGGAGAAACAAATTCATTCATAACATGGACCACAAATTTACAACCGAAAGAATATACATCATCTTCTACAAGCTGGTTTAGATAAAAAAGATCTAAACCCTAGCTTTCTCTCACTAACACATAATCTCTCTCTAGAATGTGCATACCAGGAGGATTACCAAGATTATGAGAGGTGCACAAAGCTTGGCCCTAATCTACTCAATACACATACATATATATATATATATATATATATATATATATAGGCTAGGGACTAAACCCAGACAAAAATATTGGCCGAGATACAATAAACAATCCCATCCAAGTTAATCTACAAACTCGGAATAATCCAAACTAGAGAAACCTTTCGAGTTTACCTCATAAACTTGGAAATACATACATGTTTCACCTATTCAGAATGTTTACTTATGTACACAAGTTTGGAAAAGGTACTAAACTCGGAATCCACTATTCCGAGCAACCTTATCTTCTGGAGACTTGTCTTCATCATCTTTGACTTATTTGACTTGGACATTTAACTTCGTTGACCAGAACTGATAAAGCATAGTTACCCGGCAGGAACTGCACTTACAGTCTCCCCCTTAACTGTTGCTATCAGTTTTGTCTGACATTGATATCTTTAGTCACCGGATACTATACTTACAGACTCCCCCTCGACTGATGATATCATGCCAGCTTTCAACTTTGGCTGAGACTTGATCTTTTTGGTAGAGCATAGCGATCTTCAATCCTTCTAATAAAAGACTTGCTGATGATCACTTAATTGGCCGCTTCGAGAAACCCGAAGAATCCCCAAACACTGTGGATCCTCCCCCTCAAACTACTCCCGAATCAAATTAATGCGAACCGACCTACAAACAAATGTAAGAACATCGCTCGATCCTTGACCTTCAAACTTAACCGACAGAAGAACGAAACCTTAGATTTCCAGTGCCCATCATCAACACTCTAAATTCTGCAAAGACATGAAGTTCAGTTCGATAAGTTAATAACAAACTGAACTTTGAAAAAGTACATCCACCATCTTGATCAAAGTCTTCAACTGAGTGTCTGAAATCATTTCATCAAGATGGTGGATGTACTTTTTCAAATTTCAGTTTGTTATTAACTTATCGAACTGAACTTCATGTCTTTGCAGAATTTAGAGTGTTCGATGATGGGCACTGGAAATCTAACGTTTCGTTCTTCTGTCGGTTAAGTTTGAAGGTCAAGGATCGAGCGATATTCTTACATTTGTTTGTAGGTCGGTTCGCATTAATTTGATTCGGGAGTATTTTGAGGGGGAGGATCTACAGTGTTTGGGGATTCTTCGGGTTTCTCGAAGCAGCCAATTAAGTGATCATCAGCAAGTCTTTTATTAGGGATTGAAGATCGCTATGCTCTACCAAAAAGATCAAGTCTCAGCCAAAGTTGAAAGCTGGCATGATATCATCAGTCGAGGGGGAGTCTGTAAGTATACTATCCGGTGACTAAAGATATCAATGTCAGACAAAACTGATAGCAACAGTTAAGGGGGAGACTGTAAGTGCAGTTCCTGCCGGGTAACTATGCTTTATCAGTTCTGGTCAACGAAGTTAAATGTCCAAGTCAAATAAGTCAAAGATGATGAAGACAAGTCTCCAGAAGATAAGGTTGCTCGGAATAGTGGATTCCGAGTTTAGTACCTTTTCCAAACTTGTGTACAAAAGTAAACATTCTGAATAGGTGAAACATGTATGTATTTCCAAGTTTATGAGGTAAACTCGAAAGGTTTCTCTAGTTTGGATTATTCCGAGTTTGTAGATTAACTTGGATGGGATTGTTTATTGTATCTCGGCCAATATTTTTGTCTGGGTTTAGTCCCTAGCCTATATATATATATATATATATGTATGTGTATTGAGTAGATTAGGGCCAAGCTTTGTGCACCTCTCATAATCTTGGTAATCCTCCTGGTATGCACATTCTAGAGAGAGATTATGTGTTAGTGAGAGAAAGCTAGGGTTTAGATCTTTTTTATCTAAACTGAACTTTGAAAAAGTACATCCACCATCTTAAACTGAACTTTAACACGTCAACACTAAATCAAACCTCGAACAAACTCGACCAAACTTAACCACACACCAGCTCTAAAATGCATCGTGTTTTAAACTTTTCTGCACCGGCGAGATTAAAACTCATTTAATCTCACAATTGTAAACACGAACTTGTTTCACTGTCGCACCATGAGCTTTTAGAAATTTACAAAGAAAATAAGATATGTTACTTTTTATAAAATTTTACTCCCCCGCTTTCTTGGTAAACTTTCAAATTCCAAGCCGCTTCAACTCGTTTCTCTTCGAATGCCTGATTGAAGTCCCATTGTCCGAAAACTCTGGAACTTTACACTTAATCCGGACAACATAAGTACCCTGAACTTTTCAGTAATCCAAATTCGACTTCAAGTTTTCGAACTACACAAAATTCTGACTCTTAGCTAACTATCCGGTACCCCAGGTAACCCGGAATAACTAGAAAAACTCGAAACATGTATAACCCGGGACTTCCGAACTACACAAACTGCTAAACTTAGCAAATAATCTGGTACCCCAAGTAACCCGGAATTCTAGAAATTCAGAAATCGTAAAACCCGGAAGCTTTTGAAAATTCGGATCAGATCATCTGAAAAGTAGTTCAAAATACAAAGAAATTCAGAAACAATCAAAACAAAAATTCCGAACATAACTCATAAATTCAGAATTTTTCAACAAAGTCAGACAAAGCTTTTTTGAGCTCTATAGTCCAAACTTGACACTATTAGTCCGAGTTTATGATATTTTTTTTCAAACCCGGACTTTCTTTAGAAGTCACAAGTCTTGAAAGGTTTACAAACCCTGAAAAACTTCACAGACCCTGAAAAACTTCACAAACCCTATTACAAACCCTGAAAAACTTCACAAACCCTGGAAGGTTTACAAACCCAGAAAAACTTCACAAACCCTGAAAAGTTTACAAACCCTAAAAAACTTCACAAACCATAAATCCTGAACATATTCCGGACTATATACCCTAGATAGATTCCAGACTATAAACCATGAAACATATTCGGAACTATAAACCCTGAAACATATTCAAAACTATAAACCTCGAAACATGTTCGGAACTAATGGAAACTCAGATGCATAAAACCTGGAACATGTAAACTCAGAATAATATCTTAAAAATATGGAATGCAACTCATTCTAAAAAACTTCATATGCTCTTGTTCCTTTCCAAAACTTGGAACGTTGAGAATTCGGAACCCTTATTCCTTTCCAAGCCTTGAAACCTCAAAACTTGAACGTCCACTCTATCCAAGGATCTACCAAGGATTATCTAAAAGCTCAGAGCGGGGAGATTGTTTCCAAATTTGATTGAATCTCCCCCTCAACACTTGCACTACTACTAGCCTCAGAGTTACTAGGACTAGCTGTAGTTGGGAACTGAACAACAACAACATTGTTTACTAATGACGTCAGCGACTGGACCTCCGGATCCGGCATTTGGGGTCACGTTTGTCAGAATACTTGCTCTCCAGCTAGCATCCACTTGATCTTTATCTACAAGATGTGTGTAAACAACCTCTGAATCTTCTTCTGAGACATCAGGAAGATCAAGTGAACCAAATATTTTCTCATAATCATACCCATTTTTAGGATCAAATTCAGACAATGGAGAATCAAAAATTAAAGGAGTTATATCAAACACGATTTCCACATTCCGTGTTTTAATGTTATAAACACGTTTGTTTGGATCTCCATTAACGTAACCTAGAAAGAAACCTATCTCTCCAAGTTCGCCCATTTTAGGAGTATCTTTCGTCCGTTTAATAACACATTTGATCCCAAAGGGTTGAAACCCTTCTAAATTAGGTTTCTTGTTATCAAGCAATTCATAACATGTTTTATCTTCTCTTTTGACCTTAAGCACATGGTTAAGCACATAACATGTAGTGTTTACCGCCTCAGCCCAAAATAGAAAGCATAGTATGAGCCGCCTCAATTAGGTTGCGGTTATTCCATTCTACAACTCCATTCTGTTGGGGAACATAAGGAGCACTGAACTGATGAACTATTCCCATTTCCTGACATAACTCATCCATATGTTGATTTTTGAATTCAGTGCCGTTGTCACTTCGGATTTTCTTAATGGGAAGTGAATGGTTTTTCTCAAGTTGTTTAAATAGATCTCTTAAAATACCAAAAGTTTGATCCTTTGTTTTTAAGAAAAGTACCCATGAATATCGTGAGAAGTCATCAGTGACAACAAGGCAGTAAGACATTCCACCAATGCTAGCAACATGAATTGGGCCAAAAAGATCCATGTGAAGCAATTCAAGTGGATTTTGGATCGAGTTAAAAGTTTTCAGTTTGTTTATGTGCTAGGTACCAATCCACTCCGAAGGAGTCTCATATATCTGCTATCAAACGCATCTTCAGATATTTAAAAGGGAAACCTAAGATAGGATTGTGGTATCCAGCTGAAGGTGGTCTGTACTTGATTGCGTATGCTGATGCTGATTTCAGAGGGTGCCCAATCAATAGAAAGTCAACCTCTGGCGTCGCACAACTTCTTGGAAATTGTCTTGTCTCCTATCAATGCAAAAAGCAAGTTGTTGTGTCCTTATCCATGTGTGAGGCCGAATACATTGCAGCTTCGAGCTGTTGTGCTCATGTTTTGTGGATTCAATAGCAACTGTGAGACTATGGTTTAAAATTTACTCGAACTCCAATTCTTGTCGATAATAACTCTGCCATTTCCATAACTAATAATCCAGTTAACGATTCACGCACTAAATAGTTAGATGTTAGGCATCACTTCATTCGTGACATCGCTGAAAAGGGTTTAAAAGAGGTAGTAAGGGCAGACACTTTGGATAATCTTGCCGACCTGTTTACTAAGACATTCAATCGGGCAAGATTTGAGGATCTGGTTCGAATGATTGGCATGATCAACCTTGAGTAAATGTTGTTCGAAACTCACATAGAAACTTTATTTCACATTTTAATGTACATGCTTTTCAAACTTTAAAAACTCAAGAAGATTTTACTTAGTTGTAGGTTATTTTTTAAACATTTGAAAATTTGTAAAAATGAGGTTGTGTTGAGAAATAGGAGAAATGATAGTACATCAGTTAGTCGTATCTGATGCAGTATTGTAATGTTAGCTAAATACTAAGCATTAACTGTAACAGTGTCATTAAACATTGCTTCGGTAGGTTTTATGTGTAATTAAGAACCTGCTTTTGGTATATAAACATAATGTATTGTGTAGCTCATGTGATACATCTCTCGGATATATGGTCTTAGTACGGTAATTTTGTTTGATAAATTGCCTAACTTCTGAGATACTAGGTCTTTATGTTTGTTAAATTTCTAGAGTACTATACTTGGTCTTCTGATTTTTTTAAGAAATGGCCTACACCTTGTATAATGCTTTGCTAAGCACTTCGTTTGTGTGCAAACCCCCTTGGTGGATTTCTTTTCTGCTACAACAATCATGACTAGATAATTTATTTAAACTTATCATCACCAGATGTACAATTCTCTGCAGAAAAAGAAACCAAACGTTGGTACACCACTTTTAAGTCAAGCCTTCATCTCTCTGTCTGTGCGGTGGCACTAACCTGAGCTCTCAAGGTGTCGCATTTAGCCGGATACATAATTTTTTCAGATATACTCACCTATAAGATGCAATGTTTGGTAGTTTTTATATGTGAGTATATTTTGAGGTGGGTAAACAGAGTTGCTAATAGTTTTAATGTATTTAATCGCACATCTCAAAGCAGTGTTCGAAAACACGCTAAAACTTAAGTGGATCACAATACCGTTGAACGTCTTGAACTCTTTATATTCTCTAAGTGTTTAAAGTGAATCCCATGATCTTGTATTGGATATTGACAGAAAACGATATGATCTCCTTGCTCTGACTTCACAAAAATATAGGTAGTGTAAATATTATCTTAGTGTTAGTATCTTTTAGCTAGTAAAAAAATGTAAAACAACAAAAAGATATTTGCTTTCTTGTTTCTATGAGCGGGTTTTTCATCCAAAATACTTCATAGGGTTGTGAATATTCTTTTAATAAGGTGTGAAACATAAGGTCAGGTAATCATAAGTTAATTCTTTGTCAATGAAAATCGGTCGTGCAAGATCTATCTGTGTGAATGTTTTCTTGTCAAAAGGATGTTTGGTAAATTGTTCAAAAGTTGTGATCTGTTTCCAAATTTTAAGTGATAAAAGTGAAAATTTTATGAAAATTGGGCTCCGGGTTTGTTAACTATTCCGGATTGTAGGTCCCCTTAGTCCTTATGGATCTTCACAGAATCGTCTATCTAATATAGAGTGCGGAATCCCTATATCAGATTTCACAGAAACAAGAACACAAACACGAACAATTTCCTTCAAACAGTCTATTATTGATTATCAAACACAATTGTTTTACAATCAATTCAAGACTCTCTCTCAACTCTCTCTGAACAACTAAACCAGCAACACGATCAACAGAAAAAGCAACCTAAACCCTAATGCAAACCTCCCTTTATATAGACACAGGTTGTGCAGCTAGGCTAGGGTTTCCCTACATGGACGGCTAATGGGTCTAAATCCCAATTCGCCTACCATGAGCCGTTTAGCATCTAGTTCAGCCCAAATACTACTAATTAACTATTACAAAACTAAACCCACTAACCGTTTATCATTTTACTAATTACAAGATATCCAAAGACCAAATCTTAGCTGTTGTCACAAATATGCACCAACAAACTCCCCCTTGACAATAGCTTCATAAAATAGCTTAGTCTTCAGTCTTCTTGCAACCTTCAACATCTTTGAAAAATGTTGGTCTTTGGATAGCTGCAACTTTAACAGCTTCTGTCAGCAACAGACTCCCCCTAAGCTGATGTATCCAATCACCAAATCTTCTAAATCGTTAGCGTTTGAGTAAACTCCAGTTTAGTTCTTGCATAGCAATCTTAAAAAACTCTTCAACTTTGACTGCAATGTAGAAAGGAGGTTCTACCATGCTTCCAAGAAAACTCCTCTTCACTAAACTTCTCAGCAACACACTGCTACAATATGTATACTATAAAACAAACATCTCGAGAAACCATAAGAATTTTTCAACAAAAGTTAAACAAATTATTATTATTCAAGAGATAGTAAAACTGTATCACAGATTAAGCACATCTCAATTCAAATCACATATACAAAACATTTTAAACACCATGAACCTGCAAGATCTCAAAATTTTGAACTCATAACAATTCCTCCATGAACAACCAATATCCCGTACATTAAGAGTTTACAAGAAAATGAAATATTTTTGGATTTTTATATTTTCTGAAAACAAATAAATAACAAAGAATAAACACTCTGTTTTTGTGAATATCACCGGTAAGAAGATCATATCAGCAACATCAAGTTGTTTTCACACTATCTGATAATTCTATATGCAATATTCATGAAAAACAGTTCAAGACGATTACTAGTATTGTTTATCCACTTAAACAAAATGCATGAACATTTCAAGTACCATTACCTAGTGATATGTTTAGATAATTTATATTGATATACTTGTGTGTCCCACTTCAGGACATACCCCCGCGATCAAGGTATGCACAAAAATACATCGTAGTAGGTGAGTATACCAAAATTCATCCTTTTTGATTTACAACGTTAGATAATTGGTGATCAGGTCAGTACATCCGTACAACAAAGAGACCAATATCCAACGAGAGTTAGGGCAAAGACCAAATTTTGGTACGAATAAAACAATTTGCACATTTGAATGACTCTCTAGGAGAGCTTCTTCAATTTTTGGGATTTGAAATTTTAGCTCTTTTAAGATATCCTGATTGTGCCTAGGTCAGCATTATCTGGATGCAGTAGAAGGACAACCTTGATACCCCGGATGAAATAACGACATAAAGACCTAAAACCTCAGATTTTGGTAATCTATCAACGCAATATTTAAGGTTATAAAACCATAAGCCACTGATATATGTTACCCACTCATACATAGGTTGTTATTTTTATTTCACCAAGGTAAGTTGATTATTTCATGCCTTTTGCCTACTGGTACATCATATGATGAAGCTGCTATCACACTTAAGCAATTTTAGTTTTATTTTCAATGTGACAGTCTAACTTGCTGATGTACTATCATTTCTTCTTTTCAACACAGTGAAAACTCATTTTTGATTTTTCTATTTTTTTATGTTTTTGATTTTTGAAAAGCAGTAAATTTATTTACAGACTATTTTTATGGAAATGGTTATTCAGGATTCCTCATCCCATTAAGTTTAACCAAATGTTCAAAACGAGCCCTGTCAAAGGCTTTTCTGTAAAGATCTGCCAGGTTATCTAGTGTGTCGACTCGATGCAGTTCAATTAATTTCCTTTCAGCACAATCCCGTATAAAATGATGACGAATGTCAATATGTTTTGTGCGACTGTGTTTTACGGGATTGTTGGTGATTGAAATACTGGCATTATTGTCTATCATAATAGGAGTACGAGTGAAATTCAAACCGTAATCGCGCATCTGCTGTTGTATCTAGAGAACCTGAGAGCAACAACTACCCGTAACAATATATTCAGCTTCACACGTCGAGGTAGACACGCCAGAATGTTTCTTGCATTACCATGACACGAGCCTCCCTCCTAAGAACTGACAACCACCTGTTTTAGACTTCCTTATAGATTTGCATCCTCCAAAGTCCGAATTAGTGAAAGCAACAAACTTCAAATCACTAGCAGCTTGATACCATAACCCAAGTTTAGGTTTCCCCTTCAAGTAACGAAGAATCCGCTTCACCGCTTTCATGTGGGACTCCTTTGGATTCGCTTAGCACACAGACATTCAGCGAACATGATGTCGGGTCTTGAAGCAGTCAAGTACATCAGAGAACCAATCATTGCCCTGTATTGAGTTGGATCAACATCCTCCACACTCTCGTGATTGGGACCAAGATTGTGATTCTCACAGATAGGTGTATTGAAAGTAGCACAATCCTCGATTTTGAAACGAGACAAAATGTCATACACATACTTCGTCTGATGTATAAATATCCCAACCTTATTTTGTTCAACTTGTAAACCAAAAAAGTCGGATAACTCACCTATCGCACTCATCTCAAACTTGCTCTTCATTACCTCTTCGAAATCATGACACATGTTCTCATCAGATGACCCAAAGATGATGTCATCTACGTATACCTGTACCAGTAGAAAGTCTTCCTTCTTCCTTTTAGTGAAAAGTGTACTGTCAATCTGACCTCTTTCCAAACCATTCTTTAGCAAATATGCTGACAATGTCTCATACCACGCCCTAGGTGCCTGATGTAGTCCATACAATGCCTTATCAAGTCGATAGACTCCATCTGGAAAGTCTGGATCAGTAAACCCATCTGGTTGTGAGACATACACCACTTCTTGGACTTTACGTTAAAGAAGCCCTTTAATGAAATAAAAGCTAGGAACAAACGAATTGCTTCCAACCTTGCTACTGGTGCAAACACTTCATTGTAATCAATCCCCTCTTACTGATTGAACCCTTTCACCACCAACCAAACTTTATTCCTTATTACGATCCATCAGTTGTCTTTCTTGCATGAACACCCACTTAATGCCTATTTCCTTCTCTCCTTCAGGCAAGTCAACTAGCTCCCAAATTTTCAACTTCTTGAACTGTGCTAGTTCCTCTTGAATAGCTTCAACCCAACAATTGTCTTTTAGAGCCATGTGAACATTTTTCGGCTCCTCTTTGGCAATAAAGCAGCTATACAAACACTCATGAATCAAGCCAGTCTTCTGAATTGAAGTAAACAAACAGGAACCTTCGTGCACACCTCTTCTTGTCTGAACACCTCAGCAGCATCACCAATGATGTTTTCAACTGGATGATCTCTGTTTACACATGTGGTAGCAATGGTGTTAACAACTAGATTATCTCACAGATTAGATCCAACCTCCCCCTGATTGGTAGTATTAGCAAATGGATTCGTGAATTCCTCCCCCTGAATAGGTTCAGACTCACTATCACTGGAGTCCTCTTGAGCTGCACTGGAAGAAGTTTCTGGAGCATCTGTCATCGATACACTCGATCTAGGCATGAAGTCACACTCTCCATCTTCACTGATTACAGATTGGATCACTTGAGTCTCATCTGCATTAGAGAAATCAGGAATATTAAATGATTTAAAAACACTGTCATAATCATATAATATTGGAGGACCACTCATTGATTGTTGAGGTGAATAACTAGTGATTTCCATGTTAAACACAGCCTCAATTTTACCAGTTTTTAGATTAAAAACCCTTTTATTCGGTCTTCCAGGCATATAGCCTAGAAAGTAACCCTCATCAGCTACCTCAACGAATTGTTGCTTATCTTTGGTTCGCACAATGATGTAGGGTAATCCAAATGGTTCAAAGCCTTTTAGGTTTAGTTTTCGGTTAAACAATAGTTTGTGACATGTTTTGTTAAACCGTTTAACCGTCAAAACTTTGTTAAGGACATAACAAGCTGTGTTCACAGCTTCTCCCCAGAAAAGAATTGGAAGCTTTAAATCAGATAGCATAGTCCTTGCGGCTTCAATCAACGTCCTGTTCTTCCTCTCAGCGACTCCATTTTGTTGAGGGGTATAAGGAGCAGAATATTGATGTTCAATTCCCTTGCGAAGACAATAGAGATCCAGAACCGGATTCTTGAACTCCATGCCATTATCACTCATTATCCTGTTGATCCATGCATCATGGACATTTTCCAATTTTGTAAAAAGATCTATCAGCATCTCCGTTGTCTCCTCTTTTGTACCTAAAAAGAAAACCCATGAATATCGTGAGTAATCATCTGTGACAACTAAACAATAGTACTTTCCACCTATGCTCCTTACGTTCACCGGACCAAATAGATCCATATGAAGTAACTCATAAGGGGCATCTATGGAATTTACTGTTTTAGACTTGTGAGGTTTCTTGTGCTGTTTTCCCTTTTGACATGGAAGACATTTATCTTCCACGTGAAACCTCTGCACTGGCACCCCTTCCACTAAGCCATTTTTAATAATATAATTCATTTTTTTGTAGTGGATGTGGGCCATGCATCTGTGCCACATCAATGACTCAGCCTCAGATGCTTTGATAGTAAACACGCCACCACATTCGAAGAATCCTTAGCACCCATGTCCATGACATAAGTGTCATTTCTCCTTGGCGCTCTCATCACTATCCAGTCATCCGGTATCACCAAACCAGGTTTCAACACCAAAGCTTCAGACTTTGTAAAGTGGACTGAATGACCCTTGTCGTAGACTTGAGACACATTCATCAGATTGTGCTTCAGCTGCTCAACATTGTTCACTTTGTCCAGTATGATCTTCCCGTTGGTCACTTTCCTCGACCTGTAATGTGCCCTCCTTTAGCACCTGCAAAATTCAGGTATCCACCATCTATATTCTCAAACTCTGTAAACAGCCTCGCATCCCCCGTCATGTGCCTGGAGCAGCCACTATCAACATACCAAAAGTTGATAATCCTCCTTAGCAGCTCCTACACAAACCAACAAAATTAGTTAGATTGGGGGACCCAAGCCTTAATGGTCTTGGGTCTTCCAGATTCATCAACCAAAGGAACATCCATCCAATATCCATCACTCCGAACAGGAGTCTTGGATCTTAGACCTATTGATGGAAATGGTTTTTGATTTACACTAGGTCTTGGTCCTGAGGTTTCCTAAATATGTTTGGACTTTGCGACCTTTGGAAATTATGATTTTGGTTCCATGAATTTCGATGATGATAATTTCTAAAGCCATCGTTATAAAAATTTCGACTACCAACATTCTGCGAGTTTGATATAGACCTTGACTTCTGAAATTACTTGATCGACCATTAAAGTTAGTCATTCATGGTGAACTACTTCTAGGTCTTTCATATGTACCTGATGTAGATTCAGGCTGAAATCTTTGTTGATTTCTTTGAAAACGAGGAACATGGTGAGTTCCTTTTTCAGCCTTATCTACACCAACAACAACACTCTGTTGCCTGGTTGCAGATATCTTTGGTGAGTTAACCTTCTTCTCACCATCACCACTTGTTGCTGGTGATTTTTCTCTTTGTCTCTCACTTACCTGTGCTTCACTCTTTTTGTTAGGACAACAACTAGCAACATGTCCCTTTTCGTGACATTTGAAACATGATTTTCTAGCCGAAGACTTCTTAATTGAAGTCTACTGCTTAGATTCATCCGATGACGGTGATGATGAAGATGATGATGCCTTTGAAGGATCTTGTTTAATTTGCTTAACTTCTGATTTTTCTTTGTTTTTATTTTTAGCAAACTGCACATTTGACTCTTCTATAATAAAAGTGACCTCTTCATTCTTATCACTCCCTTTAACAAAATCAACCTTTTTTTACAAAAGTTTGTTTTTGATTCTTAGGGTGTGTTTTATTTGTTTTCAAAACTGGGTCCCTGTTATTATCCTTCTTGGCATTCTCAGTCACATCAACATCCTCTGAGGTGGAACTACCAAGTGTAGTTGACACAAAGTCTGTAAGCTCTTCTTCATCTGGCAAGAAAAAATAGTCGTGACCAAGAGGTGATGGAACTTCATTTAAACCTTTGAAGCCCACACATGTCTTTTCATTACTCTTCTTCAAGCCATTCATCATGTGTTTCATGACAAAAAATGAATCTCTAAATTGATTTAATTTCTTTTCAAGTTCACAAATTTTAAGTTGTGCTTCCGACAACTCTTTGCATTTTACAGAAACCTCTTTTGTTTTCTCACTCATCGTATCATGAGCTACATCAATAACTTGAAGTTTTTAATTAAGCTTACAGGTTAGAATATTGATTTCTTCTTCATAACCTTTAATTGTCTTCAAGTATAATGACTCATTTCGTTTTATGAAAAAGTTTGATTCTTTTAGGTTTGAGAGCTCATTAGCCAGACTTTGGTTTTGATTGGTTAACCTGTCAACTTCACTTTGCAGTTCACGACATTTTAAGCAAACAGAACTACCAGAGTTAGAACATACATCGCCTGTTGATTTGCTTAGATCAGCCATGAAAGCAGCAAAATCAGCAGCTGTCTTCTTCTCTGTAGCAGTTTGTTCTCCATCAGCTTTTCCAGCTACCTTCTCTCGCTCTACCTCATCATCAGCTTTCACTTCTTCATCAGCAACTGGGGCTATCTCAGCCATGAACGCCTGTGAGGCATTGTTATCACCCTCCAGATGAACACTCCAATCATAAGAACCCTCTCTAGCAGTAGAGATCAGGGCCTTTGATCCAGTCTTGGCAGACACATTCCTGTTGTTAGAACCATGACCAGGAGAATCTTGAAAGGATGAGTTAGAACGAGATTCAGTCTTAGGTCTTTGACACTCTTTAGCAAAATATTTGTAGTTTTGACAATTGTAACACTTCAGTTTAGACTTGTCAAAACCCACACTCTTTCCATTGAACTTCCTGCCCGTTCTGTTCATGAACCTCTTCACTCTTCTAGAGATCATGGCCATCTGCCATTGCAAATCCATCTCCTCTAGGTCATCAAGGTCGACCTGATCATAATCTTCATCAAACCTAGCAGGATCAGATATTCTTCCCTGAATGTAGTTCTCATAGGAAGCAACGAAAGAAGCAAGCAATGGCAGGTGATCTTCAGCACTTTTGACACTCAGAGGAATAGACTTAGTACTGTTGTTACTATTACTTAATTGTTGTCTCTTAGCTCCTGACGAGCCTCTTGAAGCAGCAATAAAACATACTTGATCAGAATTTGTCACGATATGCTCATTTTCACATGCGAGAAACGCAGTTGCACTATCACTTGAAGCATTATTGGTATATGAAGGTGTAAGTCCTTTAAAAATCCCCGGATCTTGAACCTTATCATAACCCGTTTCCTTCTTCTTCATATTGAGCTCATAAGCTCTCAATTTCCCAACAACCTCTTCTAAGTCTTTAGTTTCGTAGTCAGCTTCACCTTTATCATCAAAGTATAAATATCCCACTTTACAGGTAAAGCATCCAACAACTTGTCGTTTATCTCCACATCCGTGCATCCCTCTATGTCCTAATTATCCATTTCTGACATCAGATGATAGTATCTAGTGATAATATCTTCAAGGGACTCACTCCTCATGCCTTTAAACATAGAAAATTGTTTCTTCAGCAGATCCACCTTGTTCTTCTTCACATCAGTATTGCCTTCATATCTCATCTCTAGGGCATCCCACATCTCCTTCGACGTAGTGTAACGCTTGAATGTATGTTTGATGCCATCAGGTAATGACATCTTTATAGCAGCTAAGGCTTTCTTCTCAGACTCATACATCCTTTTTTAGCTTCAGACATATTCACATAAGCAGTAACATGTTGTCTTCCCTTAAAATCATGAGTGTGGTTAGCATACCCATCTTGAATACAAATCCACATCCGTGTGTCCTCGTATTCGATAAACAACTGAAACCTATCCTTCCAAGTAACATAATTTTCAACTTTCAGCATTTTTGGAGGTTTATTAGCCATGCCAGCCTCGTGCTCCATTCTTAACAGCTCATTTAGGTTAGACATATTGGACATTTTTACCAAACCGGCTCATTAAAAACGCTAAAACTTGTCCGAAATGTGTGGTTACCAAATTATACTGTTAGACTCGTCTCGACGATACGATTCTAACGATGTATATTGTCCAATTATAATTTTAGGAATTTTTTATTTGTCCTAAAAATCACACGAGCCTAATCGTCAACCGATTTGTCAAGATTGTTTATGGATCAAATTCTATGCCCGAAATCGTTTAACTCTAATTACGTCAGCTGGTTAACTTTCCACCTTTTTGTATGAAACTCAGAACAGTTGCAAATCCGGAACAGTAACTCGGATAGTCAATCCAAAGTGGAAATCCGGAACAGTAATCCGAATTGCTAATCCGAGATGGTGTTTCAGAATAGCTGTCCGAGATGAAATCCGGAATACACTGTTCTGATCCGAAATGTAATCCGGAATGTACTGTTCTGATCCGCGATGGAATCCGGGATAGACTATTTTGATCCAAGATGGAATCCGGAATAGGCTATCCTGATCCGAGATGGAATCCAGAATACACTTCTGATCCAAAATTCAATCTGAAATGGAATCCGAGATGGGCTTTTCTGATCCGAAATGCAAGTTTTCCATATCCGAAATGCAGATTTCTGATCCGAAATTCAAGTCTGCAATTCGAAATGCTTCACTTTTTATCTGAGATGCCTTTCTTCAATCCGAAATGCCTGCTGTTAACCCGAAATCGCTACAGAAACCGTAAAACAGTTGCCAAACCCCTAGAACAGCCGTCACAAACTTCAAAACAGCCTCCAAAACGTCCAAAAACCCAACTTTTTCTGCTGTTACGATTCTGAACCGAGCAAAATCAAGAGCCTAATGCTCTGATACCAATTGTAGGTCCCCTTAGTCCTTATGGATCTTCACGGAATCGTCTATCTAATCTAGAGTCCGAAATCCCTTAGATCAGATTTCACAGAAACAAGAACACAAACACGAACAATTTCCTTCAAACAGTCTTCTATTGATTATCAAACACAATTGTTTTACAAGCAATTCAAGACTCTCTCTCTACTCTCTCTGAACAACTAAACCAGCAACACGATCAACAGAAACAGCAACCTAAACCCTAATGCAAACCTCCCTTAATACAGAGACAGGTTGTGCAGCTGGGCTAGGGTTTCCCTACATGGACTGCTAATGGGTCTAAAGCCCAATTCGCCTACCATGAGCTGTTTAGCATCTAGTTCAGCCCAAATAGTTATACTTAACTATTATAAAACTAAACCCACTAACCTTTTATCATTTTACTAACTACAAGATATCCAAAGACCAAATCTAAGCTGTTGTCACAAATATGCACCAACACGGATTTACAATTAAGTAAAGGGCTCTGGGATAGGGCTCACTTTGTTTCCAGGTTTTATACGATGCTTTTGCCCTCTGAGTTTAGAGTAGTATTTCAAGTCTTCTCCAAGTTTAATTCGAGGTGTTTATTTTCAGGTTTGAAGTCTTTTCCGGATTTAAAGAAAGGTTTTTAGCCTGTCCGGATTTGTGTGCATATATATAGATTCCGAATTTTCAAGCGAGTCATAGTCTGTCTGGATTTGTGTGCATCTATATAGCTTCCAACGGTTAGTTCACAATCTCACATCTCACATCTTTATCCCATGTGTCTCTTTTTCTCAAAACCCACTTACCAAACCCTTATTCTTGCTTATATTTGTGTGAAGTTTCAACATTCAGTTCATCTTTAGCTTCTTAAAGTCTCAAATATAGTAGATCAACCTGTTGATCAGCCAGTTGAACAACAAGGAACACAACCTGAAGCAGCAGCCGCTCCTCCTGGTACAGTAGGGGAGTTTTTCAGCCATCACTATCAGATAGCAATACTAGATGAAAATGTTCGTGGTGCTGAAAACTATGCTCAGATTATGCGATTTCTTCGAAACTCAAGAATTAGTTTCGCAATTTCTGAAAATGTACATCAGGTGTAAGCATATATTCAATACTTTTGGTGTACAGATCGATCAGTGGGAGATACAATTGAAGCTATTGTAAATGGAAATCAAATTGTGATCACAGAAGCTGCTATTCATGCGGCCTTACATTTTGGTGGCCTGGATCATGGTAAAACAAGCTATGCTAAGGAGATTCGTGAAAGAGGTGCCCGAGCCTTTGGTTATGTGGGTTCTTTTCAATCTAAACATATATTTAAGGGTATGATTATTGGGCCGTGGAGATATTTCTATCATGTGTTGATGCAGTGCATGGCACCTCGAAAATCGGGTATCGATGGAATGGTACATGAACTTTTATAAGTCATGATTGGTCTAAATTTCAGTCAACCATACAGTTTCTCCCTTTTGATTCTTCAGGCTTTTCAAACTCATCTAGCTATACGGCCAAATGACAAACGGTTATTGCTTCTTTATCCAAGATTTGTTACACTGATCTTTCATCATCTCCTACCAAATCTACCTCTTGATGTTCAGTTACCGGCTTATGTTCAAACTCCAACGCATCGTGCATTTTTAAAGACTGTGAAAGTGCAAAAGTAGCAAGGCATGTAGTTGTCCTCCCAGTTCATCATCCTCTTCTTGGTGCAATAATTCTGGATAACTACAATCCCGAAATTGATCAGACTTGGTTAAATGTCCGTAGTAGCACTGCAGAAATCTTTGGAGCTGGTGAACATGAGGTGCCCCGGATGATCAAGTTCCAGTGGTTGTCCAACCTTTAGTTGATCTTCAACAACCATCGGTCGAGGAACCTACTCCTGAACCTGTTGCACAACAAACTTTTGAAGCTCCTATTGCAGAAAATGTTGTTGTTAATGAACCAGTTGTTCCTTCTTTGGCTCCAAGTGCTGTTGTAGAAACTGATCCAGTGATTTTAGAGCTTGATGCTGCTTTGGAAGCTGGTACGTCTTCTCATTTTGTAGATAAAGGAAAGCAAATCATAGATGAGTCTGGTGTTGATATGTTTTCTAAAAAGAAGTATTTGCATTTGGTGCAAAAAGTTCTGCTAAATCAAAATTTGCTTGCTGAAAAGGAGCAACTTGGTTTGTTTCGCACTAAAGTCACTTCTTTCGGTCCCTCTTTTGAATGGAGTATGCGCTTGGCGACTTGGAATGACAAATTAATTGATTTGGATTCTATTGTTTTCAGTTCTTCCTCATATGATGATGATGATGATGATAAAGATCGTCTCCAGATTCTTGTGTTGTTCGAATGACACCTATAATTAGGACGTACAAACAACGACGAGTTGTTGAGAGTTCGGATTTTCATGTTTCAATCGTTGAAGTTGCTCCAATGAATGTTTCTTTGAGTGTTGTTGTCACTTCAGTTGCTAGCGGTCTATCTGATACGTGAAGGTCAGTTTCTCTTCCGTCTATTACCACTCCACTACCAGTTACTCTATCTGTGGAGTCAATAAATATCCCTGCTTCTGTGAGAGTTTCTTTGCCATTGATGTCTTCTGCCTTCCCTACCACACCTTTGTTTGGTTCACTGTCTTCTCCGATGAGTTCGAGAAATGTGTTTGCTTCGTCTGAAAGCTCTTCCTATTGTTGTGAATACAAAGTTTTCTATTTCCGCTGCACTATTCATACATGTTTATCCACTTCCATTGATTTCATCTTAAACATTCACAACAATATCAAACTCAGATCCTAACAATTAGTATTAGAGCTCGGTCAATCGAATTTGAATTAACAATCAATTTGAATTGAACAGATCAACTCTGAATTCATTTGCTCGTTGGATTGAAAACAGAGTAAAAATTTATTTACGTTCAAAGTAGTTTAAACAAAAACCAGTTTTACAAACAATAGAAAACGTTTCAAAATTCACAAGATCCTCACACCACCAGCAACATGTTTAAACAACCCATTCTTGTCAGATCAGAGTACAATATCTGGTAGAGACAGATGGGTCATGTTCTTGCTTAGCAAAACACCAGTTGCTAGAAGTCGGTTATCTTTGTACCTCATGATGCGAAGCACTAAGGACCCTAAAGTCCAAGTACCAAAGAATCCTGAAAATTACTCCGAGTAAGACTTCCAAAAGATCGAGCTTGATGCAAAGGCATTTAGCATCGTGGCCTCTACATTGCCAAACGATATCTATGCTGGCCTGTTGTATTGCAACAGTGCAAAGGAGTTATGGGATGCTTTGAAAGAGCAATTCGGTGGGACTGAGGAAGTAATTGAAAACAACAGAGAACAACAATATGAAACGTTTTGTCATGTGAAAGGAGAGTCATTAACCAACAGTTTAAAAGATTTAGCTGTCTCATTAGTGAGCTTAAACTGGTTAATATTGATTTTGCAACTTCGACTTTAAATAGTCGTTTTCTTAGATTATTACTAGACAAGTGGGACAATATAGCTTTTATAACTAGATATTCGGTTGGGTTCAAAGAGATGAGTCTAACTCAGCTTCATGGTAGGCTCCTCAGTAATGAGAGAGAGCTGAACTAGAAAAAGAAGCTACAAGAGTCTAGCAAAGTGGCTGATGACTATCCATTCGGTAGTATAGCACTTTTTGGGCAAGAGGAAACCTCTTGCAGCTGTAAGGACCAGAGTTATGATCATTCATTTACATAACCTTTGGTGGTTGTTTCAGCTCTGATTCTTACACACCAAATTATGCTTTTACTGCTATTGGGAAAGCCAACCTTCAACATTTTGACCCTACAAATTTGGAAACATGCTGATCCTCAATCCTCTGCCAGCTCATCAAATTTAACCTCTGTTGACAACAGTCCAACCTTTGCGGATAAAAGTCAACATGTTTCCGCACCTCTCCCTCCAATACCTCCACCTCCATTTCAAACGGATGTTGACTCTTCAAAATTGCCAACAAATGTTAGCTCAGATGATTCCCATCTGCAACCTTCACCTCAAAATGCCATTATTCAATATAAGGGAGATCTAATCTACCTTAAAAGTCATCCATCTAATCAAATCATTGGCAACATCAATGAAGGGGTGCTCCCTAGATGTCAATGCCAAAAACATTGTGTTTTTGTTGTGTCCTATCTCTCACACAACCTGTTAAGTACCAAGAGGCACTAAAAGACAACAGTTAGGTAGAAGTCATGCAAGAAGAGCTCCTTCAGTTTAAAAGACAACAAGTATGGGAACTTGTACCATTGCCAAAGGATGTAAGTCCAATTGGCACAAAATGGGGCATCAAAAACAAAACTGATGAAAGGTGTATTGTTGTCAAGAATAAAGCTAGGCTGGTGGTTCAAGGTTACAGACAAGAAGAAGGCATTGACTATGATTAAACCTTTGCTCCTGTAGCAAGATTAGAAGCCATCCGACTGTTCTTAGCCTTTGCTGCCAACCACAAAATCAAGGTGTTTCAAATGGATATCAAAAGTGCATTCCTGTATGGTAAGATTAAAGATGAGGTATATGTTCGTCAACCTCTTGGCTTTGAAGATGCATTTTACCATAATCATGTCTACATGTTTAATAAAGCTTTGTATGGCTTGAAACAAGCACTAAGAGCCTGGTATGAAACTCTCTCCACTTTTATCTTATCCATAGGTTTTGCAAGAGGTAAAATTGATAAAACCTTGTTTTTAAAATGCAGAGGAAAAGATTTGATGCTTGCCCAAATTTGTGTGGATGACATTATTTTTGGATCCACATGCACTAACATGTGTGAAGAGTTCAGACAACTCATGGCAGCAGAGTTTGAAATGAGTGTTATGGGTGAGCTCCAATGCTTTCTTAGTCTTCAAGTAAAACAATTGCAAAATGGTACTTTCATTCATCAAGTAAGTATGTCAAAGAACTACTTACAAAATTTGCTATGAATGATTGTAAACCATGTAGAACACTCATGGCAACCACAAAGCTTGTCACTGTTGATGACAAAGATGACTTGGTTGATCAAACTCTATATAGAAGCATGAAGGCCAGACATCATGTTTGCAACATTTGTTTGTGCCGAATCCCAGTCAGCACCTAGGAAGTCCAATCTCATTTCTGTAAAAAGGATATTCAGATACATAAAAGGTGCTCACATACTTGGTATTTGATATCCAACTAACGAAAATATTGAGCTTTGAGGTTATGCAGACAATGATTTTGCTGGATGCCACACCACAAGGAGGTCAACATCAGGAGGCTGTCAATTCCTAGGCAATTAATTAGTGTCTTTCAAGAGCAAAAAGCATGTTGTAGTATCAACATCCACAGCAGAGGCTAAGTATATTGCTGGTGCAAGCTGCACTACTCAACTCCTATGGCTTCAAAATCAATTGCTGGATTTTGGTGTAACTGCTCTAAAGACTCCTCTCATGTTGGACAGTCAAGCAGCTAAAAACATCATAAAAAATTCACTCTCACTCAACACAAAGCACATTGATATCAAAAATCACTTTGTGAGAGATTGCTATGAAAAAGGTATGATTTCTCTACATCATGTTCTCGCTAAAGATCAACTGGCAGATTTTCTAACCAAAGCATTAGATACATCTACATTTGAAAGTATAATCTCTAGGATTTGTATGCTAAACATGGAATAAAAACAAAATTTTGTTTTCCATGTGTAAATAGCATCAAAATGTTTTTAGAAAGTCAAAAATCCATCCTTAAAAGAAGGTAAAATTGAAAATTTTCAATAACTCTTTAAAGTCTTCTCATAACTACTGTCTCTCAAAACCTCTGCTTGGCTTGGAAATCTCTCCGATGCTAAAAGTGTATCCTATGTTCTACATCTACTGTTGGTGAAATCATTGTTTTCCCAATCCACTGATAATCTATTCTTTGATAGTGTAAAATCACCACTATCCATTTCACTGTTCAGAACCACTACTAGTATCCAATAGAAGTTTCCAAACAAATGCCCTCTATTATCAACAGAGTTCACACGTGGATAGATGTTAGCCGTCAGATCTTTTGAAAACCGCTGCCACGTCAGCGTACACTTTTTCCTTTATAAACCCTGTTTTATCCAAAACAGAGGTTACTTGCCGTCTCGAATTCAAAATCCCAAAAGCGGTTACCATTACTCTATTTTCTTCACAAATTCTCACTATTCTCTTCTCCATCATGGATCTCATCATCAAAATTCCCCCAACTACCTTCTTATCTTAGAAAACCAATAATAAGGTTGCATATCATGCAATGATCAATGTTCCACAAACATCATCATATAAGGATATCTTACTGGCAAAGGCTCTAATCTATGTCGACACACGTCGACCGTTTTGGGCAAATGCTAAGGTTGAGATTCAGAACAAAAGGCCATTTTCTATTACGTCAAAGATTAGGAAGTCTCTTATCCAAATTTCACCATCAACAATTTCCACCACATTTGGTTTAAATAACCTAAATGACCCTACTTCTTTCTCAAAGAAAGATGTGGTTATGAAGGTCAAATGACAGGTATTACCATCTATAAACCTGGATTTCCTGCTGACATGAAATTCTTTTTCCATACTTTACTGTTATGTTTGTCAGCCAGGACAACTACATTTAATGAGATACCTTTAAATATTCAGTATTTTGGATATGCTATTTCGACAAAATCTAAGTTTAATTGTTTCAGGTGTTGTTTTCTTACTTGGTTGCAAACTATAATAATATTTCAAAAAATAGAAGTTTTCTTATACACCCTATTGAGTTTTTATCATCAAAAACAAGTTTCTGAAACCAATTTTCAACAATGTGTCATTCGTCAAATTGGCAGCCTTAAACATGAAACTTTTACAAGACTCTCAAACCAAAAGCCAAAGGTTTTGAAAACACAAGCAAAGGGGAATGAGACAATTTTAGATACTAACACATCCACTGCTCAAACCTCTATTGTTGAGCGCACTGCTCCCGGTGAACATGGCACTATAACCAGTGTTGTGCAATCCAAAAAGCCCTCCAAAAAGGTAACTCTTGAAGATGAGATCCTAGAGGTTATACCTATGACAACACAAATGCCACTTGAAACCACTCCTGCTACTTCCTCATAGCAGTTGGAACAAAGATCTCCACCTAGCCAAACTCATCTTGATTCCTCACAAAAGGAACAAGTTGTATCCTCAAGGACACCACATTATGAAGCTCTTGATTCACTTGAATCAATCTTCCACAACCCTCTCCCAGGGCAATGTCACTTTCTACCCACAACCCACTTCTCCAATACCACCCACATTTATACCTTTGCTTGATGCAATAGAGAAAACTCAAACAGACATCACTCCATCTCAGTCACCCATTAAAGAGAGTCAACTTCTACATTTGACTGTGTCTCAGAACACTCTATCTACTAGCCCACAAGCAATTGAGGAGGCTACACCCTTTAAGTTACAAGTAACTCTTGGTGATATTTCAAGTGAAGCAGCCACAACAACTGATGACACAATAATGTTTCAGTTGGACAGTGGTTACATTAGTAAGACTTCCTTGAAGGTAACAACTGCTGAGGCTACAACAGTAACCTCTATCCTAGTTGAGGATTCTCATGTTGATGATTCAAATAGAACTACCTCTAGTAGGAATTTAGATGATCCTATTAACTTAGGTGATAAATTTAAATACCAAGAATTGACAGAGAGAATTAGTACCACGAAATCATCCAGTGTGAAAATCAAATCCATGATGAAACAAGTGCTACAAAATTCTCAACCTCAACCATCACCAAAATTCTTCATTCTCGTGCCTTGGGTCTTCTACAAGATGATTCCTATCTTCGAAAGTTTCGGTTCTTAAGTTTCTTGATTACTAATTTTCGTCCAAAGATTCTTAAATTCGTAGGGTTATGATTTGTTATGAGTTAATGATCCTTATAAATCAATTTCCTAACACAACTCATCAAATTGTTAAAATATTCTCGAAAAATAGACTCCCCGCATCGCGCAGGGAGCATATGGATGGTGAACTCGCAACACGAGCAGACCTAGGTCAACAAAAGTAAAATTCCCCTCCTCGTGTCATGTGGAGAGGGCTATTTTCCTAGTCGCGAGATGCGACCAGGCTAATTTCTCTCAAAATTGTGCCGTTTCAACTCTCGTTCTCCTGAACTCGTTCCGGTGCTTGGTTTTTGCCAATTATGATCCGTTTTTCTCCCTTTCAGTGATTCTTAACTCCCGAGACCTAGAAATTACAAATGGATCAGTAATGACACATTATAAATAAAAATGAAACTAAATCTAACGAAAACTGTATAAACTTTTCATGGAAATTAGATGTATTTAGCAATACAACGGTCAGTATTATCATTCATCTTCTTTTTCAACTCATTAACCTTTCAACCCGTACCCGAACTCTCCCCATGAGCATCAAGTCACCTCATAAGTGTTGCAGCTTGATTCTTTAACTTTTTATCTTCTCAATCAACTTCTTGTACAATTGTTGATACGTTACGTCTCATCATTCTTCAACAATCGATTGATTTTTCACCTTGCTTTTAAATATCTTATGTAAGCTTCTTGATGGTTTCACCTTGTGCATGCACTATAGTAGTCAAGATGTCCCATTGTCTTTGAAAGATAGCAGCTTCAGTAGGTCTTGGTGGTGTAGAAGATCTAAATTGGGTCAGTTTTGGTGGTGGTGCGCTTGTTCAGAATGGAGTTGGAGTTAAACCTCTCAAAGGAAAACCTCTTGGAGGAACAAATCCTAACAGATGTTGTGGTGTTCTCCATCCCAAGGTTTAAAATGGAGGAATAGGTGGCGAACCAACACGACTTGTAGATGTAACTACAGACTTTGTTGTCATTGAAACCCTTGTGGATGATGAAAATGATGCTATAGGAATTTGTATTAGATTACATTACATTTGAACACATAGTGGCTTAGGATTCAGATCCGAATTGTTGGTGTTACTGGTGGTATTGTTACTGTGACGGAAGCTGCTTCAAGTTGTATTGTAGTTTAAGCCTGTGCCGAACTTTATGCTAAAAATGAACTCCCATTATCCTTCTTTGATTTCTTTCTTGGACGAAACACAAAATCGTTAGGATCATCGTCATCAAGTAGATCTAATGAACTAGGAGTCTATTTTTTATCACTTCGATCTTCTTCCCCATTTGTTAATCGATACTTAGAAACTAACTTGGAAGAGGTATCCAAGGTTTCCAGCTTAGCCTTGTGCTTCTTCGTACTTTCTTGCAACATAGTACTTATCTCTTTTCCCATTCTCTCTTTTTTTAGAGTTTGCTTATAAACCTCAACTTCTAACTAATCTTCATCTTCATCATACTCATCATTACCAACAATATAATCATCATTTGCATTATCACATTCATCAGATGCATCATTCATCACATCATCTACATCAAACATATCATTGTTGTAATGTACTTCTAGATTCTCAACATCCATTTCCTAATTTTGATTCAAAGGCTCTACAACATTTGCCTCAACTTCAACATTCTCTAGAACATCAAACTGTTGTTGTACTTGTGCCTTAACCACTAGTTTTTCAACTATCGGTGGTGGTTGAACTACAATAGATGATTGTTAGACATTCTAGCTGGTTATTCATGATCTTCTTCATCTTCCTCTTCACTACCATTTCCATTCACCCCAGCTATATTCTCTTCCATCTTGGATAATTCTTTTCAACATAATTTTCATTAATTGTGTATGAAAACTGATTTTATATGTTTTGGAATCTAATTACCTTCAAATGTGTAAGAATAGCCTTTGTGCTGAGAAAATATTCTTCTACCCATAGGACCCAATCTAACAGGTGTCATCCCATTAATTCTCAAGTTTAGGATTAAATGATGGAAAGACATTATAACAAATCCTGGAATATAGCTAGCATATTCTTTTCATCATTTACCCTTGTTTGTGCATGAATTTCCTTGAAGATATATCTTACAAAGTTGAATGGTAAATTGTAAGTAAGAGCTATCAATCCTAATTGCAGCTCATGACCCAAACCATCTAGTCCCGTTTTCCTTGGTGACATGCGTATAATCCATACATGCATAAAGTATTACCATTCGACAATTAACATTCCTTTCCTCATCTATGTATCACTAATTAGTCTACTATAACCCATACACATGAATGCTTGATATGCATCAAATGCAACATATAATTATATCAAATACCATATAAAATCAACCATTTTTTAGTACTAATGTTGGAAAAAGTACGTTTCTTTGTATACTTTTCATTTCAGGGTAAAAAGAGCTTAAATGTACAAAAGCAACAAATTAACGACAAAATATAGCATAACTACAGAAGAAGGGAAGACAACACACTATACCAACCATCCGAGCTTCACACAAAGACTAAAAACAACGAATCAGAAGTCTAGCATGGGGCCGTGCCTAGTCGGCATGGGTCGTGCTCCTTCAAAATTCCAGATCAGAAGAAAACAAACAGAAGCAGACAAGAGACATGGGACAGTGCCCTTAGGCACGGGCCATGGTCAACTTCCAGATTTGCATATCTAGGATAGTACAACAAGTACAATGGACATGCGGCTGAGCCATTGACACACAGGGTCGTGCCCTATAGGCACGAGGCTGTGTGACAAGTCTGTTTCTAGCTATAAATAGGGGTACTTCATTTCATCCCAACTCATCCCTTGGCAAACCATTTCTCTCACACCTACCACCACTCCACCATCAACTTACACCACAATGTTTTGAGTTCAGAGTGTTTAGTAGTCTCGGGATCCAAGATTGATTATAAGAGCCTTTGTCCAACTATGGCCATGCTTGGCTAATCTCTTACGTCACTTGCTGAAGACAAAATCTATTATGTATTACTTTTAATTTCCAATCTTTGGTTAACTTTTTAATTGGGTTTCTATTAAAGACTTTAATAACTAGTTTCTTTATATTGAAAGTAAGTTTTTCTGGGCACTCGTCTCTCGATAAAATTTGTAATCACCATTTTCTTTTGGGCACGCCACACTTCGTATAAGTAGTGCTTCGTACAAGTGGTTCTTCCTACGGTTGACAAGTTGTCACTCGAACGAGCCACAAATGCTTACTCGTACAAACGAGCCACAAATGCTCACTCGTACAAACGAGCCTGATTAAGTTTTTTTGATCCAGAATCTATATTTCTTCGAATTGTGAGACAATTTTTGCATAGATCTGGTTGAAAATCAGTTCCTAACAATCCTAAGGTTTCAATTTATCATTATGTCCATGGATTTTCAGATTATTTGATGTTTTATGTCTAAAACCCCTCATATGTCCAAAATTCATGAGCGTCGGTGATTTATCAATTGTTAGATTGAATGAATTGGTACCGTAGCTCTGATACCATTTGTGGGTCCCGGTTGACGGTGGTTCTAGACGGAAGCTTGGGCGTATGATAGTACCGATTCGGTAGAACGTTAATACGAAGGGAGTAAGAAAGAATCAGCGGAAGCATTCATTCATTCATACCAAAAGAGTATACATCTTGTCTTGCTGGCGGAATTCCTGGAGAGAATCCGCCAGCATTTCCCCTTAGGGAACTTCCAAAATTTAACAAACAATGAACACACAACACATATATATAGACATGCACAGCTCCTGCAAATGGTTGCTCATACGAGTGACAAGATGTCACTCGTACGAACCACATAAGCTCACTCGTACGAGTGAGATGTTTATCACTCGTACGAGTCACATTGTCACTCGTACGAGCCAGTTCTCGTTCGCACTTGGGTCGTCTGTTCGTATCTTATCTATACAATATTCAATACACACTCTTTCTAGCCTATTCGCACAGTGACGGACATAGAGTGCATCAACATTTTTATTCTATCATTCCTTCATGTTTCGTTGATTCACTCATTCGTATCTTTACGGTCTATATAAAACGGGATAACTGCCTAGAAAGGGGTTAGAAGGTTGGTATGGGTAAGACTCTTACCTCGTTCAGTATATAGATCATGCGAGGACTTGGTTCAAGCTTATTAGGACTTCCTTTGAGGCAGATAGCATCAAATCACGGGAAGTAAGAATGGCTTGAACCCGTTATTTATAAACTACTATTAAAACTTTAAACCGTCCTTACGGGACTGTATCCCTCCTGACTTAGACCAATATGGCCGAGTAGCGTTGCCTCCAAAAGTGGGACATGCCACATTTTGCAATAATAACTTATTTAATTATCTTCCAATATTCCGACCTTGCGGGACTATATCCCTGCTGACTGTAGATCAATATGGCTAAGGGTATTGTCGCCTTCAAAAGAGGGGCATGCCACTTATATCAAGATAATATCTTAAAAAACCCAAAGTACGGAAATCATCAAAGGATACATAAAGGATGAGTCGGAAACAAATGATTCTATCTTGTTTATTTATCTTTTCCATTTTCTCCTATTTATTTTAATTTACTTGTCAAAACCTTTACTCAAAGTTTGGGTCAATTAGACGTTGACGATAACCATGTATTAAAAGCTCTTGTGTCCTTGGACGATCTTAGTATCCTACCACCACTATACTACACTAACAATGTGTGCACTTTTGCTATCGTGTTATAGAGAGTGATAGTGGTATATCGTTTTTCATAAATATAAAGTTTGCATAAGTGAGCGAAAAGTACTTAAAATATATCAATAAATCATGCTCACACTCGCACACGCCAAGTTTTTGGCACCGTTGCTAAGGACACAAGGATTTTAAGAAAGCTTAAATCAACGACCTTTCATTTTCTTTAAATTTTCTGTTCGTTTTTCTAAAAAAAATAAGTTACTGTAGTTTAACACGGGGTCGTGCTGTACTAACACGGGGCCGTGTCCAATTTGTAATAACTAAAAACCAAACAAAACTTTTTTACAAAAGGATTACATGGGGCCGTGCTTATTTAACACAAGGCCGTGTAAAAACGCCTAGTACCGAATAAATTACATCCTGGACATGGGGCCGTGTCTCTTCGCCACGGGGTCGTGTACACCTTCTGTTTTCATAAAATTTTCTATTTCCAAGAGCTGTGATCTTCTGGGTACTATCCAAACAATGGATTATTACATTGGAGATTGCAACTATTACGATGATGATGATGATTATGAGGAACCATATTGTACCATATGTGGTGAATCCCATTCGGTACAAAATTGTTACCTTTTTCAACCATCAACCTAATACACAACATATGAGGAACCACATTTTGTGCTTCTAAAATCAAGCTTTGATTGGGATACTCAAGCGTTTGACACATACGAGACACCACCTAGAATTTTACTTGAAACAGAAAGCCTCATACAATGTCTCAAGAACCTAGAATTCTTAATCAAGTAATCTCGTGCAAAAGCAGAGACCATTTGTACCAAAGATGTAATCATAGAAAAGGTAAAACCTCAAGAGCCAACAAAGGAGAAGCGACTTGAAGAAAAACTAACACATGAAGGTGACAAATCTGTACCAAGCAATCGGAAGGTAAGTTCTCAAAGGTAAGTTTCGACGAGGAACAAAAAGACCTCCAAGAATTACATATCCTACAACCTTCCTTTGAAAATTATAGCTTGGTCCAATCTCATGATAAGTTTCTAATCTTAACATCCGAGAAATGGCGAGTATTAACTTAACTAAAGATCAAACTTCGCTAATAAAATATGAACAAATTTAATTAAACATAACACCCGTAACATGTTTTATTCAAAACAACTATATTAGTAACATCTCAATCGACAAAGATCATTGTGATAACTTAATGACAAGCTACATTTTTGAAAGATTAGGTATTGGTGACTTTCATCCAATTAAAATCCTATCATTATGGCTAATCGAAAGATTAAACATGTTTCAGGAATGGTTGAAGATGCTCTCATTCAAACAAATCAAACGATTGTTCCAACAGACTTCGTCATCTTTGATGATGCCCCACTCATGTTGGGAAAACCTTCTTTCAAAACCCATCAAGCTTTGCTCAAACAAAAACAACAAAATCTTCCCACTAAAGTTGGGGCCAACAAGAGAAGTTTTGATATAAATAAATCAATGAAATACCAAATCGGCAATGACGACCCCTTATTAGAAGATGAAGTTGAGCCACCCGATACGGAGGAACAAAATGATCAATTCGTTGAAGTGGAAATCCCCACTAACCAAACAGTTTCGTCCATCGACTGCGATGACGAACCAAAAACTCAAACATCTATTAAAGAACCGTCTTCTTTAGAACTTAAAGAACTTATAAAAGGCTTAGAATATGCATTCCTCGACAACTAAGGTAAACTCCCCGTAATCATTTCATCGTATCTCATTTGTAAGGAAAAAGAAAAATTACTTAATTTGCTAAAAAAACATAAAACTGCAATTGTATGGAAATTAATGGACATAAAAGGAATAAGTTATTCCATGTGTACACATATAATTTTAATGGAAGATTATTACAAAGTGGTAATTTAACCACAAAGAAGAGTTAATCCTAACATCCAAGAAGTTGTAAAAAAGAAGTAATAAAACTCTTAAACACCGGACTCATCTACCCAATTTCCGATAGTCCATGTGTTAGCCCTGTCCAAATTGTGCAAAAAAAGGAGGTATGATGTTCGTAACCAACAAAAGGAACAGACTCATACTAACACGAACCATCACCCGATGGAGAGTTTTGCATCGACTATAGAAGACTTAATGAAGCTATAAGAAAACACCACTTTCCTTTACCCTTCATTGATCAAATATTAGAACGACTATCCGGTCATAAATTTTATGGTTTTCTAGATGGTTTTTTGGGGTATTTTCAAATCCCAATCTCTCTTGAGGACCAACAGAAAACTACTTTCACTTGTCCCTACGGAACCTTTGCATATCAACGCAGGCCATTTGGTTTGTGTAACACACCTACAACATTCCAATGTTGCATGGTAGCCATTTTTAACAACATGATAGAAAAAATCATGGACGACTTTTCTATCTTTGGCGACTCATTTGACCAATGCCTCGACAACCCTGAATGAATGTTAGCAAGATGTGAAGAGACTAACCTCGCCCTTAATTGGGAAAAATGACATTTCATGGTTAATAAAGGGATAGTACTCGGTCACAAAATCTCTGATGCAGGAATGGAAGTCAACCGCGCTAAAATTAATACTATTTCTTGACGTCCTCCTCCTTTATCCGTTCGAGCCATTTGAAGTTTCCTAGGACATGCCGGATTTTATAGGCGATTTATCAAAGACTTTTCAAAAATCTCTCAACCTCTAACTGAGCTACTTGAAAAAGATGCCCCTTCATCTTTGACAAGGATTGCACGACAACATTTTTTGCCCTAAGAGATATGCTAGTCAAAGCACCAATCATGATCGCGCCAGACTGGAAATTACGAGTTGAAATCATGTGTGATGCAAGCAATAATGTTGTTGGAGCAGTCTTGGGACAAGGAAAAGAAAAACATTTTCATCCCATATATTAGGCTTGTAAAACTCTTAACGACGCTCAAGAAAAATACACAACCACTGAAAAAGAGTTACTAACTGTAGTATTTGCATTTGATAAATTATGTTCCTATCTCGTGCTTTCAAAAACTATAGTTGTAGGTCCGTGCTTGGATCTGATCAACTTAGGTCTGATCTAGTTAACCTAGTCTTAAACATTCGGAATCCGTTTTAGATTAGGCGACATGTTTAACAAGATTATATTTCCTCAATTTATCTTTTTTCATTAATATGTCAACGTTTACAAGATCCTAAAAACACTCGGACACACAGTATATTGATGCAGAATGTCTATAGCCTGCGTCTTAGGGTCATGTCGAGTATGTGTTAGGGCTTCGATGTATGATGTCATATGTTTGATGTATGTATTGTGCACTTCGCACGAAGTAAGTCCACCTCGAATGAAGTGAAGACTTAACTCATGCGATCTGGGGAAGTCTATATATAGGAGAGTTGATGTGTTGAGTCTGTAACAGTTTTGCTAAGTGTACGGTGAAGCCCTACAAGTTTGTTTCAGGATTGTACACGTTTAACACATTAATGAAACATTAAACTTTAAACAGTAATCTTGATATTATCGCTTGTTATAAAATGGATTCCGCACATGTTATAACTAGTTAATTAGATTAGGTCCTGTGCTAATTGGATAAGAAGATCCTGCAAGTGGTATCAGAGCTACGGATGCCCTGATTTGAAGACTTGATCAAGATTCTACACTTCTATTCTACTCATACTTCTCTTTTTTCATTTTTAACAATTTCATGGATTAAATGGACTGATTTTTAGTATAATATGTAAAATCCACTATAGTCAAACCCTTGAAAAGATCGGAGCTAAAAACAACCAAAATCATGACAAAAAATGCAAAAAAAATTTGAATTTTTAACCTCACTTCACACGATATCATACCCTCACTTCGCACGAGGTGACATAACAACTCGCACAAAGTGAACTTTAATCAGTGTTTTTGATTGTTTGAAGTTTCAGATCGAATGAAGTGTCACTCCGCACAAGATTCACTTTGTACAAAGCAACTTTTGATCAATTTTTCTCGAAAAAATGGAAAACGAATTCTTCAATGTTTTTGCAACATCCACCGTTACAAATGCCGCAACATAAAACATGAATCTTGAAATGAAATGGGGACAAAACTGATGTGATCAGAAGATCATCACAGTTGGAGCGAAAGATTTGTAAACTAGGTACAAGCGAATTATCTGAACTGTTGGTACGAAGTAGAGGAAAAATATGCTACACCAATAGGCGAGAATGGATTAGAGAAGACACTGACGCAGTTTACAACAATAGAGAAGGACAAGTTCATAAATGAAAAGAAAATGTTAAACATTCTTCAACAAGCTGTTAAAGAAGATATTTTGTCTCTTCTACAACACGACGGTGATGCTCAACCACTTTGGAATGCTTTGAGAGCTAAAATTCCAAGGAAGCACTCAAATGATAAAGAGAAAAAAGGCACTATAGAAGAAAAAGTTTGACACATTCATTCTTCTAAAAGGTGAAATCATGAAACTGCTGATCGAGAGGTACTGTCATCTTGTGGTTGAGATGAAACAGTTGGGCATAAAGAAAAATAATGAAGAGTTGGTAGACAAACTTGCTGATGCACTGCTAGAAGGTGAATGGTCTACTTATCTCACAATTTTGAAAAACAACCCGGAATACAGTACAATCAATTTGTCAAGATTTATCGAAAAGTTAGAAGGTCATGAGTTGGAGATGCAGAAAATGACGAAAACTAAAGGATCGCATATTCAGCAAGACGTAAACTTGTATTACAAAGGCAGTTATATAGCAAACACCCAAAGTCCAAAAATACAGACAGCCTACAGTGCAAATAACTCTTCAAGTCTGCTTCAAACCAATCTAGAGGTTTTCAGTCATTTACATCATACGAGCCTAATTCTTCTCAAGGACCGCAATCCTTGCAAAGCTCGAATAGTTTTTAGAGCGAAAAAAGCACTCAAGCCAATTCGAACTAGCGAATTCCAGATTCTAACATTGCCGTGAATCTAGAAAACGCAAAAGATTTCAATGAAAAAACTGCTAAGCAGCACCTGCCATTGCTTGCATCCGTGCTAGAATCTTATGAAAGCCTGGTGGCCAGAAAGATTGGGAACCAAGATATGACGAAAGAAGACTACAATCAAATCGATTCAGAAGAATTGGAGTTAATAGATATAAAGTGGTGCATGGCATCGATTGCTTGAAGGGCACAAAGCTTTATGGAGATCACAGGCAGAAGTAGTTTGGGAGGACTCGATGGCAAACTTGGTTTTGATAAATCAAAGGTTACTTGTGTCAAATGCCGGGAGAAGGGGCATTATAAAAGAGAATGTCCAAACTGTGAAGTGAATGGCAATTAGAATCCGTTTGCTGATGATTATTATAAGAAGGCTATATATCATCGACCACAACCTCAAACAACATCAAGGATGATTCAAATTGAAGATGGTCCCTCGAGTTCGAAAGACAAAGCCTTAGTGGTTGCTCAAGAGGATGAAGGGTTCAATTGGAACAAGTACATCTCGAAGAATGGAAGTCTCGCGTTGTTAGAAGAGATCATTGAGGAACTAGAACCTAAAGAAGAATTTTCTGAAGCAATCTTTGATGAAGCTATAATTGAAGAATACCATCAAGAGCAACGTTTTGAAGAAGAAAATCTTTTACATAGTGCTTTTAGACATTTAATTCCACCTAATATGTTTTGAACTTTGTAGGTTATTTTGATCCAAGCTACAAAGCACATTGTGAGGAAGAGCCAAAATCTGAAGTTGTGGAACTAATAGATATGGACAAAGAGATGATAGCCGAGAACCAATATGAGATAGCCAACAAGGGTATGATGGCTAATCTGAAGAGGTGGTTTCTGAGGATGTCTAGGAGGTCAAGTCAGTAAAAGAGTCTGTCAAGGAGTTGGTAAAGGAAGAAATTAAAGTTCAAAATTGAAAAATCGTGCAATAAATGTTTAGAATCTTGCAATGAATGTTTTGAGAAAGATAAAAAATACAAAGAATTGAAAAAACTTTCTTATAATTTGTCAAGTGATTCTAAAGAAACTAAAGAAGAATCTGACAAATTAAGCTAAAACTATTAGACGATATGAACAAGCTAATAGAGAAGATGGTGCCACACTTTCGATGCTCAAGGCAACCATTATGGACAAGCAAATGGACATAAATATTCATCTAAATAATATTACCGAGCTAAAGACTGAATAGTTGAAAATGAAAATTGAAACTGAAAGAGTTAACAAATTGTTAATTAGTTATTCCACAAGTTCATATGTCATTGATCATATTCTTCCAAAAATTGAGAAGGAAGAAGATAATAAGAATGGTAAGAACAAAAGTGCATCAACTTTGAGTTCTACCACCCATGTGGGAAAGCTATTCAAGAAAAAAACAATCTGGGGTGGAAAAGGTGCTCAATTTAAAGCTGAAAATTGAAAAGAACAATGAGCTGCCTGAGAACATCGATGTAACATACACTAAAGTAGAAAATGACTGTGAATCTGATATGGTGAAAAATGTGGTAGAAAAGGTTTTAGGAGGTGAGAGTGATAACACAGAATTTGCGAGTGCTGAGTAAAATTTGGAGAAAACCAGTTCACCTTCTAAAAATGAAGGAAGTTTTCATAAGAACTATCTTGGAAAATGGGAATCTAGATCGGAGGATGGTCCTAATTTGGTTGTTTACAAAATGAAAGGATGGGACAAACTATATTCTAATCAAGAATTTCCAATTAAGAATGTGAATCTTGAAAAGGTCGAACAAGTGTTTAAAATGATTGAAGTGAGTCTTTCAGAGCTTGAAAGTTTAAATGCAACTTACTTCTCTAAACCCAAAAGTTCTTATAACAACAATTACAAAGTAAAAATTATCATGAAAACAAGAGAAAAGGGTTAGGGTATGTAAAGAAGTAAAATGATAAGTTTTGAAAACCAAATTTTAAAAGAAAAGTAAACTTTGATTTCGGAACAAGCTCAGGAAGCGAGAAAGAGAGTTTGGCAAAGGAATAATCTAATGATGAGTTCTACATTGAGAAAAAGCGTCGTGAGAAGGTTCAAAAAACCTCTATCACTGATAGCAGGACATTCTTCAAGTATAACGATGTCAGACACATTGCATGACATTGTTCCAATTCTAAACATGTTTACCATGCTAAGAAGTTATTAGAAGATGTGAATAAAAATCCCAAAGTTTGTCCCAACAAAGATTTTGAAAAGAAAAACTGAATCTAACAATAATGAGAAATCAATAATTACTAATGTTTTAAACAAAGAAACTGGTGAATCATTGATCATGAAAGATCAAAAAGATTCAAAATTTTATGCTAAAAAGGCAATTTCTAAGCAACAAACATGGGTGATCAAAATCAAAACATTTGTTGCAACCAAGTCAAAGGTTGAACAAGTTCTTGAAGTTAAAGATAAGAGTGTTAGTGTACCAGAGGTTTGATATTCCAAACCCACCCAAGACCGAGAAGGCTTGGGTATCTCTGTTTAAATAGTTTCTTAATTGCATGTGCAGGGGCTCCCGAGGTCATTAATTTCTAAGTGAATAATGGACAACAGAGCTTCTCGACACATGACAAGGACATTGGTCTTGTTATATGATGTTAAATCAATACGTAGGGTTAGCGGGTACTAAGGAGGAAGGACAATTGGTGAGGGAATACTAACAAACGGTGTGGTTTCTTTTGACAAAGTAAACTATATTGCCGAATTAGAGAATAACTTGCTATGTATCTCCCATATATGCAACTAGAAGTCTAAAACTCATTTTACGGATAAAGAGTGCGTCATACTGAAGTCGGTATTCAAAATTCCTGAGGAGTGGATCCTCATGCGTGCTCCACGAGAAAATGATCTCCATGTCCTTGACATGAGTGTCACATCCACTACTACGAAATCGACACAATGTTTTGTATCAAAGACTACAAAAAAAGAATCGATTTATGGCATCGAAAGATGGGACATATCCATTTACGAAAGATGAATTATCTGTTGCACAACAATCTAATGGAGGGTGTGAATCTTAAGAGTTTCCACTTAAGTGATGATTGTATCAGCTGTAAAAAGGGCAAGCAGTACAAGAAATCTCATCTAAGAAAACTCCTGAACTCAATCAAACTGCCACTAAAGAGGTTACATATGGATCTATTTGGGCTAGTTAACGTTAAAAGTATATCTGGTGCTCTATATTTCCTTGTTGTGACTGACTAGTACTCAAGATTTTCATGGGTTCTATTTCTAGAAAGTGAAGATGAGACATTTGAAAGTTTGATGATTCTTTCCTGAAAGTTGGAGAATTTGTACCATCTATCGATAAGAAGGATTCATAGCGACAATGGTACTGAATTCAAAAACAACAGAATGTTTGAGTTCTACGATGACAAAGGAATACTTCATCAATTCAGTGTGGCCTATAATCCGCAACAGAATGGAGTAGCTGAACGAAAGAATCAAACTCTTATTGAAACAACACACACAATGCTCGCAGATTCTAAATTGCATGTCAGCTTTTGGAGCGAACCGATTGCCTCTGCTTGTTACACGCTTAATCGAGTGTTAATAGTCAAGGCTCATAATAAGACATGCTTTGATTTGCTTAATCAATGAAAACCAAATTTTGAGTTTTTAGAGCCGTTTGGATCTTCGTGCGCAGTTATTGACCCGGATGGTAAATTCGAAGCTAAATCTTTAGAGGGGTTTTTCATGGGATATGCTAGACCTTTGAGAAGAGTTTTTCTGCCTAGCATAAACTTGGTTATTCTAGCTCAACGTGTTGACTGCAAGAGATACATGTCACCTACACAGAAACCTTGTGATCCTTGGTTGTTTGACTATGAAAGTTTGTGGGATTCCTTTAAACTGCCGAATGAACCTACCGAGAGGAGCTTGTATTGCTATATCAGCAACAACAATCGTCTGCTCAAGAGGAAGTTCCTAGACCAAAACTGATTTCACAATCCCAAGTTGGTATAAACGATTCTAAAGCAGGTACAAGCAACACACAACAAGAACCCGTAATCAAACAAGAAGTGAACATTACAACACCAACTTTTGATCAATCAGATGATTCTAATTCTGATGGTGAGCCAATTTATGATAATGGAGGATACAGTTCCGATGAAGGCTCAAAGTAGATCACAATTTTACTCAATCAATCTGCAAATCCAAGCAATCAGAATGGAGCATTAACGAGTAATCAGGATGTTTAACATAATATTATGAATCTGGAGAATGAAGTTAGTGTCTCTAATGAGGTTATGCGGAGGATGTTGTCATACCACCCATCGGAGAACATTATTGGAGAATTGCAGGCTGGAGTAAACGAGAAATCAGATCAATAAGGATCTTAGTTGTTTTATACTAAAGTGCACCTATTCAAGAAGCATGCTCATATAGTTATTTTATTTCACAGGTTAAACCTAAATCACATAAAGATGCGCTTAAAGATGAAAGTTAGGTAAATGCTATGTAGGAAGAGCTACAATAGTATGAAAAACTTGGTGTTTGGAAGCTTATCGACCTACCGGATGACCAAAAGTCAATTAGTACAAAGTAGGTCCTCAAGTGTAAACGAGATGACAGAGGAGTGGTAGTACGCAATAAAGCTCGACTCATAGTCCAAGGTTTTCACCAGCAAGAGGGCATTGATTACACAGAGGTCTATGCTCCTGTCGCACGATTAGAAGCTATCTGCATTTTCCTGGCGTTTGCGTCATGGAAAGGTTTCAAGGTATACCAATTGGATGTGAAGTCCGCATTCCTATACAACCGCTGGGGTTTGTCGATCCTATACATAAAGAAAACGGTTACACCAGGCCCCGAGAGCCTTATACGAGATGCTTTCTCAACATCTTCTGTAGAACAGTTTCACCAGAGGAATAGTAGATAGTACCTTCTTTACACAGGAAACGGATGGACATCTGATTATCGTACAAATCTATCTGGATGACATAATATTGGGTTCGACCAACAATGAGTTGTGCAAAGATTTCGAGAAAGTCATCCAAAAGAAATTTGAAATGAGTTCAATGGGAGAAATGAAGTTCTTCTTGGGACTGCAGGTCGATCAGTTACCGGATGGAATCCATCAGACGAAGTATGTGCATGATGTATTGGAGAAATTCGATATGTCGGGAACATCACCATTGTCTACACCATTAGCACTAAATCACGGCATCAGACAAGACTTACGAGGAGTGAAGATTGACGAGACCTTATATCAATCAATGATTGGATCTTTAGTGTACCTCACAACATCTAGGCCGGATATCATGTATCCGACATGTCTCTGCACCTGATATTAATCAAGTCCACGAGTGTCTCATGCTGAACGTCAAGCGGATTCTTCGATATTTAAAGGGTTGCCCAAGCACCAGCTTGTGGTATCCACGAAACGATAATTCAACCTTGTTGGATATTCTGATTCTGATTTTTTATGTTGCCACTTAAATGTTAAATCTACAACTTCCCGTTGCAAGTTCTTTGGCACACGAGTAGTAACGTGGCATTGTAAGAAGCAAACCACGATAAATCTCTCTACATGCGAAGCATAATACGTTTCAGCTTGCAATTTTGTTCATAAATCTTGTAGATATAACAACAAATGAGAGACTGTGGATTGAAGTTTCTTGATACACCTATATATGTAGATAATAAGGCTCCCATAAACAAAACTAAAAACCCGGTTCAATACTCTAAAACTAACCATATTGAAATTCGACACCACTTTATCCGTGACTGCAACAAGAAAAAGTTGGTTAAAATTGAAAAGTTCCACATTGATGAAAAAAGGCAGATTTTTTCACCTAATCTTTTGATAGAGCTACATTCAGATATCTTTTGAAACTTAATGGGTTGAAAATCTGACATCAGGGGGATTTTAGAGAGGTTGAATTCGAGGCAGATGATGAATTGACGTGTTCCTCATCGGTTTGTCACATTTTATAATTTTTAGAATCTCTTTCTTTAAAAAAATCCAAAAATATGTTTTTGATTTTAGGGGGAGAAATGTTGCGAAAAATACAAAAACATATAAAAATTTGAAAATGTACAAATACATGAAAAAGACAAAAAGAGTTTTCATGTTAAAAGAGGAAATGATAGTACATTGGTGGACTATCACAGTATGCTAAAGAAATGAGGTGTCAAATGTTTTTAAACAAGTCTCACCAATGATTGTTTCTGGGATATAAACATAAAGAAAACTTATTATTTAGTGGGATAACATCTATTGGATATATGGTCTTAGTACACCAAAATTTCGTTTCAGAGATTGTCGGATCACAGCATATTTAAAGTATCGAAAGATCTAACAGTTACAGTCAAAAGATTCCTAATTGGAACATCACTTATAAGTCAAGCCTTCATCTCTTTGTCTGTACGGTGGTACTAACCTGAGCTATCTAGGTTTCACACAACCCAGATATGGGAGTATATTCTGAGTTGGGAAATGTTATTAAGTCAAGTTATAAATACATATAATTAACATATCTCAGAGCAATTGAGAAATGTGTAGAGGTTTAAGTGGACAAGTATTCTGATAAGCTAAGTGAATTTGTTTAGAACATAAAGGTTTTATAAAGATCAATGGTTCTAGTGATTTGTCTCAAAGACTGATATGATCCTCTAACACAAACTCACAAAAAATAAGTCTCTAAATATGTTTGTACATAGTTATTACATTTCACTTTAGAAAAACCCACAAAAGATTTTTAGTGTGGTTTAGCATAAAATTTGGAAAAATCTAAAAGATTTTATTTCTATCTTAGTTTCGACTACCGATGATGGAAAGCGGATCTTCAAAGTTCAAAGATGCTAGTTGCTCAAGAAAATCTAGAGGACAATGGGTTGGGAGCTTATCTAAAATGAGAAAATGTTTGAAAAGATAAAAAGTTCATCAATTTGAAACTTAACATTTCCTGAAAACATCAGTCTGATCATAAAGTGTTCAATCAAGGTCATTAACTTGAACTTGGTAGACAAATCAGTTAATCAAGGTCATTAACTTGGACTTGGTCAACTGACTGGATCGTTAAAACTGAAAAAGTTTGAAAAATTAAAAAAATAATTAAAATGTTTGAAAATTTGATGTCCACTTCACACAAAGTGGATGCACTTCGCACAAAGTGAGCCACTTCGTACGACGTGAGAACCCGCACTATAAAGAGATCCAGCTCGCACGAAGCAGTCATTTCACTATTACGTTTTCTTTGTGCGGTCTGAGAGTTCTTTGTATGCACTGAGTGTTTTTGCAAGATCTAAGTCATTATTCAACCATAATTAACATTGGAGAGGTTGATTAGCACACCTCTTACAATGGTGAAGGTAATAGGACTCGATTTGGACCTTAATTGGACGTGTTCGGTGTTCTTGAACTTAAAACGTAGATCTAGGGAAATATAGCTAGCCAAAATTAAAATTAAACATATATTCATGTTTATCGGCACTTTTAGAACATTATTAAATCTTCAATTTCATAAAATCATCAAGTTTTAAAATCAAGATCATATTAGTATTTGGAATGGAATGAAGGACACTTTGTACAAAGTGGAATGCCCACTTCGCACGAAGTGAAATTGTTGAAATGTTTAGAAACCACTCCTGATGAAGTGTTTTTGGTCAAATGTTTATTTTATTATACCACTTCATACGAAGTGGAAATGACCACTTCGCATGAAGATTTGGTAATTTCTGTGTAGTTTGCCTAAGTGTTGAAATTCTAGGTGTTTTTTGTTATGCTTTGTCGGAAAAGAAAATGATATTCAGGCCAATACACAACACATGCTGTGTACTTGAAGATACTATGCCAGAAATGGCTCCATTCAAAGATATCTTAGAGTTTATGGGACACTTTTGTGTATAGAAGGCGTTAACGTATCAACATAAATTTACTAGTCTCATATTGAACGATTTTGGAATTCGGCCAAGTTTGTTCCTGAACAGTGAGCGATACATTCAGAAATGAAGAGTTCGAGGTTAAAATCACCGAAGAATTGATTTGAAGGGTTTTGGATTTAAAAGATAAAGATGGTGATCCCACAGGCTACCCAATGGTGAAAGGGTGTTTTTACAGAATGGGATGTGAAGGACATGTGAATGCTCCAAACTTCAAAAAAGCTAATCTTGGCAGGCCATACAAATTCTTTGTACATTTAGTAATACATGCATTCAATCACCGAAAGGGAGGTTTTGATGATATACTTGATTACCAAATATGCATGATCGCAGCACTGACTCTAAATCTGCCATACAACTTCACCAAAGTCATTTTTGATTAGATGGTGTCAAACATTACAAGAGAAAAGTTTCTTCAGAATCCAAGATTCTTACAGATGATGTTAGATGATCTGTTTCCAAACTTAGAGAAAAAAGATGATGATGAGTTGATACTTATCATATGTATAAAGAGACTTTGATTAGATTGAATCTATATCTGAAGCAAGACTCTGGGCCTATTGCAAAGAAATTATTTGGAGCTATACATGACAAAAGGTATGTTGCACCGCCAAAGGGCAAGTGGAGTAAAGATACGAGCAGCTCAGAGAATGATGAAGAGGAATGGTTAGATGGTTTTGTTCCAATGAGGAGTAGTTGGTTTGAAAAAGAGGAAAATAAAAAGAAACGTTCAACTCCTAAGAAGAAGTCTACTCAAGCAAGAAACCATGCAACTATACAAACTATGCTTGTAGATGAACAATCTGAAGAAGAGATACAAGTAAACGTACATGTGAATGAACAAGTTGATGAGAATGTGAATGTACATGAGGACGTTTTCTCTACTACATCAGATCAAGATCATGATGACATGAATGTTACGAAGATTGCTGCAAATGTTGAGAAAGAAGTAGTAGAAGGTGATAATGAAGATAGTCGTATGATAGTGTTGATATAGAGAAAATTGTAGAGAAAGAAAGGGCAGAATAGTGAAAGCAACACCAAAAATTAAAGGAGGTTGGAGATGACGATGATACCAATGTTCCTACTGATCAAGAGGAGACATCTAAAAGGCCGACAAAGAAAACTAGACGTGTCATGTAACGCTTCGCATTTATAACTTTCCCGTTTTATTAAGTTGACTTAGTATTTCTATAATTTGAAAGTCCAAACCTTGTAATCATATTTCCAATTCATAATCATTGTAAATCTAAGGCTTTGATTTAAGTCAAGTTGATCAATTATGCAAATCTCACAAATTTTATACATGCTTAAACTTATGAACGTACATTACATTGTTGCTCGATAAATCAATTCAAAGTGACCAGTAAATGCTTATTATACGTTTGTAAATCTTAATACCAAAGTCAAGCTAGATGATTAGTCATTCTTAACACAAATAGTCAAGCTTTTGGCATCATACGAATTGATTAATTATTATTGTGACACTTATGCATAAACAAGTCTTTTTCTTAGAATCATGTAAGGCCCTAACCTTAATTTAAATCTTCCAATTAACCCACCTTTGTTACATATCAAAAATACATCAAATATTCACCAAGTATAACAAATAAATAAATCAAATAACAAAAAAAAAAGAAAGCAAGGCTTCCCTCCTTTGTTCAATTTAAACTCAACTAACCACATTAATTGTAACCTAATCCTAACCCTAATCATTTCCCTATAAGTAAGCTTTCCCCACCCATTTCTCACTTTTACAAGTCTCCAAACAGTTCAAACAACCTCCCAAAGTCCAGAAATTCTATGTTGTCCCAAAACAGTTTGAAAGTGAGTTTCAACTTACTTCTCTTCTTCTTCATGCCTTGTTTTTCTTTCTAACACCCTTGGATAACCTCTAGGAAGGTTCTCACAAGTTTGCTTGGGAAAAATAAGGTGAAACCCCACCTTTTTGAGGTCCAAAAGTGTGTTAACTTTCTGCCCACTTTTTATCTTTTTAAACTTTAGATATTCAAAGTTTTATTCATGTTTTCTTCCTCAACATTGTTTGCTAAGCCCCATGGGATGTTACCATAGGTTTATCATAGAAAACCAAGGTGGATCAATACCATTTTAGGGCCAAAATTTCTGTTTTGGAAGTTAAACATAAACTTTTTTGAACTTGTTTTTATAACTTCATGCTACTTGTGCCTCTAATCCAGTTTATGATTAATGAGCTAGCTAGACTTCTTCATACAAAATCAAGAGGCATATCATGCCTCTAAACTTGTGGTTTTACTACGGTTTTAAACCCACAAGTGTTGAGCCATCCAAGCTTACAAGCTTGTGTTGGTGAATGTGTGATTACATGGAGGCCTTCGCTATCCATCTTTTCAATCCACCCCTCACTTGATGATTTCCATCCATTAAGCTACGGTTCACTTTCACTAGAGTAACAAGGCTATGACATGTCCCCAAACATTGCAATGTTTTGAATGCACACACCTAGGTTGCTTATTCGGTTCGAAGCGTAGCTTAGTGAAGAACTATATTCTTGACCATCCGGGTTGTCCTTGTTGCAATTTGTGTATTGGTGAATCTTATGAAAAAGGTTTAGGACGGTTATCCTCCTACCTCCATGCATGACTTCTATGACTTATATGATATCCATGAATTATATGAAAACTATGATAATAATTGATGATGACCATATGGTTAACTTGTCCTAATATTAGGTTATTTTATCTAAGACCTAAGCATCGTTACAATTCTATTGGGCATGACCCATAAAAACACAAAAACCCTTCAGGGCTTATAGTGTTAAAAATGAGCGTTAACGTCTAGATAAATACTTTCAACTATACATACTATTTGCGTACTTTAAATTCCTAAAATTACCGAATTCCACCGTCATTCCAATACTCACACACCTATGTTTCCTTGGGTAGGATAACTTGGTGTTCGTCCCCCTAAACAACCTAACGCTTCACGGAACTTAACTTTGCAAAATTGTGAGTACACTTGACACCCTTTTTACGCTTTACACTTTTTGGGTGCAACATGTTCATCTATTAATAATACACAAAATCACACTTTTATTCTATGAAATCACACAAACAATCCATCATCCATGCTATAGTTATGTGATACTTGAATTGTTACTTGGTACATACTTATTTGATACTAAATGTCATTAACTTCGATCAAGCCTCCCTAAACATGTATAGCGCTATAGGAGTAACGCACCGCCAGTATTCTTGTGGTCATTGTTAAGTATTTTTTTAACCTATTATGTGGTACACTAGAGGATTGAATTGTAGTTCACATGCCTTGTTTACATTTATCTCGTATCCAGCTTATCATGTGGAATTGCTTAGCTCTTTTTATTACTTATGCTATGATATCAAACTTGTGTACTCACCAATACTTTGTTATTGAACCATACTTTTTAACATGTTGTAGGTTGATGAGAATGACATGACGAAACTCAGTAGGATCGGCATGGAAACACGCTCAGAATGCTAAGTTATTTAATATGTTTTGTTGAACATGTCTTGTTTGTTGATTGTTTCGTGTTTGAATTGTATTGTATTTGACAATTTGGTGATTTGAAATGAAATGAGATGTTTAATTAAATATTGTCACAATTAGTGTTATGATGCTTCGAGCAATCTAGTTCCTCTCACTCTGACATTTCCGCCATCGTTCGGGGTGTGACATGTCAAAAGCAAGCCTTCAGATATACAGAAAAAGACAACAGGGTCTCCTGCTGCAAAGAAAGCTCGTCGAAAGTTTATGAAAGCTAGGAAGATACCTGAGGTTGAAGCTACAACTGGAAATGTTGAATCTGTTATTCCACCGTCACCACCACAACCACCTACATCACCACAACATGTTAAATCAACATCACCACAACATGTTACACCAACACAACCATCTTTAACAAAAGAGCAGCCAACACCTCAAGTACAATAAAGAACTCCACAATCTGCTCAAAGATGTCAATCCTTTCCAACAGATGATTTTGGTGAAATTCCTTATAATCCATTTGAAGGAGGATTAGATGGTGATTTCTTCAACGACACAAAGATTGCAGATTGAGAAAGCAGAATCAAGTATCTTGAAGATGACAGAAAGAACATAGAAGCAGTGTTAGCAAGTTCTTTTTCGAGAATGAATGATTAAGAAGGTTGGCTGAAGAATATGAAGCTGAGAGATTGATGAATGATAAGAAGTTTGATCTATTTCAGAAAGTGTTATGAAAGAAGCTGGGAATTGACTTTGATGTAGAATTCGATTTATTAGAAATTTAAGAAGCAAAGGCTAAAGCAGCTGAACGTGCACGTAAAGCAGAAGCTGAAGCTGCAGCCATGGGTAAAGGAAAGAGAAAGATGAAACTCTGTGGTTATTCCTACTGAACCAGAAATTGAAGCTGAACCGTTAATTAACTATGTGTTGGTTGGAGAACCTGTTGATGTTTTTGGAGTTTCAGCAAAGAATAAATACTTGGAAAAGAAAAGGCTGGATGCTGAGATAGATGAAGATGTTGATGGTTATGATGAAAATGATGATGAAGATATGGGCAGAAATGATAAGAAAGATGACGACAACAAAGGTAATGACGATGACAACACCCAGGGTGGTACAGGGTGAACGTTGTAGATGCTAAGTTAAATGAGTTGTTTTATTATGATACATAGTTGATTGATAATGTGAATGAAGAAGATGGTTCTTAGAGACAGGGGAGCAGAAGGATCCAGTAAACAAAACAGAGCAATCAGGAATCCTCACAGCTACACCTATATTGGTTTTTCTTGATTTGCCAAAGCCTAGAGTGTTTTACTTGGAACATGGAGTCAAAGAAGGTGAATTTATTCACAATTACACCCAGGAGGAAATTGCATAAATGTTGGGTGTTGACGAGAATTCATTTGGTTTTAATTTTGAGAAGGAGTTGAATAACATCAGTGCATCTGAGCCGAAAGATTATATGTACAAATATGTTATTGATGTTGATAGTTATAACGAGGTTGTCGTGGAGGAGGATTCCAATGATGAAACAGTTAACTATTCGGGAGAGAATACGGATGACTTCCCAAATTTTTAGGAGCTGTTTGCTGAAGCTTCTAATGATTTATTGAGAAATAGGGTCGAGGAAACAATGAAAGAAGGAAATGTTCTTAAACGTTTATCGAAAGAAGAAATTGTAGAAGCAAAGAAGTCATGGTTCAAAGAGCTTCCCAAAGAACATAAACTTCGAAGACCATTGGCTTTCTTTACATGAGATCAAGATAAATCGTTGGATGATATTCTTAGCTGGGGCTGGACTAAAGAGTTGAATGTTTATGGTATTAAAAGTGAGTTTGGATTTCAGTACTTTAGATTTCTCTGTGAAATCCAAAATTTACCCTGGTGGGATGTGGAAGAGTTAGTTTAGATTAAGATGATTAATTATAGGATGAATTTTCATGACCAACGATTGTGGAAGCTGATAAAGTACGAAGCTTATCATGGTTTTAATCTTTGGAAACTACATATACCTAAGAAGAAGATAAAGATTGATCTAGTGACAAAAGAGAAGGATGTAACTTTGATTGTTAAACATCCACGCACTATGAAGAACATGCCTCTAATGAAAATAGAACAAGATTTACATGAATTCTTCAAGTGGTGGCAATGCGATGTTAAAATAGGCGAAGCGGTAATTGTTTTGAAGAATGAAGGATTATGGAGGATGATACGTATACTAGACCCGATATATGGTTTTTCCTTATTTGCCAAAGTCTAGATTGTTCTACTTGGAACATGGAGTCGAAGAAGGTGAATTTATTCACAATTACACTAGGGATGAAATTGCATAAATGTTGGGTGTTGACAATAATTCATTTGATTTTGATTCCGAGGAGGAGTTGAATAACATCTGTGCATCTGAGCCAAAATATTATGTGTTCAAATATGTTGTTGATGCTGATAGCTATAACAAGATTGTCGTGGAGGATGATTCCAACGATGAAACAGTTAACTATTCGGGAGAGAATACGGATGACTTCCCAAATTTTTAGGAGCTGTTTGCTCAAGCTTCTAATGATTTATTGAGAAATAGGGTCGAGGAAACAATGAAAGAAGGAAATGTTCTTAAACGTTTATCAAAAGAAGAAATTGTAGAAGCAAAGAAGTCATGGTTCAACTCGCTTCCCAAAGAAAGTAAACTTCGAAGACCATTGGCTTTCTTTACACGAGATCAAGATAAATCGTTGGATGATACTCTTAGCTGGGGCTGGATTAAAGAGTTGAATGTTTATGCTATTAAGAGTGAGTTTGGAGTTCAGTACTTTAGATTTCTCTATGAAATCCAAAATTTACCATGGTGGGATGTGGAAGAGTTAGTTTAGATTAAGATGATTAATTATGAGATGAAGTTTCATGACCAACGATTGTGGAAGCTGATAAAGTACGAAGCTGATCATGGTTTTAATATTTGGAAACTATATATACCTAAGAAGAAGATAAAGATTAATCTAGTGACAAAAGAGAAGGATGTAACTTTGATTGTTAAACATCCACGCACTATGAAGAACATGCCTCTAATGAAAATACAACAAGATTTACATGAATTCTGCAAGTGTGACAATGCGATGTTAAAACAGGCGAAGAAGTAATTGTTTTGAAGAATGAAGGATTATGGAGGAGGATACATCTACTAGACCTGATATATCGATTTTTCCTGATTTGCCAAAGCCTAGAGTGTTCTACTTGGAACGTGGAGTCGAAGAAGGTGAATTTATTCACAATTACACCAAGGAGAAAAATGCAGAATTGTTGGGTGTTGACGAGAATTCATTTGATTTTGATTTTGAGGAGGAGTTGAATAACATCAGAGCTGAGCTGAAAGATTATGTGTACAAATATGTTGTTGATGCTGATAGCTATAATGGTTGTGGTGGAGGATGATTCCGACAATGAAACAATTAAATATTCTGGAGAGAATTGATGACTTCCAACTTTTTAGGAGCTGTTTGTTGAAGCTTTTGATGATTTATTGAGAAATAGGGTCGAGGAAACAATGAAAGAAGGAAATGTTCCTAAACATTTATCAAAAGAAGAAATTGTAGAAGCAATGAAGTCATGATTCAAAGAGCTTTCCAAAGAACGTAAATTTCGAAGACCATTGGCTTTCTTTACACGAGATTAGGATAAATCATTGGATGATATTCTTAGTTAGGGCTGGATTAAAGAGTTGAATGTTTATGCTATTAAGAGTGAGTTTGGAGTTCAATTGTGATATCCAAACTTTGCCCTGTTGGGATGTGTAAGAGTTGGCTCAGACAAAGATAATTAATTATCAGATGAAGTTCATGACCAACGATTGTGGAAGCAGATAAAGTACGACGCTGACCATGGTTTAACATTGGAAGCTGCATATACCTAATAAGAAGATAAAGATTGATCTCGTGACAAAAGAGAAGATGTAACTTTGATTGTTAAACGTCCACGCACTATGAAGAACATGCCTCTAATGAAAATAGAACAAGATTTATATGATTTCTTCAAGTGGTGGCAATGCGATGTTAAAACAGGCGAAGAGGTAATTGTTTTGAAGAATGAAGGATTATGGAGGAGGATACGTCTACTAGACCTGATATATCGATTTTTCCTGATTTGCCAAAGCCTAGAGTGTTCTACTTGGAACGTGGAGTCAAAGAAGGTGAATTTATTCACAATTACACCAAGGAGGAAAATGCAGTATTGTTGGGTGTTGACGAGAATTCATTTCATTTTGATTTTGAGGAGGAGTTGAATAACATCAGTGCTGAGCTGAAAGATTATGTGTACAAATATGTTGTTGATGCTGATAGCTATAACGAGGTTGTGGTGGAGGATGATTCCGACAATGAAACAATTAAATATTCTGGAGAGAATTGATGACTTCCCAACTTTTTAGGAGATGTTTGTTGAAGCTTTTGATGATTTATTGAGAAATAGGGTCGAGGAAACAACGAAAGAAGGAAATGTTCCTAAACATTTATCAAAAGAAGAAATTGTAGAAGCAATGAAGTCATGATTCAAAGAGCTTTCCAAAGAACGTAAATTTCGAAGACCTTGGCTTTCTTTACACGAGATTAGGATAAATCGTTGGATGATATTCTTAGTTGGGGCTGGATTAAAGAGTTGAATGTTTATGCTATTAAGAGTGAGTTTGGAGTTCAATTGTGATATCCAAACTTTGCCCTGTTGGGATGTGTAAGAGTTGGCTCAGACAAAGATAATTAATTATCAGATGAAGTTTCATGCCCAGCGATTGTGGAAGCAGATAATGTACGACGCTGACCATGGTTTAACATTGGAAACTGCATATACCTAATAAGAAGATAAAGATTGATCTCGTGACAAAAGAGAAGATGTAAATTTGATTGTTAAACGTCCACGCACTATGAAGAACATGCCTCTAATGAAAATAGAACAAGATTTATATGATTTCTTCAAGTGGTGGCAATGCGATGTTAAAACAGGCGAAGAGGTAATTGTTTTGAAGAATGAAGGATTATGGAGGAGGAAACGTCTACTAGACCTGATATATCGATTTTTCCTGATTTGCCAAAGCCTAGAGTGTTCTACTTGGAACGTGGAGTCGAAGAAGGTGAATTTATTCACAATTACACCAAGGAGGAAAATGCAGAATTGTTGGGTGTTGACGAGAATTCATTTGATTTTGATTTTGAGGAGGAGTTGAATAACATCAGTGCTGAGCTGAAAGATTATGTGTACAAATATGTTGTTGATGCTGATAGCTATAACGAAGTTGTGGTGGAGGATGATTCCGACAATGAAACAATTAAATATTCTGGAGAGAATTGATGACTTCCCAACTTTTTAGGAGCTGTTTGTTGAAGCTTTTGATGATTTATTGAGAAATAGGGTCGAGGAAACAACGAAAGAAGGAAATGTTCCTAAACATTTATCAAAAGAAGAAATTGTAGAAGCAATGAAGTCATGATTCAAAGAGCTTTCCAAAGAACGTAAATTTCGAAGACCATTGGCTTTCTTTACACGAGATTAGGATAAATCGTTGGATGATATTCTTAGTTGGGGCTGGATTAAAGAGTTGAATGTTTATGCTATTAAGAGTGAGTTTGGAGTTCAATTGTGATATCCAAACTTTGCCCTGGTGGGATGTGGAAGAGTTGGCTCAAACAAAGATAATTAATTATCAGATGAAGTTTCATGACCAACGATTGTGGAAGCAGATAAAGTACGACGCTGACCATGGTTTAACATTGGAAACAGCATATACCTAATAAGAAGATAAAGATTGATCTCGTGACAAAAGAGAAGATGTAACTTTGATTGTTAAACGTCCACGCACTATGAAGAACATGCCTCTAATGAAAACAGAACAAGATTTATATGATTTCTTCAAGTGGTGGCAATGCGATGTTGAAACAAGTGAAGCGATAATTGTTTTGAAGATTGAAGGATTATGGAGGATGATACGTATACTAGACCCAATGTGATTAGTAAATTGTTCAGAGAAAGATATGGAGTGTCTATTCTTTAACAAGATATGCTAAGAGACACGAGAAAAGACTCAAGCGATGCAATACCAAGGTGTTATTCATGTTTGCTATGCACATGGTATTAATTCAGGGAAAATGTGGAAGTCAAAATGGAGAGAGCTATAACGTAAAGAGTTTATGAAGTAGATACGTAAAGAAGAAAGAATTGATGTTGTTTCACATAAAGCTGCTCTTAGAAGATTTCAGTTTACGAAATGGGCACCTCTGACTGATCAAACGCCTATTCCAAATGAAGAGCGTCAGAAGCCTAGAAAGAATTTCTTCAGTCATTAAAGTTTAATGTTATGAAGATTTGGAGGCTCACCAAGACTACAGTAATATCCAAGGGGAAGTTTGTTAATGCAGAATGTCTATAGCCTACATCTTAGGGTCATGTGTAACACCCTGACAGCGTAAAACAACAAACCACGGCGGAAACATCAAGGAGTCATGTCACAGAACTATTGTTACATAACACATGGTATATAAAGTTTTGTATTATTGAATTTAATTGTTTATATTGTCTTGGAGGATGAAATAAAAACATAACTATTGTCTTGAAAATTTTAAAGTAACTAAGGCCCAAGTCCACCCTATGTGAAGCATGCTCCAAGTCAAACATTAGCTCCTGAAACATATGTGAAAATAAAATGTCAGCATAAAAATGCATGTGAGTAACATAGGATTTGTGATGAAGATTCATGGCTTTGAAAGTTAAAAGAAATGTTCAACTATTACAAAAGTAGCCATGATTAAATACAAAAATGTTTCTTTTATGAAATCATATGAAAATCAAATGATTTAAAAAATGATGCATGGTTAACTTAATATCCAAAATAACTCGTGCCTTGTATAAAATATGTCATGTCTTGTATTTTGTTTGAAGTAGTTTAGATAATGCTACATTATGTAATATAATGAAAGCACCTATATATAGGAAGTACCAGCGGGGTATCCACCATGCTTTTATCATATTACACATGCCTCGGCATTTAAATCACTTACCATGAGCCAACAATTGAGATGTCTTGTTTAAACCAATGTCATGCATAAACCAATGCCATGTACAAACCAAATGTCTTTTATAAACAAATGTCTATGTATAAACCAATGTCTTGTATGGAAAACAAAAGTCTTGTTTAAACTATAAAATAAATGTCTTGTACAAAATAACCAAAATGTCTTGTCTTGTACAACACTGGTGTTTTGAATAAACAAAGGTCATGTTTAAACAAAAACTCTTGTCTTATAAATTAATGGCTTTTATTGTGTAGACACATATATATGGATTGTTGGTGAATACATTCAAACATTGTTGACTGTCTGATAAACCATTATAAAAACAAAGGTTTGTCAAATGTTCATAGGATTCTGTCATTCCCTAAAGTCACTTCCAAACGAACCTCGGAAGCGGGATTGTCAATCCTATGGTACCATTACATACTACCGGTCGGCTTGATCAATGTTAATGAATGTATCATTGTATATTCAACGCACCAATATGTCTTGAACAGTGTAAGCATGTCATGAAAATGTTTTGAAATCATGTACTTGGCATACTAAGTCAATATACCAAGCAAAAATATCTTTGAAATCATGTACATGGTGTGTTAAGTCAACATACGAAATAAAAATGTCTTTAAAGTCATGTACTAGGCATACTAAGTCAATGTACGAAGCAAAATGTCTTTGAAATCATGTACTAGGTATGCTAAGTCAACATACGAAACAAAAATGTCTTGGAAATCATGTACTAGGTATGCTAAGTCAATATACGAAGCAAAAATGCCTTTGAAATCATGTACTAGGTATGCTATGTCAACATACGAAGCAAAAATGTCTTTGAAATCATGTACTATATGTACTAGATAAGCAAAACATGTATAATGTCATGAAAACAAGAAAGTACTGATAGGCACATATGAATCACCCCAAAAGATTTAAAAACGTAAAAGAGGGGGCTATGTACTCACTTGGGTTTGCGTAAATGTTTTGTTCAAATGATCAAACAAAGCTAAAGGATTGAAGAGTTCAAATGTGTCCTAATGTATCTGAATACTATGTTAGTGTGTCGAGACTTTGATCGGAAGATTGGATAGAATGAGGTCTTATAAACCAAACGAGTGTTGGGACTCGTATGATATGGTTTATAATACCTTACATTCTGGTTTGAAAGAGTTTCTAAGTGCTTTGACCTGTTACGACTTGTTAAAATGGATAACGCCACTTTAACGGGTCGCAAGCGTAACTATGGGTTTGGATGGTTAAATAAGTCATATGATGAGTCTTAAATGTCAACACAAGTTTGATTATGTTATAATATCAGTTTAGATATCAAAACCATGGTCTTATATCTTTAAAACCATTTTATGTGCCAAAAGGGTGTTTTCGGCATTTTAAAAGTAGATAAAATCGACTCATCATATAACTAACCAAACTATATAACTATAAGGTAAACATCAGAGGGTTATTCCCTAAATTACTATGGTCATAAAAATGCGCTTGGTCTAATTCTAGTATTGACCAAACGGGCCAGATTTGAAAGTCAAACAGGAAGCCAAATTGTTTGACTTTTAGCTCAAAATAGCTAATGTAATGAAAGAACTAGAAAGAGTACTTACTTGTCTTGAAGAACACTTTCAGAACTCAAGATAGGAGGCTCCCAAAGGCTGGAAACAAACTCCAAGAAGGATAGAAAGAAGAACTTCACACTTTGCTTTGAAGTGTTTTGAAGTGGTGTAAAAAAATGGATGAATCAAAGGGTATTTATAGTGTTCTAGGATCAAGGAGGTGATGCCAAGTGTTACCAAGTATGGATTAGTGTCCTAACATGTGTTAACACCAAAGTAAGTGTGGCAAAATGAGTGCAAGGTGTCATAGCAGTCTTGAAGCCCGTGCTTTTGAGTTAATGGTTTTTGACAGCTTTGCATGGGCAACAAGCCAAAATATATTGTAACATATGCCCCAACAAAGCTTTGCTGAAGTCTAAGCTCTACTATAGCAAGCTCTGTTGAAGACAAAGCTCTGATGAAGTCTAAGCTATGCTATAGCAAGCTCTGTTGAAGGCAAAGCCCTGCTAAAGTCTAAGCTCTGCTATAGCTCTGTTGAAGGCAAAGCCCTACTGAAGTCTAAACAAGAAAGATATAATTCTTAAACGTCTTGATTCGTATTAATAAACATGAAGGTTACAGATGACTAAACACTTTGATAGAGCTTCGTCGTAGTCACACACCAACGGATCTTTTAAACACAACACTCAAGCTCCACTATTTATAGGCCAACGTGGCTTGCATAAGGAGTGAGGCGTGTTTGGCTTGTGCGAGTGGTGCCTCGTACGAGTGACAAGGTGTCACTCCTACGAGCCATAAATCTCACTCGTACAAGCCACTTACAAAGCATATAAAACATATATAACCCTAAATACATAACTGACATATCCTAGACGTAGGCGATAGACAATATGTACCAACGATAGCAAGCTCTATTGAAGGGAAAGCCCTGCTAAAGTCTAAGCTTTGCTATAGCAAGCTCTGTTGAAGACAAAGCTCTGCTGAAGTCAAGGCTTTGCTATAGCAAGCTCTGTTGAAGACAAAGCTCTGCTATAGCAAGCTCTGTTGAAGACAAAGCTCTGCTGAAATCTAAGCTCTACTATAGCAAGCTCTTTTGAAGACAAAGCTCTGCTGAAATCAATAGAGGATGTATCATCAGTGTTTCAGCAGAGTCTAAATGTCCAAGGTCTGATATAGCTAAGCTTTGCTGAACACAAAGCTCTGCTGAAGTCTAAGCTCTGCTGAAGATCAACAGAGGATGTTTCATCAGACCTTGTAATGTGTAACGTACAGAAGTGGTTAGCTCAGTGATTACTATTAGTGTTTTCTATCAGCAGTGGTTAGCTTATCAATAGTTATCATCAGTGTTTTCTATCAGCACTGGTTAGCTTATCAGCTGTTTCTATCATCAGTGTTTTCTATCAGTAGTGGTTAGCGTATAAGTGGTTATCATCAGTGTTTTCTATCAAACCTTATAATGTTTAACTTTTATATAAATTCACAAATGGTCCCTCTCGTCCAACAAGTGGCTTATTTTGAGAGTATGGACACCGTAAAGGGTCACTCGGAGGCATAGTTTCAGCATGTTGACACCTTTAGTCCCTCCATATTCATATTTTCATTTAATGACAAAAATAGTCCCTCTTGGCCAATATTAGGCAAATTGAGAGTATGGACACATGTCAGTATATTACCGGACACAAATTTACGAGGTGTTACATCCTCAGCCCCTTAAAAGAAATCTCGACCTAGAGATTTTATTCAAAAAGATAGGGGTACTTTTGGCGCATATTTTGATTTTAAAACCTTAATGGTCATATAAGTTGATAACCTACTGATGCTACAACTTATTTAAGTATATTGGCATATAGAACTTGTTTATAACTCATCCGACTACCCGGTATTGCTTATATGCTACAGTTAAGCTTATGTAACTAATTTACATAAGTTTACCGAAATGGGTCAAATCTTATCTTCAAATTCCAGAATGTATATTGTTTACCCATATTATACAAGTCTTAGTACTTTTGAGTGTTTAAACTACATTTTATCCAGTCACCGCTTAATCTAGCATACCATACCGTTTCTTATATTATAGTTAACTGGTCCATGCCTACTATGACGTCAAAATTCCCAAGTTGCATTGGCGTGAGGTCAATGGAAAAAAAAGATGGTTATTGAGGTTCAATTGGCAGATATGAATAACAGAATCAAGTACAAGAGGTTCGTCACTAGCTATCTTTACTGTTAAGGGTTTTCCTAGTTTGGTTCGTGGTGTTGAAAGATAAGGCTCAAAATCTAAGGATACAGAACTCCTATCGGCACCCGAATCAAAAAGAATAGAAGCATGCTGATTATTGACAGGGAACGTACCGTTAACAGCGTCATTTTTAGCACGAACCTCATTAGCATTTAGATTAAATGCTCATCCCCGGGCTGGATTTAACTAGATTCGAGCAGTTGTTTTGGCAGTGAGTAAGATCACCACAATTGTAGCAGGATCCAAGTGGGTAGTGGGATCACGAAGGATTGGCTTGTGGTTGAGTAGGATTTCGAACCACTTGATTTGGGGCAGGAGCAAAACAAGTGTTGGCCAGATGGCCAGATCGTCCACAATTGGTACAATGACGGGACGGAAGACGGGGTTGGTGATGACTATCACACTTTTTGCACAGAGGTGCAGTACCGGCATATTATCTCTTGGTGGGACGCTTGGTTGGGTTGTGTCACAACAACGAAATTCTTGGAAGTTTTACGCTTCATAGACATCTTGGAGGTTTTGACCTTGTTTCCATTCCATTTTGTTTCCCTTGTGCAGTCTTGGTAGATCGCTTCTTGTCGCTTTTGTGAAAAAGTTTACCCTTCTTGACTTGCGAGTCAGTCAGGGTTGCAACCAACTCGATAGCTTGTCTGACTGTAGCAGGGTTGCTACCAGTGACTATTTCCTGAACTTGGTCAGGAAGGCTATCAATGTACTTTTCAATAGCCCTATCCAAGGGCTTGACCATTGTAGGACATAACAAAATTAGCTCCTCATAACACTTAGTGTAGGCACGATGTTCTCCACTATCCTGTTTCAGGTCGTTCAATTCGTTGTCAAGTGCTCTTTGCTCGTGACGTGGGCAGAATTCCTTCATCATAAAAGCTCGAAGCTCTTCCCACGTCTGAGCCTTTGCAACATCAGCACCCCTATCTCTCACTGTAGGTCCACCTGCGGATGGTGTTAAACCAATTCCTTGTTCATATGACACACACACAAGTGCGGAATCCAAGTGTGCATGCAACCAAAGCAAAGTAAAGAACACGGGGTAACCAAAGATTCAATATCTTGATTAATGATTGAGAACAAATACAAACATATACACACAATGCTCGTGTGACTAAAACAAACTTGTTGTGTTCTTGTGTCTTCGTCTTCAGAGATAACAATCTCTCTAGTCAGTCTGGTGAGCTAACTTTCACGCGCAAGTCCACCCTTACTGAGAAGTGCATGTCAGCTTATATAGTGTCCGTCTAGATTCATACGAAACATGACTCTAGACATACTGAACACAATATTTCACAAGAAACACATCTCCAGAATTTGGTACGAGTCAGTGTTTCGTACGAAATGCTTGTTTCGTATGAAATACTCTTTGTTTGGTATGAAACTCTGTGTTTCATATGAAATGCTTGACTCGCACATAATTCTCATTCTTGGAGAACTTGTGTAGACTTGACGTTTTCAAGACTTATCAGTATAAACACATGCAACTGATTAACACTGACAAACTAAGATGTCATACTATATCAAGATAGAAGGATATCTTGATCTATTCGACACGACCAAACCTATACAGACACTTGAGCAAAGACCGTACAACTACATCTGTAATTAAGAACAAGCGACAGACACAAAACTGTATCAACAAACTCCCCCTTGGATGTTGCTTGGTCTTCGGTCTTTGGTCTTCACATATCATACTTAGGAAGTGCATCAGCAAACTCCCTCTTGAATGTATCTTGTGGTGTTGAAAAGTTGTCAGCTATGAAAATTGATCTTCTTGATTCACAGCTTGTATTCATGTTGTGTCTTGTCTCCCGTAACTTGTTTTCTTCAAACTTGTTCTCTTTGTATTTAGCTTGCTTGGATATTTTATTTGCACACACAACAAGGCTAAACGCATAATGAGAACAACTGTAGGGATGTAAACAACCTTAAAGAAATTTCACTTGAAATTTAACAAAGGATTGGTTTTAATCAGAATTAGCAAAAGACACATATGAGACTAATTTTTATTCAACTACCAACTGACAATGCTTTAAAAGTTTTTAAGATTGCTTAATTTTTAAATTGTTAAACTTTAATGCTTGTCAACTTCGACCATTTATGAAGATGCAGTTGTATCCGACTTATAATCAGGATTTAAGATAGGATAGACTTGGGTTCCAACATCTGTTAATCAAAAATAAACTAGAAGCAAAATCTTTTTGGCTTTTTGCAAAATTTTTTAAAGGTAAGGACGGAAAACATCAAATAAATAGTTACAGACATTCTTTTTGCGAATTTCGAGGGTAAGAGAATCATATTAGTATACGATTATGTATAACTCACTTGTTGTTTGATTAGATAGAATTAAGATAAGTATTCTATATCAATTATCGGTATTGTTATCCATGTAAACTCAACTTATCAGATGTAATCGCGGTTAGGGGATACGATTAATGTATGATTTATACTTACCGACCGGTGTTTATCCACTTCACGACACATTCCCGTATCAAGATATGCACGAGAGAAAATCTTACCGGTGAGTATAATGCTTTATCATCTGTTTTGACGTATATGAATGATGTGAGATACTCACTTATTATTGATTGAAAACAAGTCCTTTGTGATTTAATCACTTATTGATGAGGAACTTGATTTTCATATGCATGCAGGGCACAGGACTAAGTCCGTGAACAGGTTAGTACCATCGTACCGACAAAGAGACGAACTTAGCTCCCGCATAAAGCTGTGATATTTTATCACTTATTTTGGGGATGTGATATTTTTATCACTTATTTGATGGTCGAATGCAGTATGTACACGTATGTATGATATCATGGAAGTTCTAGACTTGCGCCACCGTTATTTTTTGGTAAAAGATTCAACCATGATACCCAAATGATAAGCCAGCATAAAGACCGTATATCTCAGAACCTCGGCACTCTATCAAACGAAATTTGGGTACCAAGACCATATGCTAATGAATGGTTCCCACCTGGTCTTCATTCGATTATGTTTATATCACCCTGTGCACACTTTAAAATGATTGTTAGCCTACCGATACATTGAATATAGAGCTACTTATCATTTTTTTATTTTAATTTCAAAGAGGTTTTGACAGACAACTAATTTGCTATCATTTTCCCTTTTTCTCGCCAGGAAACTCATTTTTGTTTTTCTCATGTTTTTATATTTTTCTGGAAATATACTCCCCATACAATGCAAAAAGTAGATTTAGATAGTTAAATAAACCTTTTTGGATTGTCTTTGAAGAAAAATTTTTAGAAAAACGATTTTCCGATGTGGATTAACTCATGTTTTACCTCGATGCCATTTACCAAAAATTAAGTTAATAAGAATGGTTTATTGAGATTTGGAAGTGAAAAGCTGGCATGTTGGTAATTGGCGTGAACAACAACATTGACACATTTCATATAGATACAATCACGTGTGAGGTGATATTTTGTATCAATGTGTTTGGTCTGGAGAGCAAAGGTCTTTGTTTTTCTCCTTGAGAAGTAGTGTGCGGTTGTTCAAACCATGCTAAGGCATCCGCACCCCCAGTTGATTTGTACAAACAAACACATTTTCTTCAATCACACCCTTGGAGAAATGTATATTGCACGATCATCTTGTAAGCTTTTTATTTCTTTTGGAAGATATAAGACATGATTCTTTGATAATCTTCCATTGTGCTACAGGTGCATACATTTCTATTGAATCTATCTTGTGGATCTGATACAAGCCTTAAACAAACAAATTGTTAGTTTTTTTTCATCTTGTCGAAGTTTTCAATGTTATCCTTTCATTCTTCTCTCCAACAAAGGCGACAACTCCTGAATATAACAGTATTTTGTAGCCGTATGTTACCTATCTTGTGCCTGGATGCTCCCCTATCAACAGTCCTAGAACTATCAATAGTTCCTCCTGGAACATCCTTCACACTCATCAAAGATTAGTTGGAGGTGGGGACCCGAGTTATTGTTGACTTGGGTCGTCCGACATCATCGGCAATTGATGCCTTGTTTTTCCGATCATTCGGAATGGATTGTGCTCCCCCTGAAACAATTTCCGATTTGGGTTTCCAAATCTGTTTTTGTTTATAACTTTAACATCTGATTTTATTTGGACAACCTTTAGTTTTAAAACCTTTCAACCATCTTCTATTGTTTCTTTTTCTGTTTTATTTTTCTTTGTTTAACAAGATGATGGTCCTGTTTTGATGAAACAGATTTTGTATGGTAATGTTTACCATGGGGTGCAGCAATCTTTGCTTTTCCTTTTGTAAGATATGGACAATTTTTGATGATGTGTCCATACTTACCACACTCAAAACATGATCTCCGCTCAACAAACCTCGGAGTATGATGAGATTGACATCTTGATGATGAACTTCGTGATCTTGAGGTGCTTGGTCCTTCATCACAACAATGTGTGTGTTGTGTGTGGTTGTTTTGATTGTTTTGCTTTGAAATTTTTCTTTGTTTAACAAAATCCGAGTTGGATTTGTTTACAAAAGATTCAATTTTATCAGTCCCTTAGGATTTCACGAAGTTCACCTTTGGGATTTTCTTCTTGTTTTTCGTTGGTTTGCTCTTTTCTTTTCCTTGATTAGCATGATTTTGCTTTCGTTGATTGTTTTGAGATTTCCTCTTTTGATTTCTGTTTTTATTTCTATTTTTCAGCTTTTAGAGTAGGGGCACGCTTAGTTATTACAACTTTTGTGCTTGTATTTCCCAAAACTTTACTAGTAGAATCTTCAAAAACTTTATCAATCAAGGATTGAGTGACATTTTTATGGGAAAATCTTGGTTTGAGTAAACTTTGTCAGAGCCAATCAACTTATAAAGCAAATTTATGTTTTCTCAGTTTTCAACATGAGCTTTAACATTCTTGACATTGGCAGTCGTACACAGTTTCGTTGAAGGATCACATAGAATGTGATTTTCGAGAGGTATATTTTCCTCTTTTGTTACCGTGTTTGACTATTTAGGTTTATCCTCAGCTGACTCGTCATCCGAACTATCATAATCCTCAATAATGAGAGAATTTTGATTATCCTTAGATTTTGAGTCATTTACGTCATCCGATTGGCTTTGACTTGAAGATGTGCCTTTTGTGAACCCTAGACCAGGTTTAAACTCATCTAGGTCTAGTGAAACAGTGGGTTCAAAATGTGGCATATCTTCATCATCAGCCATTTTGGTGTAATTGTGCCTAACCAGAGTAGGACAAGCCTGATAACCTATACATTTTACATCACCTTTCTTCTTTTGACTTTCGATGATGTGATCCAAAACTTATCTTGAGTTGGAATAACTGTCCAACTTGAGTTTGATTGTGTCATGTTCACATTTTGCACAGGCTAGCTCCTTTTTTGCTTCATCAAGCATGTTAATATAATTGTTAATGGCTGTTTGTTTTCTTGAAACATTTTTTGAGAATTCAGAAACATCTTTCTTTAAAGTTTCAATTGTTGTTTTGAATTCTTTATCCTTTTTTTTAAGAGCTGTGTTTGCCTCGGTGCATTTTGTTAGATCCACAATCAAGCTCTGATGATGTTTCTTCATGTGATCAAATTTACCTTCCTGCTCTAAGTATTTTCCTTTTAAAAATATACAATTAGAACATTTAGACACATTAGGTTTATCGGGACTTACCTGACTGGATTGACAATCCAAGCATGTCATGAAAGCTGCACGAAGTGTTGAAGATCTAATTGATGAGTGATGCTTGGAAAATTCATCAGATGGTTCTTTAGTTTCATGCCCTGAATCTTCTTCACTGCTAACTGTTGATTCAGTCTCCATGACTACCTCATCTTCAGATTGTTCTCTACTAGAAGTCGATTCTGCTTCATTTGAACTGTTGTTGTCCCCTGAACTGTTGCATTTCTGGAAGATTCTTCATCGTTACTGTTCTTTGCAACTTCAGCATATAATGCAGTTCCTCCTCCACCAATGTTTCCCAATTGAATTGACCAATCACAGTGTTCGTCAGCTTGAACAACTAATGCTCGGTTGGAATTTTTTGCGGGAACCATTGCTCTTTCGTTGTTAGCAGCTTGATTTTTGGTAAACGGATATTGATTCCCTTGCTGTGGAGGCTTCGTGCATTCTCTTTTAAAATGCCCTTTTTCCTTGCGGTTTAAACAAGTAACTTTTCTTTTATCAAAACCGTATGGAGTATCTTTGTTACTTTCCAGATCAGGTTCTTCCGGTTCTCTCCATAAAATCTTTTGCTCTACAAACTGCACTTGCGAACGCCCATTTGATTCAATTAACTCCATCTCTTCCTTATCAATTTGCGCATAATCTTCACTGGTTAAGTTGACATTACCAATTTTACCAGCTACTAATCCACAGTAAGAACTCACCAATGTGTTCAGAAGCTCCATATGTTCCCGTGTAACTTCCACACTTACCTTGGAAAGGTTTGATGTATCTAGTCTGACGGTGTTTGAAGTTGAAGGTTGAGAATTTGTACCATAGAAAGCTTGTTGTTGAACTTGAGGTGTGGCAACTTGAGGTTGAGGAAGAAAAGCCTTTGGATCAAAAGTTCGTTCATAAGTTTGAGCACTTGTACCAACGGACTGATCAGATTTCACTGGACATTCCCAAAAAGGAATTGTATTTGACACGAATGTTGTTTGAAGTTTTGGTTGTTGAACTGCACCTGTACTCGGTTTAATGCCACCAAAATACATTTCTTGATTTTGCTGAACCGGAAATCGTTTAGCTTTGCGAATTTCTTCTTCATCTTTATTTTCATGTTTCTGAATAAATTCGTAGATGCTGATCGTATCCATCACACCTGTATGTTTTAACAATTCTATAAATTGATTCCACTTAGGTGGTAAGGCATTAGCAAAACGTGTAACAATCTCCTGTTGTGACACAAGAACCTTGTATGAGTGCATCTCACTCATCAAATGATAGAAACGAGTTGTCATATTATTTAATGTTTCATTTTCCATAAAATGGATTCCTTCAAATTCCTTCTTTAAAAGATCATGTCTAACTTTCCTTGTTGCTGCGTTTCCTTCTCCTCTTATTTTTAAAGCGTCCCACAAACTCTTTGTAGATGTACAACGCAAGAATTGATGATAAATGTCTCTGTGAAGTTCATGTGTAAAAATTGCAAAGGCCTTCTTTTCAAGATCATAGGCCCTTTTATCATTCTCATCTAATTCAGCTAATGATGTAGAATTTGATACGACGTCTTCGAGAGATTCTCTGTATGGAGAAACAAAACATGTCCACAATTCTGTATTCTGACCAAGAATACATGTATGAAAACGATTGTTCCATGAAGAATAATCGTTCATGTGATTTAGTTTTAGTGGACGGTTGTTGCTCCCAGTTTCACTTTCGCTAAGAAGGAGGTTTGAACGCTTTGGTTTTGATTTGTAACAAAAGCCCATTGACCAACAGTAAACACGTTTGGAGGTATCATCGATTTGGCCCATGAGGTAGTTTTCTGACTTGTAGTACACTCCCAATCCCAAGGATTTGTACTCATTTTGTATTTTCTTGATTTATGAAAAATTTAAAGGTTTAAAGTTTCAAAATTATAATTACCTATTAAAGTTTTCAGATTTTAAAATACGACAAATTCTTAAATTCACAAAGCTTTGAAAAACACGAAAAACAATCAAAAACACTTTCGTGTGAGACAACTGTTTCGTGCGAAATGGTTGTTTCGTGTGTGTCAAGATGATTCGCACGAAATAATTCAGTCGAACCAAACGTTTTTCAGAGGAATCTTTTCAGAAATGGTTTGGTGAGAAATTTCCTTTCTTGTGTAGACTTGCTTTTTCGAAATACATGTTGTCTTACCCACTTTTAGTTAAAAACATAGATTTTTAACAGTCTATAGTCCAAGTCCAGATCCAAGTCAGAAAATGTCAACCCTACCAAAAACTAATCAGATTTAAATTTTTGCAGATTTCTTCTTTAAGGGTGTTCTTCAGAAAAAATTTACAATAAAATTTTCTGCATACAACAGATTTTAACCAAGTTTTAAGTTAGTTAACTGTCCAAAACTTATGTTTTCTACTGGAGATTCAAGAACACTTCAGAAATCTTCAAGCTAGCTCAGACACAATTAAGCCCGGTTTTGAACAAAGAAAGAGCCAAAGCTCTGATACCACTTGTAGGTCCACCTGCAGATGGTGTTAAACCAATTCCTTGTTCATATGACACACACACACAAGTGCGGAATCCAAGTGTGCATGCAACCAAAGCAAAGTGAAGAAACGGGTAACTAAAGATTCAATATCTTGATTATTGATTGAGAACAAGTACAAACATATACACACAATGCTCGTGTGACTCAAACAAACTTGTTGTGTTCTTGTGTCTTCGTCTTCAGAGATAACAATCTCTCTGGTCAGTCTGGTGAGCTAACTTTCACGCGCAAGTCCACCCTGACTTAGAAGTGCATATCAGCTTATATAGTGTCAGTCTAGATTCGTACGAAACACGACTCTAGACATATTAAACACAATATTTCACAAGAAACACATCTCCAGAATTTGGTACGAGTCAGTGTTTCGTATGAAATGCTTGTTTCGTACGAAATACTCTTTGTTTCGTACAAAACCCTGTGTTTCGTACGAAATACTTGACTCGCACAGAATTCTCATTCTTGGAGAACTTGTGTAGACTTGATGTTTTCAAGACTTATCAGTATACACACATGCAACTGATTAACACAGACAAACTAAGATGTCATACTAGATCAAGATAGAAGGATATCTCGATCTATTAGACACGACCAAACCTATACAGACACTTGAGCAAAGACCATACAATTACATCTGTAATTAAGAACAAGCGACAGACACAAAACTGAATCAACACTCACCACTCTGTTCCACACGTGAGCTCCCTCTTTTGGAATACACTCGAAGCAAATTCTACTTTGCGCTCGTTCGGACATTGAACATGACAGAATGTGCTCTCAAGACTCTCAAACCACTGTAGGAGCCCAGCAGCTCCCTCAGAACCACTAAACTTGAGCGGTTTAGTCGAATTTAATTGTTTAAAGTTGCATGAAACAGGTGCATTGCTGTTGTTATTGTTGGCTTGGTTTAATTGAGTCACAAGATTTGGTAGCACAGCAGCTATCTACTGAGCTATCATTGTCGCCATATCGGCATCCTGAGCAGCATTTCGACGACGAGGCATTCTAAAAGAGAAGGAAATATGAGAGAAAACAGGTGGGATTGATATTGGATAATCAAAAGGAAACGTTAAAAATATCGACGAAACATAAGGCTTGAGATCATCTGTTAGTTGGCTAAAACAAACAAACGAGACATAGTGACTAATCAAGGTGAATGGTTCTTTATAATGTATCAAGAAGACATGCTTTAGCCTATAAGTGGACACTCACCGCAAGAGTGTGACAATAACCGGTAATTCCGTACAATCTAATCGCTATTTTTATTACATAATCTCATGCATTTTATCACAATTTGATTTCATAACTGAGTCGTACGTCATATCACAAGTATTAGGACAAATAAATCAGATCATAACATATACTAGTTTCCGTTACGACGCGAAACAAACCAAACAATGCCCTAAAAGTGTTGGTAGAAAGTATTGGGCGCAGTATTCGCGGTTGCACATTTCATGTCAGCAAAACTGCTAAAACAAAACAGGACAACGAATAACGGCATGCTAATGCCATAACTGAGTCCATATATATATGAAAACACTAATGTGGGAACACCTATTTCAAATTTACATAACTTTCCGGTACAACGCCTAAATTACAAAATTGTCCGTTTCGACCAAAAAGCAACAATTTCAGTTTGTCCGCAACAATAATTCTGTATTTCTCGGATTCCAGAATTATAACAAAACAATGTTGAACACCCTAAAATTATGACAAATGGCAAATAACCGGTAATTCCGTACAAATTAGTCTTTAATTTTATATTATAATCTCATGTATAGTTATCCTAATTTAATTGCATAACTGAGTCGTAGGTCATTAGGGCAAGTAAATCTGATCATAACATATACTAGTTTCCATTACGACGTGAAACAAACCAAAACAATGACCTAAAAGTGTTGGTAGAAAGTGCTGGACGCACTAAATGCGGTGACACTAACTGTGTCGGTAAACCCGCTAAAACGAATCAGGACAAGAAATAACGGCATGTTAATGCCATACCTGAGTCCATATACAAATGGAAACACATATTTGAGAACAACTATTACAATAATACATAGCTTTCCGGTATAACGCCTAAATGACAAAATTGTTCGTTTCGACCAAAAAGGCGACACATGGCGATTTGTCCGCAAGACTAATTCGTAGGATTCTGGATGTCCAGATAAGAATAAAACAATGTTAAACGTCCTAAAATAATGTGAGAATAGCAAGAATGCACAAAAGACATCGAATCCAGGTTATTCGGCAAACAGTGCACAACTCGGCCGGAAAGCGGCCGATCGTCGAAACAACGAAGATTTTAGTGGCCGATAGCCTCATCCGGGCGTCTAGTGAACTAGTTAAGCATTATTTGGGACTCGGAATCCATTCAACTAACATGAGGTCACGGAAACACAACTTTCGGAAAAGTTCGACGGTGGAACATAAAAGTGGCGATATCGATGGGACGATCCAATGAAAGACATTTCGGCCATCCTAACTCAATGTATATTTGTCTAACGAACTAGTCATGTATATTTTTGGATCGGAAATGCACTAATTAGACACCATATCAATTGTAGTAGTCGAAAACAAAGGCTTCCGGTACTAAATAAATAGTTCCGTTTATTAGTGATTATTACGACGATGAGCGATCTAGCGTCGTATCCGTCATCCGAAACTTATTTTGGAGGATCATGTGGATTAAATACCATGTAAATACACCCTAAACTCAATTCTTATGCTTAAAAGGTAATAAGATTAACCCTAACTACTATACTTAACAAAATTACCAAAATATCTTATATTATACCATGTGATAAAAATCAAAGTTACACTTAACCCCCCCCCCTCATTTTGACAGTCACAAGTGGGCCCCATGCCCACTTGATATTGTTGAAAGTTGAAGATCATAAGTATGGTCTTGAGGTGGTATGTGAATGAAAGATTAGATATATTACATCATTTACACCAAGGACTCTATCATTCTTTCATTCACCAAATTTGCAACACCTTTCTCTTATTCTTCTTCCTACTCCACAGCTCCACCACCTCCACCATACACCACCATTTAGCCACCACAATCGACCACTTTTTACACCTTTTGAAGCTCAATCAAGACCCTTAAAGAAGATAGCAAGGATGGAGATCATTAGGGTTTCTTAAGGAGCTTCATTTTCTTCTAAATCATCAAGGAACGTGTGCACTCATTGTAAGCTAAACTCCTGCATAATCTAGCTTATTTTATGCTTAGATTATTTGTGTACAAGTTGATCATCTTGAAAAAAAAGAAAAGATAAATAAAAAACCCTAACACACAACATAATAATAACAATAAATATTGTTTATTTTGTGTTGATTATATGTTTATATGATTGTTAGTTAGGATATTGAAGTTGTTTATGTTGAATGTATGATATCAAAGTTGGATGATCTTCTGTGATTTAGTATAAAAATGAAGATTTAAACGTGTTAAGGTTTAAATCTAAACAAGATCATCAACTACATCATCCATGAAAAATACTACAACTTAAAGATAATTTTATGCATATAAATGATTTTTATGAGAAGTAAACATTTATGTTTAAGTTGTAATCACCTTAAAAATGTGTAGTAATCAAGGGGTTAAGTGCATGGACTTGTCTAAACAACATGATAAAAGTAGTGTTTTAAAATGGCTAATAAATATTAAAAACCCACTTGATTTACTAGGAGTTTAAACCATAAAAAGTCATGGATGATGATGGTTTGATTATGTAAAATAATATTAGATGGTTTGTTGATGATGATTATGAGCTTAAACAGGTTTTAAATACGTTTTTAAAACGTGGAAAACGCCATAGTTTAGGGGAAACTATGGCGAAATTTTCTAAAAATCTAATCACGATTAAGACATGATTAGTGGGGTGATTAGTGGGACAAACGCGATTAGTAACTTAAATCGTCATTAAGTAGGCTCTAATGACAAGCGTTATCCCTAAATAGCCAAGTGTTTAACAAAGTTATATATATATATATATATTTATAAGTAAAGATAAATAGTTTTTTTTCAAATACATATTTCTACTTGGAAAATAATACAAGTATTTATATACATATTTTTTACCAATATATTTCTACTTGGAAATAAATATTTTTCACGAAAAATACCCCACCATATACAAAATACAAACACTTGATCAATACACTAAGTATTGGTAACATAACAAATATAATCTTGAAATGTGTCGAAATAATAATCGGACAAACGAAACCATGCGAACAATAGGCGGACATTCAAGATTACACCGTCACGTCGACGACCAACCGGCGATTCTCGACGAAAACGAACATGTAGGGAACGACGCCGACGACGAGTCTAAATATATATAGACATTCAACATATATATATATATATATATGTTATCGGGTTGAAAATCCAAAAAGTTAAAAATATAAAAAGTTCGAAAATTATAAGTAATACTTATAAGAAAATGGGCTTTTAATAAATAAATGTGGGCTAGGCCCAAATTGTAAAAGTCTTGGACAAAGGCCCAATTCCATAATATATATGGACAAGGCCCGAAAATGATAAAGGCCCAAAAAGCTATAAATTACATGGGCTAGACACAAAAACATGGGCTAGGCCTAATGACAAGAAAACATGGGATAGGCCCAATGACAAGAAAACATGGGCTAGGCCCAATGACATGTGAAGGGCAAGGCCTAGTTCACACATGATTTGAAAACAGTAATATATATATATATATATATATATATATATATATTTAAGAAATATATATAGCAATATTAACCGAACAAACTACCAACACTATGATAATATTATAAGTTGTTCAATCATAACAAAGAAATACATAACAAGAATTCAAGATGAACAACGAGTACAAGGTCTATTGAGACCTAGGTGTCTAATGAAACCAATATGCATGTAGGTTACATACGTTGCAGACACCGATCGATAAATAGTACGACTTTACGGAATGCAAAAACTGTGAGTTCATGTCCCTGCTTTCAATTATTTGAAGTTTTGTTTTAAACTATCGAGGGGAAATACATGTCATGTCAAAATAGTATGTTAGCTATGAGTTAGCAGATAACAGATCACTGTGCGTATGTAGGATGATAACGATAGTAACCATTAATAACTTATTGACCAAGGTGCAAAAGAGGTAGATCTATTGAGTTTGAGACCCGCTCCACTCCTGGTTGGTATACCTTTTGGAGTGCTTTTGTGATCCCAATGATGTCAAAGAAGTCTCGGTTTGGTTACTTACTTATGGCAAAAGTATGTCAGGGAGCTCGCGACACACTCGTAGATCCTTAAATAACTCATTGATGCTAATAACATACTTGGATTTCAATACAGGTTTTCAAGGATGACATTTTGATATGAAAACATTAAACAACATGAACTCGCCAACTTTATGTTGATTTTTAAAGTTACATGTATTTCAGGACGCATGACTTGAGCTGGTGATGGGATCCGGGCATGGGATTTGTCAATACAACCATGTACTATCTTTTGGAGGGTTTGCCTTTTATATCCCAGCCTCGTTTACGTATATAGAGGTCAAAGCTTCAGCATAAATTTGTGATGAAAACAATATCTTATTTTGGAACATGTGTTTTAAACTATGTTTGTAATGGTAATCTGAAACTGATAACAATGTGGTTCACTTTTGAAAGTTGTAAATGTATAATGAAACTAGTAATGGCATGACATTGTTGTTATTTATTACTATTTACTAAATTGGATGCAATGATTACCTAATAGTCACACACTTGCGCTTTCGCTACGACTAGGGTGTGAAAGGTTGGTATCAGAGCTCCGATTGTAGTAAACTGGGGAAAAACTTTTTATTAAAAGTTTGGTCTACAATCACCAGGGCCTCACACATAAAAACAAAGTTTGAAACATGATAGATATGTTTTGGAATTATAACAAGATAACAAAAAGATTTTCATTGTGTCACAATAACACAAGGATCTATCACACGAGCTCAACTATAAGTAATGAGCAAAAGGGAACAGGTCGTGCATGAGAATTGGTTATTAATATAAAATATATCATAAATTACTAACATGAATATATATGCATTGTACGAATTATTTGCCAGAACTATGTCTTCCTCATCCAACTATGAAGAAGACCCTGAGGAGTACGTATCCGATGATGGATATGACCCCGCTGCTGAGGCCCTACCCTTAGGGGATGGAGCCGAACACGGAGACTTTGAGGACTTTCAGCCACTTGCCCTGATCGACCCTATGGAGGTAGATGTACCCATGGCAGACGATGTGCTGGCCGCCCCTCAGCCCCCCGCATGATATTATCGTGTACGACCATCCAGAGGGCGAACATGCTATTGTACATTTGGCAGTGCCCCTTGCTGTAGTCCCTCCAGTTATTGATCTAGACGACGATGACGACGAGATACCCGTGTTCCACGTTGAGCACATGGAGGACGACCTTGGCGATGGCGAGGTCTTTGATGATATTGCTATACTCGAGATTCCACCCCTGATATCCAAGTTGTTAACATCTCGTCATCCACCGATGCTGCTCCTAGTGAGCATGAGGCAGATGATGACTCATCTGCCGCCCCAGGCACACCTGTATCTATGTATTCACCCCCTGCAGCCTCACCGGCACGCGCTAGTTCATTCCTAATTAGAGTCCCGACCCCAGGACCCACTCACTATATTGGACCTGCCTGTTACTACTCACTAAGCGGCACTCCACGTGCCCGAGAGCAGGCGTCACCATATTTCCCTGAGAGGTCCACGTACCACCCTATTTACAACCTGGCTGCAGCTGGACCCTCCCATATAACAGGACCTTCTTTCTCTGATAGATTACCCCCTAAGTATGACCCACGTCCCACACCACCTCCAGCAGGCATGTTTACTCCGACACCTCCACGGGGCATGAGCCCTTCGGACCCTTATCATCCCTTACACTTCCCTCCGATTCCTGTGGAGGAGAGAGTGACCTCACATGACCTACAGCTCTCATTGATTTTCTGAAGCATTTGGGAGTTAGAGTCTCAGCGTACTTCTCACGCCACTGCCAGAGTGACACCCCCACCACCGTCATCACCGATACCACCCCCACCAGCATACCCGCCACCATCACCACCACCACTACCCCTATCACCACCACCGACTCCACCTTTTTACTGCCCATTCCACCACTCGTCATGCCCATCTAGGGCACGAGTGCAGGAGCTAGAGCAGTTCCAGACGGATGCGCCTAGTCGTATTTCTAGCCTCGAGGAGGAGATGGCCTACCATCATAGTTTGTTTCCACGATCACCATTTCCACCACCCCCTCCATCCTAGTAGCATGCTTGTGAATATCTTTTGGGGATTAGTTGTACTTTTGTTGTCTTGGTTCATGAGGACTCAGCCTTGAAGATCCCATCTTTTGGAAGACAACTTATTGACGTGAAGAAGCAATGTAGGAGAAAATTGTACTTTTGTAATGTACAAACTTGTATTGACTATGGTTGTGTATCCCTAAGTCCCTTTTGGCTCTTCACGAACAAACTGTAACAAGTTGTCATTGTATAAAAGTGTATTTTCTTTGTGTGACATTGTATTTCTTTTATGTTATGGTTGATTATGTCATGATGTGGTGATATTATGATTGATGCATTGCGTCGTGGTGATATTATGATTTATATCTTATGGTGTGGCTATTATGTATGTGGTGAGCTATGTTCATGATGACGATGGGTGTGCGTATGGCGTTTGCATATATTCATTTGTTTATTTATCATGTACCGATGTGCTATGGCATATATTTTTAAAAAATATATAATAATAATAATAATAATAATAATAATAATAATAATAGTAAATAGTAATAACAACATGAAATTATTATCCGACTAATGGTGAGCGACATATTGTATTAGAAGAGGATGCCGCCCCGCAGAAGAAGTTTAAATAATAACACCCTACCAACAACACAAGAGGAGCTGAATGAACGTATATCTCACGCCATAGCATAGTACGAGGTTAACCGCTCTGAGCATAGTGGCGGTACCGGAGGTTCGACAGGAGTAAATCCTCCCACTGGTAATACATGGTTTCTCATAAAAATGCGTTACACACTCATCCATCTTATTTGTGCTACTTAGTCATGCTTAATTGGTGTATCCAATGATTTTAAGTTGCACATATAAGCGGTTTCTTGACTGCAAACCCTGAACTTCGATGGTACCGGAGGGGCTGTAGCTTTCGTACGTTGGACAGAGAAGACAGACTCGGTCATCCGAATGAGTAAGTGCCTGGCTGAACTAAGAGTCACCTATGTTACTGGACTCTTTGTGGATGGAGCTCTATCATGGTGGAACCTTCAGGTCCAAACCAAGGGCGATGATGCTGCATACGCCCTGACCTGGGAGGAACTAAAGAAGATGATGAAGAAGAAGTATTTCTCAAGGTCAGAAATTCAAAAATTGGAGACAGAATTTTGGAATTTGAAAATGATTGGTTCAGACATTGCTGGGTATACTCAACGATTCCATGATTTATCCAGAGTGGTGCCATATCTAGTGGAGCCCGAATTTAAACATATTGAGAGGTACATTTGGGGACTTGCCTCCGAGATTCTGAGCTTGGTTACCTCTTCGAAACCCACAAAGATTGGTGAAGCAATTGAATTAGCTGTCAGCCTGACTGAGGAGGCTGTACGACAGGGGAAGTTGCCTAAGTATGGTGGAAATGAGAAGGAATCTACTGAGGAGACCACTGATTCCAACAAACAGAAATTTTCTCATTTCAAGAAAGGTTCTCGTGGTAACCACAACAGTAACAAGAGACAAGCAACGAGAGAAGTCAAGGAAACCAAAGCATATGTTACCAGAACCACAAACACTACGGTTAAGAAAGCTTATACTAGGGACGCACCAAAATGTCCCAAATGTCCTTTCCACCACCATGGGGACTGTCGATGCCCCAAATGTGGAAAATGTGGAAAACTTGGACATCGCACCAATGTGTGCCGAACCAATACTGGAGATCAAGTTTGCTTTGGATGCGGAGACAAAGGACATTTCAAGAAAGACTGTCCTAAAGCAAATCAAGCACAGGGAAGAGCATTTGTAATTGGAGCTAAGGATGCTCGCCAGGATCCAAACGTGGTCACCAGTACGTTCCCTATCAATGATCACTTTGCATCTATTCTTTTTGATACCATAGCAGATTTCAGTTTTATTTCTAAGGAGTTTAGAGATATACTTGGGGTAAAGTCGAGTAAATTAGATGTTCCTTACTCGATTGAGCTAGCTAACGGGATATTAGTAGAATCAAAGGAAATAATAAAGAAATGTAGATTAGAATTGGGTGAATGAAAGTTTGATATAGATCTATTACTAGTTCAACTGGGTAGTTTTGATGTTGTTATTGGGATGGATTGGCTATCCAATAATCGAGCCGAGGTTATATGTCATGAGAAAATCATTCACATCCCCTTATCCGACGGAGAACACTTAATGATTCACGATGAGAAGCATAACACACCTCTACGAATCATAAACTGCATGAAGGCTCAGAAATGTTTAAGGAAAGGATGAATCGCTTTTATTGCCCACGTGGTGGATAAGAAGGCCGAGGAGCGCACGATTGAAGACATACCAGTAGTGAGGGAATATCCCGAGGTCTTTCTAGAAGACTTGCCAGGGCTACCTCCTCAGAGACAAGTCGAATTCCGTATTGGCTAGCGCCCTCGGAGATGTAGGAATTATCTATGCAGTTGCAAGAGCTGCTCGATAAAGGTTTCATAAGTCCGAGTTTCTCACCTTGGGGAGCTCCTGTGCTATTTGTGAAAAAGATGGACGGAACCTTTCGCATGTGCATCCATTACCGTGAGTTAAACAAGTTGACTATCATGAACCGGTACCCATTACCAAGAATTGATGATCTATTCGATCAGTTGCAAGGGTCGAGTTTTTACTCGAAGATCGATTTAAGATCCGGGTATCATCAGTTGAGAATCCAAGAGAAAAGCATTCCTAAGACAGTGTTTCAGACTCGTTATGGTCATTACGAGTTCCTTGTTATGCCTTTTGGCCTAACGAACGCCCCTGCGGTATTCATGGATTTGATGAACCGGGTATGTAAGCCATACCTTGACAAGTTCGTGATCGTTTTCATAGATGATATACTGATATACTCACGCACCAAGAAAGAACACGAACAACACCTGAGAACCATTTTGGAGTTGTTGAAGAAGGAGCAATTATATGCCAAGTTCTCAAAATGCGAATTTTGGATTCGCGAGGTAAAATTTCTTGGCCATGTTGTGAACGAGAATGGAATACATGTTGACCCTTCAAAGATCGAGGCTACAAAGAACTGGACTACGCCAAGAACCCCCACGAAAATACGACAATTCCTAGGATTAGCGGGATATTACAGGAGATTTATTGAGAACTTCTCCAAGGTTGCTCAGCCGCTAACCATGCTTACCCAGAAGGATAGAAAGTTTGATTGGGGAAAAAAACAAGAATCGGCATTCCAAGTATTGAAAGAGAAGCTATGTAAAGCACCAATACTATCCCTCCCTGACGGTACCGATGACTTTGTGGTGTACTGTGATGCATCACATCAAGGCTTGGGTTGCGTATTAATGCAACGTGAAAAAGTCATCGCGTGCGCGTCACGAAAGTTGAAAGTTCATGAAAGGAACTATACCACGCATGACCTGGAGCTAGGTGCTATGGTGTTTGCCTTGAAGATCTGGCGTCATTATCTATACGGCACTAAGTGTACCATATTCATAGACCATAAAAGTCTTCAACATATATTCAACCAAAAGGAATTGATTATGCGCCAACGACGTTGGGTGGAACTGTTGAATGATTATGACTGTGAGATCAAGTATCACCCGGGCAAAGCAAATGTTGTAGCAGATGCTTTGAGTAGAAAAGAATGAGTCAAAACATTAGGGGTGCGAGCTTTGGAAATGACGATCCAGACGAACTTCACTACTAGAGTGCGTGAAACACAACAAGAAGCGTTGAAACAAGAAAACATTCCAGTGGAATCATTAAAGGGAATGGAAAAACAATTGGAACCAAACAAGGATGGAACTCTATATTTCATGGGAAGGATCTGGATTTCCTATATGGTGAGTCATGAGACTTGGTGCTGGATGAAGCACACAACTCTAGGTACTCGATACAACCAGGATCGGACAAAATGTACCAGGATCTGAGAGAATATTATTCGTGGCCTAATCTCAAGGGAGATATTGCAACCTATGTTGGGAAATGCCTAACTTGTGCAAAGGTCAAGGCCGAATACCAAAAGACAGCCGGGCTATTACAATAACCGGATATCCTGGTTTGGAAGTGGGAACAGATATCAATGGATTTCATTACAAAGTTACCACGGACCTCTCGAAGTCATGACATGATCTAGGTTATCATTGACCGGCTAACCAAATTAGCTCACTTCTTACCCATCCGCGAGAAAGATAGCACGGAAAAGATAGCTGAACTGTACCTGAAGGAAATAGTGGCACGTCATGGTGTGCCAATTTCGATAATCTTTGACAGAGATGGTCGCTTTGTGTCATGGATCTAACAATCATTTCAAAATTCATTTGGTTCTCGCTTGGATTTAAGAACGGCCTTTCACCCGCAGACCGATGGTCAGAGCGAGCGAACCATTCAAACATTAGAAGACATGCTTCCAGCCTGTGTAATGGATTTAGGCAGAAACTGGGATACTCATTTACCGTTGGTAGAGTTTTCCTACAATAACAGTTATCACACTAGTATCAAGGCCGCTCCATTCGAAGCACTATATGGACGAAAGTGTCGATCGCCATTATGTTGGGCGGAAGTCGGTGACAGAAACCTCATTGGTCCCGAACTAGTATAAGAGACCACAGAAAAGATATTTAAGATCCCTGAGCATATTAAAGCGGCCCGAGATAGACAAAAGAGCTATGCAGATCGAAGATGCAAACCATTATCCTTCAAGGTGGGTGACAAAGTGTTGTTAAAGGTCTCACCTTGGAATGGCGTAGCTAGATTCGGGAAGCGTGGAAAGCTCAACCCGAGATTTATCGGACCTTTCGAAATTCTGGCAAAGATTGGTACAGTGGCTTACAAGTTACAACTGCCAGAGGAACTCAATAACATACATGACACATTTCATGTGTCCAGTCTGAAGAAAAGTCCGACTAATGACACAGTTATCATTCCAGCGGAGGAAATTCATGTTGATGACAAGATACAATACACCGAAGAACCAGTTGAAGTCATGGACTGGAAGGTCCAAAAGACAAGAAAACGCCAAATCAAACTGGTGAAGGTTCGCTGGAATTTGCGTCACGATCCGAGTATACATGGGAGCGTGAAGATCAAATCAAGTCAAAATACCCCCACCTGTTCGAGAAGACTCCTCCAGTGGATGCCTCAAGCTGAATTTCGGGACGAAATTCTTTTTAACAGGGGGAGTATGTGACAAATGGCAAATAACCGGTAATTCCGTACAATTTAATCACTAATATTATATTATAATCTCATGCATAGTTATCGTAATGTACTTGCATATCTCAGTCGTACGTCATTAGCGCAAGTAAATCTTATCATAACATATACTGGTTTCCGTTACAACGCAAAACAAACCAAAACAATGCCCTAAAAGTGTTGGTAGAAAGTGCGGGACGCACTAAATGCGGTGACACTAACTGTGTCGGTAAACCCGCCAAAACGAATCAGGACAAGAAATAACGGCATGTTAATGCCATACCTGAGTCCATATACAAATGAAAACACATATTTGAGAACAACTATTACAATAATACGTAACTTTCCGATATAATGCCTAAATTGCAAAATTGTCTATTTCGACCAAAAAGGCGACAAATGGAGATCTGTCCGCAAGACTAATTCGGAGGATTCCGGATGTCCAGATAAGAATAAAACAATGTTAAACATCCTAAAATAATGTGAGAATAGCAAGAATGTACAAAAGACATCATTTTCGGTCATTCGGAAAACAGTGCACAACTCGACCGGAAAGCGGCCGACGTCGAAACGACGAAGATTTTAGTGGCCGATAGCCTCATACGGGCGTCTAGTGAACTAGTTAAGCATTATTTGGGACTCAGAATCCATTCAAATAACATGAGGTCATGGAAACACAACTTTCAGAAAAGTTCGACGGCGGAACATAAAAGTGCCGATATCAATGGAACGATCCAACGAAAGACATTTCGGCCATCCTAACTCATCGTATATTTGTCTAGCGAACTAGTCATGTATATTTTTGGATCGGAAATGCACAAATTAGATACCATATCAATTGTGGTAGTCGAAAACAAAGGCCTTCGGTACTAAATAAATAGTTTCGTTTATTAGCGATTATTACGACGATGAGCGATCTAGCGAAGTATCCGTCATCTGAAACTTATATTAGAGGATCATGTGGATTAAATACCATGTAAATATGTCACACCCCCACCCGCAGCGGATAAGGTGATCGGGGCATGATTGGGTTATCATCAAAGCTCATGACATTTATTAAATGTTTCATATTCATTAATACAAATTGAATGAAAGTTTACAATAGTGATACAACATGATCTAACTAACAATCTAACTCCTTTGTTCTCTTCTAAGGCATATCCTATGTTATCCTTGCTTCAACCTGTTCACCTGTATCATGTGTAAAAAGGTTTTTTTTTGGATCAACATAATGTTGGCGAGTGAATCCTATGGAAAACACTCTGAACAATTCATTTAAATTGATTATGAAATATGTGCACAACCAAACATGAATAAAATTAGATGTAACTTGATCAACAATCATAATATGTTAAATGAAACACTCATGAATAATAATGGAATAATTAAAGGCACGCGATGCTCAACTCGTCTCTCACGAGGAGCTGAGGGGCCTGATGAATGAATTGCATAAACATGATTATATGAATAACACAACCACAAACAATATAAACTCAATGATACACACATGAATAATAATGAATTTGAATTGAAGCACGCGATGTTCTACTCGATTCCCACGAGGAACTGATGGGCTTAATGTATGAGTTTCATGTAATTTGACAAACGGAATATAAATAAATCACAACAATAAATCAATCTAAGTTTAAGTCATGATGTGGTATGGCACAAGTTTAAATAAATAAATTAATTAATTCAAAACACATGACACACCCCAAAACGTGTAATTTAAAAGGGGGAATTGTAAGATTCACTCACAGTGGGTGCGTTCGGTTGATGATGATGAATGCACGCGAAGTGGTTTTAACCACGAATGAGATTTAACCTAGATAAATCGCATTATGGTTTGGTGAGTAAACGGATTTTATTAAACTATTTTAGTAGGATTGTTGGGTGCATTTTTGTGAGTTTGAGGCTATTTTCTAATCTTAAAAATGTTATTTTTAAGTATTTATAATTGATTTTTAATTTAAAATAATTAAATAAAAATAATAAAAATATTTTATTTTTTTCTGCTACAGTTGACTTTGACCAGTTGACTTTGACTGGTCGTTGACCGGTTCGATGTATATTGTTGTGCGCTCGGTGAGGCTCGAACCCGAGACCTCTCGTACGCGTGCACGCAGCTCTACCAACTGAGCTACGTGTCTAACCCGTTATATATCCGATTTTAATTATATATATACACTAATTAGTTTAAACAGAAATCCTTTTTATTTTAAAAACAGTTTAAACGAAACGGTCATGTACACCACAGGTCTCGAACCCGGGACCTGTGGTTCAATCCAACACACAGTCCACCGCTGGACTGTGTGTTCAACATGTTATAATATTCGGTTTTTATTATACTTAAATACAAAATAGATATTTCCTTTTCTGCCTTATTTAAAAGAAAAGATAATTGTCCGAGTCGGTGCTGAGGACCGAACTCGAACTCGTGACCTGTGATATAAACAAACACACAGTCCACCGCTGGACTGTGTGTCTAACTTGGTTATTGTTCTGGTTATCAATATACTTAACATATAACTAAGGCGATCCGGTTCAGTAACAAAAAAATGCATTTTATTAAGGCAGCGTGTGTGAGACGGGAATCGAACTCGAGACGTTTTGCGTTTTATATGTGCACACAGTCCACCGCTGGACTGTGTGTCTAACCCGATTAATTTCATGATTTTAATTAAACTTATATGATAACAAGTCTTCATCTTCTTCACCGAAAGAATAACCAGAAATCGGTGACAGACTGGTTCAAGATTTTATCCGTTTTATTAGTGTTTTACCGTCGATTAAGATAAGATAAAAGTGAAAGGAAAGGAAACTGAGCGGAGAAATATACCGACTGAACTCTCTGTTTTCCGGCAGAAAATCCGGCGACTGAATTCAACTCCGGCGACGTGTTCCTTGTAGTAGCTAGTCTCCAGAAAACTTGGAAAAAGGTAAGGGTGACTTCGGTGAAGGTTTAGGGGATTCAATAAAGCTCAGGGATTAAAACACGGTTTTCCGGCGAAAAACAGGAAAGTTCCGGCGAGTGAAAATACGCCGTGAAAAGATGTGATTTTTGAGCGAAAGTGTTTGTCGTCGGTTGTGGGTCAATTTATAGGGGAAAATCGCAATGTATTTGGTCTGATTTTGGACTGTATTCAACGGTTTAATTTTTCCGGCGGTTTTGAAATGTGTCGCGGACTTCAAACATCGGTTATAACCGATGTCTGATTAAAGGTTTACGTTATAACGTAAATCGTAGTTAAGACTCGCGAATATTCCGGGATTCCGACGACTGAATCGTTTAGGCGCCGGTTTTGAATTCGTAAAGTCACTATATCAATTAAATGATTCTATTATTCATCAAACATGACTAGCGGCGCAGTGGTTTGTGTGTGTGAAGATAAGTCACTGAGTGACTCGGTACAGACCCGGGTTCGAAACCCGGCTGAAACAAATCATTTTTATTTTGCGTTTCTTGACAGTTTTTCAAAAACTAAATATATGTTCGCGTATAATAATTGATTACGGATCGTTTAAAAATATTTTGGGCATTTAATTCGCAACGAAAATTTTGACTGACTGTTCGGTTGATAAACGGAGCGGGTTTGGTAAATCCGTTTTTTACGGATGTTACAGTATCCCCTGCTTTTTAGAAATTTCGTCCCGAAATTTAAATAATGATATATTTTGACTATAAGAATGATGATGTTTTGTTTGACAGTTGTATGCTCAGAAAAATGAGGGTTTAAGTTTTTGTTCGAGGCGGTAACGTTCCTTGGAAAGGTTAAGTATCCTATTCAGGAATCGCTTTTTGTTGCCTACTGTATGAATATTGATAAACAGGAATGATTCGCTAAAAAATGATGTCATGCATAAGAGTTTAGATACGTTTGGGAAAAATATGGTTATATCCTAAGGCAAAACTTCTAACACTACAAACACAACAGCTGATATCCAAACATGAATGAACACATCATCAAATATTTGAACATGAATAAACATAACAGCAAATATTCGAACATGAATGAACACATCAGCAAATATTTGAACATGAATAAACACAACAGCAAAGATTCGAACATGAATAGACACATCAGCGAATATTTGAACATGAATAAACACAACAGCAAATATTTGAATCTACATTCTGATAACATATATGTTTGAATGATGGAAGTTCCTCTCCCGTTTGTTATGATGGAGAGGTTAATTTATGTAGAAATGGAGCACAATCCAATCTCTTTAAATAACATGATGATATAAATGTATCACAAATTCCAACCAAGGCAATAATAAATCCTACATGGAACTTCTCATAACCGCCTGATAATGCCTCTGATCCTTTGGCAAGAATACTTATATATAGGAAGTACCAGCGGCGTATCCACCATATTCTTGCCAAATTTTCATTAGTTTTATCCACAAGTTATGATTGGTTACCAAGAAACTAATAAATCCTACATAGAACTTCTCATAACCATCCGTTAATGCCTCTGATCCTTTGACAAGAATACTTATATATAGGAAGTACCAGCGGCGTATCCACCATATTCTTGTCAAATTTTCATTGGTTTTAACAGTGAATTATGATTAGTCCTATAACTCTACAATCAATACAACAAACATAAATTACTGAAATGAAACATATCTGTGCGATCAAGGCTCAATCGAACGGAGCCGATCGTATTGCATGTACTGAAAATGAAATTGTGTGCTCAAGGCTCAATCAAACGGAGCCGAACATATTGAATGTACTGAAATTGAAATTGTGTGCTCAAGGCTCAATCAAACGGAGCCGAACATATTGCATGTACTGTATATGAATAACTTAACCACACAAACTGCCTATGCATGGAACCTCTCATAACCGCCTGATAATGCCTCCGATCATTTGACAAGAATACTTATATATAGGAAGTACCATCGGCGTATCCACCATATCCTTGTCAAATTTTCATTGACTTTATCCGCAAGTTATGGTTAGTTCGATGCGACTCTACTACATACACCACAACCACAAGATACTGATAATGAAATTGTATGTGTGCTCAAGGCTCAATCAAACGGAGCCGAGCGTATTGCATGAACTGGAAATGTGAATAAATCTGTGTACTCAAGGCTCAATCAAACGGAGCCGAGCATATTGCATGAACTGGAAATGAGAATAAATCTGTGTACTCAAGGCTCAATCAAACGGAGCCGAGCATATTGCATGAACTGGAAATGAGAATAAATATGTGTACTCAAGGCTCAATCAAACGGAGCCGAGCATATTGCATGTATTGAAATGTAATATTACGTAACCGATCAAGGCTCAACAAACGGAGCCGATCGTGCGGGCACGCCAAGATCAACCACATAATAAAATGGGGATCAAACTCAACCTCGATGGATGGGGAGCTACGGCCTCAGCAAAAGCATATACTGAAAAACAATATATAATATATAATATGCCATAATTTCTCTAACAGTCTACACATATGATAAAGAAAACATAAGACTAAACAATAGGAGTTGAATCTGTATCTTCGGCGAAAAGGACTAGCTGAGTATCTTCGTTTGGGCCGTCATTATCTTTGACAGGATTGGCGTTGATATTGAAGACTCTTCCTCTTGCTGGTGGCATAGTGGTTGGGTTTTCTTGGTTTACTTGGTTAACTGGGTTTGATTGGGCTTGAGTGTTGATAACGTTTACCAATTGAGGGCATGTGTTTCTAAAGTGGGTAGGGCCACCACAATTGAAGCAAGCTCGAGCATATGGGAACATGGGGTGTTGGGGTTGGTGATAAGTTTGGGCCATGTTTTGAGTAGGGGAAAAGGTTTGGTCTTGAAAGGTGCGACAAACATTGCTCAAATGACCATAACGTCCACATGTTGTACATAGCCGGCAAGGTAAAGTAAGGGAATGATGATAAAAACAGTGGTTGCATTGAGGGTGAGGTCCAAGATATGGTTTCTTATTTGGGTAAGCTGAATTGGGTGCCACTTGGGTGATTGGGACAGCTCGGATGGGTATAGCGTGAAAAACGGGTTGATTTCGTTGGGTAGCAGCGAAAAGTCGCCCGACTCTTCTTCTCTTAGGGTTAGGTTGAGAAGGGGATTCGGGTTGAGAAGGGGATTCGGGTTGAGAAGGGGATTCGGTGGTTTCAGTTGATTCTTTATCCTTCTTCTTCTCTTCCTCGAAGTCTTTGTTTCGGATTCGGTTCTCAGTGAGCTCTATTGCTAGCTCCATTGCTGCTTCCAAAGTTGCAGGCTTGGTACTTATCACGGGGTCTTGAATCTTTGACGGAAGTCCACGAATGTAGTGCTCGATCAAACGGTAGAGGGGAGTAAACATGTTGGGAACCATTTGATGTAATTCGAGGAACCTTTTGTTGTAGGTGGTGTGGTCTCCTTCCACTTGCCTCAATGAGTAAAATTCATCTTCTAGCTTCTTGATTTCGCTCCTTGGGCAAAATCGTCTGGTCATGATTTCTTTCAATTCGTTCCAAGTTAAGGACATAGCATCTTCAACACCTCGTTTGGCCTTCTCTGTATTCCACCAAGTAAGTGCTATCCCATATAGTCGACCGGTAGCATAACGCACTTTGCGATCATCAGGGCAATCGCAATTTAGAAAAGTATTCTCCATTTCTTCAAACCAATGGAGGAGTGCGGTGACACCTTCAGTCCCTTTATATTTCGGAGGGTCGCATGATTTGAAATGCTTGTAGGTGCATTTAGTGGTATTTGGGGAAGAGTTGAAAATGTTTTGGTTTGCTTGATTGACAGGATTATGGGTAAGTGCTTGTTGAACTTGAATTACAATGTTGGGTATTACGGCAGCCATTTGTTGAGTGATTAAGGTAGCCATGCGTTCGCGGGCTTTTCTTGCTCTCGTCTTCCTACGGGCGAGGTTAGAAGACATCTACATTGAATACAGGACAAGGGTATGAGTTGGATGCTTTTGAGATCATGGGTCGCATTCAAGAATGAACATTCATAAAATAATTATACCAAAAATACTACATCCATAGGATGTCTTGGGCTTTGCTCGCTGTTAGGCCCGTCATGCCGCCATACTTTACCTTATGTAATCATGTGGGCCCCCATGAATTACCGGTTTTTCATATGGTTCGCACGGTTTCTGCCTGGTTGCGTACACAAAACCCGGTGAAAATCGAGAAATATGTATACAACGTGTGATGTTCGGAATGTGTCCAGGTGTAGACACGGTGACACCTCAAAGTAGGGTTAGTTCGAACGACGTTTGGTGTGGCATGCTTTGGCCTAATAGGTCCTTCGTACTCTCATCGTTGGTCCCCAGGTAGGCAAACTGGTCCGTTATATTGGATTTATACGAATGCCAGCCTAGACAGGACGTTCCGACTACCGGTACTTGTACCCTTCCAGTTACTACATGCCCGTCGCAGAACTTACTTTGATGAGAATTGAAAATTGCATAAAATCTTTGGATAGCGAGAGTATGAAAATAAATTGAACACATGAACATCGATATATGTATAATGAATATGTATATATGTATAATGAACATGTATATGAGCATGTATGTTTGACTGAAATGTAAACAAATATGAAACAAATAAATATCACAAGTTTGTATGTAACCACCTAATCAATTTAAAATTTAGGCAGACTATAGTATAGGCTCTAAGGGTCTAATAACCTATCCTATATCCCTATAGTCATGGCTCTGATACCAATCTGTCACACCCCGACCCGCAGCGGATAAGGTGATCGGGGCATGATTGGGTTATCATCAAAGCTCATGACATTTATTAAATGTTTCATATTCATTAATACAAATTGAATGAAAGTTTACAATAGTGATACAACATGATCTAACTAACAATCTAACTCCTTTGTTCTCTTCTAAGGCATATCCTATGTTATCCTTGCTTCAACCTGTTCACCTGTATCATGTGTAAAAAGGTTTTTTTTTGGATCAACATAATGTTGGCGAGTGAATCCTATGGAAAACATCTGAACAATTCATTTAAATTGATTATGAAATATGTGCACAACCAAACATGAATAAAATTAGATGTAACTTGATCAACAATCATAATATGTTAAATGAAACACTCATGAATAATAATGGAATAATTAAAGGCACGCGATGCTCAACTCGTCTCTCACGAGGAGCTGAGGGGCCTGATGAATGAATTGCATAAACATGATTATATGAATAACACAACCACAAACAATATAAACTCAATGATACACACATGAATAATAATGAATTTGAATTGAAGCACGCGATGTTCTACTCGATTCCCACGAGGAACTGATGGGCTTAATGTATGAGTTTCATGTAATTTGACAAACGGAATATAAATAAATCACAACAATAAATCAATCTAAGTTTAAGTCATGATGTGGTATGGCACAAGTTTAAATAAATAAATTAATTAATTCAAAACACATGACACACCCCAAAACGTGTAATTTAAAAGGGGGAATTGTAAGATTCACTCACAGTGGGTGCGTTCGGTTGATGATGATGAATGCACGCGAAGTGGTTTTAACCACGAATGAGATTTAACCTAGATAAATCGCATTATGGTTTGGTGAGTAAACGGATTTTATTAAACTATTTTAGTAGGATTGTTGGGTGCATTTTTGTGAGTTTGAGGCTATTTTCTAATCTTAAAAATGTTATTTTTAAGTATTTATAATTGATTTTTAATTTAAAATAATTAAATAAAAATAATAAAAATATTTTATTTTTTTCTGCTACAGTTGACTTTGACCAGTTGACTTTGACTGGTCGTTGACCGGGTTCGATGTATATTGTTGTGCGCTCGGTGAGGCTCGAACCCGAGACCTCTCGTACGCGTGCACGCAGCTCTACCAACTGAGCTACGTGTCTAACCCGTTATATATCCGATTTTAATTATATATATACACTAATTAGTTTAAACAGAAATCCTTTTTATTTTAAAAACAGTTTAAACGAAACGGTCATGTACACCACAGGTCTCGAACCCGGGACCTGTGGTTCAATCCAACACACAGTCCACCGCTGGACTGTGTGTTCAACATGTTATAATATTCGGTTTTTATTATACTTAAATACAAAATAGATATTTCCTTTTCTGCCTTATTTAAAAGAAAAGATAATTGTCCGAGTCGGTGCTGAGGACCGAACTCGAACTCGTGACCTGTGATATAAACAAACACACAGTCCACCGCTGGACTGTGTGTCTAACTTGGTTATTGTTCTGGTTATCAATATACTTAACATATAACTAAGGCGATCCGGTTCAGTAACAAAAAAATGCATTTTATTAAGGCAGCGTGTGTGAGACGGGAATCGAACTCGAGACGTTTTGCGTTTTATATGTGCACACAGTCCACCGCTGGACTGTGTGTCTAACCCGATTAATTTCATGATTTTAATTAAACTTATATGATAACAAGTCTTCATCTTCTTCACCGAAAGAATAACCAGAAATCGGTGACAGACTGGTTCAAGATTTTATCCGTTTTATTAGTGTTTTACCGTCGATTAAGATAAGATAAAAGTGAAAGGAAAGGAAACTGAGCGGAGAAATATACCGACTGAACTCTCTGTTTTCCGGCAGAAAATCCGGCGACTGAATTCAACTCCGGCGACGTGTTCCTTGTAGTAGCTAGTCTCCAGAAAACTTGGAAAAAGGTAAGGGTGACTTCGGTGAAGGTTTAGGGGATTCAATAAAGCTCAGGGATTAAAACACGGTTTTCCGGCGAAAAACAGGAAAGTTCCGGCGAGTGAAAATACGCCGTGAAAAGATGTGATTTTTGAGCGAAAGTGTTTGTCGTCGGTTGTGGGTCAATTTATAGGGGAAAATCGCAATGTATTTGGTCTGATTTTGGACTGTATTCAACGGTTTAATTTTTCCGGCGGTTTTGAAATGTGTCGCGGACTTCAAACATCGGTTATAACCGATGTCTGATTAAAGGTTTACGTTATAACGTAAATCGTAGTTAAGACTCGCGAATATTCCGGGATTCCGACGACTGAATCGTTTAGGCGCCGGTTTTGAATTCGTAAAGTCACTATATCAATTAAATGATTCTATTATTCATCAAACATGACTAGCGGCGCAGTGGTTTGTGTGTGTGAAGATAAGTCACTGAGTGACTCGGTACAGACCCGGGTTCGAAACCCGGCTGAAACAAATCATTTTTATTTTGCGTTTCTTGACAGTTTTTCAAAAACTAAATATATGTTCGCGTATAATAATTGATTACGGATCGTTTAAAAATATTTTGGGCATTTAATTCGCAACGAAAATTTTGACTGACTGTTCGGTTGATAAACGGAGCGGGTTTGGTAAATCCGTTTTTGACGGATGTTACAAAATACACCATAAACTCAATTCTTATGCTTAAAAGGTAAGAAGATTAACCCTAATTACTATACTTAACATAATTACCAAAATATCTTATATTTTACCATGTGATAAAAATCAAAGTTACACTTAACCCCCCTCATTTTGATGGGTCACAAGCGGGCCCCATGCCCACTTGATTTTGTTGAAATTTGAAGATCATAAGTATGGTCTTGAGGTGCTGATGTGAATGAAAGATTAGATATATATAACATCATTTACACCAAATACTCATCATTCTTTCATTCACCAAATTTGCAACACCTTTCTCTTATTCTGCTTCCTACCCCACAGCTCCACCACCTCCACCATACACCACCATTTAGCCACCACAATCCACCAGTTTTTACACCTTTTGAAGCACAATCAAGACCCTTAAACAAGCTAGCAAGGATGGAGATCATTAGGGTTTCTTAATGAGCTTCATTTTCTTCTAAATCATCAAGGAACTTGTGCACTCATTGTAAGCTAAACTCCTCCATAATCTAGGTTATTTTTATGCTTAGATTATTAGTGTACAAGTTGATCATCTTGAAAATCAAGAAAAGATAAATCAAAAACCCTAACACACAATATAATATTAACAATAAATATTGTTTATTTTGTGTTGATTATATGTTTATATGATTGTTAGTTAGGATGTTGTAGTTGTTTATGTTGAAAGTATGATATAAAAGTCGGATGATCCTGTGTGATTTAGTATAAAAATGAAGATTTAAACATGTTAAGGTTTAAATCTAAACAAGATCATCAACTACATCATTCATGGAAAATACTACAACTTAAAGATAATTGTATGCATATAAATGATTTTTATGAGAAGTAAACATTTATATTTAAGTTGTAATCACCTTAAAAATGTGTAGTAAGCAAGGGGTTAAGTGCATGGACTTGTCTAAACAACATGATAAAAGTAGTGTTTTAAAATGGCTAATAAATATTAAAAACCCACTTGATTTACTAGGAGTTAAAACAATAAAAAGTCATGGATGATGACGGTTTAATTATGTAAAATAAATATTAGATGGTTTCTTGATGATGATTATGAGCTTAAACATGTTTTAAATACGTTTTTAAAACGTGAAAAACGCCATAGTTTAGGGGAAACTATGGAGAAATTTTCTAAAAATCTAATCGCGATTAAGACATGATTAGTGGAACTAAACGCGATTAGTAACTTAAATCGTCATTAAGTAGGCTTTAATGACAAGGGTAATCCCTAAATAGCCAAGTGTTTAACAAAGTTATAAATATATATTTCTAAGGAAAAATAAATACTGTTTTCAAATATATATTTCTACTTGGAAAATAATACAAGTATTTATAAACATATTTGTTACCAATATATTTGTATGTATACATTATGTATTGTATGTGTATGTATTAGATACTTAGGGTATTCACGAAAAAAATGCCCCACCATATACAAAATACAAACACTTGATCAATACACTAAGTATTGGTAACATAACAAATATAATCTTGAAATGTGTGGAAACAATAATCGGACAAACGAAACGATACGAACAATAGGCGGACATTCAAGATTACACCTTCGCGACGACGACCAACGGGCGATTCTCGACGAAAACGAACATGTAATGAATGATGCCGACGACAAGTCTAAATATATATTTAGACATTCAACATATATATGTTATCGAAATCAAAATCCGGAAAATTAAAATATAAAAAGTTCGAAAATTATAAGTAATACTTATAAGAAAATGGGCTTTTAATAAATAAATGTGGGCTAGGCCCAAATTGTAAAAGTCTTGGACAAAGGTCCAATTCCATAATATATATGGACAAGGCCTGAAAATGATAAAAGCCCAAAAAGATATAAATACATGGGCTAGGCCCAAAGATACAAAAACATGGGCTAGGCCCAATGACATGAAACATGGGCTAGGCCTAATGACAAGAAAACATGGGCTAGGCCCAATGACTAGAAAACATGGGCTAAGGACCAATGACAAGAAAACTGTAACATCCGTAAAAAAACGGGTTTCCAAAACCCGCTTCGTTTATTAATCGAATATCCAGTTAAAAATTTTCGTTGTTTATTTAATGCTCATATAAATTTTAAACGATACATAATTAATAAATATATTAGAATTTAAAAACCATAATTTAAAATTCCTAATAAATAATGAATAAAAAAAATATTTGCAGACGCCGGGTTTCGAACCCGGGTCACTCTCAAGACCAAACGCACCAAACACCACTAAGACACACACACCTGTTGTTGAATATCTGAAATGCATAAAACTTATAGAGAGCAATGTGTGTATCTGTGTATGACAGAGATTGAAACCGCCAATCAATCTTCAATCTATCATTGAATTTTCCGTTGGGTTCGCGATCATCCTGGGCATAACAGACAAATGGGCATCGGTTATAACCAACCCATTGACTCAATTCGAATCAAAGCTGACCAAATCGTATGATTTTAGAAATCGAAACCAAAATGTAATTAAATTCGAGTTATACTATATATATAGATGTATTCATCATTTGAGCTCGCCAGTCTATCAAACTTACTCTCTCAAACTCACTCTGAAAACCTCACCGCAAGTCGCCGGGATCCTCTGCAAGTTGACCGAAAGATTATCGCCGGAAAACCGAACCCATTTCATTTCTTTGCCTTACTCTAAAATAGGACTTCTAGAGCTCAGACAGAAAGCACCGCACTCACCTCAAACTTCCTGTAGATCCTCTGTCGCAAGTTACACGTCGTCGGAAAAGTTTCAGTCACCGGAAATTCGTCGGAAATCACACCTGTTCGGTAAAACATCCTAAAAACCTTTCTGTTTAAATTAATTTCGTTAGTCAGTAATACTCAATCAACTAATTCAACAAGAATTATTTATTAAACAGTCGAGTTGATTCTCTGGTTTCATAAACTGAGGAAGATGAAGTTTGAAATGTGTGTAAAGGAAATTAAAACCGGTAAATATACCGTGTTAGACACACAGTCCAGTGGTGGACTGTGTGCACATTTAAAACAAGGTCCCGGGTTCGAGTCTGTTGTGTTCCGATCCACTGAAAAATCATACCCTTTTTATAAAAACCAAATCCTGAAGCACGTGATAAGTGTATAAATATAATAAAAACCGGAATAATAACCGGGTTAGACACACAGTCCAGTGGTGGACTGTGTGCAAAAACATAACGCACGTCGCGGGTTCGAGGCCAGACTCTCACACCGGTTCGATTGGTTTGAAAACCTTTTTAATTAAATAAAATTCTGAATAATCTAAATAGTATATAAATATAATTAAAATCAGAAATATTTCGGGTTAGACACGTAGCTCAGTTGGTAGAGCTGCGTGCACGCTACGGGAGGTCGCGAGTTCGAACCTCACTCAGCGCATACAAACACACGGTCCGACCGGTCAACGGTCAAAAAGTCAAAAATTTTTACTTTCTTTTTATTTTTTATTTTATTTTAAAAATCAATTAAAAACACTTAAAAATAATATTTAGAAGTTAGAAAAATTTCCTTAAACTCACAAAGTAAATCTAACAATCCCATTAAGAACACTAATTAAAAATATTAATCTCAAATAAAAGTTTATTTATTTATCGAATTATTATGTTATTATTTAGGTTAGTTTCTCTCGTGGTTAAATCCAAATTCATGCACATTCATCGACAATCCAAGAAACGCAACCACTGTGAGTGAATTCTTACAAATTCCCCTTTTTATTCATGTTTTGGGGTGTATCATGTGTCACTTAAATTAATTCGCTTATTCAAACTCGTGCTATACCATTATATGATTTAAACTTAGAATGTAAATATTGTTTGTTGTGATGTGTTACATATTGTCAAGTTGTGTGCAAATTATTCATTAGGCCCATCAGTTCCTCGTGGGAGACGAGTTGAACAACGCGTGCCTCAAAAACATTCGTTAGGCCCATCAGTTCATTGAACAACGCGTGCCTCAAAATCATTCATTAGGCCCATCAGTTCCTCGTGGGAGACGAGTTGAACAACGCGTGCCTCAAAAACAAACATTGGTGTGTGCGTGTGTATTAATTAATATTATGTTATTTAATTTACATTTATGTTTATTCATATGTGGTTATTCACTTTATTTTATAATCGATACAATAAACACGTTTAAATGTTTTCATAGGGTTCACTCGCCAACTTTTTGTTGACCCAAAAACCATTTTTTACACATGATACAGGTGGACAGGTTGAAGCAAGGAACACATAGGAAATTGCCTTAGAAGAAAAATAATGAAGTCTTGAAAAATGTATAGAACATGTTGTACTAGTATGATTGATTGTAATGATTCTCCTTTAAATAGAAATAATAAATATGAAACATTATAATAAATATCATGAGCTTTGATGAAAACCCAATCATGCACAGATCACCTTTTCCGCTGCGGTTCGGGGTGTGACAGATTGGTATCAGAGCTTTTGACTATAGGGATATAGGATAGGTTATTAGACCCTAAGAGCCTATACTATAGTTGATTAGATTTTAATTGTTTATGTGGTTACATGCAAACTCATGATGTTTATTTGTTTCGTATTTATTACATACACACATGCATGCAAACACTTCCACTATCATACTGTGTGATATTTAATAAGTTATACTGATAACATGCTTACATATACATTCATCACGCATATATCAATGTTCACATATTCAAGTCATCCTCATATTTCTTTATTCAAGATTTTGTCGCATTTTTCATTTTTCAATCTCATCAAAGTGAGTTCTACGACGGGCGTGTAGTAACTGTAAGGGTACAAGTACCGGTAGTCGGAACGTCCTGTCTAGGTTGGCATTCGTACAAATCCAATATAACGGACCAGTTTGCCTACCTGGGGACTAACGATGAGAGTACGAAGGACCTATTAGGCCAAAGCATGCCACACCAAACGTCGTTCGAACTAACCCCACTTTGAGGTGTCACCGTGTCCACACCTGGATGCACTCCGAATATCATACGTTACATACATATTTCTTGATTTTCTCCGGGTTTAGTGTACGTTACCAGGCTAACACATGCGAACCATATGAAAGACCCGGTAATCATGGGGGCCCACATGATTACGAAGGTGAAGTATGGCGGCATGCAAGGCCCGATTACGAGGAAAGCCCAAGACATCCTATGGATGTAGTAAATTTATTATTCATCATTTATTTTATGAATGTTCATTCCTAAATACGACACATGACCCCTAAAAACTCATACTCTTGATACGTATTCCTTGTAGATGTCTTCTAGTCTCGCTCGTAGAAAAATGAGATCAGGAAAATCCCGAGAGCGCATGGCTGCCCAAATCGCTCAACAAATGGCTGCCGTAATACCCAACATCGTAGTTCAAGTTCAACAAGCCCTTACCGCTAATCCCGTCAACCCAATCAATCAAGAAGATCAAAACATTGTCAATCCCCCCCAAAGCCCCTAAATGCACCTTCAAGCATTTCAAATCTTGCGATCCTCCAAAATACGAAGAGACTGAAGGTGTCACCGCTATCCTCCATTGGTTTGAGGAGATGGAAAACACTTTTCTCAATTGCGACTGCCCCGATGATCGCAAAGTACGATATGCTACCGGTCGTTTGTTTGGAGTAGCACTTACATGGTGTAATACAGAGAAGGCCAAGCAAGGTACTGAGAATGCTATGACTTTGACTTGGGAAGAATTGAGGGAGATCATGACAAGACGTTTCTGTCCAAGAAGTGAAATCAAGAAATTAGAGGATGAGTTCCATTCTTTGAAACAAAAGGAGGGCGACCACACCACATACAACAAGAGGTTCCTTGAGTTGAATCAGATGGTCCCCAACTTGTTCACTCCTCTCTACCGTTTAATCGAGCACTACATTCGAGGTCTTCCTTCAAAAATTCAAGACCATGTAATAAGTACCACACCTGCAACTTTGGAAGCAGCAATGGAGTTAGCTATAGAGCTCACCGAAAACCGCATACGAAATAAGGACTTCAAGGAGGAGAAGAAGAAGGATAAAGCATCAACTGAAACCTCAAACTCCACCCAAACCGAATCCCCTTCTCAACCCACTTCTAAGAGAAAACGAGATGGGCAAATTTTCGCTGTCACTCAACAGAATCAACCAGCTTCACAAGCCATACCCCTCCAAGCTATCCCAATCACTCAAGTAGCACCCAACTCAACTTACCCAAATAAGAAACCTTACTTTGGACCTCACCCTCAATGCAACACCTGTTTTTATCACCATCCATCTACCTTACCTTGTCGACTATGTGCGAATTGTGGACGCTATGGTCATTTGAGCAAGGTTTGTCGCGCCTCTCAAAACCAAACCTCACCCCCTACTCAAAACATGATCCAAACATATCAACAACCCCAATACCCCATGTTTCCATATGTTCGAGCTTGTTTTAATTGTGGCGACCCTACCCACTTTAGAAACACGTGCCCTCGATTGGTTAACATCATAAACGCCCAAGCTCAAGCAAACCCAGTTAACCAAGTAAATCAAGCAAACCCAGCTCCACCACCAGCAAGAGGAAGAGCTTACAACATCAACGCCAATCCTATTGAAGATAATAACGGCCCAAACGAACCACCCAACTAGCTTTCCCTTACCAAGAATCAAGACTCAAATCCAATCGTCTAGTTTTAATGTTTTCTTTATGTTATCTCAATCTTTACGTATCCCAGTTATAAATTGTGAATTTATTTATCCAAGAATCTTAATGCGAATTACTATTTCAGTTTTGTTTTATACTCATTGATTTAACATTCATATCATCATACATATCGACGTATCTCAATCTCATCATTCAAAGAAGTTGGGTTGTGTCTCACTTCTACATAGACTAACCTCTTCATCATAAAAAACGAGAGTGGTACTGTCAGCATTCAAACATGTATACTTTCAGATTTGAGACTCAAGTTTTGGTTGTTGTGTTTGTTTATGTTTTAGAGTCACATAGAACTAGTCATAATTTACTGATAGAGCCAATGAAAATTTGACAAGAATATGGTGGATACGCCGCTGGTACTTCCTATATATAAGTATTCTTGCCAAAGGATCAGAGGCATTGTCAGGGGGTTATGAGAAGTTCCATGTAGGTTTTAGTGGTAGAAGTTTTGTTTTAGGATATAACCTTATCTTTCCAAACGTATCGATTCTCTCAAAACTCTTGTGCATGAGATCATACCTAGTCAATCAACTCTGTTTATCAATATTCCTTATCTTAGGCATCAAAAAGCGATTCCTGTAGCAGGGTATCCAACCCTTACTAGGAACGTTACAGCCTCCAATAAAATTTAAACTCTCACCCCCTTCTAATTATGTAATTGTCAAATTAAAACACCCTCTCCACAAGTCAAATATACCTCTATTACTTAAATTTCGCCCTCTCCACAAGTCAAATATACCTCTATTACTTAAATTTCGGGACGAAATTTCTAAAAGTAGGAGATACTGTAACATCCATAAAAAAACGGGTTCCAAAACCCGCTTCGTTTATTAATCGAATATCCAGTTAAAAATTTTCGTTGTTTATTTAAAGCTCAGATAAATTTTAAACGATACATAATTAATAAATATATTAGAATTTAAAAACCATAATTTAAAATTCCTAATAAATAATGAATAAAAAAAATATTTGCAGACGCCGGGTTTCGAACCCGGGTCACTCTCAAGACCAAACGCACCAAACACCACTAAGACACACACACCTGTTGTTGAATATCTGAAATGCATAAAACTTATAGAGAGCAATGTGTGTATCTGTGTATAACAGAGATTGAAACCGCCAATCAATCTTCAATCTATCATTGAATTTTCCGTTGAGTTCGCGATCATCCTAGGCATAACAGACAACTGGGCATCGGTCATAACCAACCCATTGACTCAATTCGAATCAAAGCTGATCAAATCGTATGATTTTAGAAATAAAAACCGAAATGTAATTAAACTCGAGTTATACTATATATATCGATGTATTCATCATTTGAGCTCGCCAGTCTATCAAACTTACTCTCTACTCACTCTGAAAACCTCGCCGCAAGTCGCCGGAATCCTCTGCAAGTTGACCGAAAGATTATCGCCGGAAAACCGAACCCATTTCATTTCTTTGCCTTACTCTAAAATAGGACTTCTAGAGCTTAGACAGAAAGCACCGCACTCACCTCAAACTTCCTGTAGATCCTCTGTCGCAAGTTACATGTCGCCGGAAAAGTTTCAGTCACCGGAAATTCGTCGGAAATCACACCTGTTCGGTACAACATCCTTAAAACCTTTCTGTTTAAATTAATTTCGTTAGTCAGTAATACTCAATCAACTAATTCAACAAGAATTATTGATTAAACAGTCGAGTTGATTCTCTGGTTTCATAAACTGAGGAAGATGAAATTTGAAATGTGTTTACAGGAAATTAAAACCGGTAAATATACCGGGTTAGACACACAGTCCAGTGGTGGACAAACAAGGTCCCGGGTTCGAGTCTGTTGTGTTCCGATCCACTGAAAAATCATACCCTTTTTATAAAAACCAAATCCTGAAGCACGTGATAAGTGTATAAATATAATAAAAACCGGAATAATAACCGGGTTAGACACACAGTCCAGTGGTGGACTATGTGCAAAAACATAACGCACGTCGCGGGTTCGAGGCCAGACTCTCACACAGGTTCGATTGGTTTGAAAACCTTTTTAATTAAATAAAATTCTGAATAATCTAAATAGTATATAAATATAATTAAAATCAGAAATATTTCGGGTTAGACACGTAGCTCAGTTGGTAGAGCTGCGTGCACGCGTACGGGAGGTCGCGATTTCGAACCTTACTCAGCGAATACAAACACACGGTCCGACCGGTCAACGGTCAACGGTCAAAAAGTCAAAAATTTTTACTTTCTTTTTATTTATTTATTTTATTTTAAAAATCAATAAAAAACACTTAAAAATAATATTTAGAAGTTAGAAAAATTTCCTTAAACTCACAAAGTAAATCTAACAATCCCATTAAGAACACTAATTAAAAATATTAATCTCAAATAAAAGTTTATTTATTTATCGAATTATTATGTTATTATTTAGGTTAGTTTCTCTCATGGTTAAATCCAAACTCGTGCACATTCATCGTCAATCCAAGAAACGCAACCACTGTGAGTGAATTCTTACAAATTCCCCTTTATATTCATGTTTTGGGGTGTATCATGTGTCGCTTAAATTAATTCGCTTATTCAAACTCGTGCTATACCATTATATGATCTAAACTTAGAATGTAAATATTGTTTGTTGTGATATGTTACATATTGTCAAGTTGTGTGCAAATTATTCATTAGGCCCATCAGTTCCTCGTGGGAGACGAGTTGAACAAAGCGTGCCTCAAAAACATTCATTAGGCCCATCAGTTCATTGAACAACGCGTGCCTCAAAATCATTCATTAGGCCCATCAGTTCCTCGTGGGAGACGAGTTGAACAATGCGTGCCTCAAAAACAAACATTTGGTGTGTGCGTGTGTATTAATTAATATTATGTGATTTGTGATTTAATTTACATTTATGTTTATTCATATGTGGTTATGCACTTTATTTTATAATCGATACAATAAACACGTTTAAATGTTTTCATAGGATTCACTCGCCAACTTTTTGTTGACCCAAAAACCATTTTTTACACATGATACAGGTGGACAGGTTGAAACAAGGAACACATAGGAAATTGCCTTAGAAGAAAATAATGAAGTCTTGAAAAATGTATAGAACATGTTGTACTAGTATGATTGATTGTAATGATTCTCCTTTAAATAGAAATAATAAATATGAAACGTTTTAATAAATGTCATGAGCTTTGATGAAAACCCAATCATGCCCCGATCACCTTTTCCGCTGCGGGTCAGGGTGTGACAAAAACATGGGCTAGGCCCAAAGACATAAATGACATGGGCTAGATCCAATGACAAGAAAACATGGGCTAGGCCCAATGACATGTGAAGGGCAAGGCCCAGTTCACACATGATTTGAAAAACAATAATATATATATATATATATATATATATATATATATTTAAGAAATATATATAACAATATTAACCGAACAAACAAACTACCAACACTATGATAACATTATAAGTTGGTTAATCATAACAACCAAATACATAACAATAATTCAAGATGAACAACGAGTACAAAGTCCATTGAGACCTAGGTGTCTAATGAAACCAATACGCATGTAGGTTACATACATTGCAGACACCGATCGATAAATAGTACGACTTTACGAAACGCAAAAACTGTGAGTTCATGTCCCTGCTTTCAATTATTTCAATTTTTGTTTTAAACTATCGAGGGGAAATACATGTCATGCCAAAACAGTATGTTAGCTATGAGTTAGCAGATAACAGATCACTGTGCGTAAGTAGGATCATAACAATAGTAACCATTAATCACTTAGTGACCAAGGTGCAAAAGAGGTAGATCTATTGAGTTTGAGACCCGCTCCACTCCTGGTTGGTATACCCTTCCGAGTGCTTTTGTGGTCCCAATGATGTCAAAGAAGTCTCGGTTTGGTTACTTATTTATGGCACAAGTATGTCAGGGTGCTCGCGACACACTGATAGATCCTTAAATAACTCATTGATGCTAATAACATATTTGGATTTCAATACAGGTTTTCAAGGATGACATTTTAATACAAAAACATTAAACTACATGAACTCCCCAACTTTATGTTGATTTTTAAAATTACATGTATTTCAGGACGCAAGAATTGAGCTGATGATGGGATCCGGGTATGGGATTTATCCAGACAACGATATACTGTCTTTTGGAGGGTTTGCCTTTTATATCCCAACCTCGTTTTCGTATATAGAGGTCAAAGCTTAAGCATAAATTTGTGATGAAAACAATATCTTATTTTGGAACATGTGTTTTAAACTATGTTTGTAATGGTAATCAGAAACTGATAACAATATCTTATTTTGGAAAGTTGTAAATGTATAATGAAACTAGTAATGGCATCACATCGTTGTTATTTATTATTGTTTACTAAATTGTATGAAATGATTACTAATAGTACACACACTTGCGCTTCCGCTACGACGGGGTATGACAAAAACAATATCAGAATAGCAGAAATATATAAAAGACATCGTTTCCGGTCATACGGCAAACAGTGAACAACTTGACCGGAAAGTGACCGATTGTCGAACCGACGAAGATTTTATTGGCCGATAGCCTCATACTATCGTCTAGAGAACTAGTTAAGCTTCATTTGGGACTCGAAGTCCTTTCAACTATCTTGAGGTCATGGAAACACAACTTACAGAAACGATCGACCGCAAAATATATAAATGCCGTGGTCAAAAACCCAAAGCTTCCGGTATGAAATAATAAAGTTCGTATATTTGCCGATATCATACCGATGAGTGAACTAGTGACGTTTCGTTACCCGAAACTAATACCAATTAGTCAAGAGGACTAATTAACATTGATTAACACCCTAAACCCAAATTACTTGCTAATGAATACAAGATCAACCCCGAATCATCATACTAAATTTAATTACCTAAATATCTAACATTTCATCACATGTTAATAAATATAATTATACTTAACCCCCCTTACTTTTGGCGGATTCAAGTGGCTCCCATACCCACTTGATTTGTGTTGATTTTATGAGTTTAGAAGCATGGTGTAGGATATGGTTGTGACCTTTGAAAGATAGCAAATATATTCATGATCTTACACCATTCTTTCCATCATTTTACTTGAAAAAAAATTGATACAAGCCATCAATTGGTCTCTCAACCCCATGGCTCAAACCACCACCACAAACCTCCATATTTCCACCATTAAACATCCCATTTTATACACTTTAAAGCCATTTCAAGATCATCTAAAGTGCTTGCAAGTATGAAGGATCATTAGGGCTTTCTTGGAGCTTCATCTTCTTCTTAATCTTCACTAATCAATGTGTAACTTTGTAAGATAAATTTTCTCCATATTTAAGCTTCTTGGAATGTCTAGATGAAGGAAGTACTTGTTGATTATCTTGAAAGTAAAGAAAATACAACTTAAAAACCCTAATCTTACCATCATAATCCACTAAATAAAGCTTATTATGTGTTGATTATGTGCTTTAGTGTTAACTAGTTAGAATGATTATGTTGATTATGATAAAGTAAGGTGTTTAAAGTAGATGATCTTGTATGTGTAACAATATAAATGATGATTTAAACATGGTGATGTTTAAATCTAAACAAGATCATCAACCTCATGATCCATGAAGATTACTACAACTTAAAGATGATTATTTCACATGTGTGATTTTTATGAGAAATAAACACCGTGATTTTGGTTATAATCATCTCAAAAAGTGTAGTAAACAAAGGAGATTAAAGTAGAAATAATGATTTGAAGGTGTAACTAAAAATGGTGACTTAAAGGTTCTAATAAATATATAAAAATCTCATGGTTTTTAAGGAAAGTAGTAAGAATATATTTACAAAGATCAAGGAAAATGAGGATGCATAAGTTGTAAATAAAGTGATATGTAATCTTGAATTGAGGATTGATCTTGATTATGGGTTTAAACTTGATTTAAGTACGTTTTTGAAACGTGGAAAACGCCATAGTTTTGGGGAAACTATGGTGAAATTTTCTAAAAATCTAATCGCGATCAAAGTATGATTAACGGGTGATTAATGAGACTAAACACAACTAGTGACATAAACCGTCATTAAGGAAGTTTTAATGACAAGGGTTAAACCCTAACCATCCAAGAGTTTAACAAGTGTGTGTGTGTGTGTATATATATATATTTACAAGTTTAAAATAATTATTTATTACATATATATATATATATATATTTTGTCACCAAAAGTTTATGTGTAAATACATGTGAAATAAAAACATATATATATATACATATTTTGTCACCAAAAGTTTATGTGTAAATGCATGTAAATGTATTTAGAAGTTTAGGGCATATACCACAAAATACCAAACTTATACAAATACTTCAAACACTTGAAAGAATTACCAAGTGTAGATGACACAAAGCACATACACTTTTACAATATGTCGAAACAATGATCGGACAAATGGAGTAATGCGGACGATGGACAAATGTAAACGATATACTGTTTGGTCGTCGACCAACGAACAAATCACCAACATAAAGAATTACTACGACATTGGGCGATTTTCAACGCGAGAAGGTATATATTAAACGACAACGGTGACATGTCTAAAGCAATATAGTTTAGATACTTAGCGTATATATATGTTAACGATAACAAAATTCGGAAAGCTATAATGTATAAGAATTACTAAGCGTTTTATAAAAGTATATAAATATACTTAAAAGACAATACTTAGTAAAAATTAATAAGTGTAAGACTTATAAATATTTGGACTCTTAAAAATGAATTGGGCTAGGCAAATTATATAAAAGACATGGGCAAGGCCCAATTACATAAAACATGTAATAACATGGACTAAGCCGAAAGACACAAAATATATGAGCTAAGCCCAAAGGCATAAAATACTTGGGCTAGGCACAAACATATAATACATGGGCTAGGCCCAAACATATAATTACATGGCTAGGCCCAATCACATAAAGACATGGGCTAGGCCCAATCACATAAATTACATGGGCTAGGTCCAATCACATAAAGACATGGGCTATGCCCAATGACATAAATTAAATGGGCTAGGCCCAATCATATGAAAACATGGGCTAGGCCCAATGACATAAATTACATGGGCTAGGCCAAATCATATGAAGACATGGGCTAGACCCAATGACACGCATGTAAGGCACGAGGACATGTGGAGGGCGAGGCCCGTTCACACACGATCTAGAAATGACAAATATATATTTGAGAAATTTGTACATAAATATTAATCGAACAAACGAACTACCAACACTATGATAACATTAAAAGTTCTTCTAATGTGATAAATATATACACAACAAGAATTCAAGATGAACAACTAGTATGAGGTCCAACGAGACCTAGGTGTCTAATGAAATTAATACACATGTAGGTTATCCACGTTTACGAACACCGAATTTGATAAGTATGACGCACGGAACGCAAAACTCTAAGTTCATGTCCCTCCTTTCAATTATTTCAAAGTTTGGTTTTAAAACTATCGAGGGGAAATAGATGTCATAAAAAAAGTATGTTAGCTATGGGTTTTGATGATAACACGATCAAATGTGTGTAAGTAAGATGATGACAATAGTAACCATTAATCACATAATGACCAAGGTGCAAAAGATATAGATCTATTGAGTTTGAGACGTGCTCCACTCCTGGTTGGTAAACCTTTTAGGAGTGCTTTTGTGATCCCAATGATGACAAAGTTGTCTTGGTTTGGTTGCTTACTTATGGCACATATATCAGGGTGCTCGTGACACACTGATAGATCATTAAACTCCAAGATTGCTAATAACATACTCAGATTTCATTACTGGATTACAAGAATGACATTTCCTACCAAAACATTAACTACATGAACTCACCAACCTTTGTTAACTTTTTACAATTACATGTATTTCAGGATGCAAGGCATGAGCTGGTGATACATTTCGGGTTAAGGGAAATGACAAGACAACGAGTGCCATCTTTAAGAGGATTTGCCTCTTATATCCCAACCTAGTATGGGTATATAGGGCTCAAACCCTCATTAGGCTTTTATGACGAAAAAAATATTTTATTTTGATGTAATGTATTTTCAAACTACGCTTATGATGACAAGGTGAAATCAGTGAAACTATGAAATTACTGTTGGTTTGTTGTAAATGTTGAAATGCAAATTTATATGGCATTATTGTTGGTTTATATTTGTTTACTTAATTGGATGCAATGATTACCTCATAGTTATACGCTTGTGCTTCCGCTACGACGAGGGTGTGGCAAAGAGTTCCTAGGTAAGAGTGACTGGTTCGAAAATTCGCATTTGTACGAACACTATAGCTTTAGACAAAAAACTCAGGGTACAACCATCCACCCTTCCAGATTGCACATGTTCACATTATTAAAACTAAACTTTAACGAGATTTTGAAAACTTTGAAGGCATGAAGCCTAAAACAAATCATCTAAGGATAGATGATTGATTTTCAAAATGAATTTGTAAGTTGTGAATTTGTTTTGGTAATCACCTAAGGATATGTGATGGTATTGTTTTAAGATCTAAACAAAGGATAACTTATGTTAGGGACCTAGGAAGGTTATAGTCTAGGCCAAAGTATAATCTTGAGTTCTGTTACCAATCTTTCGATAACACCCCTACCGCGTAAAACAACAAACCGCGGTAGAAACGTCGGAGAGTCATGTCACAAAACTATTGTTTCACAACACATGGTACATAAAGTTTTGTGTTATTGAATTCAATTGTTTGCATAGTAAAAATTTACTTAAAAGACAATACTTAGTAAAAATTTGGACTCTTCAAAATGAATTGGACTAGGCCTATTATATAAAAGACATGCGCAAGACCCGATTACAAAAAATATGTAATAACATGGACTAAGCCGAGAAACATAAAATATATGAGCTCAGCCCAATGGCACAAAATACATAGGCTAGGCCCAAACATATAATACATGGGCTAGTCAAACATATAATTACATGGGCTAGGCCCAATCACATAAAGACATGGGCTAGGCCCAATAACATAAAGACATGGCTAGGCCCAATAACATAAAGACATGGACTAGGCCCAATCACATAAAGACATGGGCTAGGCCCAATGACATAAATTACATGGGCTAGGCCCAATCACATAAAGACATGTGCTAAGCCCAACGACATAAATTACATGGGTTAGGCCCAATAACATAAATACATGGGCTAGGCCCAATCACATAAAGACATGGGCTAGGCCCAATCATATGAAGACATGGGATAGGCCCAATGACATACATGACATGGGCTAGGCCCAATGACACGCGTGCAAGGCACGAGGACATGTGGAGGGCGAGGCTCGTTCACACACGATCTAGAAATGACAATATATATATATATATATATATACTTGAGAACTATATGTATAAAATATTAATCGAACAAACGAACTACCAACACTATGATAACATTAAAAGTTGTTCTAATGTGATAAATATATGCACAACAAGAATTTAAGATGAACAACTAGTACGAGGTCCAACGAGACCTAGGTGTCTAATGAAGCTAATACACATGTAGGTTACTGACGTACGGAACGCAAAACTGTGAGTTCATGTCCCTCCTTTCAATTATTTCAAAGTTTTGTTTTAAAAAATATCGAGGGGAAATACATGTCATAAGAAACAGTATGTTAGCTATGGGTTTAGATGATAACACGATCAACTGTGCGTAAGTAGGATGATGACAATAGTAACCATTAATCACGTAGTGACCAAGGTGCAAAAGATATAGATCTATTGAGTTTGAGACGCGCTCCACTCCTGGCTGTAAACCTTTTAGGAGTGCTTTTGTGATCCCAATGATGTCAAAGTTTTCTCGGTTTGGTTGCTTACTTATGGCACATATGTCAGGGTGCTCGCGACACCCTGATAGATCATTAAACTGCCAGATTGCTAATAACATACTCATATTTCATTACTAGATTACAAGAATGACATTTCATACGAAAACATTAACTACATGAACTCACCAACTTTTGTTGACTTTTAACAATTACATGTATTTCAGGATGCAAGGCATGAGCTGGCGATACATTTTGGGTTATGGGAAATGACAAGACAACGAGTGCCATCTTTTAGAGGATTTCCCTCTTATATCCCAACCTAGTATGGTATATAGGGCTCAAACCCTCATTAGGAATTTATGAAGAAAATAATATTTTATTTTGATGTAATGTATTTAAAACTACGTTTATGATGAAAAGGTGAAATCAGTGAAACTATGAAATTACTATTGGTTTGTTGTAAATGTTGAAGTGCAAATTTATATTCGGTATGACATCGTTGTTGGTTTATATTTGTTTACTTAATTGGATGCAATGATTTCCTCATAGTCACATGCTTGCGCTTCCGTTATGACGAGGGTGTGACAAAGAGTTCCTAGGTAAGAGTGACTGGTTCGAAAATGCGCATTTGTACGAACACTCTAGCTTTAGACAAAAAACTCAGGGTACAGGTATCCACCCTTCCGGATTGCACGGGTTCACATTATTAAAACCCAAACTTTAACGAGATTTCGAAAACTTTGAGGGCATGAAGCCTAAAACAAGTCATCTAAGGATAGATGATTGATTTTAAAATGAAATTATAATTTGTGAATTTGTTTTGGTAATCACCTAAGGATAGGTGATGGTATTGTTTTAAGATCTAAACACAAGATAACTTGTGTTAGGGACCTAGGAAGGTTATAGTCTAGGTCAAAGTATAATCTTGAGCTCTGATACCAATCCTTCGATAACACCCCTAACGCGTTTAAAACAACAAAACTGCAGCAGAAACGTGGGGGAGTCATGTCACAGAATGATTGTTTCACAACACAAGGTACATAAAGTTTTGTATAATTTAATTTAATTGTTTACATAGTAAAAATTTACTGAAAAGACAATACTTAGTAAAACTTTATAAGTGTAAGACTTATAAATATTTGGACTCTTGAAAATGAAATGGGCTAGCCCCATTATATAAAAGACATAGGCAAGGCCTAATTACATAAAACATGTAATAACATGGACTAAGCCGAAAAGCATAGAATATATGAGCTAAGCCCAATGGCATAAAATACATAGGCTAGGCCCAAACATATAATACATGGGCTAGGCCAAACATATAATTACATGGGCTAGGCCCAATGACACGCGTATAAGGCACGAGGACATGTGAAGGGCGAGGCCCCTTCACACACGATCAAGATATGACAATATATATATATATATATATATATATATATATATATATGAGAAATATATGTATAAAAATATTAATCGATCAAACGAACTACCAACACTATGATAACATTAAAAGTTGTTCTAATGTGATAAATATATACACACAAGAATTCAAGTTGAACAACTCATACGAGGTCTAACGAGACCTAGGTGTCTGATGAAGTTAATACATATGTAGGTCACATACGTGTACGGACATCGAATTTGATAAGTACGACGTACGGAACGCAAAACTGTGAGTTCATGTCCCTCATTTCAATTATTTCAAAGTTTTGTTTTAAAACTATCGAGGGGAAATACATGTCATAACAAACAGTATGGCAGCTATGACTTTAGATGATAACACGATCAAATGTGCGTAAGTAGGATGATGACAATAGTAACCATTAATCACGTAGGGACCAAGGTGTAAAAGATATAGATATATTGAGTTTGAGACGTGCTCCACTCTAGGTTGGTAAACCTTTTAGGTGTGCTTTTGGGAAGAACGGAGTAATACGGACGATGCGGGAATGTACACAATACACTGTTGCGTCGTGGACCAACGAACAAATCGCCAACATAAATAATTACTAGGACGTTAGGCGATTTTCGACAAGAGAAGGTATATATTAAACGACAACGACGACATGTCTAAAACAATATATTTTAGACACTTAGTGTATATATATGCTAATGATAACAAAATCCGGAAAGTTAAAATGTATAAGAATTACTAAGCGATTTTATATAACTATATAAATATACTTAAAAAAAAGACAATACTTAGTAAAAATTTATAAGTGTAAGACTTATGAATATTTGGACTCTTGAAAATAAATTGGGCTAGGCCCATTATATAAAAAGACAAGTGCACGGCCTAATTACATAAAACATGTAATAACATGGACTAAGCCAAAAGACATAAAATATACGAGCTAAGCCCAAAGGCATAAAATACATAGGCTAGGCCCAAACATATAATACATGGGCTAGGCCCAAACATATAATTACATGGGCTAGGCCAATCACATAAAGACATGGGCTAGGCCCATTGACATAAATTACATTGGCTAGGCCCAATCACAAAAAGACAAGGGCTAAGCCCAATGACATAAATTACATGGGCTAGGCCCAATCACATAAAGACATGGGCTAGGCCCAATCATAGGAAGACATGGGCTAGGCCCAATGATATACATGACATGAGCTTGGCGCAATGACACGCGTGCAAGACACGAGGACTTGTGGAGGGCGAGGCTCGTTCCACACGATCTAGAAATGACAATATATATATATATATATTTGAGAAATATATGTATAAAAATATTAATCGAACAAACGAACTACCAACACTATGATAACATTAAAATTTGTTCTAATGTGATAAATATATACACAACAAGAATTTAAGATGAACAACTAGTACGATGTCCAACAGACCTAGGTGTCTAATGAAGTTAATAGACATGTAGGTTACAGAAGTGTACGGACACCGAATTTGATAAGTATGACGTACGGAACGCAAAACTGTGAGTTCATGTCCCTCCTTTCAATTATTTCAAAGTTTTATTTTAAAACTATCGAGGGGAAATACATGTCATAACAAACAGTATGTTAGCTATGGGTTTAGAAGATAACACGATCAAATGTGGGTAAGTAGGATGATGACAATAGTAACCATTAATCACGTAGTGACCAAGGTGCAAAAGATATAAATCTATTGAGCTTGAGAGGCGCTCCACTCTTGGTTGGTAAACCTTTTAGGAGTGCTTTTGTGATCCCAATGATTTCAAAGTTGTCTCGGTTTGGTTGCTTACCTATGGCACATATGTCAGGGTGCTCGTGACACACTCATAGATCCTTAAACTCTCATATTGCTAATAACATACTCAGATTTTAATTACTAGATTACCAGAATGAGATTTCATACAAAAACTTTAACTACATGAACTCACCAACTTTTGTTAACTTTTTACAATTACATGTATTTAAGGATGAAAGGCATGAGCTGGTGATACATTTCGGGTTATGGGAAATGACAAGACAACGAGTGCCATCTTTTAGAGGATTTGCCTCTTATATCCCAACCTAGTATGGGTATATAGGGTTCAAACCCTCATTATGCATTTATGACGAAAACAGTATTTTATTTTGAAGTAATGTATTTTCAAACTACATTTATGATGACAACGTGAAATCAGTGAAACTATAAAATTACTTTTCGTTGGTTGTAAATGTTGAAATGCAAATTTATATTCGGTATGGCGTTGTTGTTAGTTTGTATTTGTTTACTTAATTGGATGCAATGATTACCTCAGAGTCACACGCTTGTGCTTCTGCTACGACCAGGGTGTGACAAATAGTTCCTAGGTAAGAGTGACTGGTTCGAAAATGCGGATTTTTACGAACACTCTAGCTTTAGACAAAAAACTAAGGGTACAGGCATCCACCCTTCCAGATTACACTTGTTAACATTATTAAAACCCAAACTTTAACGAGATTTTGAAAACTTTGAAGGCATGAAGCCTAAAACAAATGATCTAAGGATAGATGATTGATTTTCAAAATGAATTTGTAACTTGTGAATTTGTTTTGGTAATCACATAAGTATAGGTGATGGTATTCTCTTAAAATATAAACTCAAGATAACTTGTGTTAGGGACATAGGAAGGTTATAGTCTAGGTCAAAGTATAACCTTGAGCTCTGATACCAATCTTTTGGTAACACCCCGACCACATAAAACACCAAACCGTGGCGGAAACGTCGGGCAGTCATGTCACAGAACTGTTGTTTCACAACACATGGTACATAAAGTTTTGTATTATTGAATTTACTTGTTTACATCGAAATTTTTTTACTTCAAAGACAATAGTTAGTAAATATTTATAAGTGTAAGACTTATAATTGGACTAGTGAAATGAATTGGGCTAGGCCCATTATATAAAAAAATGGGTAAGGCCCAATTACATGAAACATGTAATAACATGGACTAAGCCCAAAGACATAAAATATATGGGCTAAGCCCAAAGGCATAAAATACATGGGCTAGGCCCAAACATATAATACATGGGCTAGGGCCAAACATATAATTACATGGGCTAGGACCAATCACATAAAGACATGGGCTAGGCCCAATAACTTAAATTACATGGGCTAGGCCCAATCACATAAAGACATGGGCTAGGCCCAATGACATAAATTACATGGGGTAGGCCTAATCACATAAAGACATGGGCTAGGCCCAATGACTTAAATTACATGGGCTAGGCCCAATGACACACATGCAAGGCATGAGGACATGTGAAGGGTGAGGCATGTTCACACATGATCTACCAATGACACACATGCAAGGCATGAGGACATGTGAAGGGTGAGGCATGTTCACACATGATCTACCAATGACAATATGTATATATATATATGTATAAAAATATTAATCGAACAAACGAACTACCAACACTATGATAACATTAAAAGTTGTTCTAATGTGATAAATATATACACAACAAGAATTCAAGATGAACAACTGGTACGAGGTCCAACGAGATCTAGGTGTCTAATGAAGTTAATACACATGTAGGTTACACACGTGTACGAACATCTAATTTGATATGTACGACGTACGAAACGAAAAACTGTGAGTTCATGTCCCTCATTTCAATTATTTCAAAGTCTTATTTTAAAACTATCGAGGGGAAATACATGTCATAACAAACAGTTTGGTAGCTATGGGTTTAGATGATAACACGATTAAATGTGCGTAAGTAGGATGATGACAATAGTAACCATTAATAACGTAGTGACCAAGGTGCAAAAGATTATATATATATATATTGAGTTTGAGACGCGCTCCACTCCTGGTTGGTAAACCTTTTAGGAGTGCTTTTGTGATCCAATGATGTCAAAGTTGTTTCTATTTGGTTGCTTACTTATGGCACATATGTCAGGGTGCTTGTGACACACTGATAGATCCTTAAACTCTCAGATTGCTAATAACATACTCAGATTTCATTACTAGATTACAAGAATGACATTTCATAAAAAAAACATTAACTACATGAACTCACCAGCTTTTGATTACTTTTTAAAATTACAATTATTTCAAGACGCAAGGCATGAGCTGGTGATACATTTCGGGTTATGGGAAATGACAAGATAACGAGTGCCATCTTTTGGAGGATTTGCCTCTTAAATCCAACCTAGTATGGATATATAGGGGTCAAAACCTCATTATGAATTTATGACGAAAACAATATTTTCAAACTACATTTATGATGACAAGGTGAAATCAGTGAAACTATGAAATTACATTGGGTTGGTTGTAAATGTTGAAATGCAAATTTGTATTAGGTATGGTATCATTGTTCATTTATATTCGTTTACTTAACTGGATGCAATGATTACCTCATAGTCACACGCTTGCGCTTCCGCTACGACCAGGGTGTGACTGATTGGTATCAGAGCTCCGATTGTAGTGAACCGGGGAAAAACTTTTATTAAAGTTTGGTGTACAATCACTAAGGGCTCACACATGAAAAACAAAGTTTTAAATATAATAGAAATGTTTTCAGAATTATGAAAAAAGGTTTTCTTTGTGTCACAATAACATGAGGATCTATCACGTGAGCTGAACCATAAGTAACGAACAAGGATTAATACATGATTAGTCTATAATGGACAAACACCAAACATTAAGATTACGCGTGAACACAAAGAACAAGTTTTGCATGAGAACTAGTGATTAATATAAAATATATCATAAGTAATAATAAATTACTAACATGTATATATATATGCATTGTACGGATTATTTGCCAGGACTATGTCTTCTTTGTCAAGCTACGAGGAGGACTCGATGGAGTACGTGTCTGATGATGGATACGGCTCCAACGCTGAGGCCATACCCCATGAGGACGGAGCCGACCACGAGGTCCCTGACGACGAGGACCTTGACGATTTTCAGCAATTTGCTCTACTTGACCCTATGGAGGACGATGCCCCATAGGGAGATAACGTGTTGGCCATTCCACAGCCTCCACAAGACGTTATTGTTTATGGTCATCCGGAGGGAGAGCATGCGATGGTACACTTGGCCATACCTCTAGCCATGGTTCCTCCAGTCATCGACCTAGATGATGATGATGATGACATCCCGGTGTTCCATGTCAACCACATGGAGGATGAGCTCGAGACGGCAAGGTATTTGATGACATAGCCATACTTGATGCACCGTCCCCTATCATATCAGTTGTTGATATCTCATCATCCTCAGCCATCGCCAAGACTGAGCATGTGGCGGATGATGCCTCTTCCGCCGCTCCAGATTCACCCATACCGATGCACTTACCCCCTGCACCCAACACCACTACCACTATCACCACCACCGACCCCACCCTTCTACTATCCATTTCACCAGTAGTCCTTCCCATCTGAGGCGTGATTGCGTGAGTTAGAGCATTTCCAAACTGTCGCCACTAGGCATATTACTGCCTAGAGGAGGAGGTGGCTTACCGTCGTGGTTTGCTCCACCGATCACCATCCCCACCACCCCCTCTACCGCAGTTGTACGTTCATGATTATCTTTTGGGGATCAGACTTGCTTTTGACGATCTAGCTCATGAAGACTCAGCTTTGAAGATCCCGACTTTTGAAGACATGAAGAAACAATGTAGAAGCAAATCTTACTTTTGTAATGTAAAACTTGTACTAACTAGGGTTTTGTATCCCTAAGTCCTTTTGATCTTCATGAACAAAACATAACAATTTGTCATTGTATAAAAGTGTATTTTCTTTATTCCACATTGTATCTCTTTTATGTTATGTTTATAAGAATTATGTTATGGTGATATTGTGATTGATGTCTTATGATGTGGTGACTATCTACGCGATGAGTTACATGATTATGGTGATGATTGGTGTACGTATGTCATATACATATGTATATATATATATACACATATTTTTATAATCGATGTGTTTATACATATATGTTTGAAAAAAATAAAATAATAATAATAATAATAACAATTATGTATTTATTATTAAATAATTCGGCTAATTGTGCGTGACATTTTATACTAGAAGACGATGCCGACCCGCCGAAGGAGTTCCAACACTAACGCACTACCGACAACACAAGAGGAGTTAGACGAAAGCATTTCTCAGGCAATCGCACAGTACCAAGCCAACCACTCTGAGCATAACGATGACACCAGAGGCAACCCTCCAACTGGTAATACTCGGTTAACCGTAAAACCGCATGATACTCTCATTTATTCTATTCGTGCTTTTGGTTACTCGTACTTAAATGGTGTATCCAATGATTTCAGGTTGCACTTACAAGCAGTTTCTAGATTGCAAGCCTCTGAATTATGATGGTATCGGAGGTGTCGTTGCCTTCGTACATTGGACTGAGAAGACTGACTCGGTAATTCGGATGAGCAAGTGCCCTGCTGAACAAAAAGTCACTTATGTTACTGGATTCTTTGTAGATGGAGCATTATCTTGGTGGAACCTCTAGGTCCAAACTAAGGGCGACGATGCTGCATACGCCCTAACCTTGGAGGAACTTAAGGAAATGATGAGGAAGAAGTATTGCTCTAGGTCAGAAATTAAGAAGTTGGAAATGGAGTTCTGGAATTTAAAGATGGTTAGTACAGATATTTCCGGGTACAAACAGCGATTTCATGATTTGTCTCGAGTGGTGCCATACTTGGTGGAACCCAAATTTAAGAGGATCGAGAGGTACATCTTGGGACTTACCCCCGAAATTCTAAGTCTGTTTACCTCTTCAAAACCCACTGAAATTTGAGAAGCAATTCATTTAGCTGTCAGCCTTACTAAGGAGGCTATACGTCAAGGAAAGCTACCTAAGAGTAGTGTGAACAAAAAGGAAACTACTGAGGAGACTACGGACTCCAATAAAAGGAAATTCTCCCATTTCAAGAAAGGCTCATGAGGTAATAACAATAGTAACAAAAAGCTATTCCAGAAGGAGGTCAAAGAAACATAGGCATATGTTACTACTACTACTACTACAAACACGGCTATTAAGAAGTCTTATACTAGGGGCGCACCGAAATGCCCCAAATGCCCCTTCCACCACTACGGGGAAAGCGGAGGCCCCAAGTGTGCAAATGTGGTAGGTTTGGGCATCGCACCGATGTGTGCCGGGGGACAAATGCAAGAGATCAAGGTTGTTTTGGATGTGAAGACAAAGGGCATTTCAAGAAAGATTGCCCTAAAGAAAACCAAGCTCGGGGAAGGGCTTTCGTGATGGGAGCTAAGGATGCTTGCAAGGACCCGAATGTGGTCACCGGTACGTTCCCTATCAACGATCACTTCGCATCTATTCTTTTTGATACGGGGCAGATTTTAGTTTTATTTCTAAAGAATTTAGAGATATACTTGGGGTAGAGTCGAGTAAATTAGATGTTCTATACTCGATTGAATTAGCTAACGCGAAATTGGTAGAGTCGGGGGAAATTATAAAGAAATGTACCTTAGAACTGGGTGAACGAAAGTTCGATATAGATTTATTACCAATTCAACTAGGTAGTTTCAATGTCGTTATTGGTTTGGATTGGCTATCCGATAATCGAGCCGAAGTCATACGTCACGCGAAAATCATCCGCATCCCCCTTTCCGAAGAAGAACATTTGATGATTCATCGTGAGAAGCATGACATGCCACTATGAATCATAAATTGCATGAAGGCTCAAAAATGTTTGAGGAAAGGATGCATCGCCTTTCTTGCCCACGTGGTGGATAAAAGTCCAAGGAGCGCAAGGTGGAGGACATACCGATAGCAAAGGAATATCCGAGGTCTTTCTGGAAGACTTGCCAGGACTACCTCCACAACGACAAGTCAAGTTCCGTATTAATTTAGTGCTAGGAGCTGCACCTGTGGCGGAGGCCCATATCGACTAGCGCCCTCGGAGATGCACGAATTATTTACTCAGCTGCAAGAGTTGCTTGACAAAGGTTTCATAAGACTGAGTTTCTCGCCTTGTGGAGCTCCGGTGCTATTTGTGAAAAAGAAGGATGGAACCTTTCGAATGTGCATCGACTACCGAGAACTAAACAAGTTAACCATCAAGAATCGGTACCCATTACCCAGGATCGATGATCTATTCAATCAATTGCAAGGGTTAAGTTTTTACTCAAAAATTGATTTAAGATCCGGGTATCATCAGTTAAGAATCCAAGAGGAAAGTATTCCTAAGACGACGTTTAGGACTCGCTACGGTCATTACGAGTTCCTTGTTATGCCTTTTGGTCTAACAAACGCACCTGTAGTATTTATGGATTTGATGAACCGAGTATGTAAGCCATACCTCGAAAAATTCATGATTGTTTTATCGGTGACATATTGATATACTCGCGAACCAAGGAAGAACATGAACAACACCTGAGAACTATACTAGAATTGCTAAAGAAGGAGCAATTATATGCCAAGTTCTCCAAATGCGAATTTTGGATTCGCGAGGTACAATTTCTCGGCCACGTGATGAACGAGAACGAGATACATGTTGACCCCTCGAAAATCGAGGCTATAATGAATTGGACCACGCCAAGAACGCCCATGGAAATACAAAAATTTCTAGGCTTAGCGGGATATTACAGGAGGTTTATTGAGAACTTCTTAAAGGTTGCTCAGCCGCTAACCTCGCTTACACAAAAGGATAAAAAGTTTGATTGGGGAGAAAAACAAGAATTGGCATTTCAAGTATTAAAAGAAAAATTATGCAAGGCGCCAATAGTATCACTCCCAGACGGTACCGATGATTTTGTGGTGTATTGTGATGAATCGCATCAAGGCTTGGGTTGCGTGTTAATGCAACGTGAAAAAGTCATCACGTACGCGTTACGTCAGTTGAAATTTCATGAAAAGAATTATACCACACATGACCTAGAATTAGGTGCAGTGGTATTTGCTTTAAAAATCTGGCATCATTATTTATATGGCACTAAGTGTACCATATTCACAGATCATAAAAGTCTTCAGCATATATTCAACGAAAAGGAACTGAATATGCGCCAACGACGTTGGGTGGAACTGTTGAATGATTATGACTGTGAGATCAAGTATCACCCGGGCAAGGCACATGTAGTAGCAAATGCTTTGAGCAGGAAGGAGCGAGTCAAAACTTTACGGGTACGAGCTTTACAAATGACGATTTAGACGAACTTTACAATTCGAGTGCACGATGCACAACAAGAAGCTTTAAAACTAGAAAACATTCAAGCGGAATCATTATAGGGAATGGAGAAACAAATGAAACCAAACAAGGATGGAACCTTATATTTCATGGGAAGGATCTGGATTCCCTAGTTTGGCAATCTACAAGACATGGTGCTGGAAGCACACAAGTCCAAATACTCGATACACCCAGGAGCTGATAAAATGTATCAGGATTTGAGGAGTATTATTGGTGGCCTAATCTCAAGCGAGATATTGCGACCTATGTTGGAAATGCCTAACTTGTGCAAAGGTCAAGGCCGAATACCAAAAATCACCTGGTCTATTACAACAACCTGAGATCCCTGTTTGGAAGTGGGAACAAATCTCAATGGATTTTATTACAAAACTACCACTGACCTCACGAGGTCATGACATGATCTGAGTTATCATTAATCGGTTAACCAAATTAGCTCACTTCTTACCCATCCGTGAGAAAGACAGTACCGACAAGTTAGCTGAATTATATCTTAAGGAAATCGTGGCACGTCATGGAGTGCCAATCTCGATAATCTCTGATAGAGATGGTTGTTTCATGTCGCAGAAATGGCAATCATTTAAAACTTCGTTTGGTTCTCGCTTAGATTTAAGCACAGCTTTTGACCCGCAGACCCATGGTCAAAGTGAGCGAACCATCCAAATGTTGGAAGACATGCTTCGGGCCTTTGTGATGGATTTAGGCGGAAATTGGGATACTCATTTACCATTAGTAGAGTTTTCGTACGATAACAGTTATCACACCAGTATCAAGGCAACACTGTTCGAAACACTATATGGACGAAAGTGCTGATCTCCGCTATGTTGGGCGGAAGTCGGTGACAGACAACTCATTGGTCCCGAACTAGTCCAAGAGACCATAGACAAAATATTCAAGATCTGTGAGCATATCAAAGCGGCCTGAGATAGACAAAAGAGCTACGCAGATCGGAGACGCAAACCATTATCCTTCGAGGTCGGAGACAAAGTGTTACTAAAGGTCTCACCTTGGAAAGGCGTAGCTAGATTCGGGAAGCGCGGATACGTTGGGCCTTTCGAAATACTGGCAAAGGTAGGTACAGTGGCTTACAAGTTGAAACTGCCAGATGAACTCAACAATGTACACGACACCTTTCATGTGTCTAATCTAAAGACAAGCCCGACAAATGATACAGTTATCATCCCAGCGGATGATTCATATTGATGATAAATTCCAATTTACTGAGGAACCCGATGAAGTCATGGACTACAAAGTTCAAAAGATGAGGAGAAGTCAAATCAAACTGGTAAAAGTTCGCTAGAACTCACGTCACGGTCCCGAGTACACGTGGGAATGTGAAGATCAAATCAGGACGATGTACCCCCACCTGTTCAAGAAGACTCCTTCAGAGGATGCCTCAAAGTGAATTTCGGGACAAAATTCTTTTTAACAGGGGGAGTATGTGATAAATGGCAAATAACCGGTAATTTCGTACAATCTGATCACTATTCATATTACATAATCTCATGCATTTTATCGCAATTTGATTTCGTAACTGAGTCGTACGTCATATCACAAGTATTAGGACAAATAAATCAGATCATAACATGAATAGTGCAACTGCGAATAGTGCGCCCAACACTTTTAGGGCATTGTTTGGTTTGTTTCGCGTCGTAACGAAAACCAGTATATGATAATCTCATGCATTTTATCGCAATTTGATTTCGTAACTGAGTCGTACGTCATATCACAAGTATTAGGACAAATAAATCAGATCATAACATATACTGGTTTTCGTTACGACGCGAAACAAACCAAACAATGCCCTAAAAGTGTTGGTAGAAAGTGTTGGGCGCACTATTCGTAGTTGCACTATTCATGTCAGCGAAATCGCTAAAACGAAACAGAACAACGTATAACGGAATGCTAATGCCACAATTGAGTCCATATATATATATATGAAAACACTAATGTGGGAACACCTATTTCAAATTTACATAACTTTCCGGTACGACGCCTAAATTACAAAATTGTCTGTTTCAACAAAAGTATATAAATATACTTAAAAGACAATACTTAGTAAAAATTTATAAGTGTAAGACTTATAAATATTTGGACTCTTGAAAATGAATTGGGCTAGGCCCATTACATAAAATTGTAATAACATGGACTAAGCCGAAAGACATAAAATATATGAGCTAAGCCCAAAGGAATAAAATACATAGGCTAGGCCCAAACTTATAATACATGGGTTAGGCCCAAACATATAATTACATGGGCTAGGCCCAATCACATAATAACATGGGCTAGGCCCAATCGCAGAATGACATGGACTAGGCCCAATCACATAAAGACATGGGCTAGGCCCAATAAAATAAATTACATGGGCTAGACCCAATCATATGAAGACATGGGCTAGGCCCAATGACACGCATGCAAGGCACGAGGACATCTGAAGGGTAAGGCCGGTTCAAACATGATCTAGACATGACTGTATATATATATATATATATATTAGAAATATATGTATAAAAATATTAATCGAACAAACGAACTACCAACACTATGATAACATTAAAAGTTGTTCTAATGTGTTAAATATATACACAACAAGAATTCAAGATGAACAACTGGCATGAGGTCCAATGAGACCTAGGTGTCTAATGAAGTTAATACACATGTAGGTTACACACGGGTACATACACCAAATTTGATAAGTATGACGTACAGAACACAAAACTGTGAGTTCATGTCCCTCCTTTCAATTATTTCAAAGTTGTGTTTTAAAACTATCGAGGGGAAATACATGTCATAACAAATAGTTTGTTAGCTATGGGTTTAGATGATAACACAATCAAATGTGCATAAGTAAGATGATGACAATAGTAACCACTAATCACGAAGTGACCAAGGTGTAGAAGATATAGAGCTATTGACTTTGAGACACGCTCCACTCCTTCTTGGTAAACCTTGTGATCCCAATGATGTCAATGTTATCTCGGTTTGGTTGCTTACTTATGGCACATATGTCAGATTGCTAATAACATACTCAGATTTCATTACTGGATTACAAGAATGACATTTCATATGTAAACAATAACTACATGAACTCACCCACATTTGTTGACTTTTTACAATTACATGTATTTCAGGATGCAAGGCATGAGCTGGTGATACATTTCGGGTTATGGGAAATGACAAGACAATGAGTGTCATCTTTTAGAGGATTTTCCTTTTATATCCCAACCTAGTATGGGTATATAGGGATCAAACCCTCATTATGCATTTATGACAAAAACAATATTTTATTTTAATGTAATGTATTTTCAAACTACGTTTATGATGATAAGGTGAAATCAGTGAAACTATGAAATCATTGTTGGTTTAAATTTGTTTACTTAATTGGATGCAATGGTTACCTCATAGTCACACGCTTTCGCTTCCGCTACGACGAGGGTATGACAAAGAGTTCCTAGGTAAGAGTGACTGGTTCGAAAATGCGCATTTGTACGAACACTCTAGCTTTAGACAAAAAACTCAGGGTACAAGCATCTCTAGACTGCACGTGTTTACATTATTAAAACCCAAACTTTAACGAGATTTAGAAAACTTTGAAGGCATGAAGCCTAAAACAAATCATCTAAGGATAGATGATTGATTTTCAAATGAATTTGTAACTTGTGAATTTGTTTTGGTAATCACCTAAGGATAGGTGATGGTATTGTTTTAATATCTAAACACAAGATAACTTGTGTTAGGGACCTAGGAAGGTTATAGTCTAGGTCAAAGTATAATCTTGAGCTCTTATACCAATCTTTCGATAACACCTGGAACACCCCGACTGCGTAAAACAACGAACCGCGGTTGAAACGTCGGGGAGTCATGTCACAGAACTATTGTTTCACAACTCATGGAATTCAAAATTATGTTTGATTAAGTTAAATGTTTACATTGTCTTGGGATAAACAAAAACAACACATAAATAAATTGTCTTTCCTATTTTAAGTCACTAAGGCCTGTGTCCATTCCTACGTGAAGCATGCATCATATTATCAAGAATTGATTCCTGAAACATATGTGAAAAGAGAGTCAGCATAAAAATGCCGGCTAGTACATAGGTTTTGTGAGTGTGTCAAATTCGTGGCCTTGTATACATATTGCAACACCTCGTCCGACTACAAGAGTCGTTAAGTGAAAACCTCCTATCAAAAGTGTTTGATATTGCAATACAATTAACCAACTAAAACAAGTTGGTTAGAGTTGTGAAAACCTTGTAGCCATGAATCTTGACAAAAACATTTCTTTTGTGAAAACCTTGTAATAGATTGATTCAAAAGAAAACTTGGTATGGTTTATATCTTTAAGTGAAAATCATTGCGTGACATTATTCAAAACAATTTGTCCGTGTTATAAACCATTTGTCCGTGTTATAGATCAATCGTCCGTGTCATAAACCAATTGTTCATGTCATAAAAAAAATCGTCCATGTTCTTAATTGTGAAAGCTTTTGATCGTTCTTTAATGAACACATTCAAACCTTTGTTGACTATACCACCAAAGGGTATCTTTAATAGACCACCAAAGGGTCTCTTTAACTAGACTAACAAATCAACAATTGATTTGTTAATCAGAAACAGTTTCTGTCATTACCCAAACTTCCACCAAATCCAGTGAACAGTCTGATAATGGGATTGTCAGTCCTTTGGTACCATAACATACTACTGGTCGGCTTGGCCAAAGCTAATGAATGTCATTCGTGTTATGGATAACGCATCAACAAGTTGTTCACATTATTGAAATCATATTGTTTTATATATAAACCATAGACATTGTTTTTGAAAACTTGAAAATGATTTAGCACATATAAGTCACCCCAAAATATTTGCAAAACATAAAAGAGGGGAACTACGTACTTACTTTGAAAACCATTTTGTATACATAAACCATGTATATTGTTTTGAAATTTTGAAAATAAGTATAGGCACATATGAATCACCCCAAAACATTTGAAAACGTAAAAGAGGGGGAGGGATATGTACTCACATAAGCCTTGCGTAGTAAATATGTAGATTTGAAAAGATAGTTTACTACATATGAATCACCCCAAAACATTTAAAATGTAAAAGAGGGGAACTATGTACTCACTTGGGATTGCGAAAGTGTTCTTGATCAACGAAATAACAAAGCTCAAAATGTCCTAATGTGTCAGATAAATATGTTAGCGTGTCGGGAATACAAACGGGAGATCGGATAGAATGAAGTTTTATAAACCAAACGAGTGGTGGAACTCATGTGATATGGTTTAACAAACTTTACATTCTGATTTGAAAAGGATCCTAAGTGCTTTTGACCCATTATGACTCGTTAAGGTAGTTTACGCTACTTTAAGGGGTCATTAGCGTAAAGGTGTGATCGGATGGTTAAACATGTCCTATGATAAGTCTAAAATCCCCAAGCATGTTTGAAAATGTTAAAACATCAGTTTATATGTCAAAAATTTTGGTTACATGTGTTTAAAATGGATTTATGTGCAAAAGGGCATTTTGGGCATCATTTTTTTAGAACATAGAAGTAACTTATCATAACACCAAACGATGTGACCATAAGGTATAACCTCAGTAGATTATTCCCTATACAACTATGGTCACAAATATGTGTTTGGTCGGATCCTAAGATCAACCAAACGGATCAGATTCGAAAGTTAAAGCGGTGGTCAAGACCGCTCGACTTACGACCCTAAATAAGCACTAAACTAGAAGTGACGAGTTAGACATGTCAAAATATGTCTAACTAAGTTTATAAAACTGATTTGGTATCAAAACTTGGTGCTTTGATACCTGAAAATAGATTTGTCGTAAAATGCACATCATGCGCATTTTTGACCGAAACTTTGACTCGTCAGTTTGACTAGTAAACGTGGTAATCAAAAGATGAAATCGTTAAGGATTATAACCTTTGTGATTATGATCAAATTTCAAAGTTCATTTTAACTTTGACTTGACTAAATATGGTCAGAACCAAAAGTCAATCAGGTTGCCAAACTGTTCGACTTTTAGCTCAAAATAGCTAAACAACAAGAAAATTAAAGAACTAGGAAGAGTATTTACTCGTGTTGAAGAACACTTTTGGAACTCAAGATAGGAGGCTTCCAAAGGTTGGAAACAAGCTCCAAGAAGGATAGAAAGAAGAACTCCACACTTTGCTTTGAAGTGTTTTGAAGTGGTGTGAAAAAATGGAAGAACCATGGGGTATTTATAGTATTTTAGGATTAATGAGGTGATGACAAGTGTCCTCAAGTATGGATTACTGTCCTAACATGTGTAAACACCATATTAAGTATGGCAAAGTGGGTGCTAGGTGTCAAAAATTGGAGATAGGTGGCAAACTTGGTGAAGAAGCAAAAATATTTATTATTTTTTTTGACATTTTTGGCCCTTAGACTTGTATTTTCACTTGTTTGCCATTTTTAACCCCTTTAACCTAATATTTAGGTTATATAAAGGTATTAAGACATGGGTAACTTGGATTATGCCTGAAAATTTTATGGATGTCGGTTCGTTCGGTTGTACAATTATGCGTTTCGCAAAATGCGTAAAACGCTTTAATGAACACGAAAATGATCGAAATTATGCAACGATTGATATTTTGCATTCTCATCAATAAAATACAAGATCTTATTTAATACAAAAATATTTGAAAATAAAACACAGGGTTTTATTGAATACGAAATTGTTTGTAATTGTGCAATGATTGAAAAGGCACAAATGTCACAGTCTCCCTACTTTTGGAAATTTCGTCCCGAAATTTAATTAGAGGAAACTCTGTGAAACAGATGTGGATATTTCGCTTTTATCTGATCCTTTCATTCCCAAGTAAATTATGGGCCACGTTTGGATTCCCAGCGTACTTTAACTAACGGTATACGTCTACGTTTGAGTTTCTTGACTTTACGGTCCACTATCTCCACAGGTTTCTCGACAAAGTGCATAGTGTCTTCAACGTGAATTTCATCGAGGGGAATGTGGAGGTTTGTATCGGCTAAACACTTTTTTAAATTGGACACGTTGAATGTTGGGTGAATATTCCCAAGTTTAGGAGGTAGCTCAAGTCAGTAGGCCACCTTTCCGATTCTCTCAACGATCTTGAATGGTCCAATATATCCTGGTGCAAGTTTTCCTTTCTTTCCAAATCTAATCACACCTTTCCAAGGGGATACCTTGACAAGACCGTGATCACCAACTTGGAATTCCAAGGGCTTGCGTCGTTTGTCCGCATAACTCTTTGACGGCTTCTAGCTATCAGAAGGTTATCATGAATTTTCTTGACTTTGTCTGTTGTGTCATGAATGAGTTCAGGCCCAGTGAGCTGAGCTTCACCAACCTCATTCCAGCAGACAGGTGAACGACATTTTCGACCGTATAGAGCTTCGAAAGGCGCCATATTGATGCTGGCGTGATAACGAAGGCGCCATATTGATGCTGTCGTGATAACTATTGTTGTAGGAGAATTCGACCAATGGTAGATGCGAATCCCAACTACCACTAAAGTCGATCACACATGCTCTAAGCATATCGTACAGTGTTTGAATTGTCCTTTCAGATTGTCCATCCGTTTGAGGATGATAAGCAGTGCTTAGATTGAGTTTTGTTCCCATGGCAGATTGCATGGTCTTCCAAAAGTGAGATGAGAATCGAGCATCTCGATCAGATATGGTGTTCAAAGGAACACCATGACGAGATACAATCTCATCAACGTAGATCTTGGCGAGTTTGTGAGCAAGATAGATCCTCACGAATTGCCAAAAAGTGTGCTGACTTTGTTAGACGATCGATGATTACCCAAATAGCATCATGACCTCTAAGTGTGCGCGGTAGTTTAGTGATGAGATCCATCGCAATGTTCTTCCACTTCCATACCGGTATTTGTGGTTGCTCAAGTAAACCAGATGGGCGTTGATGTTCTGCCTTAACTCTAAGTCAAGTTAGGCATTTTGACACATATAAGGCAATGTCCTTCTTCATACCCGGCCACCAATACTGGGTACGGAGATCCTTGTACATTTTTTCTGCACCAGGATGGATTGAATAACGAGACTTATGAGCTTCGTCCATCAATAAGGTGTGGAGATTGTCTTGACTAGGAATCCACAAATGGTTCTTGTAGTAGAGTAATCCATTATCTTTGTTTCGAGTTGAAGTTCGAGATTTTATGGCAGCTCATTTTTCAACAAGCTTTGGGTCACACATGTATGTTGTGCATGAAGGATACGTGTTTGGATATCAGATTGAATTCGAACACAATGAAGTTTGACACGTTCCTTACGACTAATCGCATCAGCCACAACATTCGCCTTACCAGGATGGTAGCGAATCTCGCAGTCGTAGTCATTCAGAAGTTCAACCCAACGTCGTTATCTCATGTTAAGCACCTTTTGATTGAATATGTGTTGGAGACTTTTGTGGTCAGTGAAAACCACACATTTCGTACCGTAAAGGTAGTGTCTCCAAATTTTGAGAGCAAAAACTACAGCTCCTAACTCAAGATCATGAGTTATGTAGTTCTTCTCATGGATTTTCAATTGTCTTGAAGCATAGGTTATGACTTTATCTCTTTGCATGAGAACACAACCAAGGCCTAGGTTTGATGCGTCACAATAGACAACAAATTCGTCCTTGCCGTCGGGTAAACATAAAACAGGAGCATTACAAAGTTTTTGTTTCAGTGTTTGAAAGGCTTGGGTCCCCACTCGAAAGGTTTATTCTTCTGAGTTAAAGTGGTGAGGGGAACCGCGATCTTTGAAAAGTTCACGATGAATTGTCGATAGCATCCAGCAAGACCAAGAAATGAACGAACTTCGGTAGGAGTAGTAGGTCTACTCCAATACCTAATCGCACTGATTTTGGCGGGATCTACATGTATACCTTGTTCGTTAACAATGTGTCCCAAAAATTGAACTTCGTTTAGCCAAAATTCACATTTGGAGAATTTGGCGTAAAGTTGTTCTTTCTTTAGGAGTTCCATCGTTAGACGAAGATGTTGTTCGTGATCGGCACGAGACTTAGAATAAATGAGGATGTCGTCGATGAAAACAATGATGAACTTGTCTAAATAAGGTTTACAAACCATATTCATTAAGTCCATGAAGACGGCAGGAACATTCGTCAAACCAAAAGGCATGACAGTGAACTCATAATGGCCGTATCGAGTGCGAAAAGCAGTCTCGGGAATATCTTCTTCGAGTACACGAAGTTGATCACACCCAGAATGCAGATCAATCTTTGAAAAGCAGGTCGCACCTTGTAGCTGATCAAAGAGATCATCAATGCGAGGTAGAGGATATCTATTTTTGATTATGAGTTTGTTGAGCTCGCGATAATCGATACACATACGGAAGGATCCATCATTCTTTTTCATGAATAGGATAGGAGCGCCCCAAGGTGAAAAGCTCGGACGAATAAATCCCCTTTCTGAAAGTTCTTGTAGTTGCTTTGACAACTCTTATATTCAGACGGTGCAAGTCGGTAAGGAGATTTAGCAATTGGGTTTGCACCAGGTACAAGGTCAATACAAAACTCAACTTGACGAATTAGGGGTAAACTAGGTAGCTCTTCAGGAAACACCTCACGATATTCCCGAACAATGGGGATGTCCTGAACAGTCTTGCCCTTTCCTTTTTCCTCTATGATATGTGCCAAAAAGGCTACATAATTCTTTCGTAGGTATTTTTGGGCCTGGGTACAGGTCATGAGTTTTAGGCTATTATAGGATTTCTCTCAGTGAACTTCTAAGGTTCCGCCAGACGAAAGAGGTATACGAGCAACCTTGTCGAAACAGATCACCTCAACATGGTGTTTGGTTAACCAATCCATTCCTATGATGATGTCAAAAAGGTGGTCATGCAGGTTCAATTGGTAACTACAAATGACATATTCGAGCACAAAGGGGTTCACCACTAGTTATTTCCACCGTTAAGGTTTTCCTAGTTTAGTTCTAGGCATCGAAAGCAAAGATTCAAAGGCTAGTGATAGAAAGTTTCTATCGGCACCCGAATCGAAAAAATAGAAGTAGGATAATTGTTAACAAGAAACGTACCATTAATGACTTCATTATCAGATTTTATTTTTTTATTATGCAATAATAGGTTCTTCTAGAAGAAAACATGAGGGAAAGTATGTGCGATTGACATTGGATAATCAAGAGAGATGTTAAAAATATCGACAAAATATAAGACATGCTTTAGCCTATAAGTGGACACTCACCCCAAGAGTTCCCAGGTAAGAGTGACTGGTCCGATAATGTGGATTTGTACGAACACTCTAGCCTTAGACAGAAAACTCAGAGTATAGGCATCCACCCTTCCAGATTGCACGTGTTCACATTAATAAAACCCAAACTTTGACGGGATTTTGAAAACTTACAAGGCTTTAAGCCAAAACAAATAATCTAAGGATAAATGATTGATTTTCAAAACGAATTTGTAACTTATGTGTTTGTTTTGGTAATCGCCTAAGGATGGCTGATGGTATTGTTTTAATAATCTAAACGCAAGATAACTCGCGTTAGGGTTCTAGGAAGCTTATAGTCTAGGTCAAAGCATTACTAATAACCTAATTCCCTATAACCATAAGCTCTGATACCAATCTTTCTGTAACACCCCGACCACGTAAAACAACGAACCGCGACGGAAACGTCTGGGAGTCATGTCACAGAACTATTGTTTCACAACTCATGGAATTCAAAATTATGTTTGATTAAGTTAAATGTTTACATTGTCTTGGGATAAACAGAAACAACACATAAATAAATTGTCTTTCATATTTTAAGTCACTAAGGCCCGTATCCATTCCTACGTGAAGCATACATCGTATTATCAAGTATTGATTCCTGAAACATATGTGAAAAGAGAGTCAGCATAAAAATGCCGGCGAGTACATAGGTTTTGTGAGTGTGTCAAATTCGTGGCCTTGTATACATATTGCAACACCTCGTCCGACTACAAGAGTCATTAAGTGAAAACCTGGTATCAAAAGTGTTTGATATTGCAATACAATTAACCAACTAAAACAAGTTGGTTAGAGTTGCGAAAACCTTGTTGCCATGAATCTTGACAAAAACATTTCTTTTGTAAAAACCTTGTAATAGATTGGTTCAAAAGAAAACTTCGTATGATTTATATCTTTAAGTGAAAATAATTGCGTGACATTATTCAAAACAATTTGTCCGTGTTATAAACCATTTGTCCGTGTTTTAGATCAATCGTCCGTGTCATAAACCAATTGTCCATGTCTAAACAAAATCGTCCATGTTCTTAATTGTGAAAACTTTTGATCGTTATTTAATGAACACATTCAAACCTTTTTGACCATCCACCAAAGGGTATCTTTAATAGACCACCAAAGGGTCTCTTTAACTAGACTAACACATCAACACTTGATTTGTTAATCAGAAACAGTTTCTGTCACTACCCAAACTTCCACCAAATCCAGTGAACAGTCCGATAATGGGATTGTCAGTCCTATGGTACCATAACATACTACTGGTCGACTTGGCCAAAGCTAATGAATGTCATTCCTGTTATGGATAACGCATCAACAAGTTGTTCACATTATTGAAATCATATTGTTTTATATATAAACCATAGACATTGTTTTTGAAAACTTGAAAATGATTTAGCACATATAAGTCACCCCAAAACATTTGCAAAACGTAAAAGAGGGGAACTATGTACTTACTTTGAAAATCATTTTGTATACATAAACCATGTATATTTTTTTGAAATTTTGAAAATAATTATAGGCACATATGAATCACCCTAAACCATTTGAAAACGTAAAAGAGGTGGGAGGGCTGTGTACTCACATAAGCCTTGCGTAGTAAATATGTAGATTTGAAAAGATAGTTTAGTACATATGAATCACCCAAAAATATTTAAAATGTAAAAGAGGGGAACTATGTACTCACTTAGGATTGTGAAAGTGTTCTTGATCAACAAAATAACAAAGCTCAAACGTGTCCTAATGTGTCAGATAAATATGTTAGCGTGTCGGGACTATAAACGGGAGATCGGATAGAATGAAGTCTTATAAACCAAACGAGTGTTGGAACTCGTGTGATATGGTTTAACAAACTTTACATTCTGATTTGGAAAGGATCCTAAGTGCTCTTACCCATTATGACTCTTTAAGGTAGTTTACGCTACTTTAACGGGTCATTAGTGTAAACGTGTGATCGGATGGTTAAACATGTCCTATGATAAGTATTAAATGCCCAAACATGTTTGAAAATTTTAGAACATCAGTTTATATGTCAAAAATTTGGTTACATGTGTGTAAAATGGATTTATGCGCAAAAGGGCATCTTCGTCATAATTTTTTTAGAACATAGAAGTAACTTATCATAACACTAGCCAAACTATGTGACCATAAGGTATAACATCAGTAGGTTATTCCCTATACAACTATGGTCACAAATATGTGTTTGGTCGGATCCTAAGATCAACCAAATGGGTCGGATTCGAAAGTTAAAGCGATGGTCAAGACCGCTCGACTTACGACCCTAAATAAGCACTAAACTAGAAGTGATGAGTTAGACATGTCAAAATATGTCTAACTAAGTTGATAAAACTGATTTTGTATCAAAACTTGGTGTTTTGATACCTAAAAATAGTTTCGTCGTAAATGCACATCATGCGCATTTTTGACCGAAACTTTGACTCGTCAGTTTGACTAGTAAACGTGGTAATCAGAAGGTGAAATCATTAAGGATTATAACCTTCGTGATTACGATCATGTTTCAAAGTTCAATTGAACTTTGACTTGACCAAATATGGTCAGAACCAAAAGTCAATCAGGTTGCCAAACTGTTTGACTTTAGCTCAAAATAGCTAAAAAAAAGAAAATTAAAGAACTAGGAAGAGTACTTACTCGTGTTGAAGAACACTTTTGGAACTCAAGATAGGAGGCTTCCAAAGGTTGGAAACAAGCTCCAAGAAGGATAGAAAGAAGAACTTCACACTTTGCTTTGAAGTGTTTTGAAGTGGTGTGAAAAAAATAGAAGCATCATGGGGTATTTATAGTATTTTAGGATCAAGGAGGTGATGACAAGTGTCCTCAAGTGTGGATTAGGGTCCTAACATGTGTCAACACCATATTAAGTGTGGCAAAGTGGGTGGTAGGTGTCAAAAATTGTTGATAGGTGGCAAACTTGGTGAAGAAGCAAAAATATTTATTATTTTTTTTTTGACATTTTTGGCCCTTGAACTTGTATTTTCACTTGTTTGCCATTTTTAAACCCTTTAACCTAATATTTAGGTTATATAAAGGTGTTAAGACATTGTAACTTGGATTATGCCAGAAATGTCGTGGATGTCAGTTCGTTCGGTTGTACGATTATGCGTTTCATAAAATGCGTAAAACACTTTAACGAACACGAAAATGATCGAAATTGTGCAACGATTGATATTTTTGCATTCTCATAAATAAAATACAAGATTTTATTGAATACTAAAAAATTTGGAAATAAAACATAGGGTTTTATTGAATACGAAATTGTTTGTAATTGTGCAATGATTGAAAAGGCATAAATGTCACAACACCCCTACCGCGTAAAACAACAAAGCACGGCAGAAATGTCAGGGAGACATGTCACAAAACTATTGTTTCACAACACATGGTACATAAAGTTTCGTATTATTGAATTTAATTGTTTACATTGTCTTGGGAGAATGAAATAAAAAGCATAACTATTGCCTTGCAAATTTTAAAGTCACTAAGGCCCAATTCTGCCCTATGTGAAGCATGCTCAAAGTCAAACATTAGCTCCCGAAACATATGTGAAAATAAAATGTCAGCAAAAAAATGCCTGTGAGTAACATAGGTTTTGTGATGAAGATTCATGGCTTTGAAAGTTAAAAGAAATGTTCAACTATTACAAAAGTAGCCATGATCGTGTACAAAAATGTTTCTTTTATGAATCATATAAAAATCAAATGATTTAAAAGAAATGATGCGTGGTTAACTTAATAACAAAAATAACTCGTGCCTATGTATAAAATTTGTCATGTCATGTCTTGTATCTTGTTTGAGGTGGTTTAGATAACGCTACGTTATGTAATATAATGAAAGCACTTGTATATAGGAAGTACCAGCGGCGTATCCACCATGCTTTTATCATATTGCACATGTCTCGTCATTTAAATCACTTACCATGAGCCAACAATTGAGATGTCTTGTTTAAACTAATGTCATGTATAAACCAATTCCATGTATAAACCAAATGTCTTTTATAAACAAATGTCTATGTATAAACCAGCGTCTTGTAGGACAAACAAAAGTATTGTTTAAACCATAAAATAAATGTCTTGTATAAAATAACCAAAATGTCTTGTCAAAATGTTTTGTATAAAACTGGTGTTTTGAATAAACAAAGGTCTTGTTTAAACGAAAACTCTTGTCTTATAAATCAATTGCGTTTATTGTGTAGACACATATATATGGATTGTTGGCGAATACATTCAAGCCTTGTTGACTGTCAGATAAACCCTTATAAAGAAAAAGGTTTTTCAAATGTTTATCATTCCCTAAAGTCACTTCCAAACAAATCTAGAAACTTGAAACGGGATTATCAATCCTATGGTACAGATACATACTACCGGTCGGCTTGATCAATGTTAATGAATGTATCATTGTATATTCAACACACCAATATGTCTTGAACAATGTAAGCATGTCCTGAAAATGTTTTGAAATCATGTACTTGGCATACTAAGTCAATATACCAAACAATAATGTCTTTGAAATCATGTACATGGTATGTTAAGTCGACATACGAAATAAAAATGTCTTTGAAGTCATGTACTAGGTATGCTAAGTCAACATACGAAGCAAAATGTCTTTGAAATCATGTACTAGGTATGCTAAGTCAACATACGAAGCAAAAATTTCTTGGAAATCATGTACTAGGTATGCTAAGTCAACATACGAAGCAAAAATGTATTTGAAATCATGTACTAGGTATGCTAAGTCAACATACGAAGCAAAAATGTCTTTGAAATCATGTACTATATGTACTAGATAAGAAAAAACATGCATATTGTCATGAAAACAAGAAAGTGGTGATAGGCACAAGCGAAACTACGGGTTTGGATGGTTAAATGAGTCCAATGATGAGTCTTATATGTCAAAACAAGTTTGATATGTTATAAACCAAACGAGTGTTGGGACTCGTATGATATGGTTTATAGTACCTTACATTCTGGTTTGAAAGAGTTTCTAAGTGCTTTGACCCGTTACGACTTGTTAAAATGGTTTACGCCACTTTAACGGGTCGCAAGCGAAACTATGGGTTTGGATGGTTAAATAAGTCCTATGATGAGTCTTATATTTCAAAACAAGTTTGATTATGTTATAATATCAGTTTAGATGTCAAAACTATGTTCTTATATGTTTAAAACCATTTTATGTGCCAAAATGGTGTTTTCGGCATTATAAAAGTAGATACAATCGACTCATCATATAACTAACCAAACTATATGAATATAAGGTATAACCTCAGAGGGTTATTCCCTAAATTACTATGGTCATAAAAATGCGATTGGTCGAATTCTAATATTGACCAAACGGGTTAGATTCGAAAGTCAAACAGGAAGCCAAACTATTTGACTTTTAGACCAAAATAGCTAAAGTAATGAAAGAACTAGGAAGAGTACTTACTTGTCTTGAAGAAAGCTTTTAGAACTCAAGATAGGAGGCTCCCAAAGGCTGGAAACAAACTCCAAGATGGATAGAAAAAAGAACTTCACACTTTGCTTTGAAGTGTTTTGAAGTGGTATGAAAAAAATGGATGAATTAAAGGGTATTTATAGTGTTTTAGGATCAAGGAGGTGATAACAAGTATTACCAAGTGTGGATTAGTTTCCTAACATTTGTTAACACCAAAATAAGTGTGGCAAAATGAGTGCATGGTGTAATAGTAGCCTTGAAGCACTGGTTTTGAGTTAATGGTTTTTGGCAGCTTTGTGTGGGCAACAAGCCAAAATATACTGTAACATCTACCCCAACAAAGCTCTGCTGAGTCTAAGCTCTTCTATAGCAAGCTTTGTTGAAGACAAAGCTCTGATGAAGTCTAAGCTCTGCTATAGCAAGCTCTGTTGAAGGCAAAGATCTGGTGAAGTTTAAGCTCTATTACAGCAAGCGCTGTTAAAGACAAAGCTCTGCTGAAGTCTAAGCTTTGCGATAGCTAGCTTTGTTGAAGACAAAGCTCTGCTAAAATCTAAGCTCTGCTATAGCAAGCTCTGTTGAAGACAAAGCTCTACTGAAATCAACAGAGGATGTATCATCAGTGTTTCACCGTAGTCTAAAAGTCCAAGGTCTGATATAGCTAAGCTTAGTTGAAGACAAAGCTCTATTGAAGTCTAAGTTCTGCTGAAGATCAACAGAGGATGTTTCATCAGACCTTGTAATGTTTAACGTATGTGAGAAGGGATATGCTCTCCACTTATGAGCACCAGACTGATCTGACTCAACTAACAGAGGCGGAATTCATTGTTAGCTAGTTGGACAAACAAACAAGAAAGATATATGTTGGTGCATAATGTCTATTGCCTGTGTCTAGGATAGTTGTTTATGTATATAGGGATTTAATCGACATATTGTAATTGTTTATATTTGTTTTATTTGTATCATTCATGACTCCTACGAGTGAGTTAGTTGGCTCATACGAGTGACACTTTGTCACTCGTACGAAGCACCTCTCGCACGAGTCACACACTCTGTTACACACTCTTCTGTGCAAGTCATGTCGACCTATAATCCTGTTGGTGCGGCGAAGCCCTACTGAACTGTTTACTTGCTCTGTACTTGTTCACGTTTATCAATACAATCAAAGGCATTTAAGTAGTAAATCTCACTTGTTTATTTGTTAAGCTCACTAACAATGAATTCTGCCTCTGTTAGTTGAGTCGGATCGTTCTGGTGCTCATCGGAGGATATCACGTTAAAATCAATTCTACTAAATCCTTGATAATTTCAGATCTAAAATCGAACTTAATCATGTCAAAATTAGTAAAATTCATCCGTTTGGTGACCTAAGTTGTTTCGTACGGGTAGAGAGGCCACTCGCACGAACAACTGTCCGTACAATTTAAGTCATTCGTACGAATGAGTAAACAGAAGTTCTTAAAATCAGTAAGTTAAAAAAAAGGTTAAAACCTGTGATTCGCACGAGGCATTCATTCGTACGAGCAACTCACTCGTACGAAGCAAACTTTTTCATTCGTACGAACATCTTGTTCGCACGAGCATCTACTTTGTACGTATCATCTCGTTCGCACGAATTTCTATGTGGTACGAAGTAATCTTGGTCGCACGAATTGTTTCAAATCAGTTTTTCGAAAATGGGTTTTTAAAATCTTTGCAGAAAAATGGCAGAAGAGTTTTATAACGCATTTGCTACATCAGCGGTCACAACTACTGCAGCTCAAAACATGAACCTCGAGAATCAGATGGGTACGATCACGAAGCCACCAAACTTAATGAACCTTGAAGATTTTGACAGTTGGAGCAAACGTTTTATGAATTACCTGCTGGTTTGCCACCGAAGAAAAGTATCAATCTCTTGTTGGAGAAAACGGTCTCGAAAAGACATTGGCTCAACTTTCGTTTTGAAAGAGAGAAGTTCATAAATGAAAAGAAAATGATGAACATTTTACAACAATCCATCAAGGAAGACATATTGGCGCTGTTGCTACATGATGATGACGCACAATCATTATGAAATGCTCTTCGATTCCAAGGTAGTGCACAGTTGCGAAAAGGGAAGAGGGCGTTTTTGAGTAATGAATTTGACATCTTTACTTTGATCAAAGGAGAGGCAGTAAAACAAGATTGAAAGATATTGTCATCTGGTTGTGCAAATGAAGCGAATAGGAATCATAAAGACGAATGAAGAATTAGTTGACAAACTCACAGATTCCTTACCATAAGGCGAATGGTCTACCTAGCTGACCATTTTGAAGAATGGAACCGAATATGGTAATTTCTCATTACCACGATTCATTGAGAGATTGAAGGGACACAAACTTAAAATGCAGAAAATGGCAAAGAATAAAAGCGCCCAAATGCAACAAGACGTTAATTTGTATTACAAAGGAAGTTCTGCTGCTCAGATACAGTCTCCAAAGATCCAAACAGCCTTCAGTGTCAAATCAACACTGTGGTTTTCAATCATTTGCTACGGTCAACCCAAACACGTCTCAAAGCCCACAATCATCGCATGGTTTGAGCAATCCCCAGATCAACCAGAATAGTCAATCTCATGCTACTCAAAGGGTTTTACAGTGCAATATTGTTGTTGACTTCCAAAATGCTCAGAACTTTGACGAGAAGACCACAAAGCAACATATGTCATTATTAGCTTCGGTTCTTGAATCTTATGATAGTCTTGTAGCGGGCAAAATTGGAAATTCAAAGATAACTAGAGAGGACTATTATCAGATTGATCCGGTCGAGATGGAGTTGATCGACATCAAATGGTGTATGGCATCTATTGTTAGACGAGCACAACGCTTCATGGAAATCACCGAGAAAGATAACTTGGGAAGATTGGATGGAAAATTTGGCTTCAACAAATCAAAGGTCACATGTTTCAAGTTTCATGAAAAGGGGCAATTTAAACGTGAATGTCCAAATAGAGAAGCTCAGGGTAATCAAAACCCATTTGCAGACGACTACTACAAGAAAGCCATCTACCATCGTCCTCAACCAAGAAAAAGAATGGTGCAAATCGAAGATAAACAGGCAGAAACCAAAGAGAAAGCGCTTGTCGTGACATAAGAAGATGAAGGCTTTAACTGGAATAACTACATTTCCAAGAATGAGAGTTTGGTGTTGGTCGCAGAGATTATCGAAGAACCTGAAGAGGAATCAGAGACATCTTTTGACGAGGCTCCTGAAGAAGATTATTATCACACATCATCAAAAGAGTAGGAACTATTAAACAGTGCTTTTAAACATCTCCTGCCTAATGATATTTTTAAAACTTTTGTATGTTACTTTGAACCAAGCCATCGATCATTTTTTGAAGAAAAGAAGAAACTGGTAGTTGAAGCAAAGAAAGTTGATGAAGAGTTGGAAAAACCGACTGTTGAGACCAACAAAGCATGTATGGCAAACATAAATGAGGTAAATGAGTCTAAAAGTGAGTTTGTGATAGAAAAACCATGTTTGAAATGTGCAGAGCCATGCAGTGAATGTGTTGTAAAAGACAAATGATATTATGAGCTTAAATGTCTAACAGATAATTTTTCGAGTGACTATAAATCAACTAAAGAAGCTTACGACAAATTAAGAAAATTTATTAAACAGTATGAAAAAGCACTCAGAGAAAATGACGCTACACTTTCAATCCTTAAAGCAGATTGTGATGGACAAACAAATGGCCATTAACATTCATTTAAACACAATCTCTGAGCTAAAAGTGAACTTGAGAAAATGAAAATAGAAACGGAACGGGTTAACAAATTGTTAATCAGTTATTCTACAAGTTCATACGACATTGACCATATTTTACCAAAGATTGAAAGCAAAGAAGAATCTAAAAATGATGAAAAGAAAAGTGCAAGTTACGATCGTGTTCCACCACCCATGTGGAATAGTTATGCCAAAAAACCAACTAGGGTGGAAAAGACGCTCAACATAAAATTGAAAACTGAACAGTCAAACGAGCTGCCTACGAACATTGATGTAAGTTATACAAAATCTGAAAATGATTGTGATTCTAAGGTGGTTAAAATAGTGGTTGAAAGTGTTTTTAAGAGTGAATCTGAGAAATCTGAATCAGATGTTGAAACATCAGAAAATAGTTTAAACACTGATCCAAACATCATAGTTTATAAAATGCATGGATCTGATAAACTATATTATGATGAAGATTTCCCAATCGAGAATGTGAATCTGGATCGTGTCGATAAGTTGTTCAAGCTTGTGGAGGTAAGCCATTCTGATTTAGAAAAACACGATGTAACATTTTACTCTAAATCAAAATGCGTTAACAGACCCTACCATCAGAGAAAAGAGATTATCCAGAGAATAGGAGGGCTTGTTTGGGTTTTCAAAAGCAAAAAATGATCAACAAGTCCCAAAAGCTAAACTTTACAAAGAAAATCAATTTTGTTTTTAGGACAACAACAGAAAAAGAAAGGTAGATCATATTACATCAATATGACAATCACAGTATGCTAAAGATATGGAATGTTTATACAAGTAATTAAACATGTCTTACTGAAGATGTGCCAATAGGCTTCACTCGTTTAGTAAAATATTTTTCAAGATATAAACCTAAAAAGAAAAACTGAGTAACTTGTGGGTTAACATCTCTAGGATATATGGACTTATACTCCGAAATTTCATTAGAGAGAATGCCCTATTCTGTGATACTAGGTCTTTATTTAATCTATATCTGGGGTATTATCCGAGTTCTTCTGATTTGTGTCAGCAATGGCCTAGAACTTGTATAATACTTTACGCATTTTCCGCCTACAAAAGCTGCATAAAAATTGAATATGTCATAAGCTTTGTGACATTTGCAGTTCAAAAGATTCCTTAATGGAACACCACCTAAAGACAAGCCTTCATCTCTTTGTCTGTATGGAAATACTAACCTGAGCTCTCAAGGTCTCGCAATTCACCCCATTTATAGATATTAGTTGGATATATTCACCTGTCAAATGATATTCTGGGAATCTCCTACGGGAGTATATTCTGAGATGGGAAACACAGTTATTTCATGTTCCTTAAAATTACCTAACATATCTTGAAACAATTAAGGAACGAGAAGAAGTTTAAGTGGATAAATATATTGGCAATCTAAGTAATTTGTTTAAGAACTTATGGTTACTACCAAGATCAACGGTACTAGTGGTTTGTTTAAATACTTGATGTGATTCTCTTAACATAAAACTCACAAAAATATTCTAGTATATATAACTTTACTTGTTATTTCTTTTCAGAAAAATCCCTAAAAAATTTTCAGCTTTTAGCATTTTATCTTAGTTTTTAAGTCTACCGATGATGAAAACATTGATAGTTCAAGTCATAGCGACGCTTGCTGAAGGAAAGCTAAAGACCACGGGTTGGGAGCTACTCTTGAAAAGAAGGATTTACATGAACGTCAACAAAGTTCATTAATTTGAAACTTTACATGTTTAAATAAATCTATTTTTTATCAAACAATGGTCAACCAAGGTCATTAACTTGGACTTGGTTGGCAAATCAGATAACTAGGGTCATTAACTTGGACTTGGTTAACTGAGTGGATTATTAAACATATAAAAAGTTCATAAAAAATGAAAAAAGATAACAAAGTGTGAGAACAGACTGGTATGAGTGACACTGACTGGTATGAGTGACACTGACTCGTACGAGTGACACTGATTCGTACGGGTGACATTAGTATTCATTCTCACGGACCATGGTTCGTACGAGCGACTACTAAATGAGTATAAAAGGCTTACTCATTTGCACGAGTCAGACTATTGACTTAGTGCGGTTGAGAGAGAGTTCTGTGCGAACCAGTTTTACCATTTCACATTTCTTGATCTATACTACGTACTTATACATTGGGGAGGTTGATTTGCACACCTCTTGCAATAGGAAAGGTACTTATGCTTTATTTGTGTCGTTATAATGCCGAATTTAGACCAAACGGACATAAAGCATAGATTTAGGAAGATTGGACCGGTAAACATAAAATTGAACTCAAAAACGTTAAAATCAGCCCTATTAACCCGTAAATCGACCTTCAATTTGATAAAATCTACACGTTTTAAGTTCGGTTTGACTTGGTGTTATTTCATGCGATTTGGAACTCATACGAGTAGATTATCAAATGTTTGTTATTATTTTCACTCGTACGAGTGAGTATTCGTACAAGTAAGATTCTTAAATGTTTAAGTGTTGATGACTCGTACGAACTACGAAGCATCGTTTGTACGAAGTAGTTTGGTCAAAATTCTTGAAAATTTTCTAAGTATTTGGGTCATTCGTACGAAGTAGTGACTCGTACGAGTGAAGTTTTGACCAAAACATGAATATTGTCTAAGTGTTTGACTCATACGAATGGTGATTCGTACGAGTGGCTGAAAGTTGTAATTTTTTTGAAAAATTTCTAAGGTGTTGAATGTTTATGTGTGCAGGTCAAGAAATCTTCTTTCTCGCCATTCTATAATATATGATGTCTTCTGGATGATTCTATTTCAAAAATCACCGCATATAGTGAAGTCTTAGATTTTTTGGGTAGACTTCCAATTACTAAAGCTCTCACCGATCGCCATACTGTGTATAGATCACATATTGAGTATTTATGGAATGCAGCAGAATATGATGTAAAGGAGAATGCTATTGTTTCGGCTGTGAAGATTAAAGATGAAAATATTCAGGTTAAAATCACAGAAGACTTGATCAGAAAAGTGCTGGAAATCAACGACCACGAAGATGATCCTATAGGATTTTCTAAGTATATGGTGAAGGGATGTTTTTATCATATGGGTTATGCCAGGTTCACGAATGCTGCTCCTTTTAAGAAGGCTAACCTAAGTGCGCTTTTCAGATATATTGCTCATTGTGTCATACATGCACTTAGTCACCGGAAAGAAGGTTTTGATGATTTAGTAGATTACGAGATATGTATGATCACCGCACTCATTCTAAACCTACCATATATTTCGAAGGTGATATTTTCTCAGATGGTCCAGAACACACAGCAAGAAAATTTTTTGCAGTACCCACGGTTCATTCAAATGCTGCTAGACCACTTGCATCCCAATCTGAAGAAAAAGAAGGATGATGTGCTGAAGTTAGAACATATGGATGTCCTTGACACTGAAGAAAATGAATTTACATCTCAAGACATTCCCTAATGCAAAGCCTGTGTTTGGAGCCATTGTTGACAAATATTGTATTACTCCAGCATTAGGAAAGTGGAGAAAAGAAGGTAGTGGTGATGAGAATGAAGAGCTTACAATGCTTGATGGTTTTATTACGAAGCGAAGCGCTTGGTTTATAAAGAAGGGGGAAAGGGAACCAAGAGAAAGCCAACGTCAACATCTTCCTCTTCTACCCCTCAGAAGAAAAAGAAAGCTTCAAAAAATTCAAGACTGATTGACAAATCAGAGCCAAAGGAGAATATTGAAGATTTGGCTGCTGAAATTGAGAGACAGGCATTTGGAGAGAAAGAGAAAGTGGTTAAAGAAGGATCCTCTTCCAACTCTGATTCGGAAGATAGGATTGCTGGAGAAAAGGGAAGGGCTAAAGAGATAGAGAAAGCACGTTTAGCCGAACTATAGAGAAAAGCTGAAGAAAAGAGACGTAAAGCGACATGTGAAGATGATTCGACATGTATACCTTCGGGTTCTGACTACGATACTCCTGTACGCAAACCAACAAAGAAGAAAACTCGACGTCTGGAAAGATCGGCAGAAGAAGCACTAATTCTCCTAAAGACAAATCAAAGGAAAAAGTGCAAAAGCAGACTGTAGAAGAGGTACATGTTGAGCCGATTCCACCAACACCACCATCACCGGCTCATCAACATACGCCTCAACGAGCACCATTTCCACCACAGCAGCAAGCACCACAACCGACACCGCAGCTTCCGCCACAACCCTCGAAGTCTCAACCCCATTTTGATTTTGAATTTGACTTTGATGACATACCAGGGGGTGAAGATTTTACTTCTTGCATGTTTAACGAACCACGTGTTGAAGAATTACAGAAGCATGTCATGTTAAACACGGTCAACATTGCAGAATTGAAGGAATAGCTCAACGTTTTAAACAAAGACAAACAACAACTCGAAGCTATGTTAGCCATCATAGTATCTGAGAACGGATTCATATAGATGAATATGAAGAAGAACGTCTTAGGAGCGATAGAAAGATGAATTTATTTGAGAAGATGCTTACTAAGAAGCTGGGTATTAATATTGCTACTGCAATTGACGAGATAGAAAGAGCTGAATCGAGAGAGCGGGTTGCAGAGCGCGAGCGTCTTGCTAAAGAATTATCTGACGCGCAAGGCAAAGGTAAAGTGAAAGTTGGTGAGGATCCTGTGAATGTTACAACTAAGCCAGAAGCTAAATCTGGATCAGTTATTACTGATATTGTGGTGTATTCGATGACGAAGAAGTTTGCACTATTAGGTAAGCCAAAAGATGTTGATATCGATATGTCTAATTTTTCAGCAAGACATCGTGAATGGGTAATCAAGAAGAAGTTAGAAAAAGAGATTGACGCCGAGGTTGATGAGTTTGAAGAGGATGCTGAAAAAGAGAAAGAGTACTTAGATGGTTTTGATGATTTATTTTCTGATAAGTCTGACGATGATGATAATGGTGGTGGTGATGATGATATGGGAGGATCTAGTTTCCGAGTAACAGAAACTGATGATATTAACTATTCTGCTTACTTGGATGATTCAGCGAATCAGGTAAGTGAAGATAGAGATCGGGAAGAAGTGAAGGTCCGAAAGGTGCTCAGCAAGCAGGAATTCTCACAGTAACTGATATATCTATCGTTCCTGTCGTGACAAAGATGAAGATTCTATATCTTGAGACGAAGATTCTATATCTTGAGACGAAGATAATTATGATAGAGTTGTCGTGGAGGATGATTCTGATGAAGATGTTACTGATCTTGCCGATAAGGGTACAGATGATTCCCCAACTTTTAGTGAGTTGTTTGCAGCTGAAAATGCTGATCTTCTGGAACGTAAAGTCGAAGAAGCTGCCAAACAAGGAATAATTCCTCAACAGATGTCTAGATCTGAAATTGCTGAAATGAGGAAGAAATCGTTTAAAGAAACACATGCGGAACACAAGTTTAAATGTCCTCTAGCTTTCTTTACGCGTAATGCAGATATTTCACTAGGATTCGAATACAGGAGAAGCTGTCACATGTGTGCGCCCAGATGATGACTCTTGGAAGATTACTGAGGAGCTGACCGAAGCCGTCATAACACACAAACGTATATATGGGCTATGGTGTGGCATTCGAGTACTAGACCCGATGTGGCTAGTCAACTATTCTAAGAAAGATTTCGAATGTTTGTTCTACAACAAAATCAGCTTTGAAGAGAGAGAGATAAAGAACAAGCACTCCAGTTTTAAAAGATAGTTAATGTCTATTTCACCAACAATGTTCAATCTGGCATGGCATGGAACACTTCATGGAGGAAACTGGAGGAGGTTGTGCAACAGAAGAAAGATAAGAAAGAAGAAAGAATTACGGAGCGAGCACGTAGTGCGTCACTAAGAATTTTTCGGTTTAGCAATAAAGTTAACTGACCTCCTCCTACAGATCAAACGCCAATAGCTTTTGAGGAGCGTCGCAAGCTGCCGAAGCATTTCTTTGGTCGATAAATGTTAGATTTTTTGAAGACTATCCAAGACTACAGCAACATCCAAGAGGGAGTTTGTTGGTGCATAATGTCTATTGCCTGCGTCTAGGATACGTTGTTTATGTATATAGGGCTTTAATCGTCAAATTGTAATTGTTTATATTTGTTTTATTTGTATCATTGATGACTCGTACGAGTGAGTTAGTTGGCTCGTACGAGTGACACTCTGTCACTCGTACGATGCACCACTCGCATGAGTCACACACTCTGTTACACACTCTCATGTGCAAGTCATGTGACCTATAAATAGAGAATTGTTGTGTCAGAGCTAGTTAATCCTGTTGGTGTGGTGAAGCCCTGCTGAACTGTTTACTTGCTCTGTACTTGTTCACGTTTATCAATACAATCAAAGGCATTTAAGCAGTAAATCTCACTTGTTTGTTTGGCAAGCTCACTAACAATGAATTCCGCCTATGTTAGTTGAGTCAGATCGGTCCGGTGCTCATCGGAGGAGTCGATCCCCCATTCACAATACACTGCTTAAACGCCTTGATTCGTATTGATAAACGTGAACGGTTACAGAATGAGTAAACGGTTTGACTGGGCTTTGCCATAGTCACACACCAACAATTGTCTAACACAACACTCAAGCTCCTCTATTTATAGGTCAACATGACTCGCATAGGAGAGAGGTGTGTTTGACTCGTGCGAGTGGTGCCTCGTACGAGTGACAAGGTGTCACTTGTATGAGCCACTAATGTCACTCGTACGGGCCATGTACAAAACATGTAAATCATATAATAACATACAGTGTTTGACATTCTAAGCCATATATACATAACGAACATATCCTAGACGTAGGTGATAGACATTATGCACCAACAACGTACATAAGTGGTTAGCTCAGTGGTTATCATCAGCGTTTTCTATCAGCAGTGGTTAGCTTATCAGTGGTTATCATCAGTGTTTTCTATCAGCAGTGGTTAGCTTATCAATAGTTATCATCAGTGTTTTCTATCAGACCTTATAATGTTTACCTTTTATATAAATTCATAAATGGTCCTTCTCGTCCAACAAGTGGCTTATTTTGAGAGTATGGACACCGTAAAGGGTCACTCAGAGGCATAGTTTCAGCATGTTGACACCTTTAGTCCCTCCATATTCGTATTTCATTTATTGACAAAAATAGTCCCTCTCGGCCAATATTAGGCACAATAAAGAGTATGGACACGTGTCAGTATATTACCGGACACAAATTTATGAGGTTTTACATCTTCAAAAAGATAGGTGTACTTTTGGTGCATATTTTGATTTTAAAACCTTAATGGTTATATAAGTTAACCTACTGATGTTACAAGTTATTTAAAGTATATTGGCATATAGATCTTGTTTATAACTCATCGGACTACCTGGTATTGCTTCTACGCTACAGTTAAGCTTATGTAACTAATTTATGTATGTTTAACGAAACGGGTCAAATTTTATCTTCAAATTCCACAATGTATATTGTCTACCCATATTATACAAGTCTTAGTACTTTTGAGGGTTTAAACTACATTCTATCTGGTGGCCGCTTAATCGAGCGTACTGTACTATTTCTTTATATTATAGTTGATCGGTCCATGCCTACTATGACGTCAAAATTCCCAAGTTGCATTGGTGTGAGGTCAATGGAAAAGAAACATGGATATTGAGGTTCAATTGGCATATTTGAATAGCAGAATCAAGTCAAGAGGTTCGTCACTAGCTATTTCTACTATTAAGGGTTTTCCTAGTTTGGTTCTGTCACACCCTAGTCGTAGTGGAAGCACAAACGTGTGACTATGAGGTAATCATTGCATCCAATCATGTAAACAACTGTAAATAAATAATGATGCCATGCTTATATTAACTTGCAACCAATGTTTACAAGTTTCCAAAAATAAAATCTTTAGTTCCCATATAGTTTCACAATGTCATCAAAAATGTGGTTTGAAATACATTACAACCTAATAACATATTGTTTTCATCGTAAAAGTATGTTGAGGTTTTGACTCCTATATACCCATACGAGGTTGGGATATAAGAGGTAAATCCTCCCAAAAGGTGGCATTCGTTGTCATGTCATTCCCATTTCCCGAAGTGTTCACCAGCTCAAGTCTTGCATCCTGAAATACATGTACTTTTAAAAAGTCAACATAAAGTTGGCGAGTTCATGTAGTTATTTTTTTCGTATGACATGTCTTGTTTATAATCCAGTAATGAAATCTTAGTATGTTATTAGCATTCACGGAGTTTAAGGATCTATCAGTGTGTAGCTAGCACCCTAACATATGTGTCATAAGTAACTAAACCGAGACAACTCTTGACATCATTTGGGATCACAAAAGCACTCCAAAGGGTATACCAACCAGGAGTGGAGAGTGCCTCAAACTCTATAGATCTATACCTTTTGCACCTTGGTCACTAAGTGATTAATGGTCACTCTTGTCATCATCCTACTACTGCACATTGATCGTTTTATCAATTAACCTCATAGCTAACATACCGTTTGTTATGACATGTATTTCCCCTCGATAGTTTTAAAACAAAACTTCGAAATAATTGAAAGGAGGGACACGAACTCACAGCTTTCCGTTCCGTACATCGTACTATTCCTAGTCGGTGTCCGTACACATGTGTAACCTACATGTGTATTGAGTTTATTAGACACCAAGGCCTCGTTGGACCTTATACTAGTTGTTCATCTTAAATTCTTGTTATGTATTTCCTTCTTACGATAGAACAACTTTTAGTGTTATCATAGTGTTGGTAGTTCGTTTGTTCTATTAATATTTGTATATATATTCCTCAGGAATATATATCTATATATATTGTTATTCCTAAATCATGTGTGAACTGGGCCTTGCCCTTCACATGTCCTCGTGCCTTGTACGCGTGTCATTGGGCCTTGCCCAAGTCATTTATGTCATTGGGCCTAGCCCATGTTTTCATGTCTTTGGGCCAAGCACATGTAATTTATGTCATTCGGCCTAGCCCATGTCTTTATGTCATTGGGCCTTACCCATTTCTTTTATGTCATTGGGCCTAGCCCATGTAATTTATGCTATTGGGCCTAGCCCATGTCTTTATGTTATTAGGGCTAGCCCATGTAATTTATGTCATTGGGCCTAGCCCACGTCTTTATGTCATTAGGCCTAGCCCATGTAATTTATGTCATTAGGCCTGGCCTATGTCTTTTTGTCGTTGGGCCTAGCCCATATAATTTATGTTATTGGGCCTAGCCCATGTCTTTTTGTCATTGGGCCTAGCCCATGTAATTTGTCATTGGGCCTAGCCCATTTTGTTTATGTGATTGGGCCTAGCCTATGTAATTTATATGCTTTTGGGCCTTGTCCATATATTTTATATAATTGGGCCTTTCCCATGTCTTTCAGAAATTGGGCCTAGCCCAAATTCATTTACAAGAACCCATTTTTATAAGTCTTATACTTATAATTTTTACCAAGTATTGATTTGTAAGTATACTTATTTTATATTTAGTAAACTCTTTATGTTTTAACTTTTCAGGTTTTGATATCAATAACATACATATATATATATATATATATATGTTAAGTGGCTATATATATATTTTAGACTCGTCGTCATCGTCGTTTAATACATGCTTTTTCTCGTCGTAAATCGCCCGTCGTCGTAATAACTCTTTGTGTCGGCGATTTCTCCGTTGGTCGACGACGCGTCGGTGTATTTAGGTACGATCGCCCATCCTCCGCATTGCTTCACTTTGTCCAATTATTGTTTCGACGTATTGTGAAAATGTGTTTGCTTGTGTCACCAACACTTGGTAATATTTTTAAGTGTTTGTAATATTTTGTGTATATTTGGGTACTTTTATGGTGAATACCCTAAGCTTCTAAATACGTACACATACCATACACACGTGTTTATACATAATTCTTGGTGACAAAATATGTACATATACTTTTATTTCCACAAGTAACCATATATTTATTTATAAGGATCACTTATTTTTACTTGTAAAAATATATATATATACTTGTTAAACACATGGTGTTTAGGTTTTAACCTTGTCACTAGAACTTTCTTAATGACGAGTTAAGTTACTAATAGCGTTTAGTCCCGCTAATCACCTCGTTAATCATACTTTAATCGCGATTAGATTTTTAGAAAACTTCGCCATGGTTTCCCCTAAACGATGGTGTTTTCCATGTTTTTAAAACGTATTTAAACCCTTTTTAAACTCATACAAGATCAACAAATATTTAAAGCTTCCATATATTATTTGTTTACAACTTATGTACATCATCATCCATAGCATTTTGGTAGTCAAAATCATACTAAAAATGTAATATGATTTCAACAATTATTAGCATTTTTAAATCACCATTTTTGTTACATCCTTAGATCAAGCCCATTATTTTAAACCCCTTTGATTACTACACTTTTTAAGATGGTTACATCTTAAATCATAGTGTTTATTCTTTATAAAAGTTACTCATATGTGATAAATTACTTTTAGATTGTAGTAATCTTTATGGATGATGAAGTTGATGATCTTGTTTAGATTTAAACATTACCATATCTAAATCATCATTTTCCTATTTAATCCATACAAGATCATCTAACTTATACACTTATTTTAACATAAACAACACCATCATGATAACTACGTAACAAATAAACACATAATCAACACAAAATAACTATATTTAGTGTTATTATTAGGGTCAGTGTTAGGGTTTTTAGGTTATATTTTCTTCATTTTCAAGATGATCAACTTGTACTTCTTCAAACTAGACATGATAATAAGCTAGAATATCAAGAGATTTGCCTTACAATGGGTGCACAAGTTTAGTGATGATCTAGGAAGAAAATGGAGCTCCAAGAAAGCCCTAATGGTCCTTCACCTTTGCTAGCATCTTGGATGGTCTTGAAGAGGATTTAAAGTGAGTGTAATGAGGTGGTTAATGGTGGACTTGTGGTGGCTTAATGGTGGTGGTGGTAGCCATGGGTTTTCAGGGAGGAGAAGGTGATGGTTTCAATTTTTTTAAGTGATAAAATGATGGAAAATCTATTGTAGATCATGATATATATTAGCTATCTTTCAAGTGTCAGCACCTAATCACCACCATGCCTTAATCTAATATTTACAACAAGAATCAAGTGGGTGTGGGACCCACTTGAAACCATCAACATGGAGGGCGGGGGGTAAAAAGTAAATTTTTTTATAACACATGTATATTTATTATATATTTTAGTAATTAGGTTAGGTGTTGTGATTAGGGGATTGACCTTGTATCTTTAGCATACAATTAAGATTTAGAGTGTTAATCTATGATAACTAATCCACTTGATCATTTAATATAAGTTTCGGATGACGAAAACGTCACTAGTTCGCTCATCGACACATTAATCGCTGATAAACGAACCTTATTATTTAGTACAGGAAGCCTTTGTTTTTACCACCACAATTGCCATGGTGGTTATTTAGTGCACTTCCGATCTAAAAATATGCATAACTAGTTCGCTAGACGAATACATGTGGAGTTAGGATGGCCAAAATGCCTTTCGTTCGATCGTTTGCTCGATATCGACACTTTTATATTGTGTCGTCGAACTTTTTCGGAAGTTGTGTTTCTGTTACCTCAAGATAGTTGAAAGGGTTCTGAGTCCCAAATTAGGCTTTACTAGTTCTACAGACGGATGCATGAGGCTATCGGCCATTAAAATGTTCGTCGGTTCAACAACCGCTCGCTTTTCGGTCAAGTTGTGCACTATTTGCCCTATGACCGGAAACGATGTCTTTTATGTATTCCTGCTATTCTCATATTGTTTTAGGGTGTTCAACATTGTTTTGTTAAAATTCTAGAATCCGGAAAATAACGAGTTAATGTTGCGGACAAACTGAAACTGTAGCCTTTTTGGTCGAAACGGACAATTTTGCTATTTATGTGTTGTACCGAAAATTTATGTATTTTTGAAATAGGTGTTCCCCCATTAGTGTTTTCATATATATATGGATTCAATTATGGCATTAGCATGCCATTATTCATTGTTCTGTTATGTTTTAGCGGTGTTGCTGAAAATGAATAGCGCAACTGCGAATAGTGTGCCCAACACTTTCTACCAACACTTCTAGGGCATTGTTTGGTTTGCTTTGCGTCGTAACGGAAACTAGCATATGTTATGATCCGATTTACTTGTCCTAATTCTTATAATACGACGTACAACTCAGTTACATAATCAAATTACGATGTAATGCATGAGATCATGTACTCAAAATAGTGATTAGATTGTACGGAATTACCGGTTATTTGCCATTTGTCAAATACTCCCCCTGTTAAAAAGAATTTCATCCCGAAATTCACCTTGAGGCATCCTCTGAAGGAGTCTTCTTGAACAGGTAGGGGTACTTTTTCTTGATTTGATCTTCAATTTCCCACGTATACTCGGGTCCGTGATGTGAGTTCCAGTGAACTGTGACTAGTTTGATTTGACTTCTCCTTGTCTTTTGAATTTTCCAGTCCATAACCTCAACAAATTCCTTAGTAAACTGGAGTTTGTCATCTATATGAATTCCATCAGCTAGGATGATAACTGTGTCATTAGTCGGGCTTTTCTTTAGGTTAGACACATGAAATGTGTCTTGTACCTTGTTGAGTTCCTTTAGCAGTTTCAACTTGTAAACCATTGTACCAATCTTTGCCAGAATTTCGAAAGGCCCAATATATCTAGGGTTCAGTTTTCCGCGCTTCCCGAATCTAGCTACGCCTTTCCAAGGTGAGACCTTTAGTAACACTTTGTCTCCGACCTCGAAGAATAATGGTTTGCGTCTCCGATCTGCGTAGCTCCTTTGTCTATCTTGGTCCGCTTTGATATGCCACAGATCTTAAATATTTTGTCTGTGGTCTCTTGTACTAGTTCGGGACCAATGCGTTGTCTGTCACCAACTTCCGCCCAACATAGCGGAGATCGGAACTTTCGTCCATATAGTGCTTCAAACGGCGCGGCCTTGATACTGGTGTGATAACTATTATTGTAGGAAAACTCTACCAAGGTAATTGAGTATCCCAGTTTCCGTCCAAATCCATCACATAGGCCCGAAGCATGTCTTCCTCTTTTGACCATCGGTCTATGGATGAAAAGCTATGCTTAAATCTAAGCGAGAACCAAACAAAGTTTGAAATGATTGCCAGATCCGCGACACAAAGCGACCATCTCTATTAGAGGTTATCGAGATTGGCACTCCATGACATGCCACAATTCCTTAAGAAGTGAGCTGATTTTGTTAACCGACCAATGATAACCCAAATCATGTCATGACCACGTGAGGTCCGTGGTAGTTTTGTAATAAAACCCATTGGGATTTGCTCCCATTTCCAAACAAGGATCTAAGGTTGTTGTAATAGATAAGATGGTTTCTATTATTCGGCCTTGACCTTTGCACAAGTTAGGCATTTCCCAACATAGGTCGCAATATCTCCCTTGAGAGTATACTCCTTTAAATCCTAATACACTTTATGGGATCCTGGGTGTATCGAGTATTTTGACTTGTGTGCTTCGTCCATCACCAAGCCTTGTCATTGCCAAAATAGGGAATCTAGATCCTTCCCATGAAATATAAAGTTACATCCTTGTTTGGTTCCATTTGTTTTTCCATTCCCCGTAATGATTCCGCTTGAATGTTTTTCCGGATTTAGAGCTTCTTGTTGTGCATCGTGCACTCGAGTTGTAAAGTTTGTCTGGATGTCATTTCTAAAGCTCATACTCGTAATGTTTTGACTCGTTCCTTCCGGCTCAAGGCATCTACACTACATTTATCTTACCTGGGTGATACTTGATTTCACAGTCATAATCCTTCAACAATTCCACCCAACGTCGTTGGCACATATTCAGTTCCTTTTGGTTGAATATATGCTGAAGACTTTTATGATCTGTGAATATGGTACACTTAGTGCTATATAATAATGAAGCCAGATTTTTTAAAGCAAATACCAATGCACCTAGTTTTAGGTCATGAGTGGTATAGTTCTTTTCTTGAACTTTCAACTGACAAGACGCGTACGCGATGACTTTTTCACGTTGCATTAACATGCAACCCAAGCCTTGATGCGATGCATCATAATACACCACAACGTCATTGGTACCATCTGGAAGTGATAATACCGGCGCCGTACATAACTTATCCTTTAATAGTTGAAATGCCGATTCTTGCTTTTCTCCCCAATCGAACTTATTATCCTTTCATGTAAGCGAGGTTAGCGGCTGAGCAACTTTTGAGAAGTTCTCAATAAATCTCCTATAATATCCCGCTAAACCTAGAAATTGTCGTTTTCTGTGGGGGTTTTGGCGTGGTTCAATTCTTTATAGCCTCGATCTTTGGGGGGTCGACATGTATCCCTTTCTTGTTCACCACATGACTGAGAAACTGTACTTCATGAATCCAAAATTCGCATTTCGAGAGCTTGGCATATAATTGCTCCTTCTTTAGCAACTCCAGTATAGTTCGCAAGTGTTGTTCGTGTTCTCCCTTGGTTCGCGAGTATATTAATATGTCATCGATAAATACTATCACGAACTTGTCGAGGTATGGCTTTCATACTCGATTCATCAAATCCATAAATACTACATGGGCATTTGTTAATCTAAAAGTCATAAAAAGGAACTCGTAATGACCGTAGCGAGTCCAAAATGCCGTCTTAGGAATACTTTCCTCTCGGATTCTTAACTGATGATACTCGGATCTTAAATCCATCTTTGGATAAAAACTTGACCCTTGTAATTGATCGAACAGATCATCAATCCTCGGTAATGGGTACTGATTCTTGATGGTTAACTTGTTTAGTTCCCAGTAGCCTATGCTCATTCAGAAGGTTCCATCCTTCTTCTCGACAAAAGGCACCGGAGCTCCCCATGGTGAGGAACTCGTTCTAATGAATCCTTTGGCTAACAACTTTTGAAGTCGTGTAGGTAGTCTTTGCATTTATGATGGAGCTAATCGGTATGGAGGCTTCGCTACTGATGCGGCTCCTGGCACCAATTCAATGCAAAATTTGCTGTGTCGTTGCAAAGGTAATCCAGAAAAGTCTAATGGAAAGACTTCAAGGGAATTCCTTCACAACAGTTATTTCCTCCAAATTGGGGCTCCTCATTTTCCTTATCAACTACGTGAGCTAGAAAGGCTATGCAACGTTTCTGCAGTCACTTCTGGCCTTCATGCAACTAATGATTCGTAAGGGCGTCTCATGCTTCTCTCTGTGTACTCCAAGTATTTATTCGTTTGGCAGGGGGATGCGAATAATTTTTTTAGGAGGACTTATTTCTGCCCGGTTATACGTCAACAAGCCTATGCCAAAAGCTACGTCGTAACAACCCAGATAAATGGGTGAAAGATCGATAATAAATTATTGTTCTCCATGTTCCAAAGGGCATCCTTTTATAACTTCCCCTTATTTGACTAATTTACGGTTGGCAAATCCTATAGAATGAGGGAACGCCTATCTTACATGACTCTCGGTCAAGTATATTTTGAATTCTATGGAGATGAACTAAAATCAGCACAGGTATCATGCAAGATGGATGCAAAATGTTGGTTGTTAGAAAACCTGTCGATGACCTTTTAATGATTCCTCATGACTCAGGGATCAAAACAGTGTATCTCGAACCCTTGGTATGGATTTCGAACCATCTCGGATTATTGTTTTGAATTTGGTACTATTCCGAGTTGACCTTGAAAAGGTGGAAAGTTAACCGGCTGAGTAATAAACGTCTTAGTACACAGAAATTGACCTGTACAAAATTGTACAAACCTTACACGATTAGAATCGTGTGATTTTAGGAAAACAATTTTGGGCATTATATACCATTGGATTCATATCGACGACACGAGTCTAAGGCTAATTCTCCATTAACGTGTCTAATTTACAAGACTCTAATTCGAGTATAAGCTTAACACCTAAACACAGTAGCTAAGCTCGGTGTTGGTATCAAATGAATTGACACGTAATGAATGTAGAGTAGAACGAACGCATGACGACATCAGGATCTTGTGGGGTATCCATAGTTTCTTCTCACTCACACTTTAATTCACTTGCCATATTCATTCTTGAGACGTTCATGCTTGAAGTGGCCTTCATGCCACACTTAACATCCTTGTTCTTGGTTGAGTCTTCCTAATTATTGGTTTCTGTTTTGTGTTTTGATTCACCACACTTTTACTCTTGGCACTTTTGCAAGTGCCCTGATGAGGAAATTTTCACTTATCACATTTAGGATTTCAGTAAGTTATCAGCATATTTCTTGGTGCTAGCATCAATTATGGCAGCAATTGCCTTCGTTTCTATTATCACGAGAGTTCCCTTTCGTTTGTTACTCACTCTCAATCCTGACTTAAGGGGTGTGTATTTTCGCTTCCCGTGGCTAGTCACATGCGTTTCCTTCCTTTCTGCACTTTTCTTTGATATTTTCCCATTCTCACCGCATCCTTGGTGGGACTAACTGCGAGAGTTACTGTTTGAGTGATGAAGGTAGGGAGGGATGATGTGGTCATGTTTTGGTTCTTAGAGGCTAAACCCCAAATGTAGCACTCAATGCATTTGATATCAGGTGTTCCCCAGTATGGAACAACCCTTGAGAGATCGTGAAAGCGTCGAGTGTAACCAACAACGTTGGCTACAATCATGATCGAGTTCTAGGATCCCGTTTCTACCCTTGGAATTCTAGTCAGCGAGCAATACTCTTCTCGCATAAGATTTTTGAGTTCTTCCCATGATAACCTCTTCGTAGTATCACTCCCTAAAGTTTCTACCAGAGGATTTCACCAAGTTAATGTTGCATTCAACAGGACACTCTTTGTTTACCTAATCATTTACTCAAGAGTGCATTTACTAGCATTGCTAATTGACTCTGTTGTCTTTATTTAGCGGACCTAACCTACCACACCTCTCGCACCAATAAGGTCTCACGGCTTATAGTCCGGGAAGGCCTTAAAATTAAAACCTTGTATGATCGCATCTTCAGGTGTAGCGATGCCACTAGTTCCCAATCTATTAGGATCAGAACCATTTGAACTACCGGTACCACCAGTTTTGCCACTAGTGTCGACTAAGTTACCCTCGTGTCGTGCGATTTTCGCAACCGTATATCCTTCCATAAGAACTCTAGTTTGGCTTACTCAGTAAGTTATGGATTAACTAACCCCTTTTGGGTGTCGGCCTTCCTTTTGGCGCCCTGTTTCTTCTTAATACCCAAGATTAAAAGAAGCTAGACATATATTTGGATAAACATAGTCTACCATGCGCCTAAGAATAAAGAATGCCATCGGTCATGGAAACCTCAAGACTGCATTGTCATATATGTTTCAGACAATGACAACGTGAATAACAACAATCCAAAATTTATGGTACCTCTTGCGTGTATCGGCCATATGTCTAATTGAAAAGGAAATAACTAGTTAAGGAGGAGAAACCAAACGGTCGTCTCCAACCTTATAGCATGTACTCCATACTTCGTGGACTTCAATCGTCCAAAGAAGGAAAACAAATCCTTCGCCACACCAACACGTGTGACAAATACGTTGATATCCCTTGAGCTCCACGAGCTCCAGCTAGATTGTTATAATTTCTATAGATATCGAATAGAATGCAATGAGGGTGTTGAAGCATGGCTTGTGCCATATCATCCCTTGGAATAAGACAAATGTCAAACGACGGAGTTTAATGAAATCTCTCTCAACTAAATAAAATGAGGTGCCATAGACACCATGGAACCAACCCATGTACAAGAACTCTAGACCTTTGAGGAAATATCCTCCGTGGGTGGCTAACCAATTTTTATTTGTTTTGATGACTAGTCTCAATCGACTTGTGATATATTTCGAATGTTAGATGCGAATAAACACGTATGGTCTTTCTGTATCGTAGGGTGTTATAGCAACCACCCCGGTTAGTGTCCCATTAGATAGAAACTCGAACAACTGTACAATTTTGAATGGGTAGTGATCATTAGCTAGACCCGCATAGCCCACCAGGATTCTCATCCACTGCAAGTTATTATTACGTGGGCCCCTGTAATAATAAATTGCCTTGCATGGTCACCCTAGTGTTCTACTGTTCAAAGACGATGATCAGTCAGACAGAGGACGCTATTGTTAACATACCTTCAACATAGAACGGACCTTCATGTTGGTCCACGTGCTATTGTCCCTTGACATTACTCGCAAAAGGGCACGTCGTTAGACAATTTAGAAATAGAGAGAATTTACAACAATAGTAACTGGATGGGCACCTTCAAGATGAGTACTTCACCTTCCTTGTTTGGACAAGTGTGTCGTAATTAATGATTAATATGGGTTATAGGGACCTCGTCCCACTAATAGAGTTGTCATCCAAGGCTACCACCTCCGCCTCTTCGTCGCTACTAGAGCCACGCATCTCCGCATCTGCGGGAAAAGCAACCACCTTATGTGGAATCGATCCTAAGGTCTCACTTAGGAACCCCATTCGCCATAAGCTCCACAATAGACGCGGGGTCGATATTCTCATTGTGCGAGTCAAGGGTAATATTAATATCCATAGTCGAAGGTATTTCATTCTTGGCAAAATATTCCGTACATCACATATATAAATAAATTATATATATAATCACATAAAATCCCATCTAGCCAGGATTTCTATCTTTTGTAACGTGTCCACGACACATAGTCTTATAATGTAAGGTGTCTATTTCTCATAGACTAATCATGTATTGATCCTTTTTCGTTACTTATGGCTGAGCTAGGGTGATAGATCCTCATGTTATCGTGACACAATGAAAACCTTTTGTCATTTTTGTCATACTTCCGAAAACATTTCTGTGTGGTTATAAACTTTGTTTTCATGTGAGAGCCCTTAGTCATTGTAGACCAAACTTTAATAAAAGTTTTTCCCCGGTTCACTACAATCGAAGCTCTGATACCAATCTGTCACACCCTAGTCGTAGTGGAAGCGCAAACGTGTGACTATGGGGTAATCATTGCATCCAATCATGTAAACAACTGTAATCAACAATGATGCCATGCTTATAATAACTTGCAACCAATGTTTACAGGTTTCCAAAAGTGAAATCATGATCCAAATAGTTTCACATTGTCATCAAAATGTGATTTGAAATACATTACAACATAATAACAGATTGTTTTCATCGTAAAAGCATGTTGAGGTTTTGACTCTATATACCCATAAGAGGTTGGGATATAAGAGGCAAATCCTCCCAAAAGGTGGCATTCGTTTTCATGTCATTCCCATTTCCCGAAGTGTTCACCGGCTCAAGTCTTGCATCCTGAAATACATGTAATTTAAAAAGTCAACATAAAGTTGGTGAGTTCATGTAGTTATTGTTTTCGTATGACATGTCTTGTTTGTAATCCAGTAATGAAATCTTAGTATGTTATTAACATTCATGGAGTTAAAGGACCTATCAGTGTGTAGCTAGCACCCTGACATATGTGCCATAAGTAAGTAACCAAACCAAGACAACTCTTGACATCATTTGGGATCACAAAAGCACTCCGAAGGGTATACCAACCAGGAGTGGAGCGTGCCTCAAACTCTATAGATCTATACATTTTGCACCTTGGTCACTAAGTGATTAATGGTCACTCTTGTCATCATCCTACTTACGCACACTGAACGTGTTACTAACTAACCCCATGGCTAACATACCATTTGTTATGACATCTATTTCCCCTCGATAGTTTTAAAACAAAACTTTGAAATCATTGAAAGGAAGGACACGAACTAACAACTTTGCGTTTCATACGTCGTACTATTCACATTCGGTGTCCATACACGTGTTTAACCTACATGTGTATTGAGTTTATTAGACACCTAGGCCTCGTTGGACCTTGTACCAATTGTTCATCTTAAATTCTTGTTATGTATTTCCTTATTACCATAGAACAACTTTTAGTATTGTCATAGTGTTGGTAGTTCGTTTGTTTGATTAATATTTTTATATATAATTCTCAAGAATACATACATATATATACATATATATATATACACACACACACATATATATATTGTTATTCCTAAATCGTGTGTGAACTGGGCCTTGCCGTTCACATATCCTCGTGCCTTGCATACGTGTCATTGGGCCTAGTCCATGTAATGTAATTTATGTCATTGGGCCTAGCCCATGTCTTTATGTCATTAGGCCTAGCCCATGTCTTTTATGTCATTAGGCCTAGCCCATGTCTTTTATGTCATTGGGCCTAGTCCATGTAATTTATGTCATTGGGCCTAGCCCATGTCTTTATGTCATTAGGCCTAGCCCATGTCTTTTATGTCATTGGGCCTAGCCCATGTAACTTATGTCATTGGGCCTAGCCAATGTCTTTATGTCATTGGGCCTAGCCCAAGTAATTTATGTCATTGGCGCTAGCCCATGTCTTTATGTTATTGGGCCTAGCCAATGTAATTTATGTCATCGGGCCTAGCCCATGTCTCTTTTTCATTGGGCCTAGCCCATGAAATTTATGTTATTGGGCATAGCCCATGTCTTTTTGTCATTAGGCGTAGCCCATGTATTTTATGTCATTAGGCCTAGCCCAGGTATTTATGTGATTGGGCATAGCCCATGTAATTGATATGCTTTTGGGCCTTGTCCATATATTTTATACAATTGGGCCTTGCCCATGTCTTTCATAAATTGGGCCTAGCCCAAATTCATTTACAAGGGCTCATTTTTATAAGTCTTATACTTATATTTTTTAGCAAGTATTGATTGTAAGTATACTTATTTTATACTTAGTAAATTCTTTATGTTTTAACTTTCCGGGTTCTCATATCAATAACATATATATATGTTAAGTGTCTAAATATATATTTTAGACTCGTCGTCATTGTCATTTAATACATGCTTTTTCTCGTCGTAAATTGCCTGTCGTCGTAATAACTCTTTGTGTCGGTGATTTATCCGTTGGTCGACGACGCGTCGGTGTATTTAGGTACATTCGCCCGTCGTCCGCATTGCTTCGCTTTGTCCAATTATTGTTTCGATGTATTGAAAAAATGTGTTTGCTTGTGTCACCAACACTTGGTTATATTTTCAAGTGTTTGTAATATTTTGTGTATATTTGGGTATTTTTATAGTGACTGCCCTAAGCTTCTAAATACGTACACATACCATACACACGCTTTGTCTAATTATTGCTTCGACGTATGTAAAAATGTGTTTGCTTGTGTCACCAACACTTGGTAATATTTTCAAGTTTTTGTAATATTTTGTGTATATTTGGGTATTTTTATAGTGACTACCCTAAGCTTCTAAATACGTACACATACCATACACACGTGTTTATACATAATTCTTGGTATATATATATATATATATATATATACTTGTTAAACACTTGGGTGTTTAGGGTTTATCCCTTGTCACTAGAACTTTCTTAATGAAGATTTAAGTTACTAATCGCGTTTAGTCCCGCTAATCACCCCGTTAATAAATACTTTAATCGCGATTAGATTTTTAGAAAATTTCGTAACCGTTTCCCCTAAACTATGGCGTTTTCCACGTTTTTAAAACATATTTAAACCCTTTTTAAACTCATAATCAAGATCAACAAATATTTAAAGCTTCCATATATTATTTGTTTACAACTTATGTACATTATCATCCATAGCATTTTGGTAGTCAAAATCTTACTAAAAATGTAATGTGATTTCAACATTTATTAGCATTTTTAAATCACCTTTTTTGTTACATCCTTAGATCAAGCCCATTATTTTAAACCCCTTTGATTACTACACTTTTTAAGATGGTTACATCTTAAATCATAATGTTTATTCTTTATAAAACTTACTCATATCTGATATCATAATGTTTATTCTTTAGATTGTAGTAATCTTTATGGATGATGAAGTTGATGATCTTGTTTAGATTTAAACATTATCTAAATCATCATTTTCCTATTTAATCCATACAAGATCATCTAACTTATACACTTATTTTAACATAAACAACACCATCATGATAACTAGTTAACACATAAACACATAATCAACACAAAATAACTATATTTAGTGTTATTATTAGGGTTAGTGTTAGGGTTTTTAGGTTATATTTTCTTTATTTCAAGATGATCAACTTGTACTTCTTCAAACTAGACATGATAATAAGCTATAATATGAAGAGATTTGCCTTACAATGGGTGCACAAGTTTAGTGATGATTTAGGAAGAAATGGAGCTCCATGAAAGCCCTAATGGTCCTCCACCTTTGCTTGCATCTTGGATGGTCTTGAAGAGGCTTTAAAGTGAGTGTAATGAGGTGGTTAATGGTGGACTTGTGGTGGCTTAATGGTGGTGGTGGTAGACGTGGGTGTTTTGAGGGAGGAGAAGGTGATGGTTTCAATTTTTTAAGTGATAAAATGATGGAAAATCTAGTGTAGATCATGATATATATTAGCCATCTTTCAATGTCATCACCTAATCACCACCATGCCTTAAATCTAACATTTTCAACAAGAATCAAGCGGGTGTGGGACCCACTTGAAACCGTCAACATGGAGGGGGTAAAAAGTAAATTTTTTATAACACATGTATATTTATTAGATATTTTAGTATTAAGTGTTGTGATTATGGGATTGACCTTGTATCTTTAGCATACAATTAAGGTTTAGAGTGTTAATCTATGATAACTAATCCACTTGATCATTTAATATAAGTTTCGGATGACGAAAACGTCACTAGTTCGCTCATCGACACATTAATCGCTAATAAACGAACCTTATTATTTAGTACCGGAAGCCTTTGTTTTTGACCACCACAATTGTCATGGAGGTTATTTAGTGCACTTCCGATCTAAAAATATGCATAACTAGTTCGCTAGACGAATACATGCGGAGTTAGGATGGCCAAAATGCCTTTCATTCGATCGTTCGCTCGATATCGGCACTTTTATATCCTGCCGTCGAACTTTTCCGGAAGTTGTGTTTCTGTGACCTTAAGATAGTTGAAAGGGTTCTGAGTCCCAAATGAGGCTTAACTAGTTCTCTAGATGTATTTATGAGGTTATGGGCCATTAAAATGTTCGTCGGTTCAACAACCGGTCGCTTTCCGGTCAAGTTGTGCACTATTTTCCGTATGACCGGAAACGATGTCTTTTTTGTATTCCTGCTATTCTCATATTGTTTTAGGGTGTTCAACATTATTTTGTTAAAATTTAGGAATCCGGAAAATACCGAATTGATGTTGCAGACAAACTGAAATTGTCGCCTTATTGGTCGAAATGGACAATTTTGCAAATTAGGCGTTCTACTGGAAAGTTATGTATTTTTGAAATAGGTGTTCCCACATTAGTGTTTTCATATATATATGGACTCAATTATGGAATTAGCATGCCGTTATTCGTTGTTCTATTTCGTTTTAGCGGTTTTGTTGACATGAATCGTGCAACCGCAAATAGTGTGCTCAACACTTTCTACCAACACTTTCATGGCATTATTTGGTTTGCTTCATGTTGTAACGGAAACCAGTATATGGTATGATCAGATTTACTTGTCTTTATACTTATAATACGACATACGACTCAGTTACGTTATCAAATTACGATGTAATGCATGAGATCATGTACTCAAAATAGTGATTAGATTGTACGGAATTACCGCTTATATGCCATTTGTCAAAGGTTCGTGCTGTTGAAAGATAAGGCTCAAAATCTAAGGACACAGAATCCTATCGGCACCCGAATGAAAAAGAATAGAAGCGGGCTGATTATTGACAAGGAACGTACCGTTAACCACGTCCTTGTCAGCACGAGCCTCCATAGCATTTATGTTAAATGCTCGTCCCTGGGCTGGATTTGCATTAACTAGCTTCGGGTAGTTGTTTTGGTAGTGAGTAAGATCACCACAGTTGTAGTAGGATCCAGGTGGGTAGTGGGGTCATGCAGAATTGGCATGTGGTTGAGTAGGATTTCGAACCACTTGATTTGGGGCCGGAGCAAAATGACAAGTGTTGGCAAGATCGCCAGATGGTCCACAATTGGTACAATGACGGCACGGTAGATATGGTTGGTGATGACTATCACACTTGTTGTACAGAGGTGCAGTACTGGCATATTATCTCTTGGTGGTAGGCTGTGCTAGTTGATTGGGAGCTGCTTGGTTGGGTTGTGTAACAACAGCGAAATTCTTGGAAGTTTTACGCTTCCTAGACTTCTTGGAGGTTTCGACCTTGTTTCCCTTGCGGAGTCTTGGTAGATTGCTTCTTGTCACTTTTGCGAAAAAGTTTACCCTTCTTGACCTACGATCAGTCAGGGTTGCAGCCAACTCGATAGCCTGTCTGACTGTAGCAGGGTTGCTACCAGTGACTATGTCCTGAAATAGGGTAAGAAGGCCATCAATGTACTTTTCAATAGCTCAATCCAAGGGCATGACCATTGCAAGACCTAACAAACTTAGATCCTCATAACGGTCAGTGTAGGTACGATGTTCTCCACTATCCTGTTTCAGGTTGTGGAATTCGTTCTCAACTACTGTTTGCTCGTGGTGTGGGCAGAATTCCTTCATCATAAAAGCTCGAAGCTCTTCCCACGTCTGAGCCTTTGCAACATCAGCACCCTATCTCTCACCACTCTGTTCCACCACGTTAGATCCCTCTTTTGGAATACACTTGAAGCAAATTCTACTTTGCACTCATTCGGACATTGAACATGATGGAATGTGCTCTAAGACTCTCAAACCACTGTAGGAGCCCAGTAGCTCCCTCAGAACCACTAAACTTGAGCGGTTTAGCCAAATTTAATTGTTTAAAGTTGCACGACACAGGTGCATTGTTGTTGTTATTTTTTGGTTGGTTTAATTGAGTTATAAGATTTGATAGCACAACAGCTATCTGCTGAGCTATCATTGCTGCCATTTCGGCGTCCTGAGCAACATTTCGACAAGGAGGCATTCTAAAAGAGAAGCAAATATGAGAGAAAACGGGTGAGATTGATATTACATAGTCAAAAGGAAACGTTAAAAATATCGATGAAACATAAGGATTGTGATCATCTGTTCGTTTCCTAAAACAAACAAACGACACATAGTGACTAATCAAAGTGCATGGGTCTTTATAATGTATCGCGAATACATCTTTAGCCTATAAGTGGACACTCACCGCAAGAGTTCCTAGGTAAGAGTGACTGGTTCGATAATGCGGATTTGTATGAACACTCTAGCTTTAGACAGAAAACTCAGGGTACAGGCATCCATCCATCCAGATTGAATGTTTTCAAATTATTAAAACCTAAACTTTGACGAGATTTTGAAAACTTTGAAAGTATGAAGCCTAAAAACAAATCATCTAAGGATAGTTGATTGATTTTCAAAATGAATTTGTAACTTGTGAATTGTTTTGGTAATCACTTAAGGATAGGTGATGGTATTGTTTTAAGATCTAAACACACGATAACTTTTGTTAGGGACCTAGGAAGGTTATAGTCTAGGTCAAAGTATAACCTTGAGCTCTGATACCAATCTTTCGGTAACACCCCAACCGCGTAAAACAACAAACCGCGGCGGAAACATCGGAGAGTCATGTCATAGAACTATTGTTTCACAACACATGGTACATAAAGTTTGTATTATTGAATTTAATTATTTACATTGTCTTGGGAGAATGAAATAAAAAACATAACTAGTGTCTTGCAAATTTTAAAGTCAATAAGGCCCAAGTTTGCCCTATGTGAAGCATGCTCAAAGTCAAACATTAGCTCCTAAAACATATGTGAAAATAAAACGTCAGCATAAAAATGCCTGTGAGTAACATAGGTTTTGTGAAGAAGAATCATGGCTTTGAAAGTTAAAAGAAATGTTCAACTATTACAAAAGTAGCCATGATCCTGTACATAAATGTTCGTTTATGAAATCATATGAAAATCAAATGATTTAAAAGAAATGATGCATGGTTAACTTAATAACCAAAATAACTCGTGCTTGTATAAAATATGTCATGTCTTGTATTTCGTTTGAAGTGGTTTAGATTATGCTACGTTATATAATATAAGTAAAGCACTTATATATAGGAAGTACGAGCGGCATATCCACCATGTTTTTATCATATTACACACATCTCGTCATTTAAATCACTTACCATGAGCCAACAATTGAGATGTATTGTTTAAATTAATGACATGTATAAACAAATGCCATGTATAAACCAAATGTCTTTTATAAACAAATGTGTATGTATAAACCAATGTCTTGTATGGCATACAAAAGTCTTGTTTAAACCATACAATAAATGTCTTATATAAAATAACCAAAATGTCTTGTCTTGTCAAAATGTTTTGTGTAAAACTGGTGTTTTGAATAAACAAAGGTCTTGTTTAAACAAAAACTCTTGTCTTATAAACCAATTGCTTTTATTGTGTAGACACATATATATGGATTGTTGGTGAATACATTCAAGCCTTGGTGACTGTCGAATAAACCCTTATAAAGAAAAAGGTTTTTCAAATGTCCATCGGATTCTATCATTCTCTAAAGTCATTTCCAAACAAACCTAGGAAGCGGGAACGGGATTGTCAATCCTATGGTACCATTACATACTACCGGTCGGCGTGATCAATGCTAATGAATGTATCATTGTATATTCAACGCACAACAATGTAAGCATGTACTTGGCATACTAGGTATACTAGGTTAATATACCAAGCAAAAATATCTTTGAAATCATGTACTAGGTATGGTAAGTCAACATACAAAGCAAAAATGTCTTTGAAATCATGTACTAGGTATGCTAAGTCAATGTACGAAGCAAAAATGTCATGGAAATCATGTACTAGGTATGCTAAGTCAACATACGAAGCAAAAATGTCTTTGAGATCATGTACTATATGTACTAGATAAGCAAAACATGTATAATGTCAAGAAAACAAGAAAGTAGTGATAGGCACATATGAATCACCCCAAAACATTTGAAAACGTAAAAAAGAGGGCTATGTACACACTTGGGCTTGCGTAAATGTCTTGTTCAAATGATTAAATAAAGCTCAAGGATTGAAGAGTTGAAATGTGTCCTAATGTATCGGAATACTATGTTAGTGTATTGAGACTTTAATCGGAGGATTGGATAGAATGAGGTCTTATAAACCAAACGAGTGTTGGGACTCGTATGATATGGTTTACAATACTTTACATTCTGGTTTGAAAGAGTTTCTAAGTGCTTTGACCTGTTACGACTTGTTAAAATGGTTTACGCCACTTTAACGGGTCGCAAGCGTAACTATAAGTTTGGATGGTTAAATAAGTCCTATGATGAGTCTTATATGTCAAAACAAGTTTGATTATGTTATAATATCAGTTTAGATGTCAAAACTATGGTCTTATAACTTTAAAACCATTTTATGTGCCAAAAGGGTGTTTTCGGCATTTTAAAAGCAGATAAAATCGACTCGTCATATAACTAACCAAACTATATGACTATAAGGTATAACCTCAGAGGGTTATTCTGTAAATTTCTATGGTCATAAGAATTCGCTTGGTCGAATTCTAAGATTGACCAAACAGGTAAGATTCGAAAGTCAAACAGGAAGCCAAACTGTTTGACTTTTAGCTCAAAATAGCTAAAATATTGAAAGAACTAGGAAGAGTACTTACTTGTGTTGAAGAACACTTTCAGAACTCAAGATAGGAGGCTTCCAAAGGCTGGAAACAAACTCCAAGAAGGATAGAAAGAAGAACTTTACACTTTGCTTTGAAGTGTTTTGAAGAGGTGTGATAAAAATGGATGAATCAAAGGGTATTTATAGTGTTTTAGGATCAAGAAGGTGATGACAAGTGTTACCAAGTCTGGATTAGTGACCTAACATGTTTTAACACTATCATAAGCATGGCAAAATGAGTGCAAGGTGTCATAGCAGTCTTGAAGCCCCTGGTTTCGAGTTAATGGTTTTTGGCAGCTTTCTGTGGGAAACAAGCCAAATATACTGTAACATCTGCCCCAACAAAGCTCTGCTGAAGTCTAAGCTCTTCTATAGCAAGCTTTGTTGAAGACAAAGCTCTGCTGAAGTCTAAGCTCTGCTATAACAAGCTCTATTGAAGGCAAAGCCATGCTGAAGTCTAAGCTCTGCAATAGTAACCTCTGTTGAAGACAAAGCTCTGCTGAAGTCTAAGCTCTGCTATAGCAAGCTCTGTTGAAGACAAAGCTCTACTGAAGTCTAAGCTCTACTATAGCAAGCTCTGTTGAAGATAAAACTCTACTGAAATCTAAGCTCTGCTATAACAAGCTCTGTTGAAGACAAAGCTCTTCTGAAATCAACAGAGGATGTATCATCAGTGTTTTAGTAGAGTCTAAATGTCCAAGGTCTGATATAGCTAAGCTCTGTTGAAGACAACGCTCTGCTGAAGTCTAAGCTTTGCTGAAGATCAACAGAGGATGTTTCATCAGACCTTGTAATGTTTAACGTATAGCAGCGGTTAGCTCAGTGTTTGTCATTAGTGTTTTCTATCAGTAGTGGTTAGCTTATCAGTGGTTATCATCAGTGAATCATTAGTGTTTTCTATGAGTAATGGTTAGCTTATCAATGTCTATCAGACCTTATAATGTTTAACTTTTATATAAATTCACAAATGGTCCCTCTCGTCCAACAAAGCTTATTTTGAGAGTATGGACACGTAATGAGTCACTCAGAGGCATTGTTTCAGCATGTTGACACCATTAGTCCCTCCATATTCATATTTTCATTTATTGACAAACATAGTCCCTCTCAACCAATATTAGGCAAAACTAAGAGTATAGACACGTGTCAGTATATTAAAGGACACAAATTTACGAGGTGTTACATCATGTCGAGTATGTAATATGTGGGAGGATCGACTCTCCTCCTGAAGCACAGGGTCTGACTTGAGCTACTTAACGTGCATAGAATTCATCATTAACTAGTTGACAATGATAAGATATACTATTTCAATGCCTCTGGTTCATTAATCTTGATAAACGTGTACAAATTAGAGAAAAAGCTGATAGGGCTTCACCTTACAATCAGAAAAACAGCTTAGGACTCAACACCCTTGCTCCGCTATTTATAGACAATGTAGCTTTGCACAAGGGGTGTTCTGCCACTTCGTATGGAGTGCACTTCGTACGAGGTGAGCAACACTTTGTATGAAGTGGCCCATAAACATACATGCTGGTGCATAATGTCTATTGCCTACGTCTTAGGGTTGTGTCTGTGTTTTGTAATAAGGCAAAATGTTAGATTTTACATTGTTTCTATTTAACTTTGCACGAAGATAAAGTCTACCTTTGCACGAAGGTAAATTACCTTCGTGCAAAGATAAGCTACCATCGCACGAAGGAAGCATGTCTATATATATATAGATAGTGAGGTGTTAGTGTGTAGAACTTTTGCGACTAAGACTGCGAAGCTCTGTCGAATTTCAAGATCATTTATAACTGTTAAACATTGAAAGAAATCTGTTAATTGATGAAATAATTGTCACATTCGTTCATAGGTGGAAGCGCGCGGTGTGAACTTGATTAGTTTTCATCGCATAAGATATGAGTAAACAACTATATGAAATAAAAGCATGTATGATGTTCATCCATTCACCATATATAAACATCACAAGCCACAAGTTGTTTGGAGATAAAAGACATCATAGGCGATTTATAGTTTACAAAAGACTTGTTCAAAATAACTTTTAAAAAAGATTAAGGATTTGCATCCTATATTCCGTTCCAAGACAGAATATATAGACCGAACCCTCCAAAAATACAGATGACATCGACTACTAGTAACCTTGGAAACTTCGTAAACGACTGTGCCAAGATCCACATCAATTTCCTGAAATAAATGTAAGTTTCAAAACATTAACAAAAGTTTGCAAGTTCATGCGTTTTGTGCGTGCGCCAAATGAATTTTAAAAACATTTGAGAGTTCATATATGAAAATATGTGGTATGTAAAGCGTCAATGAAGTTGATGATCATTAATGTTTTGCATGGACATTAATATGTGTGCGACATAGGAAGTACTCAACCCTAGACGATTTCTTCCGGTCCACCCGGCTGGGACAACAAAAGCAATGCACGCGGCCACACAAGGACCCACGAGTGGGGGTTACACCCTATAGATCTACCACTCTTGTTCCTCCTGTCTTATATAAGATTAATGGCACTTAAGAGACACCTATTCGCATATGATCTAATATTTCATTCCATAGCTAAACCATACCATCGAAAACATGTATTCCCCCAAGAGTTATAAATCAGAAACATTTAAGAGAAAAGGGGGACAAGAACTCATTGCTTTGCGTCCGTGAATATATGCTAGCAATTCGGGTATCCCAAAGAGTGTACACGTGCTCTAACTCATTAGACAGTTGAGTTAGTATTAAATGTGTACACGTTGTTCAACTTGAACATTATTGTATAAATTAAGTATTTGGATCCCTTACGTATTATAAATGTGTTAGCATTTGTTTCGTATTATTGCTTTCATATATATACACTTCTTTTATATATATATTTCATATCCATCAAGTGTACGAACGGGCCTTGCCCTTCGTGAGTCTCCGTGCCTCGCACGAGTATAAGTGGGCCTAGCCCATAATAGTCTTTGTGCCTCGCAAAGTGAGAATAGGCGTAGCCCATTTGAGTCTCCGTGATCCACACGGTATGAGTGGGCCTAGCCTAAAAGAGTCTTCGTGCCTTGCACGGCTTACATTCGTTATGTATGTTATATATATGTACTCCAAATATATATCTATATATATATATATATATATATATATATATATATATATATATACATACGTTGGATTTAGTGAACCTCGTTCATTCGTAACGACATGTTCGGCCTAAGTAATTAGAATATTCTTCTTCTGTTGGTGCATAATGTTATTTGCCTACATCTACGATATGTTGATTATGTATATAGGGCTTAGAACGTCAAACAGTGTTTGTTAATGTTTAATTTATTTGTTTTGTTCATGGCTCGTACGAGTGAGCTTCATGGCTCGTACGAGTGACTCTCTGTCACTCGTACAAGGCATCACTCGCACGAGTCACACATACACTCTGCTCCTGTACGAGTCATGTTGACCTATAAATACAGGAGCCTGAGTGTTGTGTTGAATATCTGTTGGTAGATGTACGGCGAAGCCCTGTCAAACTGTTTACTCGCTCTATAACCATTAACGTTTATCAATACAATTCAAGGCGTTTAGCAGTATATCTTTCTTGTTTGTTTGTTTAACTCGCTAACAATGAATTCCGCCTCTGTTAGCTGAGTCAGATCAGTCGGTGCTCATAAGAAGAGAGCCGATCCCTTCTCACAAGTGGTATCAAAGCCTTGAGGCCTAATCTGAGGACAAACATCAAGTTTCTGCATACTACCAATAGTTTCAGATCCAGATTCAACCATTGGAGTTTTCTACATCTACACTCCTCATACCGATCTTAGATTTAGTATATCACGTTAAAATCAATTCTAATCAATCCTTGAAAATTTCAGATCTAAAATCAAACTATTTCATGTTGAAAATTGTAAAAATCATCCGTTTGGTGACCTGAGCTGTTTCGTACGAGTAGAGAGACAACTCTTATGAACGGTTATCCGTACAAATTAAGTCATTCGTACGAACAAGCAAACAAATTTTCTTAAAATTTACAAGTTAAAAAATTGTCATTCGCACGAAGCAGTGATTCGCACGAACTAGTCATTCTCACGAACTAGTCAGTCTCACGAGTAACCTTTCGGTCGTACAAACATCTCGCTCGCACGAACCCCTTGATTCGCATGAGTATCTTACTCGTACGAACCAACTGAGTCACACGAGCAACTAGTCCCTCGCACGAAGAACATTCTATCGTATCTTTTGTCAGTCTAATCAGTGTTTATTTGAAAGTGTGTTTCTGAATTTTTTTTGCAAAAAAAATGGAAGAAGAATATTACAATGCATTTGCTGCTTCAGCAGTTACAACCACCGCAGCTTAGAATATGAACCTTGAAAATGAGATGGGCACGATGACAAAGCCTCCAAAGCTGATAAATCTTGAAGACTTTGATAGCTGGAGTGAAAGATTTATGAACTGGGTTCAAGCGAATCATTTCACCTACTGGTTTGCCATTGAAGCGAAATATCAAGCTCCGATTGGAGAGAATGGTCTTGAAAAAATGTTAGCTCAACTCTCATATTTTGAAAGGGAAAAGTTCATTAACGAGAAGAAGATGATGAACATCTTGCAGTAAGCCATCAAGGAAGACATCTTGGCGCTCCTACAGCATGATGATGACGCACAATCTCTATGAATGCTCTACGGTTAAACTTCAAAGGAAGTGCGTAACTTCGGAAGGGGAAGAGAGCGTTATTTAGTAAAGAATTCGATATCTTTACTTTGATAAAGGGAGAGATGGTGAAACAATTGATTGAATGATACCGTCACTTGGTAGTGCAAATGAAGCGCATGGGAATTGTGAAGACAAATGAATAGTTAGTCGATAAGCTGGCAGATTACCTACCTCAAGGAGAATGGTCTACTTACTTGACTATTCTGAAGAAAGGAACAGTCTAGTCAACACAGTGGAACAAGATGTAAATCTGTATTACAAGGGTAGTCCTGTCGCACAGATACAATCTCCATAAATCCAAACTGCCTTCAGCGCTTTTAAACACCAAGTGCATAGTCTGGTCAACATAGTGGATTTCCATCCTTTGCTTCTGTCAACCCAAATAGGCCTCCAAGCCCACAATCATCACATAGTTCAAGTCATCCCCAGATCAACCAGAACAATCAATCTAATCCTAATCAACGGGTTCTACAATGTAATATTGTTGTTGATTTCCAAAATGCTCAAAACTTTGACGAGAACACTGTAAAACAACACATGTCATTATTAGCTTTGGTACTTGAATCATACAATAGTTTAGTAGCAAGGAAGATTGGGAATTCGAAAATGACGAGAGAGGATTACGATCAGATTGATCCGGTCGAGATGGAATTAATTGACATCAAATGGGGTATGGCATCTATCGTCAGAAGAGCGCAACATTTCATGGAGATTACAGGAAAAGAGAATTTGGGTGGACTTGATGGGAAACTTGGCTTCGACAAATAAAAAGTTACATGCTTCAAATTTCGAGAAAAGGGGCATTTCAAATGAGAATGTCCAAATAGAAAAGCCAAGGGCAATCAGAACCCGTTTGCTGACGATTATTACAAGAAAGCCATTTATCATCGTCCTCAACCCAAAATAAGAATGGTGCAAATCGAAGATGACCATCAAACTCCAAAGACAAAGCTCTAGCCGTTACTCAGGAGGACGAAGGTTTCAACTGGAACAAGTACATCACGAAGAACGAAAGTTTGGCTTTGGTCACAGAAATCATGGAAGCACGTGAAGAATATGCATAGGCATCTTTTGACGAAGCCCCTAAAGAATATTATAACACATCGTTAGAAGAAGAGGAATTGTTAAATATTGCTTTTAAACATCTCCTGCCTAATGATATTCTTAAAACTTTTGCAGGTTATTTTGAGCCAAGCCATCAATCGTCTTGTGAAGAAAAGAAGATTCCTGAAGTTGAAGAGAGAGTTGATGAGATGTTGGAAAAACTGACTGATAAGACCAACAAAGCTTGTATGGCAAATGTGAATGAGGTAAACATATCAGAAAATGAGTCTGTGAAAGAAACACCTTGCATGAAGTGTCAAGAACCATGCATTGAATGTGCTGAAAAAGAAACACGATACAAGGAGCTAAAATGTCTATTGAATGTTCTTATGACAAATTAAGCAAATCTGTTAAACAATTTGAAAAGGTGATTGAGAAAATGACGGTACACTTTCAATGCTAAAAGCGACTGTAATGGACAAACAAATGGCCATTAATATTCATTTAAATAAAATCGCTGAGCTAAAAAATGAACTTGAGAAAATGAAAATAGAAACAGAATGGGTTAACAAATTGTTAATCAGTCATTCTACAAGTTCATACGTCATTGATCACATTCTTCCAATAATTGAAAACAATGAAGAAAAACAAATTGATGAAAACAAAAGTGCAAGTTATGATCGTGTTCCACCACCCATGTGGAATAGCTATGCTAGTAAAAATCCATCGGGGGTGGAAAAGACGCTCAATTTAAAATTGAAACTGAAAAGACAAACGAGATGCCTACGAACATTGATGTAACTTACACCGAATCTGAAAATGAATGTGATTCTAATGTGGTTAAAACTGTGGTTGAAAGTGTTCTAAAGAGTGAATCTGAAAAATCTGAATTTGATGATGAATCATCATAAAATAGTTTAAACACTGATCCAAACTTCATCGTATACAAAATGCATGGATCTGATAAACTATATTTCGATGAAGATTTCCCAATTCAGAATGTCAATATGGATCGTGTTGAAAAGTTGTTCAAGCTTGTTGAGGTGAGTCATTCTGATTTAGAAAAACAAGATGCATCATTTTATTCTAAATCAAAATGTGTTAAAAAACCCTACCACCAAAGGAATAGAGATTATCCTGAAAACAGGAGGGCTGGGTTGGGTTTTCAAAAGAAAAGAACAAACAACAAGTTTCAAAAGTTGAACTTTATAAAGAAAATCAATTTTGTCTATGGGACAACTACCGAAAGAGAAAAAGAGATCATTGGTAAACAATCCAATGATGATTTCAAGAAAGAAAAAAAGAGTAGGAAACAAGTTTTGGATTCCTCTGTTCGAAAAGACAGCAGGACGTGCTACAAGTGTAAAATTGTTGGGCATATTGCATGACATTGTTCATAAAGAAATCCAAAACATGTTTCTTACTTCAACAGATCTACCAAAGATGTGAAACAAAAGGCACCCATGGTTGTACCAAAACAAATTTTTAAAAGAAACAATGAATCCCATAAAACTGTAAAATCAACGATTCAACTAAATTCTTAATTTGAAAGTGGTGAATCTTCCACCAAGAATCGTCAAAAGGATTCAAAGTTTTATTCTAAAAGGGAAAAATTGTAAACATAAACTTGGGTTGCAAAAGTCAAACCATCTTCGGGAGAACTAAAACCACCTTGTCCAGCCAAAACAGAGGTCAAACAGAATGTCAAGATCAAAGTTGGTCTGAAGTTTGATATTCCAAACCCACCCAAGACCAAGCAGGCTTGGGTTTCTCTGTTTAAATAGTTTCTTCTTCATGTGTGTAGGGGCTCCGGAGATCGATCATGTCAAAATGGATTATGGATAGTGGGGCTTCCCGACACATGACTGGGATGCTTGCGTTGTTGCACGACGTCAAAGCTATCCGGGGAGGTTACGATGGTTTTGCTGGAACTCAGGGTGGAAGAATTGTGGGAGAAGGTATTCTTACGAATGGAGTGGTTTCCTTTGACAAGGTTTACTATATTGCGGAGCTGGAGAACAATCTACTGAGTATTTCACAAATTTGTGACAAAAAGTTCACAACACACTTCAATGACAAAGAATGCTTAATTCTCAAGCCGGGATTCAAAATTCCTGAGGAGTGAATCCTCATGCGCGCTCCGGGAGAGAATGATCTTTATGTCCTAGACATGAGCGTTGCATCCACTACATCTAAGAAGGTTCAGTGCTTTGTTTCTAAAGCAACCGAGAAGGAGTCAATATTATGGCATCGGAAGATGGGGCACATTCACTTGAGAAAGATGAAATATTTGGTGCACAACGACCTAGTGGAAGGTGTTAATCTGAAGATTTTCATTTATCTAATGATTGTTTGAGCTGTAAGAATGGGAAACAGCATAAGAAATGACACCCAAGAAAGCTTCTAAATTAAATCAAGCTACTACTAGAAAGGCTTCATATGGATCTATTCATGCCACAGTTTAGGTCAAAAGCAATTCTAGAGATCTATATTGCCTAGTCGTGACAAATGATTTCTCAAGATTCTCATCAGTTTTCTTTCTAGAGAGGAAAGATGAAACATTTGAAAGTCTTATGATTCTTTTCAGGAAGCTTGAAAACCTGTATCATTTGCCTATCAAGAGAATCCATTGTGACAATGGTACCGAGTTCAAGAACAAAAGAATGCTCGAATTCTACAACAACAAGGGGATTCTTCACGAATTCAGTGCTCCCTATACTCCTCAACAAAATGGAGTAGCTGAATGTAAGAATCGCACATTGATCGAGACTACTAGAACCATGCTCGCTGATTCAGAACTGCCAATTAGTTTCTGGAACGAAGTAGTCGCATTTGCGTGTTACACCCTCAATCGTGTGTTGACAGTTAAGCCTCACAACAAGACTTGTTTTGAGCTGCTAGGCCAATGAAAGCTGAACCTTGCATTTTTTGGAGCCTTTTGGGTCGCCGTGTTTTGTGTTAGACCCGGACGGTAAATTTGGAGCCAAATCCTTGGAAGGATTTTTCGTCGGTTATGCTACCCACAAAAGCGTGTCTTCTTGCTGAGTCTGAACCAGGTTATTCTTGCACAACATGTTGATTGTCAATGGTATACTACACCAACGCAAAACCTGGGTATCCATGGTTGTTCAACTATGAAGGTTTGTGGAATTCATTTGACCTACCGAAAGTGCCATCAGAAGAAGAACTTGTTATGCTCTTTCAACAGCATCAACTCTCCAATCAAGAGCAAGTTTCTAGACCATTGGTGATTTCCTCGTTGCTTCCTGTTCTAACACATCCGGTATAGGTCCAAGAAACACTTTGAAGGAATCAGTCTTTGTACCGATCTTGAACACTGCTCAATCATCTGCCCTTCAACCGATTAATGCTAAGTCTGATCGTGAACCGACTATTGATGATGGATGATCTAGTTCCGATGAAGGATCTGAGTACATTGAAAGTTTTCAGAATGCTCAAACTGATCAATCAAACATCATAAATGAAGCTACATCTTCTATTCTGGTTGTTGATGAAGTGATCATGAATTTGCAAACTCAAGTGGATGTTCCAAGTGAAGTAATGCCAAGGACATATTTTACCATCCATCGAAGAATATCATCAGCAGCTTACAAACCGTAGTGAAAACTCACAATCAGATCAACAAGGATCTAAGTTGTTTTTATTCCAGTATTGCTCCATTACAAACCAAACTTTCTTACAGTTGTTTTGTTTCATAGGTTGAACCAGGAAACTAGAGAGACGCGTTAAAAGAAGAAAGCTGGGTGGAAGCAATGTAGGAAGAGTTGCATCAATTCTAGAAACTTGGAGTCTGGAAGTTTGTTGGCCTACCAGATCATCATAAAAAGATAAATACTCGATGGGTCTTCAAGTGCAAACGAGATGATAGAGGTGTAGTGGTCAGAAACAAAGCTCGGCTTGTGGTCTAGGGTTGTCACCAGCAAGAAGGGATAGACTACACTGAAGTCTACACCCCAGTCGCTTGTCTCAAAGCTATTCGCATATTCTTGGCCTTTGCTTCTTGGAAAGGATTCAAGGTGTATCAATTGGATATCAAATCTGCTTTCCTTTACAGCAAACTCAAAGAGGAGGTGTATGTCGGCCAACCATCAGGGTTTGTCGATCCTATACATAAGGATAAATTCTACCTTCTGAACAAAGCTTTATATGGTCTTCACCAAGCCCCGAGAGCTTGGTATGAAACGCTTTTAAGACATCTTCTTGACAACGTCTTTCTCAGAGGAACTGTAGATTGTACCCTTTTCACAAAGGAAGTAGTTGGTCATCTGATTTTTGTACAAATATATGTGGATGATATCATCTTTGGATCGACAAATGATATGCTGTGCAAAGACTTCGAAGAAGTCATGAAGAAGAAATTTGAAATGAGCGCTATGGGGGAGATGAAGTTCTTTTTAGGACTTCAGGTTGAGCAATTGCCTGATGGTATCTTCATCCATCAGACGAAGTATGTTCATGACGTGTTAGAGAAATTTGACTGACAGGAACAACGCCAGCATCAACTCCATTAGCTCCAAATCACAGCATTTGTCCTAACGCTCATGGAGTAAAAGTTGATGAAACATTATATCGCTCCATGATCGGATCCTTGATGTATCTTACAGCTTCGCGACCAGATATCATGTATCCAACATGCTTATAAGCCCGTTATTAGTCTAATCAGTCCAATCCAAGAGATTCACACTTGTTAGCCGTCAAACAAATCATGCGATACTTGAAAGGATGTCCAAGCACCGGCTTGGGTATCCTAGATATGACGACTTCAACCTTGCGGGTTACTCGGACTCTGATTTTGGTTGCTGCAAACTTAATGCTAAATCTACTACAGCTAGTTGCCAGTTCTTCGAAACTCGTTTGGTAACATGGCAATGCAAGAAACAGAACACGATCGCTCTCTCTACATGTGAGGCTGAATACGTTGCAACATCCAGTTGTTGTTCCCAGAGATACAACAACAGATGAGAGACTATAGACTACAATTTCTTGATACGCCAATTTATGTAGATAACAAGGCAGCTATTGATGTCACACAAAATCTTGTTCAACACTCACGCACTAACATATTGAGATTCGACACCACTTTATCCATGACTGCTACGAGAAAAAGTTGGTTAGAATTGAAAAAATCCATACTGGTGACCAAAAAGCATATTTTTTCACCAAAGCATTTGATCGATCAAGATATAAAAATCTTTTAAGATTGAAAGGTTTAAAAAATCTGACATCAGGAATATATATGAGGTTGAATTTGAGGATGACGAGGACTTGACTTGAATCTCATCGGTATGACATGTTTCTGTAAATATACTTTCTTCAAAAACTAAAAACCAGAAGTATGTTTTTGATTTTAGGGGGAGAAAAGTTGTTGAAAAATTTAAAAACATTTAAAAAGTCAAAAAGAGTTTTGTGAAAAAGGGGTAATCATATTACATCAGTTGACAATCACAGTATGCTAAAGATATGGAATGTTTAAACAGGTAATTAAACAGATCTTACTGAAGATGTGCCAATAGGCTTCGCTTGTTCAGTAAATTGTTTCTCAAGATATAAACTTAAAAAAATTGAGTAACTGGTGGGTCGACATCTCTCGGATATATGAACTTAGTACTCGGAAATTTCGTTTGAGAGAATGCAAGAATCTGCGATACTAAGTCTTTATATTTAATCGATATCTGGTATTATCCGAGTTCTTCTGATTTCGCATCGTCAATGACCTAGAACTTGCATAATACTTTACGCATTATTCGCCTACAAAAGCTTCACAAAAAATGAGTATGTCATAAACATTTACATCTGCAGTTCAAAAGATTCCTTTATGGAGCACCACCTAAAGTCGAGCCTTGTTGGTGCAATATATCTATTCCCTACGTCTAGGATGTGTCAATATTGCATATAAAGCTTGAACGTTGATTGTATAAATATTATTGTGTATTTTATATGTTTTGTAATGATTCGTACGAGTGAAACAAGATGACTCGTACGAGTGACACCCTATCACTCGTACGAAGCAACCACTCGCACGAGTCACAACTTCTGATTTACACACTCTCCAGTGCGAGTCATGTCGACCTATAAATAGAGGAGTGTTGTGTCAGAGCAAAGTAGAGTTAGTTAAGTTGGTACGGCGAAGCCCTGCTGATTTGTTTACTTGCGTCTGTACTTTGCACGTCTTTCAATACAATTCAGAGCAGTTAAATAGTATCTCTTTCTTGTTCGTTTGTCATCCTCTCTAGCAATGAATTCCGCCTATGCTAGTTGAGTTAGATCATACCAGTTGCTCATTGAAGGAGCCGATCCCCCGTTCATCAGAGCCTTGAGGCCTAATCTACTAACAAACGTTAAAATCTGCAGGCTACCAACTGTTTCAGTTCAGATTCACTATTGCAGCTTTCTACTTCTACATTTCTCCCAAACTGATCTCGGATTTGGACGAAATTATGGACAAATTGGACTAGGATTCTAGGATATCACGTTAAATTCTATTCTAATCAATCCTTAACAATTTTAGATCTAAAATCGAGCTAAATCATGTTGAAATCGGTAAAATTCATCCGTTTGGAGACTTAGTTGCGTCGTACGAGTAGAGAGACAAACAACTGACCGTACATTTTGGACCACTCGTATGAACAAATAATCAGAAATTCTTAAAATCTTACAAGTTTCAAAATTTACAAGTATGATTCGCACGAATTAAACACTCATACGAGCATCTCACTCGTACGAGCGAAAGGTCAGTCGTACAAGCAATTTCATTGTTCGCACAAGTTACTTGTTTTAGTCACCTTGTCCGTACGAATTTCTGGTTCATACGAATGGATCTTGATCGTACAAATTATTTTGTTATCTGCCCGAAAGAATTTTTCTGGACTAATCAGTTTGTTCGAAAAGTGTGTGTCTAAAGTTTTACAGGAAAAAAGGCCGAAGAATTATACAACGCATTCGCTACATCTGCAGTCACGACCACATCGGCTCAAAACATGAATCTCAAAAACGAGATGGGTACAATGACCAAACTGCCAAAGTTAATAAACCTAGAAGACTTCGATAGTTGGAGCGAACAGTTAATGAATTGGGTCCAGGCAAATCACTTTACTTGCTGGTTCGCTATTGAAGTTAAATATCAAGCTCCTGTAGGTGAAAATGGCCTCGAAAAGACTCTAGCTCAACTCTCGGATGTTGAAAGGGAAATATTCATAAACGAAAAGAAAATGATGAATATTCTGCAACAATCCATCAAAGAAGATATTATGGCGTTATTACAACACGATGATGATGCACATTCATTGTGGAATGCTTTTCGTTTGAAGTTCCAAGGAAGTGCTCAGCTACGTAAGAGAAAACGGGCGTTGTTAAGTAAAGAGTTTGATATCTTTACATTGATTAAAGGAGAGAAAGTGAAACAATTGATCGAAAGATACCGTCACTTGGTGGTGCAAATGAAGATAATGGGAATCATCAAGACCAACAAAGAACTTGTTGATAAGTTGGCAGATTCTCTACCACAAGGCGAATGGTCTACTTATTTGACCATCTTGAAGAATGGAACCGAGTACGGTATTCTTTCATTACGATGTTTCATTGAAAGACTGGAGGGACATGAACTTGAAATGCTAAAGATGGCGAAGAACAAAACCATCCAAGTTCAACAAGATGTTAATCTATACTTCAAGAATAGTTCTGCTACTCAAATTCAGTCTCCGAAGATCCAGACTGCCTTCAGCGCTTACAACACGCTAAGTTCACCATCAAATCAAAACAGTGGCTTTCAATCATTTGCTACAGTTAATCCTCACACATCTCAAAGCCCACAGTCGTCACATAGATCAAGTACTCCTCAAATCAACCAGAACGGTCAGTCAAATCCTACTCAAATGGTTCTTCAGTGCAATATCGTAGTGGATTTCTAAAATGCATAAAACTTCAATGAGAAAATCGCCAAGCAGCACATGTCTCTATTAGCATCGGTTCTCGAATCCTATGATAGTCTTGTAGCAGGAAGGATTGGAAATTCTGAAATGACTAGAGAGGACTATGACCGATTGATCTATTAGAGATGGAGTTGATCGACATAAAGTGGTGTATGGCATCTATTGTTCGACGCGCACAACGCTTCATGGAAATTACGGGAAAATAGAACTTAGGAGGTTTGGATGGAAAACTTGGATTCGACAAATCCAAAGTTACTTGTTTTAAGTGTCGGGAAAAGGGTCACTTTAAGCGTGAATGCCAAATAGAGAAGCTCAAGGGAACTAGAACCCATTTGCCGATGACTATTACAAGAAGGCTATTTACCACCATCCTCAACCAAGAACTCGCATGGTGCAGATCGAAGATAAACAGCTAGAGACAAAAGACAAAGCGCTAGTGGTTACTCAGGAAGATGAGGGCTTTAACTCGAACAAATATATTACCAAGAATGAAAGTTTGTCTTTGGTTGCTGAGATAATCGAAGAACCTGAAGAAGAATCGAATGTATCTTTTGATGAGGCACCAGAAGATGATTATTACTATCATACATCATCAGAAGAGGAGGAACTTTTAAATATGCATTTAAACACCTCCTGCCTAATGATATGTTGTAAACTTTTGCAGGTTATTTTGCACCAAGTCATCAATCATCTTGCGAAGAACAAAAGAAGTCGGTTGTTAAAGAGAGAGTTGATGAAAAGATGGAGAAATTGTCAGATGACATCGCAAGGCATGCATGGCAAACGTCAATGAGGTAACTGAGTCTAAGAGTGAGTCTGAGGTAGAAAAACCATGTCTGAAATGTGCTGAGCCATGCAATGAATGTGTTGTAAAAGACACACGATATACTAAGCTCAAAAGTTTAACAGATGATTTGTCAAGTGATTACAAATCAACTAAAGAAGCATATGACAAATTAAATAACTCTGTTAAACAATACACAAAAGCACTCAGAGGAAATGACGCAACACTCTTGATGCTTAAGGCGACAGTAATGGACAAGCAAATGGCCATTAATATTCACTTAAACACTATCGCTGAGCTTAAGAGTGAGCTTGAGAAGGTAAGAATCGAAAGTGAACGGGTTAACAAACTGTTAATTAGTTATTCAACAAGCTCTTACGTCATTGATCACATTTTACCCAAAATTGAAAATAAAGAATAATCAGAAAAGGTTGAAAACAAGAGTGCGAGTTACGATCGTATTCCACCCCCTATGTGGAATAGTTATGCATGTAAAAAACCAGCAGGGGTGGAAAAGGCACTCAATCTAAAGCTAAAAACTGAATAATCAAATGAGTTGCCTACAAACATCGGCGTAACTTACACAACTTCTGAAAGTGAATGTGATTCTGAGGTAGATAAAACTATGGTAGAACACGTTTTAAAAAACAAATCTGAAAAATCTGAGTCTGATGTTGAACCATCGGAAAATAGTTTAACTAATGATCCAATTGTCATAGTTTATAAAATGCAAGGATCAAATAAACTATTTTCTGATGAGGACTTTCCCATCCAGAACGTGAATCTGGATCGTGTTGATAAATTGTTCAAGCTTGTGGACGTAAGTCATGCTGATTTAGATAAACACGATGCATCATTCTATTCTAAATCAAAAAGTAACAACCGACCCTACTATCATAAAAATAGAGATTATCCTGAGAATAAGAGGGCAGGGTTGGGTTTCCAAAAGCAACGAATGAACAACAAGTCTCAAAAACTTAATTTTACCAAGAAAATCAACTTTGTTTTTGGGGCAACAACAGAGAAGGAGAAAGAAATCATCAGAGTACAATCGAATGATGATTTCAAGAAAGAGAAAGAGAATAGGAAACAAGTTTTGGACTCTTCTGTTCGAAAGGATAGTAGAACTTGTTACAAATGTCAAAATGTTGGGCACATTGCAAGATATTGCTCACAAGAATCTCCAAAACATGTTTCCCATTCTAAAAAGTTCACCAAGGACGAGAAACAGAAAGCACCTAGGTTGCGCCAAAGCAAATCTTAAAAAAACCAATGAATCCTACAAAAATGTTAAACCACTTATTCAACGTCATTCAAAATTTGAAATTGGTGAAACATCAACTAAATATCGATAAATGGATTCTAAATTTTATGCTAAAAAGGCAAATCTGAAAACTCAAACACGGGTGGCAAAAGTGAAACCGTCCAAAGTAGAACCGAAACCTTCTGTTCCACAAAAAACCGAGCCTAAATAATGATGATAAAAACAAAGTAGGTCCGAAATTTAACATTCCGAACCCACCCAAGACCAAACAGGCTTGGGTTTATTTGTTTAAATAGTTTCTTCTACATGTGTGCATGGACTCTCACGATCGATAATGTCTAAATGGATAGTGGAGCCTCCAGGCACATGACAGGGATGCTGGCATTGTCACTTGACGTTAAAGCTATCCGCGAAGGGTATGTAGGTTTTGCAGGAACGCAAGGAGGAAGGATTGTCGGTGAAGGAATCCTCATGAATGGAGTTGTATCGTTTGATAAAGTGAACTACATTGCTGAACTTGAGAACAATCTACTCAGCATCTCGCATATTTGTGACAAGAAATTCACGACGCACTTCAATGATAAAGAATGCTTGATCTTAAAACCGAGTTTCAAGATTCCGGAGGAATGGATTCTGATGCGTGCACCGAGAGAAAATGACTTGTATGTTCTAGATATGAGTGCTGACATCGAAGAAAGTTCAATGCTTTGTTTCTAAAGCTACCAAGAAAGAGTCGATATTATGGCATAGAAAGATGGGGCACATTCATCTATGAAAGATGAATTATCTTGTGCATAACGACCTAGTGGAGGGTGTTAATTTGAAGAATTTTCAATTATCAGATGATTGCTTGAGCTGTAAAAAGGGGAACCAGCACAACAAATCACACCCGCGAAAGATATTGAATTCTATCAAGCTACCACTAGAGAGGCTTCATATGGATCTTTTCGGACCAGTAAGCGTCAAAAGCGTATCTGGTCATCTATATTGCCTTGTCGTTACAGATGATTATTAAAGATTCTCATGGGTTTTCTTTCTAGAGAGCAAAGATGAAACATTTGAAACTCTAATGATTCTCTTCAGAAAACTCGAAAATCTATATCACTTGCCAATCAAGAGAATCCTTATGACAACGTTACAGAGTTCAAGAACAAGAGGATGCTCGAATTCTACAATGAAAAAGGGATTCTTCATTAATTCAGTGCTCCTTATACTCCATAGCAAAATGGACTCGCGAAACGAAAGAATTGCCCACTGATCGAGACTACCAGAAATATGCTAGCCGATTCAAAATTGCCAATCAGTTTCTGGAGTGAAGCAGTCGCGTCAGCGTGTTACACCCTGAATCGTGTGTTAATAGTTAAGTCTCACAACAAGACGTGTTTCGAGTTACTTAATCAGCGAAAGCCCAACCTTGCATTTCTGGAGCCATTTGTATCACCGTGTACTGTATTAGACCCCACTGGTAAATTTGGTGCTGAATCCTTGGAAGGATTCTTCGTGGGTTATGCTACTCCTCAAAAACGTGTCTTCTTGCCGAGTTTATTCGAGAAAATTCTCACAAAGAAACTCGGAATTAATTTAGCTGCTGAGATTGATGAGATAGAGAAAGTAGAGGCCAAAGAAAGGGTTGGCGAGCGTGAACGCATTGCCAAAGAATTCTGATGCTAAGGGTAAAGGAAAAGCAAAGGTTGGTGAGGAACCCCTGATTGACATAACTGAGCCAGAAGATGAATCTGTGCCAGTATCTTTTGAGATGGTGGTGTATGCAGTTTCAAAGAAGTTTGTGTTGGTTGGAAAGCCTAAGGATGTTGAAATTGACACGTCAACTCTTTCAGCTAAACATCGAGAATGGCTCAATATAAGAAAGTTGGAGAAAGAGATAGAAGCATAAATAGATGAATTTGATGAGAGTGTTGATAAGGAAAAATAAGACTTAGATGATTTCGATGATATATTTTCTGATAAGTCTGATGATGATAGTGATGGTGGTGATGATCACTTAAGTGGTTTAGGCGTCCTTGTAACATAGTCTAATTTGAATGATGATATCGATTTTTTTGTGTAGTTGGATGATTCTGTAAATCAAGTAGGAGAAGGAAAAGATCAGAGAACATCTGAAAGCTCTAAAGATACTAAGCATGCAGGAATCTTCACGGTGACCGAAATGTCTACTGTTCCTGTCGTGCCCAAACTAAAGATTCTATATTTAGAGCATGATGTTGAAGAAGGTGAATTTGTCCGTTGCCACACAAAGGAAGAGATCACTCTCAAATGTTTGGCATGGACAACCAGGATTTTGTTTTTGATTTCGAGCCTGTTGATTATGTCTTCAAACATGTTGCTGATGCAGATGAGTATGATAAAGTTGTTGTGGAGGATGATTCTGATGACGATGATACTAATATTGCCGACGAGGGTACAGATGACTCCCCAACTTTCAGTGAATTGTTTGAAGCTGAAAATGTTGATCTTCTGAAACATAAAGTTAAAGAAACTGTCAAACAAGGAACCGTTCCTCAATAATTGTCTGCTGAAGAAGTTGCTGAAATGAGGAAGCGGTGGTTTAACGAAGTACCAGCTGAACAAAAATTCAAACGTACCTTAGAAATTTTTACGCGTGATGCTAACATTTCTTTGAGACGTATTATAAGCTGGGGATGGATCGAAGAGTTGAATGTTTATGCGATTAAACGGGAATATGGGATCCAGTACTTTTAATACTTGGGCGACATAAAGACCCTGCCATTCTAGGATATCAAGGAGCTTGTTCAAACTAAGATGATTAATTTGAAGACAAAATTTCATGACCAGCAGCTGTGGAAATTGATAAAGCTTGAAGCTACGAATGGTTTTATTCACTGGAAGCCACATATCCCGAAAAATAACGAAGATCTATCCAGTCACGAAATAAAAGGCTGTTACGTTGATTGTAAAGAGGCCACGAGTTATGAAGAACATGCCTCTAATAAAGACGGAACAAAATTTCTACGAGATCTTCAAATGGTGGCACTACGATTCAAGTACAGGTGAAGCTGTTATACGTTTTCATCCAGATGATGATTCTGTGAAGATTACTGAGGAATTATCTGAAGCCGTCATAGCACATAAACGTATATACGGTCTATGGCGTGGCATTCGAGTATAGACCCGATGTGGCTAGTCAATTGTTCAAAGAAGGATATTGAATGCTTGTTCTACAGCAAGATTAGTTTCGAAGAGAAAGAGAAAGAACAAGCTCTCCAGTTCCAGAAGATTATTAATGTTTGTTTTCCTAACGATGTACATTCAGGAACAGCATGGAACACTTCTTGGAGAAAGCTAGAGGATATCGAGCAGAGAAAGAAAGATAAGAAAGAAGAAAGAATTGCTGAGCGAGCACGAATTGCTTCGCTAAGGAGCTTTCGGTTTGGCAACACAGTTAATCGGCCTCCTCCAACAGATCAGACGTTGATATCATCAGAGGAGCGTCGCAATCCACCAAAATGTTTCTTTGGTCGTTAATTGTCGGATCATTGAGGAATTTTTTTGTAGACTATCCAAGACTACGGCAACATCTAAGGGGGAGTTTGTTGGTGCATAATGTCTATTGCCTATGTCTCGGATATGTTGATTATATATATAGTACTTAGAACGTCAAATAGTGTTTGTTAATATTTGATTTATTTGTTTTATTCATGGCTCGTACGAGTGACTCTCCGTTACTCGTACAAGTCACACACACACTCTCCTCCTGTGCGAGTCATGTTAACCTATAAATAGAGGAGCCTGAGTGTTGTGTTGGATATCTATTGGTAGATGTACGGCGAAGCACTGTCAAACTGTGTACTCGCTCTATAACTGTTCACGTTTATCAATACATTTCAAGGCGTTTAAGCAGTATATATTTCTTGTTTGTTTGTCCAACTCGCTAACAATGAATTTCACCTCTGTTAGCTGAGTCAGATCAGTCCGGTGCTCATAAAGGAGAGTCGATCCCCTCTCACATCTTCATGTTGTAAGCCTTTTGTAATTATAAGTGTTAAAATATTTACTTTTAACATTGTATATACGTTGATGTATTTGTATGATATTCTTTGCGTGAGTTTACTTTAACAAATGTATATGAGTACATCATTATGTACTTATGTATTTTTATACGTGTATGTATACCGTATTCGTACTTGTATTTGTATATCGTTCCATTGGTACTTATATCGTATTTATACGTATTTTATACTATATTTATACGTATTTTTATACTATACTATTGGATATTTATGTTGTATTTATACGTATTTGTATACCGTATTATTTTGTGTTTATACTTTATTTATACATATTTGTATACCCTTTTTTTGGTATTTATACGTATTTGTATACCGTATTTATTTGGTGTCTTTGTGTATATGGACCAAGCCCAAATGAATTGTTTATGAATGGGCCCATCCCATTAAAGTTATGTAAGTAGGCCTAAACCAATGTATTATATGATGTTGGGCTTAGCCGATTCGATGTGTTAATGGGCTTAGCCCAATGTTATGTTTTAAAATGGTCCTTAGCCCATTTTATATGTTAGTAGGCTAGCCCAACTTATTTATATATATTAAAAGGCTTTTAATAGCCCATTACAAATCCAAGTATTCTTGTATTAACCATAAGCGTATTTTATACGTATATACTTTTACATGGGTGTAATTAGTGACTCTCCGTTTTATACTTTCTGGAATTTTAAGTGTTGGAATATATATATCTATATATATAGATTTTTTTACCAAAAGTATATTATTTTTAGAGTTCGTCGTAGAACTTGTTGTTAACATATATTCTTGTAGAAACGCCCAAGCATTGTCCGTGATAGGTATTCTTCCCGTGTTGTGGTGATGTGGCGACCGTTGCGGATGGCTACGCATTTACTTCGTTGGGTCGTTTGTTTGATAATTCATGTCGGTTTTTGGTTAGATGTGTGTGTGTATATATATATATTGTCCGTAATATAAGGTTATATAACGATTTGCCTGATGTCCGGTTGTTCGTCGTCCGTGTTTCATGCCAAAGTGTAATATAACTTTGTTCATGTATTTAGTTCCTTAAGTGTTTTTATACTCGTTCGTCGCCGCGTATTTGGAGATTGTTTGTGTAGTGTATTTGTATTTTAGTTAGTATTCTTCCCAACTTATAATACATACACATAATTGTACACAAATATTTATACACATAAGTTGGTGTATTTTAAACATGTATATATTTTTATTTAATAATATATTTATACTTTTAAAATTTCCATTTCACTTTTTATAGCTCATTTTAACTTATAATTATATATAAGTGTTTATAGAAGTTCTTGTAAAATTAGGGCTTAACCCTTTTCATTAAACTTTCTTAATTACCGATTAAGGTCAATAATCGCATTTAGTCTCATTAATCACCCGTTAATCATACTTTAATCGCGATTAGATTTTAGAAAAATTTCGTCATAGTCTCCCCTAAACTATAGCATTTTCCACGTTTTTAAAACGTATTTTAAGCATGTTTAAATTCCTTAATCACAATCAACTCAATTCAAGTTTCAATCTATCAATTTTTCATGCAAAAACTTGCACATGAATATCCTTATGCTCCATGAACTTTATGTATTTTTCTAGTTACACTTTTAGGATATATATGATCACACTTTTATATTAGTTATCAAGATCATTAAAACCAACTTATTTCTTATGAACTTCCATCTTATTCTTTCATCTAACAACTTGTTTAAACCACATTTTAAGATGCTCTTAGTGAAAATGATGGTTTTAATCTCTTTAAAAATCACATATAAGTTATAACTCATTTTTAAGTTGTAGCAAAGTTCATGGACCATGGGATGCATGATCTTGTCTTGATTTAAACATTAATATGTTTTATTCATTATTTTTGTTCTTAATCATACAAGATCATATACTTAACAGCCCACCAGAACAAGATCAACATAGGTAAAAGTATTATCTAGCACATAATAATATAATCACTACATTCTTAGTGAACTTTTAAGGTGGGGTTAGGGTTTTAAGCTTTTATTTTCTTCGAGGTTCAAGATGATCAACATGTATATTGTTAACTACACATAATAAAAAGCTTAAATTAAATGAAATAAAGTCTTACAACTTTGCAATAATTACCATAAAGATTATGAAGAGATTAAGCTCCAAATGAAGCTCTAAAAGTCCTCCATGCTTGCACCTTCCTTGAGGGATCTTGAGATGGGTTTTATAAGCATAGTTTTGGTGAGTTTAATGGGTAAAAATGAAGGATTTTGGGGACTTGTGGGCTGCCGAAAATGGAAGGGAGGAAGGAAAAAGGTACTTGATTTTTTTGAAGTTTGGAATTGATAAGAATGGTGATGGAGTTATGTTATATAAAGCAAGTTCATGCCATCTTGCAAATCTACCACCATACTTTGCATGACCCGTTTTTTTTTCAACAAGGAAACAAGTGGGTGAGCCCACTTGGTGACTGTAAATGGCTAGGGGTAATGTGTAATTTTTTTTAACATGTGGGAAAATGGTAGATGTTTAGGTAATTTAGTTAAGTATATTGATTACTGATTTGTCTTGCATCATTAGGAAGTAATTAAGGGTTTTAGATGTTAATTAGTATAAGTTAATTCCCTTGACTAGTTGGTTTTAGTTTCGGGTGGTAAAAATATTATTAGATTGGTCGTCGGGTCACTTTCAGACAATATATGGAAAGTGTGCTTTAGTACCGGAAATGTTATCTCGGCTTATTATATGGCACCACCAATGTTGTTTCGGATATGAAATACTCTTAACTAGTTCACTGGATGATCCATTTAGGTGCTAGGATGGTAAGGATGCTTCCTACTAGTTCGTAAAATATGTATCGGACAATTTGCTCCCGCTATGGCGTATCGTCGGAAGCTTATGTTTAGGATATTCCATTGATATCCCCCAGCTTATTTAGAGTGTATAAAATTATTTACGAGCTATGTCCCTTAAAATGTTGAGTTTTGGCGTTTCGGACAATTTTACTTTGTTATATTCTGATGCGATTCGGATAAATTTTAACGACACGTGTTTTCCGGAAAGTTAAAGTGTTTTTGTATTTAATGTCCCTAATTAGGGATTTTTATTCGTATTTCAATCATAAAATGCTTTCATGCCATTCGTTGCTCGTTTCGACAGTTTTCAGTTACTTGCTGGCATGAATAGTGTGTTACGGTGAATAGTGTTTCCAACATTTTGCCAACATATTTGGACATAGATTGTTGTTTTCTCTCAACGTGAAGAATGTAACAATGTTGTTTGGCATAATTTACCATGTCCTATGATTTCTAGACTTTACACGACCTAATCATGCATTAATTTAGTCGTAACGAACACAATAAATTGTATAATGAAGTTGTTAAGTTGTACGGAATTTGCCATTATTTTGCTGGTTGTCACAATAATCTTGTTAATTATCACTAATTCATATGAATTCTGCAATACAAAATGTCATATAATCTAACATTTAAGCCCTGTTACATATACGACATGACCCTAAGACGTAGGCTATAGACATTGCACCAACACACTCCCCCTTGGATATTGTCGTAGTCTTGGTCAGTCTTCAAAAAATTTTAAAAACTCTAACAGTTAACGCCTAAAGAAATGCTTTCTCGGTCTTCGATGCTCCTCAGATGAAATAAGTGTTTGATTTATGGGAGGAGATCTGTTGTAGGTATCACGATACTTAAATCTTCTCAATGATGCCCTTTTGACAACTTCAGCAATTCTTGCTTTTTTTCTCTCTTGCTTCCGTTGCTTTTTGCCTTCAAGCTTTCTCCAGTTTGAGTTCCATATCTTACCTGAATTAATATCGTTAGCATAACAAACATTTAGCAACTGCAACACCTACACTTTGTCTTTCTCTTCAAAGCTAATCTTATTGTAGAATAGACATTCAATATCCTTCTGTGAGCAGTTTACTAGCCACATCTGGTCTAGTATTCGAATTCCACTCCATAAACTATATATTATTTTGTGCGTAATCACAACTTCAGTTAATTCTTCAGTGATTTTCCAGGATGCATCATCATGTTGTACAAAAATCACTGCTTTTCCTGTTTCAGAGTTATAATGCCACCACTTGAATAGTTTATTGAAATCTTGTTCAATCTTTATCAGCAGCATATTATTCATAACACGTGGCCGCATCACAATCAACGTAACATCTTTCTGTTTCGTTACTGGATCAAACTTGATAATTCTTCGTGGAAATGTGACTTCTAGTATCTAAGCCCATGTGCAGCTTCAAACTTTATCAATTTTCACAGACGTTGATCATGAAACTTCATCTTGAGATTGATACTCTTCGTTTGAACTAACTCTTCAATATCCCAAAATGGCAACGTCTTGATGTCACTCAAGTACCTGAAGTACTGATCACCGAACTCTCTCTTTATTTCATAAACATTAAGCTCCTCTATCCAACCCCAGCTTAGAATATCTCCCAAAGATTTGTCTGGATCACAAATAAATAAAGCAAGTGGACATTTGAACTTTCTTTCTTGTGGCATCTCCTTGAACCAATACTTCTTTGTTGCAGCTATCTCTTCTTTAGATAAACATTTAGGAACATTTCCTTCTTTCACATTTTCCTCGACCTTTTTTCTTAACAAATCATCATTTGCTTCAGAAAACAACTCATCAAAGGTTGATAAGTCATATGTTCCTTCACCAGAATATTTAGCAGTAGCATCAATGTTAGAATCATCCTCCACGACAACCCTGTCATAATCATCAGCTTCCGACACATACTTATAAAGATAATCATTAGGCTTTGAAGCAGTAATGTTGTTCAATTCATCTACAAAATCAAATACAAAGGATTCTTCATATGCACCTAACGTTTTGGCAATTTCTTCCTCAGTGTAGTTATGAACGAATTCACCCTCTTCTACATCATGTTCTAGATAGAAAACCCTTAGTGTTTGCACGTCATGAACAACCGATATAGGAACGGCTGTGAGGATTCCTAACTTCTCAGCTTCATTCACTGGGTCCTTCGTCTCCCCCTGACTTTGATCATCATTTTCTTGATTAGTTGAATCATTTAAGAAGGCATCATAATCAACAGATTCATCACTCTTCACAGGTTCAACAATCAACCCTGTACCCCCTAATCATTATCATCATTGTTTCCATGATCATCATCGTCTTTCTTATCATCATCCTTTTTCTCATCGCCTTTATAACCATCATCAGCATCATCATCATTCTCTTCGTATGCGTTAATCTCAGCCTCAATCTCTGCGTACATTTGTTTCTTTCAAGATTTTTTGTCTCAACGTCATGTAAGACACATCAATCGGTTTACCAATAAGTACAAACTTCACTCTCTCATCTTCTTTCTCAACATTCTCTTCAACTTAAGTTTCTGTAACTAGCATAGATTCAGCTTCTAGCTTAGTTTGAACGATCACATGTACCTCATCAGTTTTCCCTTTTCCTTTTCCCAACCTAATTACCTCAGCTTCAGCTCTTTTTGCATGTTTTGCAACTTTTGCTCTTATCTCTTCAACTTTTATCTCTTCATATTCAGAGTTGAAGTTTATGATGAACTTCTTTTCTAATACCTTGAATAACATATCAAACTTTTCTGCATTGGCCATCTTCTCTACTTCAAGGTCTTTGATCACTCTGTGTAATCTTTCATTTTCAGCAGTAACTTCTGTGACTAATGATACTAAAGTCATGTTCTCCGTCTCAAGTTGTTTGATTTTGCTTTCATGTTCCTTGATCTTTCGTTCCAATTCTTCAATCTTGCACTAAAGTCATGTTCTCCGTCTCAAGTTGTTTGATTTTGCTTTCATGTTCCTTGATCTTTCGTTCCAATTCTTCAATCTTGCTGTCGTTGAATAAATTTGTATCAAAGTTTCCAACATCAAATCCTTCTATGAATGGAATCTCTCTGAAATCTCCCTAAAAACATTCAGATTAAGATCTTCGTTGAGCAGATTGTGGTGTTGAACATTGCTGAGGGGTTTTTTGATGTTGTGTTGATGTTGTATGTTTTGGTGAAGGTTGTGGTGGTGTTGCATGTTTTGGTGAAAGTTGTGGTGGTGGTGATGGTGGAGTAGGTGTTTGCGGTGGTTCTTGTGGTGGTTATTGTGGTGATTGTTGTGATGGTTGTTGTGGTGATATAGTAACAACAGTCTCAACACTAACAGTTGAAGCAACCACTTCAGGTGTCTTCCTGACCCTTTCGTACTTTACACGTGCCATTCTGCCCAAAGAAGATCCTGTTTTCTTTTCTGTGTTTCTTGCTTGCTCTTAACTCTTCGGACTTTCTTAGCGGGCCTTTCTATAGATTCTTCAATCTCTGGTTCAGATGGAACATATAGTTCATCGTCGTCTCCCACCCCTTTCCTCTCTTTTGGTTCCATTCGCTCTCTTTCTTCTTTCTCAGCAGCTGCTGTTCGTAAATCAATACTATCATATGAAGCCTCTCCACTATCACCTTCAACTGCCTTCTCTGCTTCAGCTGCAACTTTAATCACATTCACCTCTTCACTATTAGAAGTAGTAGAGAATACATCTTCGTGTGCTGTTTCAGCTACTTGTTCATTTATAGGTGTTTCCTCAAATTCATCCACTAGTAAAGTTCTAACTACTGCACGTTTTCTTTGTTGTGTTGATGACGAGGTTCCAAAAACTTGTTTCTTAGGAGTTCCTCATCTATGTTTCTTAGTTTCTTCCTTCTCGTACCAACTACTTCTTTTTGCGACAAATCCTTCCAGGCAAGAAACTTCATCCTTTTCATCTCCACTCGTATCTTTTCTCCACTTCCCCTTTGGAGGTGCCACATATTTTTTTATCCTTAATAGCTCCAAACAATTGCTTAGCAATAGGCTCAGATTCCTACTTTAAGTAAAGATTCAATTGGACCAACGTCTCTCTATCCATATGTTCTAACATAAGCTCATCATCTTCTACTTTTGCCAAGTTAGGGAACAGATTATGACATTTGTACATTTTTAGTCATTGAACAATTCTGGAATATTTTCGTATTTAATAAAATCTTATGTTTTATTTTCGAGAATGTATATTTATTAATCATTATACAATCCCTGACATTTTTTATTCAATAAATCTTGCATTTAATTGGTAAGAATGCAAAATGTCAATCATTGCACAAATTCGGTCATTTTCGTGTTCGATAAAGTTTTATACTTTATTAATGAAACATGTATCCGTACAATCGAACAAACAGACATCCACGACATTTTCAGACAATATCCAAGATACACATGCCATAACGCCTTTATATATCCAAAATATTAGGTTAAGAAGGGTTAAAAATGACAAAACGCGACAATACAAGTCTAGGGGCCAAATTTGTGAAAAAAAAGTTTGCTTCATCACCAAGTTTGGCCACCTATCTCCAATTTTTTACACCTTGGACTCATTTTGCCACACTTAATTTGGTGTTAACACATGTTAGGACACTAATCCACACTTGGTAACACTTGCCATCACCTGCTTGATCCAAAAACACTATAAATACCCTTTGATTCATCCATTTTTTCATACCACTTCAAAGCAAAGTGTGAAGTTCTTCTTTCTATCCTTCTTGGAGCTTGTTTCCAGCCTTTGGAAGCCTCCTATCTTGAGTTCTGAAAGTGTTCTTCAACACAAGTAAGTACTCTTCCTAGTTCTTTCATTATTTTAGCTATTTTGAGCTAAAAGTCAAAGAGTTTGGCTTCTTGTTTGATTTTCGGTTCTCACCATTTTGGTCAAGTCAAAGTTCAAATTGAACCTTGCAACGTGATCGTAATCACGAAGGCATTAATCCCTTGCGATTGCACCTTCTGATTACCACGTTAGTTAGGTGAGATGACGAGTAAAAGTTTCATGAGTTAAAAGTAAAAAAATGTATAAAAATGCATTTTACGACGAAAACGCTTTTGGATATTAAAACTTACAGTTTTGACACCAAATCACTTTTATAACATTATTAGATATATTCAAACATGTCTAACTCGTCATTTCTAGCTTAATCCAATTTCTTAGTCGTAAGTCGAGCGGTTTACTACCGCTTTGACTTTCGAATCTACCCATTTGGTCAATTTTAGGATTCGACCAAGCGCACTTTTATGACCATAGTAATTTAGGGAATAACCCTCTCAGGTTAATAGTTTGGTTAGTTATATGATGAGTTGATTTTATGTACTCTTAAAATGCCGAAAACACCCTTGTAGCGTATATAATGGTTTTAAACATGTAAGACCATAGTTTTGACATCTAAACTGATATTATAATTGTAACGCTTCGCATTTGTATCTTTCCATTTTAAGTAAGTGTGCTTCGCGTTTTGATAATTGAAAAGTCCAAACTTTGTAATTGCATTTCATTTTCGGAATCATTGTAAATCTACGGCTTTGATTGAAATCAAATTGATCGATTATATGAAATTAGCAATCTTCATACGCAATTATACTTATGTTTATGCACGTATTCGTCACATGACTTAAAGCTTCGAATTAACTCATGGATTCTTATCATGCATTCAAAAATGTAAACGTGTCAAACCAAGCAAGCAATTAACATGCTAAACACAAAACGCAAAGACTTTTGGCACCATGATTCTTGTCACACTTATGTTAAATATGTGCAAGCTATGTTTAGGGTTATGTAACACCTATAAACATGTTATAATCTTCCAAACACATCACACTTAGGTTATGTATAAATTACAACAATTAAACTACAATTAAAATCATCAAAATATATTAAGTAACAAAAAAAAGAGGAGAGCTTGCGGCCGCAAGCTGTCTCTCTCACACGTGCTACTTGTTTCAATTCCAAAGCTCAGCAAACATTATTAATTACAACCCTAACTTAAACACTAATCCCTCCTCTATATAAGCAAGCATTCCCCCATCCATTTCCTACTTTTACAAGCCTTCAAACACTCCAAACATTCTCTCTAAGTTCAGAACTTTCTGATGAAACACTTCAGCTTGGAAGTGAGTTTCAACTCACTTCCTTCTTCCTTTAAACCTTGTTTCTTCTTCTAACACCCTTGAATAACCTCTAGGAAGGTTCTCACAAGTTTGCTTGTTCAAACTAAGGTGAAACTCAAACATTTTGAGGTCCAAAAGTGTGTTAAACTTTCTTCCCACTTTTGATCTTTTCAAACTTTAAAAGTTTCAAAGTTTTTTTTATGTTTTCTTCCTCAACAATGTTTGTTAAGCCCCATGGGATGTTACCATAGGTTTTCCATGGAAAACCATGGTGGAACAATAACATTTTTAGGGCCAAACTTTCTGTTTTGGAAGTTAAACTTATAAACTTTTCTTAAACTTGTCTTAACCATAACAACTCTACGCTACTTGTGCCTCTAATCAAGTTTATTGTTAGTGAGCTAGCTAAACTTGTTCATACAAAATCAAGAGGCATAACATCCCTATAAGCTTGTGGTTTTTACTAGGGTTTCTGACCCACAGGTGTTGAGCCATCCAAGCCTACAAGCTTGTGTATGGTGTAGGTGTGATTACATGGAGGCCTTGGCTATCCAACTTTTCAGTCCACCCTCACTTGATGATTTCCATGTATTAAGCTACGGTTCACCTTCACTAGAGTAATAAGGCTACGACACGTCCCCAAACGTTGCCATGTTCGGGATGCACGCACCTAGCTTGCTTATTCGGTTCGAAGCGTAGCTTAGTGAAGTACTATATTCTTGACCATCCAGATTGTCCTTGTGGCAATTTGTGTATTGGTGAATCTTCCGAAAGAGTTTAGGACGGTTATCCTCCTACCTCTATGAATGACTTCTATGACTTATATGATATCCATGACTTATATGAAATCGATGATAAACTTGTATTAATATATGTGAACTATATATGTAAATAGTAAATGTAACCGAACCTTTAACGGCGACCATATGGTTATTTGACCTAATATTAGGTTATTTTATCTAAGACCTAACCATCATTACGATTCTGTTGGCATGACCCATAAAAACACAAACACCCTTCGGGGCTTATAATGCCAACAATGAGCATTAACGTCTAGATAAATACTTTCTACTATACATACTTTTTGCATACTTTAAATTCCTAAAAATCACCATATTCCACCGTCATTCCAATACTCACATACCTACGTTTCCTTGTGCAGAATAACTTGGTGTTCGTCCCCCTAATAAACCTAACGCTTTCACGGAATTAACTTTGCAAAACCATGGTACACTCGACACCCTTTTTACGCTTTACACTTTTGGGTGTAAAATGTTAATCTATCATAAATACACTAAATCACACTTTTATTCTATGAAATCACACAAACAATCCATCATACATGCTATAGTTATGTGATACTTGAATTGTTTACTTGGAATATTCTTATGTGATACTAAATTTCAATAACTTCAATCAAGCCTCTCTTAACATGTATAGCGCTATAGGAGTAACGCACCACCCGTATTCTTGTGGACAATGTTAAGTTTTCTTTTAATCTATTATGTGGTACACTAGAGGATTGACTTGTAGTTCACATGCCTTGTTTACATTAATCTCGTATACTAGCTTATCATGTGGATTTGTTTAAACATTTTTACTACTTATGTTATGTTATCAAACTTGTGTACTCGCCAATACTTTGTTATTGAACTATACTTTTTAACATGCTGCCGGTTGATGAACTTGGTATGATGAAACTTAGTAGGATCGGCATAGAAACACGCTTAGAATGCTAGGTTAATTATTATGTTTTTGTCGAAGTTATCCCGTTGTTGTTATTTTGTACTCGAATTATGTTGTATTTGAAAATTTGATGAATGAAATGAAATGGGTTGTTTAACTAAATATTGTCACAATTAGTGTTATGATGTCTCGAGCAATCTTGTTTGTCTCACTCTGATGTTTTCGCCATCGGTTGGTAGGAGTGAAATCCACATCTTGATGGGAATTTCCATTTCATACTCTAGTGGACCCTTACCAACGAGTCGGAATTCGGTCCTCGTTCGGTAAGTACCAACCACGCTTAGGGTACGATGTTGTCAAGTTAGGGGTGAAACCGCACCCTTTTAACTAGTCCCATTCCTCAATTTTCAATCTCACCAAAGTTTTGGTTTTTCGATCGGTTAGAGACGTGTAGTAACTGGAAGGGTAAAGTGTCGTTAATCGCTTCTCGACGAGAGCACTTTACCCATATGCCAAAGCACGTTTCTCTAATTTGAAAGGATCTCGATTCACTTTGGAATAGTCGACGTTTCTCAACCCGAAACACTCTTATGTTTTATTAAGACTATCTTTTATGTATCTCAATTATCATGCATTTTTAATACTTGTTACCTTATTCATTTCTAACCCAATGCACAACTCGCACACCTTTCATAACCAAAAACAATAACAATAATCCTCGTGAACCAACTAAATTTATACACCTTACGCAAATCATACGTGTTTATGCTTTTGAATGCTTGTATGCCCATAATATCTATGTGAATTCATATGTTACATGATACTTATATGCTCAAAAATGATTTCTTTTTATAAAAACGCATAATGATCAAAGCCTTAATCTCTCTTCTATTGTCGAACCATTTAGATGTCTTCCTCTCAAAGCGTTATGGGCAAGAAGAAGTGCAAATCAAGGTCCCATTCCGATTCGATGTCCAAAATGGATTGCATGAAATTCATGGCCGAGCATATGGACAAGGTCATACCCGAGATCATCAGCAAGATTCAACCCCCATCCAATGCTGAATCACCCCACACATCCATTGACTCCAAGGCGGAACCACCTAAATCAACCTTTACCCATAAGCAGTTTTGCTCCTGCAACCCCCAGCCTTTCACCGGCGAAGGGGACGCCACCAAGTTACTCCAATGGTTTGACGCCATTGAGGTTACTTTTCTCCAAAGTGGTTGTCCCGACCACCTGCGTACCATGAACGCTACGGGAGTATTCCAATCGAGGGCTCTCGATTGGTGGACTTCAGAGCGTAACACTCGTGGTAACGATGCCGCTCATGCCCTCCCGTGGATCGAGCTCAAGAAGCTGATGGAGAATGAATTCTTTCCTCCCACGAGTGCCAACGACTCAAGAACGAGTTTTGGAACCTTACGCAGGTAGGGAATGACAACGCCGGCCTCGCGACCCATTTTAAGCAGCTGAGTGGATTTGCCCTAGCCAAGTCGACACGACCGAAAAGGCAGTTTCCAAGTACATACGCTGCCTCCCTCCCCACCTCACGAACCTGGTTGACACCACCTCACCCAAAACCCTTGAGGAAGCTTTTCGCCTATCTGCTCGACTGAACAATAACCACGTCCTTCGTGAAGCCTCCAAGGCTTCATTAAGGAAAGCCCATCAAGCCACCACCGAAGCCCTCACCGAGTCTACCTCTCCCAAACCCCGAGAAGCAACCCAAAGGCAAGAAGCGGAAGGCTTTGAGCTAGAACTGCGCGGTAGTCACTCTGCTAAACCCTCAACAGCTAGTCTTAGCCTCTTCCGAACCCATCAAGAAAACATACACTGGGCCGCATCCCAAGTTTAACGCCTGTCCTTTCCACCATCCGCTTACTACCCCTTGCTGCCTATGCAATATCTACATAATAAAACTCTGATATTTCCGCCATCGGTTGGGGTATGACAATAACATAATAAAACTTGTTTTGACATATAAGACTCATCATAGGACTTATTTAACCATCCAAACCCATAGTTACGCTTGCGACCCATTAAAGTGGCGTAAACCTGTTGGTGCATATTTGTGAAAACAACTTAGAGTTGGTCTTTATATATCTTGTAATTCGTAAAACAATAAACAGTTAGTGGGTTTAGTTTTGTAATAGTTAGTTAAAGTGATTGGGCTAAACTAGACATATTATGAGGAGTGGTAGGCGAATTGGGCTTAGACTAATTTGCAGCCCAGTTGCAAAATTGTCTCTATATAAAGAGAGTTTTCCATTAGGGTTAAGGTTGCTCAGTTAATCACTTCAGAGAGAGTTGAGAGAGAATTCTTGTGATCTAGATTAATTGTAATCATTATGATAGATAATCAATAAAGATCAGGTTTATTGTGATTGTTGTTCGTATTCGTTTTCTGTGATAATCTAGTCTAGAGGATTCCGCACTCTAGGTTGGATAGACGATTCTGTGAAGATCCATACGGATTAAGGGACCTACAATTGGTATCAGAGCATTCGGCTCTTGTTTTTCTTGGTTCAGAATCGTAACAGCAGGAAAAGTTGAAGTTTTGGACGTTTTTAAGGCTGGTTCGAAGTTTGACAGCTGTTCTAGGGTTTCTGTTGTTGTTTCGGATAAACAGCAAGCATCTTGGATAGAGGAAGTGCATCTCGGATCAGAAAACTTGCATTTCAGATCAGAAAAAGTACATATTGGATCATTGGTGTTGATATATAATCATCTCGGATCGCATCTCAGATCATAACAGTGCATCTCAGATTTTTGGTATTGATCTCGGATCATCTCGAATACCATCTCGGATCATCTCTAATACCATTTCGGATCACTATTCTAAATCACCATTTCGGATTAGCATCTTGGATCACTATTCCAAATTTCCATCTCGGATTGTTAATCTGAGTTACTGTTCTGAATTGGGTACTGTTTCGAGTTTTACTCACAAAGGTGGAAACTTAACCAGCTGACGTAACCGGATATAAAGGTTTTAGTACATAGCATTCGATCCATAAATAATTTTGACAAACCGACTGCACGGTTAGACTCGTGTGAATTTTAGGACAAAAAAAATCACTCTCAGACATTATACATCATTGGATTCATAGCGTCAAGACGATTCTAATGGTACAATTTGGTATTCACATATTTCAGACAAATTTTTAACGTTTTTAACGACCTGGTTCGGTAAAAATGTCGAATATGTCAAACTTGAACGAATTGTTGAGAATGGAACACGAAGTAGGCACGACTAACAAACCACCAAAGATGTTGAAGGTAGAGAATTACCTTACATGGAAGGATAGGTTTTAGTCATTCAATGAATATCTGGACACACGGATGTGGATATGTATTCAAGATGGGTATGTAAACCCAACTCATAACTTTGAAGGCAGACAACGTGTCACGGCCTTTGTGAACATGTCAGAGGCTGATAAGAGAATGTATGAGTCTGGGAAGAAGGCCTTAGCTGCTATAAAGATGTCGTTACCTGATGGCATCAAACATACATTCAAGCGATATACCACTTCGAAGGAGATGTGGGATGCTCTTGAGAAGAAGTATGAGGGCAATCCTGATGTGAAGAAAAACAAGGTTGACTTGATGAAGAAACAATTTGCTGTCTTTAAAAGCATGAAAAAATGAGTCCCTTGAAGATATTATCATGAGATACTATAATCTAATGTCAGAAATGGACAATTATGACATAGAGGGATACACAGCCATTGAGATAAACGATAAGTTGTTCGATGCTTTACCTGCCAAGTGGGATATTTATACGCTTATGATAAAGGGTGAAGCTGACTAGGGAGATAAAGACTTGGAAGAGGTTGTTAGGAAACTAAGAGCTTATGAGCTCAACATGAAGAAGAAGGAAACTGGATATGATCAGGCTCAAGATCTGGGAATTTATAAAGGGCTTACATCTTCATCTTCCAACAATGCTTCAAGTGATTCTGCAACTGCATTTCTCTCACGTGAAAATGAGCAGGTTGTGACAAATGCTGATGGTGAAGTATGTTTTGTAGCTGCTTCTGGAGGATCGTCAGGGGCAAAGAGACAATGATCCAGCAATAATAACAACAGTACAAGGTCTATGACTCTGAGTGTCAAGGCTGTTGAAGATCATCTGGCATTGCTTGCTTCATTTGTTGCTTCATATAAGAACTACATTTAGGGAAGAATATCTGATCCTGCTACTTTTGATGAAGATTATGATCAGATTGACCCTGATGACCTAGAGGAGATGGATTTACAATGGTAGATGGCCATGATCTCTAGAAGAGTGAAGAGATTCATGAATAGGACGGGAAGAGAGTTCGTTGGAAAGAATGTAGGTTTCAAAAAAGTCTAAAGTGAGGTGTTACAATTGTCAAAATTACAGACACTTTGCTAGAGAATGTCAAAGACCTAAGACTTAATAACGTTCTAGCTCATCTTTTCAAGATTTTCCTGGTCATGGTTCAAGCAACACGAATGCATCAACTAACACTGGATCAAAGGCCTTGATCTCTACTCCTATAGAAGGTTCTTATGATTGGAGTGTTCATCTGGAAGGTGATGACAATGCCACATAGGTGTTCATGGCTGAGATAGCCCCAGTTGATGATGAAGAAGTGAAGGCTGATGCTGAGGTAGAGCGAGAGACGGTAGCTGAAAAAGTTGATGATGATCAGACGACTGAAAAATGAAATCTAATGTAGAACAAAATGCTGCAGATAAGAAGATGGCTGCTGATCTTGCTGCTTTCATGGTCGATCTAAGTAAATCAACAGGAGAGGTACATTCTAACTCTAGTAGTTCTGTTTGCTTAAAATGTCGTGAACTGCAAAGTGAAGTTGACACGTTAACAAAACAAAACCTAAGTCTGATAAATGAGCTCTCGAGCGTAAAAGAATCAAAGTTTTTCGTATCAAGAAATGAGTCATTATATTTGAAGAAAATTAAGTGTTATGAAGAAGAAGTCAATATTTTAACATGTAAAACTAAATGAAAAACTTCAATTTATTGACTTAGCTCATGATACAATGAGTGAGAAAACAAAAGAGATTTCTAAAAAATGTAAAGAGTTGTCAGAAGCACAACTAGAAATTTGTGAACTTGAAAAGAAATTGAATCAATTCATAGATTCATCTTTTGTTATGAAACACATGATGAATGGCTTGAAGAAAAGTAATGACAAGACAAGTGTGGGCTTCAAAGGTTTCAATGAAGTTCCACCACCTCTTGGTCATGACTATTCTTTCTTGCCAGACAAGAAGAGCTAACAGACTTTGGGTCAACTACACCTAATAGTTCCACATCAGGGAATGTTGATGTGTCTGATCATGCCAAGAAGGATACTAACAGGGAAGCGATTTTGAAAACAAAGAATGCACACCCTAAGAATAAAAAGAAAATTTTTGTTGAAAATATTGAGTTTTGTTAAAGGGAGTGATATGAAAGAAGATACCACTGTTATTTCATGAGAGTCAAATGTGCAGTTTGCTAAAAATAAAAACAAAGAATAATCAGAAATTGAGCAAACTAAACAAGATCCTTCAAAGGCAGCATCATCATCATCGTCACCTGATGAATCTAAACTAGAGACTTCAATTAAGAAGTATTCGGCTAGAAGATCGTTGGTGATGCTGAGTAGAAGGTTTCAAACTCACCAAAGATATCTACTACCAAGCGACAGAGTGTTACTATTGGTGTAGATAAGGCTGAAAAAGGAACTCACAAAGTTCCTCATTTTCAAAGAAATCAACAAAGATTTCAGCCTGAATCTACATCAGGAAGATATGAAAGACATAGAAGTAGTTCACAAAGAATGAATAACTTTAATGGTCAATTAAGTAATTTCGGAAGTCAAGGTCAATATCAAACTCGATATCAGAATGTTGGTAGTCGAAATTTTTATAACAATGGCTTTAGAAATTATTACCATTAAAATTCAAGAAATCATAACCAAAATTTCCAAAGGTCACATAGTCCAAACATGTTTAGGAAACGTCAAGAGAAGAGACCTAGTAGAAATCAAAAACCATTTCCATCAACGGGCCTGAGATCCAAGACTCCTCTGTCACACCCCCGTGTTGTCCTTTTCACATCAGAGCGGGGCGTGAACCGAATGGCATCTTCATCGCACAGCGGAAGCAGACGTGATGGCTAAGGTTTCTACCAAATGGACGCCCGCTAACTACTCGAATCCCCATGGGTTCCACTATTCCAACCGTGCCATACTTGTAATTATAACCTGAGAAAGAACATGCAAAAAATCAACATAAAGTTGGTGAGTTCATAGTTTGTCTGTTTTTGTTTCAAATGAGTCATAAAACCTTTGAAAGTTTTGCATATGAAAAACCGGTTTGTGGGATCATAATATCCTAAAAAGCATTTGAAATGTCATCTCTGTATAACAGTATTGAAATGTATTCTCATGTTGTTTGCAAATCCATGCATATAACTGTTATGTTTATAAACCGGTAATAAAATGTTTTCTGTTATCTTTGTAAACCGGTGTTGAATTCGCAGTATGTAGTTTTCCTATGGAATCTAAGGATCTGTCAGTGTGTAGCTAATACACCGACCTATGTTCCATAAGTAAGTAACCAAACCGAGACTTCTTTGACATTTTGGGATCACAAAAGCACTCCTAACCGGTTATCATACCAGGAGTGGAGCGTGTCTCAAACTCGATAGATCTATACCTTTTGCACCTTGGTGACTAAATGATTAATGGTTACTATTGTTATTTCCCTACTTACGCACAATGATCTTGTTATAATCTAATCCCATAGCTACATACCAATTGTTATAAATCTGTGTTATTGGGCCTAGCCCATGTTCTTTTGTGATTTTGGGTCTAGCCCATGTTCTTTTGTGATTTATGGGACTAGCCCATGTTCTTTTGTCGTTGGGCCTAGCCCATGTTTTCTTGTGATTTTGGGCCTAGCCCATGTTATTTTGTTCTTGTTGGGGCCCCGCCCCTAGTTGTGACTATGACAATCCCGTCACCAGTCATAAAACTCATGCATGTTTCGAAAAGCTTTGTACAGCTGTGAAAACCGGTAAGTTTAGATAAAACCTTTCATAAACCATTTGTGTTCATCGAAATCTGTTTGTAACATGGTTTATAAATATATGTTTTTCGTTCCTCGAAACATTTTATGCTTTCGCAAAAGTTGCATGTCTTTCCACCCCCGAAAACATTTATAAAAATGTAGAACGGTAAAAAGTGGGGGTTATGAACTCACCTGGATTATCCAGTGCAAAGCTAGCTTAAATGTTATTTCCATAGTGTTGTCTCCACAACTTGACTCGCTAGCATGCAATCTAGTGTATTCCTAAAATGGAATAACTTGTAAGTTTCTAAGAATGACGTAGCTATACTACGTGATACCGAGCTCTACCGAATCGTTACTCGTACGATTCTATGAATGTGTTATTGTCTTAACTCGGTTAACCAATCTATAGTTTTCCTAGAAACGATCTAGTTTTCGAGCGACTTGAAATATATGTTTATATCTAAACTTAACTATATTTCATGAAAATGATATTTAGTCGTTATGTACGTTGACGGATAATATTACGACTCTCCGTACTTTTCGTAAGACATGTTGTATATATACTTGTCTATATATCCGTATAGATAATACGTTTCGTATTCGCGCAATAGTCTGGCGTATCATGTCGCACTTCGTTAGGCGTTGAATCGAATATAATCAATGTATATTATTGTTATAAAATCCTTCGAAAGTATTCGTACGTGTTCGCGTCATCAACGTTTGAAATAAATATAACTATATTTATTTTACGAAAGTATTAAAAATATCGACGTTTGAATATATATAATTATATTCGTGTTGTACGATTGCAGAATTCGAGATGTCTTTGATATACGATTTCCAACTTTCGTCGTTTGAAATACTACGCACTTTGTATTCGTCTTGTAAAAGCGTTCGGAAATTTGGCGTTTCGAAATAAATAATAACAATATACTTATTTTATACTCGTTTGAATATTTATCGAAATTTGAAATATAGTTTCCGAATTCGGCGTTTGAATTACACATAAATAATTATCATTTACCTTGTAGTCGTTTGCCGTACGTTGTTATCTTGAAATCGCGTTCGTGGAAAGGTTGTCGGCTCGAGATTTGAACGTTTTGATTAGCGTCGACAAAATAAATATATACTTATATTTATTTTATAATAATCGTATGAATTCGGATGTTTTGACTTTGAATTACAACGCGGGACAGAGTTTCCTCTGTTTTTGGACGATCCCGACAATATTATTTGTCGATTTATTTATCAAAACACAACCTGCAATGTACCAAATCAAACAGTATATAAACTTTTTCGTCGTTTTCAAATATTGAGTTTTCACTGATTAATATTTCCAATTTATATATTTAACGTCGTCGGTTTGATTTTTAACGAATAATTTTTCTCGAATATTTTTGTCGGATTGATTGTTATTTATTAAATGTTTTGGCGATATCGAATTGTTAACGGGTCGGGTCGAGCTCGGTTTCGCGGTAATTAAATATTAATGGTAATTATAAACTAATATAATTAAATTTCGCATCGTAATTAATTTTTACCGAGTCGTGGGTTGACTCATTGACCGATAATTGACCAGGTTTGACCGCGTTGACCGCGTTTGACTTATGTTGACTGGGTTTGACCAGTTGACTTTGGTTGACCAACCGATCCGAACCGAACCAAGACTGAACCTGAAAAAAACACGTATCAAAACTGCATTGAAGGCGAACCAAATAAAGAACAATTACTTGAATCGACCCAACCCGAAACCTGAACCGGGATTCTGAATCGCAACTGATCTGAAGCGGATCCGGATCGCGACTGAACCCGAAGCTTGACGCGAACCAGAACTGAACTGAACCATGTTTGAACCGAAGACCAAAACATCACCACCGTTGCCGCGTCACCGCAGCCGTCGGCCGGCAAGAAGCCAACCCCACCGCCCAAACCCAAAAACATCCACCACCATCTTCATCACCGCCGATCGAAACCCCCACCACCGCCGTCGCCCAATCGCCGCAGCGGCGTCACCTGCACCACCGCCGCCTCCGTCTCTCTCTCATCGATCTCTCTATCTCTCTTCACAGTGTATGTATACGGGTGTGTGTATAACAAGAAGACAAGGGCGTCGATGTGTGTGTGCTTGCTGGAAAAACAATCGGAGCCGATCGGGAGTCCTAGCCGGACTCCGCTGCTCTCTCTCCTTCGGTTTGTATGCGTGTATATATATACGGTGTGTGTGAGTTTAACGGAGAGATGGGAGTGTGTGTGTGACCGAGATGATGACCGGAGAAGACAGCCGGAGCCGCCGGCTTCGCCGGACTCCGACGATCGGAAGCAGGGAAGGGGGGTAGGGGTGTGCTAGGGTTTGAGTTGTGAAGAAATGAGGGGTCTTAGGGTTAGGGATAGTTTAAATAGTTAGGGTTTTTAGGTGGGCCGGGCCCAACGCCCGCTAACTCGTGTGTAAGCCCAACTACGTATTTCAAGCCCGTTATTGAAACCCAAACATTGTGTTTTGTCGTAATGCATTTAATTAGAATCAAAAACACGTAAATGTTGTCGTTAGTCGACCGGTTGACGCGACGGTTTGTTGGTTTCGTTAAAATATGCGTAAAATCTCTACGATCGCCATTTATAGTCCGTTTTTTTATCCAATTGCTGTTATTTTTTGAAATTTATTCGTTTAGACTCGAAAACGTTTTAAATTATATCGGGGGTCGTTGTTTGACGCGTAAACCCGTCGGTTGCGTTAAAGTTGCGTATTTTGCCCTGTTTGCCGTTTCTGATCCGTTTTTCGTTTCGATTTCTTCCGTGAGCGTTAAAATTTGAAAACAAAGCCTAATATATCTTAGTATATTAATATTTAGATGTATCTCTAGTCCATGGCTTCCATTTCGTCGTCGGTGCGTTCCGGTTTACCGCGTAACTTCCGCGTTGTGCTTTGTGATGTTCAACGATTTAAATTTATCGCATAATTATAATTCTATGAAAAATACAAGTAGAAAATTTGTATTTTTAGGCGTTGTCAGTATTTGTTCGTAATCAGTTCGCTTATCGTTCGATTTCGCGTTTAGTGTCTTCGATTATCGCCAAATAGCGTAACGTGAAACAAGTAGACGTTCCTCGGCTCTCCAGGAACATGACGGGGGATGCGAGGTTGTTGACAAGTTTGAGAATATAGATGGAGGTTATGTAAATTTTGTAGGTGCTAAAGGAGGGCACATTACAGGTCGAGGAAAAGTGCCCAACGAGAAGATCACATTGGACAAAGTGATCTATTTCGAATAGCTGAAGCACAATCAGATGAGGGTGTCTCAAATCTGCGACAAAGGTCACTCGGGTCACTTTACTAAGTCTGAAGCTTTGGTGTTGAAACCTGGTTTGGTGAAACCGGTTGATTTGATAGTAATGAGAGCGCCATGGAGAAATGACACTTATGTCATGGACATGAGTGCTAAGGACTCTTCCACTGTGGTGGCGTGTTTACTGTCAAAAGCTTCTTAGGCTGAGTGAATGCTGTAGTACAGACGCATGGCCCACATCCACTACTGAAAAATGAATTATATTATTAAAAATGGTTTAGTGGAAGGGTGCCAGTGCACAGGTTTCACATGGATGATAAATGTCTTCCATGTCAAAAGGGAAAACAACATAAGAAACCTCACAAGTCCAAAATACTAAATTCCATAGATGCCCCTTCTGAATTACTTCATATGGATCTATTCAGTCAGGTGAACATAAGGAGCATAGGTGGAAAATACTATTGTTTAGTTGTCACAGATGATTACTCACGATATTCATGGGTTTTCTTTTTAGGTACAAAAGATGAGACAGCGGAGATGCTGATAGATCTTTTTACAAAATTGGAAAATGTCCATGATGCACGGATCAAGAGGATACGGAGTGACAATGGCATGGAGTTCAAGAATTAGATTCTGGATCTCTATTGTCTTTGCACGGGAATTGAACATCAATATTCTGCTCCTTATACACCTTAACAAAATAGAGTCCCTGAGAGGAAAAACAGGACGTTGATTGAAGCCGCTAGGACTATGCTTTATGATTCAAAGCTTCCAGTTCTTTTCTGGGGAGAAGCTGTGAACACAACTTGTTATGTCTTAAACAAAGTTTTGACGGTTAAACGGTTCAACAAAACATATCACGGACTATTGTTTAACCGAAATTAAACTTAAAAGGCTTTGAACCATTTGGATTACCCTGCACTATTGAGCAAAATAAATATAAGCAAAAATTCGGTGAGGTAGCTGACGAGGGTTACTTTCTAGGTTATATGCCTGGAACACCGAATAAAAGGGTTTTTGTAAGTCACGGTAATCCGGATCTGACCACGATATCACACAATCACCAAGGATTTATTTAACCATCCAAACCCATAGTTACGCTTGCGACCCATTAAAGTGGCGTAAACCTGTTGGTGCATATTTGTGACAACAGCTTAGACTTGGTCTTTGGATATCTTGTAATTAGTAAAATGATAAACAGTTAGCGGGTTTAGTTTGTAATAGTTAGTTAAAGTGATTGAGCTAAACTAGACACATTATGAGGAGTGGTAGGCGAATTGGGCCTAGACCAATTTGCAGCCCATGTGGTGAAACCTTAGCCCAGTTGCAAACTTGTCTCTATATAAAGAGAGTTTTGCATTAGGGTTAAGGTTGCTCAGGTAATCACTTCAGAGAGAGTTGAGAGAGAATTCTTGTGATCTAGATTGACTGTAATCATTGTTATAGATAATCAATAAAGATTAGGTTTATTGTGATTGTCGTTCATACTCGTGGTTGGATAGATGATTCTGTGAAGATCCATACGGATTAGGGGACCTACAAAACCATTTTAACATGTCGTAATGGGTCAAAGCACTTAGAAACTCTTCCAAATCATAATGTACGGTATTATAAACTAAATCATACGTGTCCTTACACTTGTTTGGTTTATAAGACCTCATTCTATCCAATCCTCTGATTAAAGTCTCGACACACTAACATAGTATTCTGATACATTAGGACACACTTGAACACCTCAATCCTTGAGCTTTGTTTGATCATTTAAACAAGACATTTACGCAATCCCAAGGGAGTACATAGCCCCCTCATTTATGTTTTCAAATGTTTTGGGGTGATTCATATGTGCATATCACTACTTTCTTGTTTTCATGAGATTATACATGTTTTGCTTATCTAGTACATATAGTACATGAGTTCAAAGACATTTTGCTTTATATGTTGACTTAGCATATAAACTACATGATTTCAAAGACATGTTGGCTTTGTATGTTGAATTAGCATACCTAGTTTATGATTTCAAAGACATTTTTGCTTCGTATGTTGACTTAGCATACCTAGTACATGATTTCAAAGACATTTTGCGTCGTATGTTGACTTAGCATACCTAGTACACGATTTCAAAGACATTTTTGCTTCGTATGTTGACTTAGCATACCTAGTACATGATTTCAAAGACATTTTTGCTTGGTATGTTGATTTAGTATGCCATGTACATGATTTCAAAACATTTTCATGACATGCTTACATTGTTCAAGACATACGGGTGCGTTGAATATACAATGATACGTTCATTAACATTGATCATGCCAATCGATAGTATGTAATGGTACCATAGGATTCACAATCCCCTTCCCGCTTCCTTGGTTTGTTTGGGAGTAACTTTAGGGAATGAAAGAATCCAATGAACATTTGATAAACCTTTGTCTTTATAAGGGTTAATCCGACGGTCAACAAGGCTTGAATGTATTCGCCAACAATCCATATATATGTGTCTACACAATAAAAGCAATTGATTTATAAGACAAGAGTTTTTGTTAAACAAGACTTTTGTTTATTCAAAACACCTGTTTTATACTAAACATTTTGACAAGATAAGACATGTTGGTTATTTTATACAAGACATTTATTTTATGGTTAAACATGACTTTTGTTTGCGATTCAAGACATTGGTTTATACATAGTCATTTGTTTATAAATAACATTTGGTTTATACAAGACACTGGTTTATACATAGACATTTGTTTATAAAAGACATTTGGTTTATACATGGCATTGGTTTATACATGACATTGGTTTAAACAAGACATCTCAATTCTTGGCTCATGGTAAGTGATTTAAATGACGAGACGTGTGTAATATGATAAAAGTATGGGGGATATGCCGCTGGTACTTCCTATATATAAGTGCTTTCATTATATTACATAACGTAGCGTTATCTAAACTACTTTAAACAAAATACAAGACATAACATATTTTATACAAGGCACGAGTTATTTTGGTTATTAAGTTAACCATGCATTATTTCTTTTAAATCATTTGATTTTCATATTATTTCATAAAAGAAACATTTTTGTAAAGGATCATGGCTAGTTTTTTAACTATTTGAGCATTTTTTTTAACTTTCAAAGCCATGTATCTTCATCACAAAACCTATGCTACTCAGGCATTTTTATGCTGACGTTTTTTTTCACATATGTTTCAAGAGCTAATGTTTGATTTGAGCATGCTTCACATAGGGCGGACTTGGGCCATAGTGACTTTAAAATTTACAAGACAGTTGTTATTTTTATTTATTTTATTCTCCCAAGATAATGTAAACAATTAAATTCAATAATACAAAACTTTATGTACCTTGTTTTGTGAAACAATAGTTATGTGACATGACTCCCCGACGTTTCCGCGGCGGTTTGTTGTTTTACAAGGTCGGGGTGTTACAGAAAGATTGGTATCAGAGCTCATGGTTATAGGTAATTAGATTATTAGTAATACTTCAACCTAGACTATAACCTTCCTAGGTCCCTAACACAACTTATCTTGTGTTTAGATCTTAAAACAATACCATCACCTATCCTTAGGTGATTCCCAAAACAAATTCACAAGTTACAAATTTGTTTTGAAAATCGATCATCTATCCTTAGATGATTTGTTTTTAGGCTTCATGCCTTCAAAGTTTTCAAAATCTTGTCAAAGTTTAGGTTTTAATAATGTAAAGACATGCAATCTGGAAGGGTGGATGCATGTACCCTGAGTTTTCAGTTTAAGGCTAGAGTGTTCGTACAAATCCGCATTATTGGACCAGTCACTCTTACCTGGGAACTCTTGGGGTGAGTGTCCACTTATAGGCTAAAGCATGTCTTCGCGATACATTATAAAGATCCACTTACTTTGATTAGTCACTATGTGTCATTTGTTTGTTTTAGGTAAGGAACATATGATCACCATTCTTATGTTTCGTCAATATTTTTAACGTTTCATTTTGACTATCCAATATCAATCTCACCCGTTTTCTCTCATATTTCCTACTCTTTTAGAATGCGTCCTTGTTGAAATGCTGCTTAGGACGCCGATATGGTGGCAATGATAGCTCAGTAGATAGCTGATGTGCTACCAAATCTTGTGACTCAGTTAAACCAAGCCAACAATAACAACAACAATGCACCTATTTTGTGCAACTTTAAACAATTCAATTTGGCTAAACCGCTCAAGTTTAGTGGTTATGAGGGAGCTACTGGGCTCCTACAGTGGTTTGAGAGTCTTGAGAGCACACTCCGTCATGTTCAATGTCCGAATGAGCGCAAAGTAGAATTTGCTTCAAGTGTATTCCAAAAGAGGACGTTCACATGGTGGAACGGAGTGGTGAGAGATAGGGGTGCTGATGTTGCAATGGCTCATACGTTGGAAGAGCTTCGAGCTCTTATGATGAAGGAATTCTACCCACGCCACGAGCAAAGAGCACTTGAGAATGAATTCCACAACCTGAACAGGATAGTGGAGAAAATTGAGCCTACACTGACCGTTATGAGGAGCTAAGTTTGTTATGTCCTACTATGTTTACGCCCTTGGATAAGGCTATTGAAAAGTACATTGATGGCCTTCGTGACCCAGTTTAGGACATAGTCACTAGTAGCAACCCTGCTACAGTCAGACAAGCTATCGAGTTAGTTGCAACCTTGACTGACTCACAGGTCAAGAAGGGTAAACTTTTTTTTGCAAAGGCGACAAGAAGCAATCTACCAAGAGTACACAAGGGAAACAAGGCTGAAACCTCCTAGAAGTCTAGGAAGCGTAAAGCTTCCAAGAATTTCGGCATTGTTACACACCCAACCAAGTTGCTCCCAATCAACTAGCACAGCCTCCCACCAAAAGACAATATGCTGGTACTGCACCTCTGTGCAACAGGTGTGATAGTCATCACCAACCCCTTCTACCATGCCGTCATTGTACCAATTGTGGATGATCTGGCCAACACTTTTTATTTTGCTCCTGCCCCGAATAAAGTGGTTTGAAATCCTATTCAACCATAAGCCAATCCTGCACGACCCCACTACCCACCTGGATCCTGCTACAATTGTGATGATCTTACTCACTACCGAAACAACTGCCCGAAGCTAGTTATTGTAAATCTAGTCTAGGGATGAGCATTTAAGATAATGCTAATGAGGCTTGTGCTGACAATGACATGGTTAACGGTACGTTCCTTGTCAATAATCAGTTTGCTTCTATTCTTTTTTATTCAGGTCCTGGTAGGAGTTTTGTATCCTTAGATTTTGAGCCTTATCTTTCAACACCACGAACTAAACTAGGAAAACCCTTAACAGTGGAGACATCTAGTGGCAAACCTCTTGTACTTAATTCTATTACTCGTAACTGCTAATTGAACCTCAATAACCTTTTTTTCCGTTGACCTCACGCCAATGCAACTTGGGAGTTTTGACGTCATAGTAGGCATGGACTGGTTAACCAAACAACATGTTGAAGTGATCTGTTTTGATAAGATTGTTCGCATCCCTCTTTTGTCTGGTGAAATCCTCGAAGTTCGTGGAGAGAAACCCTCTCATAGCCTTAAACTCATGACATGTACCCAAGCCCAAATATACCTACGAAAGAATTATCTAGCCTTTTTGGCACATATTGTAGAGGAGAAAATTAAGGGTAAGAGTATTCAAGACATCCCTGTTGTTCGAGATTTTCCTGAGGTGTTTCCTGAAGAACTACCCGGTTACCCCCAGCATGTCAAGTCGAGTTTTGTATAGACCTTGTACCTAATGCCAACCCAATTGCCAAATCCCCTTAACGTTTTGCACCGTCTGAAATACAAGAATGGTCTAAACAACTCCAAGAACTTTCAGACAAAGGATTTATTCATACGAGCTTTTCACCTTGGGGCGCTCCTGTCCTATTCGTGAAAAAGAATGATGGATCCTTTCGCATGTGCATCGATTATCGTGAGCTCAACAAACTCATGATTAGGAATCGATATCCCGTACCTCGTATTGATGATCTTTTTGATCAACTACAAGGTGCTACATGTTTCTCAAAGGTTGATCTGTGTTTTTGGTATCATCATCTTCGTGTACTCGAAGAAGATATTCCCAAAACTGCTTTTCACACTCGATACGACCATTACAAGTTCACTGCCATGCCCTTTGGTTTGACAAATTATCCTGCCGTCTTCATGGTCTTAATGAATAGGGTCTGTAAACCTTATTTAGAAAAGTTGATCATTGTTTTCATCAACGACATTTTGATTTATTTGAAATCCCGAGCCGATCACAAATGTCATCTTCGTCAGACGGAACTCCTAAAAAGAACAACCTTATGCCAAATTCTCCAAGGGTGAATTTTGGCTAAATGAAGTTCAACTTTTGGGGCACATTGTCAACGAACAAGGTATACATGTAGATCTCGCCAAAATCAATGCGATTAGGGATTGGACTACACCTAATACTCCTACCGAAGTTCGTTCATTTCTCGGTCTAGCTGGCTATTACCGCCGCTTTATCGCAAACTTCTCCAAGATTGCAGTTTCCCTCATTACTTTGACTCAAAAGAATAAACCTTTTGAGTGGGGACCTAAACAAAAAGAAGCTTTTCAGACCTTGAAACAAAAGTTTGTGATGATCCTATTTTATCCTTACCCAATGGCAACGACGACTTTGTCATATATTGTGATGCATTGAATCTAGGCCTTGGCTGTGTTCTCATGCAAAGAGACAAAGTCATAGCCTATGCATCAAGACAATTGAAAATCCACGAAAAGAACTACACAACTCATGATCTTGAGTTAGGTGTCGTTGTTTTCGCTCTCAAAATTTTGAGACATTACCTCTATGGTAAAAAAATATGTGGTTTTCACTGACCACAAAAGTCTGCGAGACATTCTTAATCAGAAAACTGAACATGAGACAACGACGTTGGGTTCAACTTCTAAACGACTATGACTTCGAGATTCGCTACCATCCTGGTAAGGCGAATGTCATAGCTGATGCTCTGAGTCGTAAAGAACGTGTCAAGCTACAATGTGTTCAAGTTCGATCTGATATCCAAACACGTATGTTTGAAGCCTAACGCACTTGTGTAACCCAAGGTTTATTTAAAAACGAACTACCCCATCATCTTAAGCTTCAGCTTGAAACAAAAGATAACGGGTTACTCTACTACATGAACCGTTTATGGGTTCCAAGCCACGACAATCTCCGAACCACATTGATGAATGAGGCTCACAAATCTCGTTATTCAATTCATCCTGGTGCTGACAAAATGTACAAGGATCTTCGTACCTAATATTGGTGGCAGGGTATGAAGAAGGATATTGCCTTATACGTATCTAAATGCCTAACTTGTCTTAAAGTTAAAGCTGAACATCAATATCCATCTTGTTTGCTTGAGCAACCAGAAATTCTAGTTTGGAAATGGGAAAACGTTGCTATGGATTTCATCACCAAACTACCACGTACTTCTGGAGGTCATGATGCCATTTGGATAGTCATTGATTTTTTAACAAAGTCAGCACACTTTTTGCCAATCTGTGAGGATCTATCTGCTGACAAACTTGTGAAGATCTACGTTGATGAGATAGTATCTCGACATGGTGTTCCTTTGAACATCATATCGGACCAGAATGCTCGATTCTCATCTCACTTTTGGAAGACTATGCAATCTTGAGCACTGCTTATCATCCTTAGACGGATGGACAATCCAAAAGGACGATCCAAACATTGGAGGATATGCTTAGAGCTTGTGTGATCGACTTTGGTGGTAGTTGGGATTCGCATCTACCTTTGATTGAATTCTGCTACAACAATAATTATCACTCTAGCATTAACATGGCTCCTTTCGAAGCTCTATACGGTTGAAAATGTCATTCACCTATCTGCTGGAATGAGGTTGGTGAAGCTCAGCTCCCCGGACCAGAACTCATTCTAGAGACTACAGATAAAGTCAAGAAAATACGCGATAACTTTTTGACAGCTCAGCTCCCCGGATCAGCGACGCAAGCCCTTGGAATTCAAGTTTGTGATCACGTCCTTCTCAAGGTATCCCCTTGGAAGGGTGTGATTAGATTTGGAAAGAAACGAAAACTTGCACCTCGATACGTGGGACCATTTAAGATCATTGAGAGGATCGAAAAGGTGGCCTGCAAATTTGAGATACCTCCTGAGCTTGGGAATGTTCATCGAACATTCCACGCGTCCAATTTGAAAAATTGTTTGCTGATGAAAGCCTCCACATCCTTCTTGATGAAATTCGCATTGCTAACACAATGCACTTTGTCTAGAAACCTATGGAAATATTGGACCGTGAAGTCAAGAAACTCAAACACAAACGCATACCGACTGTTAAAGTTCGCTGGGAATCCAAATGTGGCCCAGAGTTTACCTGGGAATGAGAGGATCAAATGAAGGCGAAATACCCACATCTTCTCTCACAAGTTTCCTCGAATTAAATTTCGGGACAAAATTTCCGAAAGTAGGGGAGACTGTGACATTTGTACATTTTTAGTCATTGAATAATTCCAGAACATTTTCGTATTTAATAAAATCTTGTGTTTTATTTTCGAGAATGTATATTTATCAATCATTATACAATCTCAAATATTTTTATTCAATAAAATCTTGTATTTTATTGGTAAGAATGCAAAAATGTCAACCATTGCACAAATTCGGTCACTTTCGTGTTCGATAATGTTTTATACTTTATTAATGAAACGTGTAACCGTACAATCAAACGAACCGACATCCACGACATTTTCAGACAATATCCAAGATACACATGCCTTAACGCCTTTATATATCCAAAATATTAGGTTAAGAGGGGTTAAAAATGACAAAACGCGACAATACAAGTCTAGGGGCCAAATTTGTGAAAAAAAAAGTTTGCTTCATCACCAAGTTTGGCCACCTATCTCCAATTTTTTACACCTTGGGTAGTAACCGCCAGGCAGCTATGGGGCTAAGCTAGCTTGGGGAGGGAGAACCCTCCCGCGGTCAGGGGTACCGTGCATTTACCCTCCCCCCCCCCAAGTTTGGCCACCTATCTCTAATTTTTGACACCTTGCACTCATTTTGCCACACTTAATTTGGTGTTAACACATGTTAGGACATTAATCCACACTTGGTAACACTTGTCATCACCTCCTTGATCCTAAAACACTCTAAATACCCTTTGATTCATCCATTTTTTCACACCACTTCAAAGCAAAGTGCAAAGTTCTTCTTTCTATCCATCTTGGAGCTTGTTTCCAGCCTTTTGAAGCCTCCAATCTTGAGTTCTGAAATTGTTCTTCAACACAAGTAAGTACTCTTCCAAGTTCTTTCATTATTTTAGCTATTTTGAGCTAAAAGTCAAACAATTTGGCTTGCTGTTTGATTTTTGGTTTTGACCGTTTTGGTGAAGTCAAAGTTCAAATTGAACTTTGCAAAGTGATCGTAATAATGAAGGTATTAATCCCTTGCGATTGCACCTTCTGATTACCACGTTTAGTAGGTGAGATGACGAGTCAAAGTTTTACGAGTTAAAAGTAAAACAAATGTACAAAAATGCATTTTACGATGAAAACGTTTTTAGGTATTAAAACTTAAGGGTTTGACACCAAATTAGTTTTTTAAAATTATTAGATATGTTCAAACATATCTAACTCGTCATTTCTAGTTTACTGCTTATTTCTTAGATGTAAGTCGAACGGTTTACTACCACTTTAACTTTCGAATCTGACCCGTTTGGTCAATCTTAGGATTCGACGAAGCGCATTTTTAAGACCATAGTAATTTAGGGAATAACCATCTGAGGTTATACCTTATAGTCAATAAGTTTGGTTAGTTATATGATGAGTCGATTTTATGTACTTTTAAAATGCCGAAAACACCTTTTTGGCGCATAAAATGGTTTTAATCATGTAAGACAATAGTTTTGACATCTAAACTAATATTATAACATAATCAAACTTGTTTTAACATATAAGACTCATCATTGGACTTATTTAACCATCCAAATCCTTAGTTACGCTTGCGCCCGTTAAAGTGGCGTAAACCATTTTAACAAGTCCTAATGGGTCAAAGCACTTAGAAACTCTTCCAAATCAGAATGTAAGGTATTATAAACCATATCATACGAGTACCAGCACTCGTTTGGTTTATAAGACCTCATTCCATCCAATCCTCCGATTAAAGTCTCAACACACTAACATAGTATTCTGATACATTAAGACACACTTGAACTCTTCAATCCCAAGTGAGTACATAGCCCTCCTCTTTTACGTTTTTAAATGTTTTGGGGTGATTCATATATGCATATCACTACTTTCTTGTTTTCATGACATTATACATGTTTTGCTTATCTAGTACATATAGTACATGATTTCAAAGACATTTTGCTGCATATGTTGACTTAGCATACCTAGTACCTGATTTCAAAGACATTTTGCTTCGTATATTGACTTAGCATGCCTAGTACACGATTTCAAAGACATTTTTATTTCGTATGTTGACTTAGCATACCTAAGACATGATTTCAAAGACATTTTTGCTTGGTATGTTTACTTAGTATGCCAAGTACATGATTTCAAAACGTTTTCAAGACATGCTTACATTCATTACTGGTGCATTGAATATACAATGATACATTCATTAACATTGATCGCGCTGACCGGTAGTATGTAATGGTACCATAGGATTGACAATCTCGTTCCCGCTTCCTAGGTTTGTTTGGAAGTGACTTTAGGGAATGATAGAATCTGATGAACCTTTGTCTTTATAAGGGTTTATCTGACAGTCAACAAGGCTTGAATGTATTCACCAACAATCCATATATATGTGTCTACACAATAAAAGCAATTATAAGACAAGAGTTTTTGTTTAAACAAGACCTTTGTTTATTCAAAACACCTGTTTTATACAAGACATTTTGACAAGACAAGACATTTTGGTTATTTTATACAAGACATTTATTTTATGGTTTAAACAAGACTTTTGTTTGCCATACAAGACATTGGTTTATACATAGACATTTGTTTATAAATAACATTTGGTTTATACAAGACATTAGTTTATACATAGACATTTGTTTATAAAAGACATTTGGTTTATACATGGCATTGGTTTAAACAAGACATCTCAATTGTTGGCTCATGGTAAGTGACTTAAATGATAAGAAGTGTGTAATATGATAAAAGCATGGTGGATAAGCCGTTGGTACTTCCTATATATAAGTGCTTTCATTATATTATATAACGTAGCGTTATCTAAACTACTTTAAACAAAATACAAGACATGACATATTATATACAAGGCACGAGTTATTTTGGCTATTAAGTTAACCATGCATCATTTCTTTTAGATCATTTTATTTTCATATGATTTATTATAGAAACATTTTTGTAAAGGATCATGGCTACTTTTGTAATAGTTGAACATTTCTTTTAAATTTCAAAGCCATGAATCTTCATCCAAAAACCAATGTTACTTACAAGCATTTTTTATGCTGACATTTTATTTTCACATATGTTTCAGGAGCTAATATTTGACTTTGAGCATGCTTCACATAGGGCGGACTTGGGCCTTAGTGACTTTAAAATTTGCAAGACAATTGTTATGTTTTCTATTTCATTCTCCCAAAACAATGTAAACAATTAAATTCAATAATACAAAACTTTATGTACCATGTGTTGTGAAACAATAGTTCTGTGACATGACTCCCCGACGTTTCCACCACGGTTTGTTGTTTTAGCCGTCAGGGTGTTACACAGAACATCTAGCATCATCTGCATAAATCTCGGATACTTAAGAAACTTTTCCCTTGTAATGTTCAGCACCCCAAAAACGTTCAATATACAATCAGTAGGCTTTATGTCCATGAGTTAATGGCTTTGTGATCGGTAATCATCCCATGAACTCTAATACATCTTTGAAAGGAGCGATTTCTGGGATCATATCGTCAAGAAGATAGCAAATATTATGAATAGGCTCGAACGGTGTCTTCTTTTCCTAGAAACATAACGACATCAGAACTTAGAAAATTTTCAACAAAAAATTACACAACACTTGGTGCGAGGTGCACTTGGTGTGGAGTACACATATGCACTTCGTACTAAGTGTGTTAAAACACTTTACATTTTTTACCTTAGTCACTTCATACAAAGTGGCTTTTGGAAATTTTTTGCACCTTTCACTTGGTACGAAGTGGACATCCACTTCATACAGAGTCACTTACTCGCATAAAATCATCAGTTATGAACACCAAACTTTTATCTTGTGATTTTTGTGTAATTGATGGTTCCATTAGATACTACTAGTGCCGATTAACACATATATAAGTTCAATTTTATATTTGGTCGGTTTGTTTTTCATAGATCTACGTTTAAAGGTCCGAGGTACCGAAATCGTTAAATTAAAGTTCAAATCACTGTTAACCACCTTAACCATTGTAAGAGGTGTGTAGATCAACCTCCCCAAGGTGCCCCTAAGTCGTAGTTCGTTAAAAATTGCTCAAATTTTCAGATCACACTAACAGGCTCTTAACTCGCATTAAACAGATTATGTGCACCTCGTACGAGTTGGCTCCTATTTATAGGACATAGTCCACTTCGTACGAAGTGGCTCCTGCTTTGGTACGATGTGGCCAACTTGTACGAAGTGGCCCATAAACTTCAATTTTTTTTATTTTTTCAAGAATTTTATCAGTTTTAACGACCCACTCAGTTGACCAATTCCAAGTTAATGACCCCGGTTAACCAATTGCTTCAAGATACGTTAGGTAATTTTTAGGAACATGACTTAACTGTGTTTCCCACCTCAGAATATACTCTTGTATTGAGATTCCCTATAGTTCATCTCACAGGTGAATATATCTAACTAATATCTGTATCTGGTTAATGCGAGACCTTGAGAGCTCAGGTTAGTACTACCGTACAGACAAAGAGATGAAGACTCAACTTATAGGTGGTGTTCCAAATTTGGAATCTTTTGTATTGCAATTGTCGTATCTTTTGATATTTTCAATTTTGATGCAACTTTAGGGCTTTTAATGTAAAAGTATTACAAAAGTTCTAGGCCATTGCAGACGCAAAATCAGAAGAACTTATATAATACCCCAAATATCAATTAAATATAAAAATCTAGTTTCTAAGAATCTAGCATTCTCTCAAACGAAAGTTCAAAGTACTAAGTCCATATATCCTAGAGATGTTAAGCCACATAGTAATCAGAAAAAGAAACTGTTAAAAACTAAAAAAGACACACCGATGAGGATCACGTTAAGTCATCGTCCATCTCGAATCAACCTAATTTTCATCCCCTCATTTCAGATTTTTTAAGCCGTTGAATTTCAAAAGCCTTTTGAATTTTTCTCTATCAAAAGCTTTAGTGTAAAAATCTACCTTTTGGTCATCAGTGTGAATCTTTTCAATTCGAACCAACTTTTTCTCATAGCAATCACGGATAAAGTGGTGTCAAATTTCTATATGTTTAGTTTTTGAGTGTTGAACCAGAATTTTTGTTATATCAATGGTTGTCTTGTTATCTATGTATATAGGCGTATCAAGAAATTGCAGTCCGAAGTCTCTCATCTATTGTTGTATCCACAGGATTTAGGAATAACAACTGGATGCTGAAACATATTCAACTTCATAGGTAAAGAGAGCGACCGCGATCTGTTTCTTGCATTATCATGTTACTAATCGTGTTCCGAAGAACTAGTAACCAGCCGTTGTAGATCTGGCGTTAAGTTTGAAGCAACCGAAGTCAGAATTAGAATATCCGCAAGGTTGAAGTTGTCGTCACATGGATACCACAAGCCGGTGCTTGGGCAACCCTTCAGATAACGCATAATCCGTTTAATGATCAATGAATGTGAATCCCTGGGATTTGATTGATATCGGGCGTAAAGGGATGGCGGATACATGATATCCGACCTTGAAGCTGTAAGATACATCAATGATCCGATCATAGAGCGATATAATGTTTCGTCAACTTTCACTCCATTAGTATCAGGACAAATGTCATGATTGATGGCCAACGAGGTTGATGCTGGTGATGTTCCTGACATGTCAAATTTCTCCAATACATCGCGAACATATCATCTAATGGATAAAGATACCATCAGGCAACCAATCGACCTAAAGTCCCAAGAAAAACTTCATCTCCCCCATTGCACAATTATCTCGAATTTTTTTTCATGACTTCTTCAAAGTCTTTACACAGCAATTCATTTGTCAAACCAAAGTTGATATTGTCCACATAGATTTGTACGATAATCAGATGTCCATCCACTTCTCTAGTAAAGAGGGTAGTGTCTATTGTTCCTCTGGTGAAACCGTATCCTAGAAGGAGTTGAGAAAGAGTATCATACCAGATCTCGGGTCATGGTGTAAACCGTAGAGCGCCTTATCTCGTAGGTAAACCTTATCTTTATGTATCGGATCCACAAACCCTGGTGGTTGGCCAACATACACTTCCACTTTCACATCCAACCGGTACACCTTACACCATTTCCAAGACGCATAGGCCAGGAATATGCGGATAGCTTCTAGACGTGTGACAAGAGCATGGACCTTAGTGTAGTCTATCCCGTCTTGCTGATGAAAACCTTGGACTATGAGCTGTGCTTTGTTTCTAACTACAATCCCTCTATCGCCTCGTTTGCACTTGAAAACCCATCAAGTACTGATTTTCTTTTGGTCATCGGGTAGATCAACAAGCTTCCAGACTCCAAGCTTTTCAAATTGTAACAAATATTCCTACAATGCTTTAACCCAGCGTTCCTCCTGAAGAGCTTCCTCATATGTCTTTGGTTCAACCTATGAAATAAAACAACTATAAGAAATGGTATCTTGAGTGGTGCAACTTTAGTGTAAAAGCAACTTAGATCCTTACTGATCTTGTTGATGCATTTTTGTCCGTCACTGTGCGAATAGACTAGAAAGAGCGTATATTGAATATTCTATAGATTAGATACGAACACACGACCCAAGTGCAAACGAGAACTGGCTCGTACAAGTGATTCTGTATCTACTCCCTTCTAGTGATATTGCCCACATAGATCTGTACGATAATCAGATGTCCATCCACTTCTCTAGTAAAGAGGGTAGTGTCTACTGTTCCTCTGGTAAAACCGTATCCTAGAAGGTGTTGAGAAAGCGTATCACACCAGGATCTCAGGGCATGGTGTAAACCGTAGAGCGCCTTATCTCGTAGGTAAACCTTATCTTTATGTATCGGATCCACAAACCTCGGTGGTTGCCCGACATACACTTCCACTCTCACATCCAACCGGTACACCTTACACCCTTTCCATGACGCAAAGGCCTAGAATATGCGGATAGCTTCTAGACGTGTGACAAGAGCATGGACCTTAGTGTAGTCTATCCCCTCTTGCTGATGAAAACCTTTGACTACGAGCCGAGCTTTGTTTCTAACTACAATCCCTCTATGGTCTCGTTTGCACTTGAAAACCCACCGAGTACTGATTTTGTTGTGGTCATCGGGTAGATCAACAAGCTTCCAGACTCCAAGCTTTTCAAATTGTAACAACTCTTCCTACAATGCTTCAACCTAGCATTCCTCTTGAAGAGCTTCCTCATATGTCTTTGGTTCAACCTATGAAATAAAACAACTATAAGAAATGGTATCTTGGAGTGGTGCAACTTTAGTGTAAAAGCAACTTAGATCCTTACTGATCTTGTTGATGCATTTTTGTCCGTCACTGTGCGAATAGACTAGAAAGAGTGTATATTGAATATTGTATAGATTAGATACGAACACAAGACCCAAGTGCAAACGAGAACTGGCTCGTACGAGTGAAAATATCACTCGTACGAGTGACAATGTGACTAGTATGAGTGATAAACATCTCACTAGTACGAGTGAGCTTATGTGGTTCGTATGAGTGACATCTTGTCACTCGTACGAGTAATGTGACATCCCGGCTTTTCAGGTATCTTAAACGCGCTACTGCACGGTTATTCATTCCTACGCTAATTTTATTCGGAGAATTAAATTACACGCTCGCAATAACTACGCTAACTTTTGAATGCATTGGGTAAATTACGTGCTATGTGTTATTAGACGTTTGTAAAGTTTGTGAATTATTATATCACGTTTTGATTTCGCGATTATTAGTTTTATAAAAAAATATATAATAAGTAAATAGCCGAACCAAACCGAGCCGCGAAACATGTCGACCTCACCTCCTTGTGGCCCAAGGAACTAACCTAAACTTGAGGCCCAAGCTAATGACCCAAACCGCCCCCCCCACCCCCTTTCTCCTTCGTTTTCCCTTGTGTTATATATATACATGTATGCATGAGTTGTGTTTAAAAAAAAACAACAAGAAACCCTAGCACCAAGAAAGCCGACGGCAGCCCCCCCCCCTCTCTCGATCGCACAAGCCTCCAACCCCGGATTGATTTCCAATCCTGTCCCGGTTCGCTAATCTTCATCGTTTCAAGGTTAGGGTTTTAATTGTTTTACAAATCACATTAGGGTTTGTGAAATATTGATCATGATTATATGTATTGTTAGGATCATTGGTATAAAAAGTGGTATGATTTATGATTAGTTCGGTTAATTGTGCGAGTTTTTGCGATTGTGATCTTAGGATGAATACAAAAATCATAGGCTGCGTTTTAGCGATAAAAATCATATTATATGATTAGGGTTTGCATGAATATTGATGTACATGATGATATGTGACAAATAAACCTGTTCTTGATCATTATTATTTAGCGTCTTGATCGTTTAAGCGTGTTCTATTGCGATAAAAGTCGAAAACAGGTTGCTGAATGGCATTTACAGCCAACTTCAATTGGCTGTAACCTGATCATTATTTACCGAAAAGTGGATTTTCTGAAGCCTAAAACGTGTATTTTTGAAAAACGCTTCTATTGGTGCCGGATTCATATTTTTCTGAGGTCGTTTGCTATTTTTAAGTGGTCATTTAAGTGCAGCAGCTGAAGCTGCGTAAATTCTGAAAATTTGCTAGTTGTTTATCGAGTCGGATCTCATAATCTGTAGAAGGTTGGGTCACGAAATTTGTAAACTCCCACTGGAATTTTGTTAATTGGATGAACGATGATTTTTAAATAATTTTTCCCGTGGACTGCAGTCAGAAAGCGACAAATCTGACTCCAACCTAGTATATAAATGTTTATAAATAATTGGTAAAGTGTTAGGACTTGAAAAGTTTACATAAAATTCTACAGTTTAGTTGACACCTCCTGTAAAAAAATTGGAATTTTTAGAACGTTGGAACTATTTTATAAAAATCGTCGAAAACAGCCTAGTTATGAGCGTACAAGCTGAAACATGATAACTTGCATATGTGTGTACCAAAGTGTTGTATGAGTTGATCTGTGTTTATGACAAGTTGGTTTGATCACTATTTTGGTATGATGATGCTTTGCATGCATGATTGTGTTTTCGAATTTGTTATTATGTGTGCCGCATTGTGTGTTAGTTATGCGTAGGGTTTGTATCAGTGTGTTCACACACTAACTTTAAATCGATTGACATGTTAGGACGCAATTAGCGGTCCCATCATTTGCTACTTCTGTGTTACACTAATCGAGCAATTAAAGGTGAGTTCACGGCCCCTATTTTATCCGGTTTTAAACAACAGGGGGAGAAACATGTATACATTCTATAACTCTATCTTTTTACGTTATGCGAAATTAACGTCGTTAAACTACTCGGTAACTAAGTTAATGTTAATGTACGTTATGGTCACTAAGCAGCTATATCACGGAAGTCCTCGACAAACTCTCGGATCGTTAGTATTGGGTTAGATAGCGGGGAAATTATAAGTAGTACTACTGGGCCCGACAAGCCCCACCCGAGCTAGTCGTGCTAGCCGACCGGGTATGGTCAACGAGTTATTAATTTGGCCTAACTTTCGCCATGGTTAGTGATAGGCCTGGCAACATGGAGGCACAACAGTCAGCTTCGATCGCGAACTCTTATGTGACGTAACTTTAGGCTCGCTAGCTACATGTTAACATTGAACTTAATTACGAACCAACATTATTATTCCGGGTTAGGAATAATGGAACCAACATTATTATTCCGGGTTAGGGATAATGGAACTATATCGTTATCCCGGGTTAGGGATAACGGGGGAAACAAACTTCTAACCGAACTTGTGAACTTATAAAAACCTGTGAACTCACTCTTCTTTAATGTTGACACTTGTTTCTTTACATGTTTCTCAGGACGCTAGGAGCGCTAGGTGCACTCACTTGCATTGATCAAGACATTTTTTTTATCGAGTCTCATTTACAAATATTGTTTTGGGATTTTTGGTTTTGGCGTTTATGTTGGCGCCCGTTACTTTACTTACTTTAATGCTTCCACACAACTTAGAAACTAATGCTTCCGCTAAACTTGGAAACTAAACTAAGACAATTCGGAAATAACTATGAATGTTTAAACAAATGTTTTTGGAAAACGTTTAAATAAATCATATAGAGTCATTCGATATTACTAGTATCTCAGATTCTGGTTTGTTCACACGCCTCGTGGTAAAACTCCGCAAATGGAAATTGAGGGTGTGACAAGTAACCATTCGCACGAGCTGCTCATGTCTATATATATGTGTTGTGTGTTCATTGTTTGTAAGGTTTGGAAGTTCCCTGAGGGGAAACACTGGCGGATTCTCTCAAGGAACTCCACCAACCAGACAAGATGTATACTCTTTCGGTATGAATGAATGAATGAATGCTTCCGCTGATTCTGTATCTACTCCCTTCTTAATAACATTCTACCTAATCGGTACTATCATACGCCCAAACTTCCATCTAAAACTGTTGTTGTCGGGACCACAACTCGTATCAAAGCTACGGTACGATTCCTTCAATCTAACAGTTGATAAATCACCTACGCTCATGAATTTTGGGCGTATGAGGGGTTTTAGACATAAAACATTAAATAATCGGACAATCCACGGACATAATGTAAAATTGAAACCATATGATTGTTAGAAACTGATTTTTGACCATATCTGTGAAAAAAATCATGTTGAAATTCGAAGAAATGAAGATTCTTGATCATAAAGACCTAATCAGGCTCGTTCATACGAGTAAGCATATATGGCTTATACGAGTGACACTCTGTGGGTGTCACTCATACGAAGCATCACTCATATGAAGCACAACTCGTACGAAGTTTAGCATGCCAAAAAAATTTGGTGAATACAATTTTTTGAGATTTTAACGTCTAATTTGGGCTGTTCAGGGACACCGTCTAGAGCTTCAGAGTATAGGTTTGATGATACCGTCAAAAAATGATGAAGATTTTGGGGTAGTCAGTGATACCTTCGCACGTTGATCATCTGGTGTAGTGACTATTAATGGGCCTTAAAGTTAAATCTACATTTGATCAAAACTACAATTTTGGGGAATTTTCCACAAAACTTGAGTACCATATGCTACAGTCGCGCCATAATCTTCCTTTTCACAAGAACTCAAGATGTCAGAATATGTAAAAATGAGGGGGAATAAAAATTTTCACGTATATGTTAAAAATTCCAACATTTTTGAAATTTGTGACGATGCAACAGTATCCGAGTGGTTCCGACTGTAGATTATCTGGGATACAAAGAGGATCGAAGATTCATTAGTAATGAGATAACGTTTTTGTCTACTCACGAAATAGACTGTACATTTAGAATGTGTGATCAAAGAATGTTCAGAATTTTCAGATCATAATACAGATTGATGCTCAAGGGTTAAATACCTAATCCCCGATGTGGAATTAGAAGCACATACGACTACTTATCTTTAACTTTGCAAGGCAAATCAATTGTTTCTTGGACTAACCGCTAGGAACAACGATGTCTTGTAGTTTCAGTTGCCCCATTCCAGCGGAGATAGCTGTACATCTGTTATTGTGACTGAAACGGAAGAATGTGATTCTGATTGCCGAAGAATGTTTCTCAGATTCGATGTGTTACCAGATAGTATGATTCCGATGATGAATTGCTGATTGAGAAGACTACCGATTTGCTGATTAATCGTGATTACAGAAATCGGGATTTCAGATTTACGCGGATATTTATTGACTTGAAGTTTATCATTGTGGTAATTCGAAGTTTCTATCAATTTCGGGTTGGGTTTTGAAGATCAGAGGATCGAGCATTGGAGGAGTGCGCTAAACCAAACGCGATGTGGTTAACGTCAAAACGGAGATGCTACATTGTTTAATTTCAAGTTGGTGATTATTCGAGAAAATTTGTAGATCAAGCAAATCAGTGGAGGTCTTGAACTATGCAAACAAATGACCTGAAGATTATTTTCTGGAGAAAATTATTTCTGGGGGAATGTTGCTTAAAGTCAATCATGCAAACCTCGATCATCAATCAAGGGGGATTTTTTTGAAGCGTTCTACGACATCAACAGACACCTAATTGAAGTTGTTGATACACTTTATGTCCGTCATTGTGCGAATAGACCAGAAAGAGTGTGTATTGAATATTGTATAGATTAGATAGAACACACGACCCAAGTGCGAACGAGAACTGGCTCATACAAGTGAAATTGTCTCTCGTACGAGTGATAAACATCTCACTCATACGAGTGAGCTTATGTGGTTCGTACAAGTAACCATTCGCATGAGCTACTCATGTCTATATATATGAGTTGTGTGTTCATTGTTTGTAAGATTTGGAAGTTCCTTGAGGGGAAATGCTGGAGGATTCACTCCAGGAACTCCGCCAGCCAGACAAGATGTATGCTCTTTCAGTATGAATGAATGAATGCTTCTAGTGATTATGTATCTACTCCCTTCTAGTGATATTGTCCACATAGATCTGTACGATAATCAGATGTCCATCCACTTCTCTAGTAAAGAGGGTAGTGTCTACTATTCCTCTGGTGAAACCGTATCCTAGAAGGTGTTGAGAAAGCGTATCATACCAGGATCTCGGGGCATGGTGTAAACCGTTAGAGCGCCTTATCTAGTAGGTAAACCTTATCTTTACGTATCAGATCCACAAACCCCGATGGTTGGCCGACATACACTTCCACTTTCACATCCAACCGGTACACCTTAAACCCTTTCCATGACGTAAAGGCCAGGAATATGCAGATAGCTTCTAGACGTGCGACAATAGCATAGACCTTACTGTAGTCTATCCCCTCTTGCTGATGAAAACCTTGGACTACGAGCCGAGCTTTGTTTATAACTACAATCCCTCTATCGTCTCGTTTGCACTTGAAAACCCACCGAGTACTGATTTTCTTGTGGTCGTCGGGTAGATCAACAAGCTTCCAGACTCCAAGCTTTTCAAATTGTAACAACTCTTCCTACATTGCTTCAACCCAGCGTTCCTCTTGAAGAGCTTCCTCATATGTCTTTGGTTCAACCTATGAAATAAAACAACTATAAGAAATGGTATCTTTGAGTGGTGCAAATTTAGTGTAAAAGCAACTTAGATCCTTACTGATCTTGTTGATGCACTTTATGTCCGTCACTGTGTGAATAGACTAGAAAGAGTGTGTATTGAATATTGTATAGATTAGATACGAACACACGACCCAAGTGCGAATGAGAACTGGCTCGTACGAGTGAAAATGTCACTCGTACGAGTGAGCTTATGTGGTTCGTACGAGTGACATCTTGTCACTCGTACGAGTAACCATTAGCACGAGCTGCTCATGTCTATATATATATATATATATGTGTTGTGTGTTCATTATTTGTAAGCTTTGGAAGTTCCCTGAGGGGAAATGCTGGAGGATTCACTCCAGGAACTCCGCCAGCCAGACAAGATGTATGCTCTTTCAGGATGAATGAATGAATGCTTCTAGTGATTCTGTATCTACTCCCTTCTAGTGATATTGTCCACATAGATCTGTACGATAATCAGATGTCCATCCACTTCTCTAGTAAAGAGGGTAGTGTCTACTGTTCCTCTGGTAAAACCGTATCCTAGAAGGTGTTGAGAAAGCGTATCACACCAGGATCTCGGGGCATGTTGTAAACCATAGAGCGCCTTATCTCGTAGGTAAACCTTATCTTTATGTATCGGATCCACGAACTCCAGTGGTTGGCCGACATACACTTCTACTCTCACATCCAACCGGTACACCTTAAACCCTTTCCATGACGCAAAGGCCCAGAATATGCGTATAACTTCTAGACGTGTGACAAGAGCATGGACCTTAGTGTAGTCTATCCCCTCTTGCTGATGAAAACCTTTGACTACGAGCCGAGCTTTGTTTCTAACTACAATCCCTCTATGGTCTCGTTTGCACTTGAAAACCCACCGAGTACTGATTTTGTTGTGGTCATCGGGTAGATTTCCAGACTCCAAGCTTTTCAAATTGTAACAACTCTTCCTACGATGCTTCAACCTAGCATTCCTCTTGAAGAGCTTCCTCATATGTCCTTGGTTCAACCTATGAAATAAAACAACTATAAGAAATGGTATCTTGGAGTGGTGCAACTTCAGTGTAAAAGCAACTTAGATCCTTACTGATCTTGTTGATGCACTTTATGTCCATGACTGTGCGAATAGACTAGAAAGAGTGTGTATCGAATATTGTATAGATTAGATACGAACACACGACCCAAGTGTAAACGAGAATTGGCTCGTACGAGTGAAAATGTCACTCGTATGAGTGACAATGTGACTCGTACGAGTTATAAACATCTCACTCGTACAAGTGAGCTTATGTGGTTCGTATGAGTGACATCTTCTCACTTGTACGAGCAACCATTTGCACGAGCTGCTCATGTCTATATATATATATGTGTTGTGTGTTCATTGTTTGTAAGCTTTGGAAGTTCCTTGAGGGGAAACGCTGGCGGATTCACTCCAGTATGAATGAATGAATGCTCTTTCAGTATGAATGAATGAATGCTTCTAGTGATTCTATATCTAGTCCCTTCTTAATAACGTTCTATCAAATCGGTACTATCATACGCCCAAACTTTTGTCTAGAACCGCCATCGCCAGGACCACAGATCGATGTCTCGTTTTTACTCTAGCTTGCAACTCTCCTAAGTTATTTTCCAATGGATGGTATGAATAAGTTCTCAGCATCACTTCATTAGAGACATTCACTTCACTTTCCAAATTTGTAACATTCACTTCAGCAACCTGATCACTTGTTGAAGCTTCATTTAGATTGCTAGGACCTGGAGATTGATTTAGAAGACCTGTGATCTACTCAGAACCTTCATCGGAGCTGGATCCTTAATTTCATACATTGGGTCAGTGATCATAATCATCTGATTGATCGAAAGAAGGTGTTGTGTTGTTTACAACTGGTTCGACGACAAGTTCTTGTTGGGTATTGATCGGACCTGCTTCAGATATATTTGTGCTATTTTGAGGTTGTGAAATAAGCAACGGTCTAGGAACTTGTTCTTGATTAGACGCTTGATTTTGTTGATATAACAACATAAGTTCTTCATCTGTTGGTTCATCCGGCAGGTCAATAGAATTCCAAAGACTCTCGTACTTAAACATCCAATGATCACCAGGCTTCTGTGTTGTAGACGTGTATTTCTTGCAGTCAACATGTTGAGCTAGAATAACCCGATTTAACCTAGGCAGATAAACTCTATTCTTAAGAGGATCATTAGATTTTCAAACGTTTCGTCTTTACTCTCCAGAAATACAACCCATGAGAATCTCGAGTAGTCGTCAGTCACAACAAGGCAATATATATCACTATAAATACTTCAAACATTAACTGGCCCTAACAAATCCATATGTAACCTTTCAAGTTGCAGTTTTATAAAGTTCAGTAGTTTTCTTGGATGAGATTTCTTGTGCTGTTTCCCCTTCTTATAACTAATGCAATCATCATTCAAGTGAGAACTTTTAAGATTCAAACACTCCTCTAAATTATTGTGCACCAAATAATTCATCTTTCGTAAATTGATATAACCCATCTTTCGATGCCATAAGATCGATTCCTTTTATGTTGTCTTTGTTACAAAACATTGGCCGGTTTTAGATGTAGTGGATGCAACTCTCATCTCAAGGACATAGAGATCATTTTCTCGTGGAGCGCGCATGAGGGTCCACTCCTCGGGAATTTTGAATCCCGACTTCAGAATGAGGCGCTCTTTTTCAGTAAAGTGAGTTGTGAACTTCTTATCACAAATCTACGAAATGCTCAGCAAATTGTTCTCTAATGCTACAATGTAATTGACCTTATCAAAGAGACCACACCGTTCGTGAGAATTCCTTCTCCAACTATTCGACCTCCTTGAGTATCCACAAACCTTACCTAGCCTCCATGAATTGATTTTACATCGTAAAGTAAGGCTAGCATTCTTGCCATGTGCCGAGATGCTCCACTGTCCATTATCCACTTTGAAATGATTGACCTCGAAAGTCCCTTCACATGCAATTAAACAAATTACTTAAATAGCGAAACCCAAACCATATTGGTCTTCGGTGGGTTTGGAATATCAAATTTTGGTTCACAAACGATTTTAATTTCTTTCTTCACTTTAATACCTTGTCCAACCTTTGACTCAATTTTATTTTTTGTTTTGCTCGGCACAGTGGTTGTCTTCACAACTGTAGAATATGGTTTGGATTTAGCCACCAAGTTTGTGCCTTTGAATATACCCTTTTTGGGTAAAATTTTGAATCCTTTTGTTCATTTTTGATTGATGATTCACTAACTACAAAGTTTGAAAAGTTTGCAATTGTTGGCTTACATTTTTATAGATTCATTGTTTCTTTTTAAGATCTGTGTTGGCACAAACTCAGGGCCTTTTTGTTTCACAAATTTTGTATACTTTCTCACACCATAAAAAGGTTTTGGATTGTTTTGAGAACATGGTCGTGCAATATGCTCGACTTTGTTGCATTCATAGCATTTCATACTGTTTTTTCCAACAGAGGAATCCAAGGCCTGTTCACGGCGTTCCTTTCCTTCTTAAACTCATCATGTGATTGTTTACCCAGACTCTCTTTCTCATTCATAGTACTTGTTCTGAAAACAAAATCAACTTTCTTTTTATAATTTGGTTTTTGAAATCTTTTGTCATTTTTCTTCTTTTCGTACCCCAAAACTTTCCTCTTGTTCTAAAGATAATCCCTGCCCTTCTAATAGTAATTATTAGAATGAAGCTTCTTGTTTTTCAAGATCAGAGTGACTGACTTCAACCAGCTTGAAAATTTTATCAACATGATCAAGATTTACATTCTGAATTGGGAATTCTTCATCATAATACAGTTTATCTGATCCATTCATTTTGTAAATAACCACATTTGGATCACCACTTAAATTGTTTGCTGATGATGAAACATAACTCTTATGAAAGTTTTCTTCGTTTTTAGAATGTGAACTTGATTCAGACTTTTCAAGATTTGACTCAGCAATTTCAAAAATCAATGCTATCAGACTTATTTCCCAACACATTTTTTACAACACTTTTAACAACGTTTGATTGGCATTCAAAGGTTACATCAATGTTTTCTGGCAACTCATTTTTCTTTTGTACAGTTTTAAGATTCTGATTAAGCGCCTTTTCCACCTCATCTGGATATTTTTTACCATACTTGTTCCACATTGGGAGTGGACATTGATTATAACCCAAACTTTTGTTTTGTTTTTCAGATTCATTTTCTTCCTTTTCATTTCTCTCAAGTTGTTGTGGAAGAATATGATCAATTACATATGAGGACGTTGAGTAACTAATCAAGAATTTGTTTACTCATTTACACTCAATCTTTATGGCTTCAAGTTTAGTTTCTAGCTTAGCAATGGTATCTATGTGAATATTAATTGCCATTCGTTTCTCCATTATGGTAACATTGATTTTATTGCCAAGTCCTCTATACTTACTTCTTGAAATTGTTTGATCGATCTGCTTAATTTATCATAAGCAGCTCTAGTGTCTTTCATGTCACTTGAAAGATTGTCAGTATATTTTTTGAGTTCTTTAAATTTTAACTCCTTTTCTGAGCATACTTTGCACAGCTCAAGGCATTTTGTGCATGGTTTTTCAATTTCTTTAATCACAACCTTGACCTCTTTGACTGACTTAATGACCGACTCTTTCATTCCATCTTTACTCTGTTCAGGAACTAACTCTTGCATCTTAGCCATCATTGCTTTGTCAGCCATTTTCTTCAAGTTTTCAACATTCATCTCCTTCATAACATCGATAATTTCTTAAACTAGCTTATCAGATTTTTCTGTTTTGAGTACACACTAGTATTGACTTGATTCTGCGAAAAAACATGCAAAAGAATTATAGACATCAGAAGGAATCATAGTTTTAAATTCATGTTGAATTAAATCTTCCTCGGAACACTTTTCATAGTAATTGCCTCAGCACACTCTTCAACAGTAAGGTCAATTGTTTCATTAAACACTATCTCACTTTCGTACATCGAACTCTCCTCGACCACTTCATCAAACACTTGCTCTTCAACACTTTCAGCAAGCAGTGCCAAACTTTCCTTTTTAGGAATATAGCCATTCCAGTTAAAACCCTCGTCTTCCTAGGCCACCATGAGTGCCTTTGATTTGGCCGAACCGTTCTCAATTGTTACCATCCTAGTTGATGTCTAAGGATGAGAAGTTTTATGATATTCGCTTTATTGTAGTAATCATCACCAAAATGATTATGATTACCCTACACTTCTCGGTTCGGGCACTCTTTTTTATAGTGTCCTTTCTCCCGGCAATTAAAACATGTCACCTTTGATTTATTAAAACCCAACTTTCCATCCAAACCTCCCAAACTATTACAACCAGTTATCTCCATGAAATGTTGAGCTCTTCTAACTATATTGGCCATGCACCATTTGATGTCTATCAGTTCTAATTCTTCGGGGTTGATTTGATCGTAATCCTCTTTGGTGATGTTGGGATTCCCGATCTTACCGACCACCAGGCTCTCATATGATTCAAGCACTAATGCGAGTAGAGCCATGTGTTATACAGTTGTTTGAATGTAGGCAGGTTTACTTTCCTTCTAGTTTAATATCCTGATGTGCATGCGCTCCTCTAGATTTCGCCATCTTTTGCAATTCTAGTTCATGAGCCTTAAGCTTTTCAATGAATTTTGCTAAGGTCATCCTGCTGCTATCGTAGTCTGGATTGTTCTTGATAATTGTAAGATACGTTGACCATTCACCTCTAGCAAAGCGTCTGCCAATTTCTTTACCAGATCTTCATTTCCACCACGAGCTGACTATACCTCTCTATGAATTGTTTCATGGTTTCTCCCTTCAATGGATGAAAGATATCGAATTCTTTCTTTAGCAGTGACTGTTTACTCTTGGTCATCTGCTTACTTCCTTGAAATTTGACTTTTAGAGCGTTCTAGATGGTTTGAGTGGTGTTATCATGTTGCAACAAAGTGAAAATATCTTCTTTAATGGCCAGTTGCAATATGTTCATCATCTTCTTTTCACGTTTGAATACATCCTTTTCTAGATAATTGTATTACATTAATACTTTCTCGAGATCATTTTCTCCCAATGGAACCTTATATCCTTCCTCTATTGCGTACCAGTTTTTAAGGTAATTTGCATGTACCGAATTTGTAAACCGTTCATGCCACCCCTTATAATCTTCAAGATACATCAGTTTGACGACTTAACCATAGTGCCCATTTCATTATCTAGGTTTAAGTTCCAAGCGGCTGTGGTTGTAACTGCGGATGTAGCAAACGCGTTATAAAATTCTTCTTCCATTTTTATCGAAAGAAAAGTGACACTTCATGCGAAGTGGGCACAGATTTTTCTCAAAAAGAATTTTGTCACTTTGTACGAACTGGTACACACTTCGTGCAAAGTGATAAAAAACGATTTTAAAATACTTTTGTGTGAGTTGTCACTTCTTACGAAGCAGCTTGTCACCTCATGCGAAGTGATATTGTCAATTCGGACGAAGTGTTATTCAATTGAACTGTTTTCTCATTTTCGCTTTTTTTGTAATTTTCGACATGAATTCGGTTAATTTTAGATCTGAAACTTCCAAGGGTTTGTTTAAACTGGTTTTAAATGTTATACTTGAAAATTAGTCCAATTTGTCCATTAATTCGTTTAGATCTGATAAAAATAAGAATAAGGAGTAGAATAAGAAGTCTTCAATGGTTGAAACTTGATCAATTGTCTTCAAATCGGGCCTCCAGGCTCTATTACCACTTGTGGGAGGATCGCTCTCCTCCGAAAGCACAGGACCCGACTTGAGGTAGTTAACGTGTGCAGAATTCATCATCAACTAGTTGACAATGATAAGATATATTGTTTCAATGCCTCTGTTTCATTAATCTTGATAAACGTGTACAAATCAGAGATAAAACTAACAGGGCTCTGCCTTACAATCAGAAAACACTGCTTAGGACTCAACACCCTTGCTCAACTATTTATAGACATGACAGCTTCGCACAAGGGTTGTTTTGCCACTACGTACGGAGTGCACTTCGTACGAAGTGGCCCATAAACATACAAAAATCACATAATCTAACATTTAAGCCCTGTTACATATACCACATGACCCAAAGACGTAGGCTATAGACATTCTACACCAACACAATAGGGCTTCGATGTTAGATTTTATATGTTCGATGTATGGATTGTGCACTTCGCATGTAGTGATACAAAGTCAGTCCCTTTGTATGAAGTGAGTCCACCTCGTGCGGACTTAACTCGTGTGATCTAGGGAAGTCTATATATTGGAGTTGATGTCTTGAGTCTGTAACAGGTTTGCTAAGTGTACGGCGAAGCCCTGCACAGTTTGTTTCAGGATTGTACACGTATAACACATTAATGAAACAGTAAACTTTAAACAGTAATCTTGATATTGTCGCTTGTTAAAATGGATTCCGCACATGTTATAACTAGTCAATAAGATTAGGTCATGTGCTTATTGGATAAAAAGATCCTACATAGTCAACCAAAACGTTTTTCTTCTTTCTAACATCGCACACCTATTTATAGACTTGGTGTTTACCTTCGTGCAAAGCTAGATTCCTCACTTCGTACAAAGCTAAGTTATCTTCGTATGAAGGTAATATGCTACCTTCGTACAAAGTAAACTTTCACTTCGTGCAAAGTGGACATACAAACATATGTAATCTAACATTTCATTCCTATTACAGACACAATGTTATTCAATGACGTAGGCGACAAGCATATGCATCAACAGTCTCCCCCTTGGATGTTGTCGCAGTCTTCGAATACTCTTTAAGTTTCAGAGTCTTTAAATATCTTCAAATCTCTTCAATTCTTTCATAATTTTAACATTCTTGCTCAACAAATATCATCAATAGTCTCTCTCGTTTACTTTGAGCTTGTATTGTAAAGACGTTAATCATTAACATGCTCCCCCTCTCTTTTCTTTTTCTTTGATCAACACTTCATTCTTGGTCCCCCTTTCTTTGAACTTCCTGAATCATCTTTAAATCATTCAAATAAACATTTCAGATTCAAACTCTTTAGATTATTTTGACATTGTTTCTTGTTTAAGAATTGTTTAGCAGCTTTAGACTTTGAAAATCCGCCATCAAAAATTAAATGAATATAAAATCTTTTTAAATTTTCTAAAAATGAAATAACTATGTACAAACATATTTACAGACAATTTTTTGTGAGTTTGTGTTAGAGGATCATATCAGTATTTGAGACAAATCAATAGTACCGTTGATCTTGAAAACTTTAAGTTCTAAACAGATTCACTTAGATTGTTAGTATACTGATCCACTTAAACGTCTATGGGCCATTACTACGCAAAATCAGAAGAACTTGTATAATACCCCAGATATCAATTTTCTATAAAGACCTTGTATCTCAGAATCCGGAAATCTCTCAAACGAACTTTCGGTGTACTAAGGCCATATATCCGAGAGATGTTAAACCACTAATAAAGAAACTTTCTTTATGTTTATATCTCATAAAAAATCTACTGAAAGTGCAAAGTCTACAGGCACATCATTAGTGAGACATGATTAAACACTTAGACACTACATGTTTTAGCATAATAGTCCACTGTCTTTTTACACGAAAATTCTTTGTCTTTTTCATGTTTTTGTACTTTTTTGCATTTATATATTTTTGTATTTTCTCAAAAAAAAATTCTCTCCTAAAATAAAAAACATGCTTTTGTATTTTTGTTTTTAAAGAAAGAAATATTAACCTACCGATGAGAATCACTTCAATTCTCCATCCATTACTGCTTCACATTTTCTTTTTAAACTTTCTCCCCCTCATGATGACAAACTTTGACACTTTTGATTTTAAAAAAAATTACATGTCTGTCTTTTCAACCAGTTTTGTCTGTTCAATAGTGAGGGTTCTGTGAAATTTTTTAGTTTATTCAAAATTGTAAATGATAAACTTTAAAGCAAATTTATTATAGCCAGAATGTTTTTCGTTTGAATAACATGGCTACATTCTCTCATGTGCCAAGGAACTTCGTTCTTCATGATGTACTCTAATCTCATATATTCCTACACACAAGCACACACAATTAGTTGAATAGAGACACTCAAGTCTTTTTAGTCTTAGGTGAATTTTCTTTAACTTCAACTTTAATTTCTATTACACAATCAGATTTATTTATAACTTTCTCAAGTTTAGGAAAATCTTCTAAACTATCAGTGCACTGATTAGTTAACTTCTTTTTCTTTCTTCTATTCAACCTTCTATAATTTTTCAATTGAAAAAGGTTTCTCAACTTTTTCAAAAACAATTTTATCTTTTATCACCCATGTTTGGTTTTTAGACATTGGTTTCTTGAAATAAAACAAAGAATTGTTTTGTTCGTTACTTTTTGAAGATTCATCAGTTTCAAAATTTGAAAACTTAAAATTGACTAGTTTCACTTTGTTTGTAAATTCTTTGATTTGTTTCCAAACCTATGTTGGAACAAACATCGGTGATTTTTGTTTCAACTCTTCGGAATTTTTCTTAACATCGAAAACAGGTTTAGGTTTCCTTTGTGGACATTTTCTAGCAATGTTTCAAGTTTGATTACATCGAAAACACGTCCTACTGTCTGTTACAACAGAGGATTCCTCAATTTGTTTTCGTTGTTGTTGAGCGAAAAATCCTTCATTAGGTTGTTTCAAAATTTGACTTTCTTTTGTATTTTCTGAACTTGCAGGTACAAAAGTCATTTTCTTTACAAATTTTGATTTTTCAAACTTGTTATAGTTTTTCTTGCGGAATCTGTTTTAGATTAGGCGATGCGTTTAACAAGATTATATTTCCTCAATTTATCTGTTTTCATTAATATGTCAACGTTTACAACATCCTGAAAACACTCGGACAGAGCACCGCCTTCCAGTCTACCAAATGTTTTTCTTCTTTTGCAATCTATTTTTCTATCCTTGTGATGATTTCTCGTTCCATTCTTTGGGCTTTTCTTTTGTATTTACTATCTTTTTCGAAGCTTTTCTTTTCTCCCCTTGAAATTTATCCGACGATCCTCTTCTCAAACTTACCGGACAATCTCAAATGACATGGCCGTTGCTTTGACATTTGAAACATCTTCGCATGTCGTTAAGCTTACTTTATTCGTTTCTTGGTTTCATGCAATAACAGCAACATGTCCGATTAATCCACAGTTGTAGCACATTCTGTTATCTCACCATTCATTTCTTTCAAACCATACACTTAGATCGTAACATTGATTTGATGTGTAGTAATCATCACTCCTCCTTTTTCTATCATGATAATAATTTTTCTTTGAAGCACTGCAGTCAAACCTGCACCACTTATTATCAAATTTTTGTGAGTTTAGATTTTCAAATTTTTATGCTGGACGGAAGTTTGGGTATAATAGTACTAATTCGGTAGAACGTATTAAGAACAGAGTAGAAGCCGAAGTCTAATGATTCATTCATTCATACCGAAAGAGTATAAATCTTGACAAGCTGTTCGGCCAGCGTTTCCCCTCTGGGCACTCCAAAACTTACAAAACTATGAACACATGACGCTATTTATAGACAAGTTACCCTCGTGCGAAGAGAGCTTCTAACTTCGTACGAAGTGAGTTACCTTCGTACAAAGTGACACATCTACCTTGGTACGAAGTGACCTCTAAACACCTATCTCGTTCGCACTTGAGTCATGTGTTCGTATCTAAACTATACAAAATTCAACATACGCTCTATCTAGCCTATTCACACTATATGCACCAAAAAATTCCTCCTTGGACGTCACTGTCGAAGCTTGATCTTGATCTTAAAATATGAGAGCCATGTTTGAATATCCTGCAACTTCAATCAGGCATTTGTCAATGTCATAGAACACGTTCAATAAATTCCCCCTGGAATAAATCTTCAGGTCTTTGTTTGCACGGTTCCCGACTTTCTCTGATTTGCTAAACTGTAATCTTTACGAATAATCACCAACTCAAAACTAATCAATGTAGCATCTCTGTTTCTTCATTAACCACATTAGCGGTTGGTTTTAGCGATCCTCTGATCTTCAAAAACCCAACCCGCAATTGACAGAAACTTTGAATCATCACACCAGTAAACTTCAAGTCTATGAATACCGCAAAAATCTGAAATCCCGTTTTCCATAATCACATTTAAGCATACTCCTAAATGATTGATCAGCAAAACGGCAATCTCTTCAATCAGCAAGCAAATCTTCATCAGGATCAAATCATCTGGTAACACAATCAGATCTTAGCAACATTCTTCCAAAAATAGAATCACACTCTTCATCTTTAGGTATGATAACCGATATATAGTCTTCTCCGTTAGTTCGATAGTAACTTAATCAACAAACATTGTCATTTCCCGGTGGTTAGTCCGAAAAACAATTCATCTGCTTGAAAACTAAACATCCTGACACCTTAGACTATCATCGAGCACTCGTGTATGCAACAGAACTTGAACACTCTCTGATATCTTGATGCTAATACTCCTGATGCTAATACTGCTAACCCACTTGACGAAGACCCAGGACTCAAACCACAAGACATCAATCTATATCACGATCTGAATAATCTGAACTTCTTGTGATCATGAACTAATGATTTGCATGTTACACCTCGATTTTTCGATGTAGCGGAAGCGTCGCGAGATGTGGTCAGAGCGGCAATCGTTGCATTCAACCAAGTAAAAGACAATTGTAATACGTTACAGAATGTTCATCCATACTTTTTATTTAACACATAATTTACATACAAACTTTTGTTTTGAAACATACCACAAGTTTAACAAGATTATTTAGAGTTTAAACACGAGTTTACAAACATAATAACAAAAGACTGGGTGAAATATAACATCTTGAGTTCACAACATACGAACATGTTTTTCCCCCAAGGTCGTCCACTAGTTTCCTGTAATACATGTTAGTTTTGAAAACGACGTCAACGTAAAAGATAGAGTTTTAGAGCGTATACATGTTTCTCCCCCTGTTGTTCAAAACCGGATAAAATAGGGGCTGTGAACTCACCTTAAATTGCTCTGTTAGATTAACACAAAAAGTAGCAAATGATGGAACCGCTAATCGCGTCATAACATGCCAACCGATTTGAAGTTAGTGTGTGAACACGCTGATACAAAACCCTACGCATAACTAACACACAGTGCGGCACACGTAATAACCAATTCGAAAACACAATCATGCATACAAAGTATCATCATACCAAAATAATGATCAAACCAACTTGTCATAAACACAGATTAACTCATACAACACTTTGGTAACACAAACACAAGTTATCATGTTTCAGCTTGTATGCTCATAACTGGGATGTTTTCGAGGATTTTTATAAAATAGGTCTAACATTCCAAAAATTCCAATTTCTTTACAGGAGGTGTCAACTAAACTGTAGAATTTTATGTAAAATTTTCAAGTCCTAACGCTTTACCAATTTTTTATAAACATTTATATACTAGGCTGCAGTCAGATTCGTCACTTTCTGACTGCAGTCCATGGGAAAAATTATTTAAAAATCATCGTTCATCCAATTAACAAAATTCCAGTGGGAGATTTACGGAAATTCCCGTCCCCATTTACTGTACAAATTTCATGACCCAACCCCCTACAGACTATGAGATCCGACTCGATAAATAACTAGCAAAATTTGCAGAATTTACGCAGCTTCAGCTGCTGCACTAAATGACCACTTAAAAATAGCAAACGACCTCAGAAAAATATGAATACGCGCCATTAGAAGTGTTTTTCAAAAATACACGTCTTAAGCTTCAGAAAATCCACTTTTTGATAAATAATGATAAGGTTAGAGCCAATTGAAGTTGGCTGTAAATGTCATTCAGCAAACTGTTTTCGACTTTTATCGCATTAGAACATGCTTAAACGATCATGACGCTTAATAATAATGATTTACAACAGGTTTATTTGTCAAATATCATCATGTATATCAATATTCATTCAAACCCTAATTATATAACATGATCTTTATCGCTAAAACGCAGCTTATGATTTTAGTATTCCACATAACATCATCGTAAAGACTCACACAATCATCCGAACTAATCATAAATCACAACACTTTTCATACTAATATCCTACCATTACACATAATCATGATCAAGATTACACAAACCCTAATGTGAATCGCAAAACAATTAAACCCTAACCTTGAAACGATGATGATTAGCGAACCGGGACAAGATTGGAATCAATCCGGAAGTTGGAGCTTGTGCGACCGTGAGGGGGGGGCTGCCGTCGGCCTTCTCTAGGTGCTAGGGTTTTGTTGTTTTTTTTTTTAACAAACAATCCATGCATACATATATATAGATGTAACAAGGGAAAAGAAAGGGAAGGGGGTGAGGCCGCGATGTGGGGGGGCGGTTTGGGTTAAGTGGCTTGGGCCTCAAGTTTAGGTTATTTCCTTGGGCCGCAAGGAGGTGAGGTCGACACGTTTCGCGGCTCGGTTCGGTTCGGCTATTTATTTATTATATTTTTCTATAACTAATCACGAAATCAAAGCGTGATATAATAATCTACAAAATCTACAAACGTCTAATAACACATAGCACGTAATTCACCCAATAGATTCACAAAGTTAACGTAGTTATTGCGAGCGTGTAATTTAATTCTCCGAATTAAATCAGCGTAGGAATGAATAACCGTGAAGTAGCGCGTTTAAGATACCTGAAAAGCCGGGATGTCACATTATCCCCATGTTGAAAGAATTTCCGTACCAAAAATTGAGTAAACGCGGTTTAGAATGCAACGCACAAAGATTCAGTTTGTTAGAAATGGTACAAGTAATTCCCAGGCTGTCACATCATCCCCATGTTGAAAGAATTTCGTCCCGAAATTTAGTTGGCGGTAACGTCAGATTGCTGCTCAGCTGCAAAAAGGTGTGGGTATTTTCTTTTCATTTGGTCCTCTCTTTCCCACGTGAACTCCGGTCCACGCTTAGAGTCCCAACGAACCTTGACAATTGGTATCTTGCTGTGCCTTCGAGTCTTAATCTCACGATCCATGATCTTGATAGGTTGCTCCACAAAATGCAGTTGCTCATCCACTTGAATCTCATCCAATGAAATGACTAGGGTCTCATCTGATAATCACTTCTTCAGATTGGACACATGAAAAACGTTGTGAACTCCACTGAGTTCGGCAGGAAGGTCTAACTGATAAGCTACGGGCCCGATACGTTTCGAGATCACAAATGGGCCTACGTACCGTGGGTTTAGTTTGCCTCGTTTCCCAAAACGGATTACACCCTTCCAGGGTGACACCTTCAGTAGGACGCGGTCACCTACTTGAAATTCGAGCGGTTTGCGTTGTTGATCAGCGTAGCTTTTCTGTCGATCTCGTGCCGCTGCTGCGGTTTCTGATTTGCACAATCTTTTCAGTAGCCTCAAGTATCAACTCAGGACCTGTGAGTTGACTATCACCGACTTCTGCCCAACAGACCGGTGATCTACATTTGCGACCGTACTATGCTTCAAACGGTGCTGCCTGAATACTCGTACGGTAACTGTTGTTATACGAGAATTCCACTAAAGGCAGATGGATTTCCCAACTGTTCCCGAAGTCTACCACACATGCCCTAAGCATGTCTTCCAAGGTCTGAATGGTCCTTTCACTTTGACCATCCGTCTGAGGTTGATAAGCTGTGCTCATATCTAAGCGTGTACCCAACGCTTTCTGAAGTGACTGCCAAAAGTTGGACGTGAAACGAGCATCTCTGTCTGAGATGATGGACGTTGGCACCCCGTGCCGAGAAACTACTTCCTTAATGTAGATGCGAGTCAACTTATCCATCTTATCTGTTTCTTTGATCGCTAGGAAGTGTGCAGACTTAGTTAGACGATCCACGATTACCCAGATGGTATCGCAACCACCCAGAGTTCGCAGGAGTTTAGTGATAAAGTCCATCGAAATCTGATCCCATTTCCACACTGGGATCTCAGGTTGTTGAAGTAGCCCTGATGGCTTCTGGTATTCCACCTTGAATTTCGCACAAGTCAAACACTTGCTCACGTAGGTGGCTATATCTGCTTTCATGTTGGGCGAGCAGTACGCGGCTTTAAGGTCTTGATACATCTTATCCGAACCAGGATGGACAGAGTATCGGGATTTGTGAGCTTCGTCCATATCTAGCTTCCTGAGGTCTCCGTAGAGAGGTACCCATATACGATTCATGAAATACCGGGCACCATTGGGTTTCACTTCCCAATCGCGTTCCATCTTTCCCATAGATTCAGCCTGGATGTTTTCTTCCTTAACTACTTCTAGCTGCGCGTCGCGTATCTGTTCGGGTAACCCCGAATGAATTGTGAACTGTAGTGCTCGTACCCAACGAGGTTTCAAGTGCTCCTTCCGACTAAGGGCATCAGCTACCACGTTAGCTTTACCCGGGTGATACCGAATGGCGCATTCATAATTGTTCAGGAGTTCAACCCAACGACGTTGTCGCATGTTCAACTCCTTCTGGTCAAAACTATGTTGGAGGCTCTTGTGATCAGTGTAAATTGTGAACCTTGTTCCATATAGATAGTGTCTCCAAATCTTAAGTGCAAACACAACTGCTCCCAATTCCAGATCATGTGTCGTATAGTTCTTCTCGTGGACCTTCAATTGTCGGGATGCATACGCGATGACCTTATCACGTTGCATGAGTACACATCCTAATCCCTTAATGGAAGCGTCACAATATACCACAAAATCATATGTCCCCTCTGGCAAGGACAGAATGGGCGCACTGCAAAGTTTTCGTTTCAGCAATTGAAATGTTGCTTCCTGCTTGTCACCCCAAGCATACTTGGTGCCCTTCTGGGTGAGAGTGGTAAGCGGTTGTGCGATCTTGGAAAATCCCTCAATGAAACGTCTGTAGTAACCAGCCAAACCCAAAAATTGGCGGATCTCTGTCGGTGTCCTGGGTGCTTCCCAGTTCTTGATAGCATCGATCTTGGCAGGATCAACGTGTAAACACTTTTCATTCACAATATGCCCGAGGAACTGAACTTCCCGAATCCAGAAATCACACTTCGAAAACTTGGCATATAGTTTCTCCTGTTGAAGTAGTTCCAGCAATAATCGTAGATGCTCAGCATGTTCTTCTTCACCCTTTGAGTAGAGAGTATATCATCTATGAACACGATGACAAACTTGTCGAGATACGGCTTACACACGCGGTTCATGAGGTCCATGAACACCGCGGGTGCATTGGTGAGACCGAAGGGCATGACCAAGAACTCATAATGGCCATACCGAGTGCGAAATGCCGTCTTGGAGATATCCTGCTCCCTGACGCGTAACTGGTGATAAGCGGACCGTAGATCGATCTTGGAGTAGTAGCTTGACCCTTGAAGCTGGTCGAAAAGATCGTCAATGCGAGGTAATGGGTATCGGTTCTTGACGGTAACCTTATTGAGTTCCCTGTAGTCGATGCACATGCGGAAGGTCCCGTCCTTCTTCTTGACAAAAAGGACCGGAGCTCCCCATGGCGAAGTACTGGGTCGGTTAAATCCTTTTTCCAATAATTCCTGAAGTTGTGTAGACAGCTCTTGCAGCTCTGCTGGAGCTAGGCGGTACGGGGCCTTGGTGATAGAAGTCGCATGGTTCGCCAATTCGATTTCAAACTCCACTTGTCGATGTGGGGGAAGACCAGGTAACTCCTCTGGAAACACATCGGGAAAGTCACGGATGACGGGGATATCTTCAATCCGCTTCTCGTCCTTAGGCTGCTCGATGACTAGTGCGAGCAAAGCGAAGGAGTTCTTTCTCCGAAGATACTTCTGAGCTTGCATGTAAGCGATGATGTTTGTGACGGCGCCTGCCTTATCGCCTTGCACCATCAAGACTTTGTCGTTGGAGAGCGGAATACGGATAGCTTTCTCAAAACAGAGAACTTCAGCTCGGACGTCGGATAGCCAGTCCATTCCGGCTACCACGTCAAAACTACCCAGGGTAGTTGTCATCAGATCAATGGTAAAGGTGTGACCCGCGAGTTTAAGTTGACAGCCGGTTACTAAATGGGTCACATCTACAGATTTACCATCGGCTAGTTCTATGACGTAAGGGGTCCCTAGGGGTTTAGGTGTGAGATTTTGGTTCTTCCTAAAAGACTCAGATATAAAACTCTTATCCGCACCCGTATCAAAAAGTACAGTAGCAAAATGATCGTTAAGGGGAAACTTACCAGTGACCACGTTCGAGTTGTTTCTGGCCTCTCCGTAGCCCAGCGTGAATGCACGACCTTTGGCACCTTCTGTGCCACCATTTCCATTGTTGTCATTGTTGTTATTGTTGTTGTTGTTGGTGTGGTTGTTGTTGTTGTTGTTTCCACCATTGTTGTTGCGAAGCTGCGGGCAGTCTCGCTTGAAATGGGCAGTGCTACCGCACTGATATGACCCCCGGTTATTACCTTGCTGTTGACCCTGGTGCTAATTCTAATTTTGTCGAGACATGATTTCCCCGCGATAATCCTTTGTCGCGTGTCCCGATTTGCCACATCGTTGGCAGCGATTTCTGGCGCAAGGGCCGTGATGATGGAGGTTATAATGGTTACATTGCGGTTTTCGACCCGCATAGCCGCTCGAGTTCTGGGTGTTGTTGGCGGACTGATTATTGTGACCCCGATTGTTGTTGAAATTGTTGGACTGCTTCTGGTTTCCTTGTTGTGGCTGGGCTGATGAAGACTGTCGAGCAGGTGAGTCTTCAAATTTTCTTTTATTATCAGGGACAACTTCAGTTGCACCCCGAGGTGGCAACTTCCTCTGCTCCACCGCCTTATCGTTGAGTTTATGCGCCAGCCTAATCGCTTGATGCTCCGTCATATGGTTGCTAGACATTACCATGCCCTGGATCTCAGGGACCAGACCTCCAAGATAAAACTCAAGTCGTTTTTCGACGGTGTTAGCCAGATCGGGACATAGGAACACCAGATCATGATGTTTTGCTTTGTATGCTTCAATTTCAGACCCTACCATCTTGTGGTTCCATAACGCTTGCTCCAACTGCTGAACTCTGTCCCGCGGACAGTATTCCTCCTTGATTAGGGCCTTAAACTGAGTCCAGGCCATTGCGTTCGCCGCAACAAGTCCACGCGTTTGGACTTGTGCGTTCCACCAGGTTAATGCCCCATTTTCCAACGCTGAGGCAGCATACTTGACCTTATTGGCTTCAAGGCAATTGCACATCTCGAACACCGATTCAGACTTTTCAATCCAACGGACCAGTCCTATGGGTCATTCAACACCCGTGAACTTGCTCAGTTTCACATCGAGGAACATCTTGTAGGGGTTAAGACCCCCTCCTGCTGGTGGGTTTTGAACACCTGCCAGAGCAGCATTCACGTGTTCTTGGATTAATGCGGCCAATTCTTCAGTTGACATGTTGAGGTTTCCGCGACGACCAGTTGCCATTTCAGATCTTCGCAAGACAACACAAATACACACCGATAAGTATATATGCCCAATATAGTTATCATATTCCACACTTCAATAATCACACAAATTATGTCAACCCGACAATTTAAACAATCAAAAGGAACATTCGATTAGATAAATTGCAATGTCTCACAAAATACCAACCAAACATCTCAGTTTAATTATAAAATTTCAAGTTCAAACATAAGTGGAAACAAGCAAACTAAAGAAAACTAAGCGGAGATTGGCGAGACGATTTAGTCATCTACGTCTCCGTCTCCCAAGTCGCTATCATTGCCGTCATCCTCTGCGGCGTTTTCAGCTTCAACAGCCAGGTCCTGTTCTGGCTCTTCTTCCTCCGGATCCTCCTCCGGGTCTTCCTCTGGATCCTCCTATGGGTCTTCCTCTGGATCCTCCTCTTCGTCCTCTACCGGCGCTGGGGGGGCGGTGCTGGTGTGGGTACTGGGGCAGGTGCTTGATTCTGCTCCAATTCTTGAATCCTCCAACTGGACTCAAGAACTCTGTCTTCGAGCCAGTCAGCCCTCAGCTGCTCAGCACGAAGATCCTTAGCTAAAATGTTGCGAACTTTCTTATTCTCATATTGCTCTTCCTCGAGCTCTTCAGTTTTACCAGTTAGTTGACATATCATCCATCCTTGTGCTTCGATAGTCTCCTGCATTCTCTCTAGCTGTTCCTGTTGTTTCCTTAACATATCCCTAAGTAGATCGTCCCCTACTCCTAACGAGTTGACCGGTTCGACCGGTATAGCGGTGGTCGGACGGGAGGACGACTCCCCTCCTAGAGCGAGTCTTTTCCTAGCAGCTGAGCGTGTCTCCACGCCATGAGGTGGTGAGGGTTCGACCATGGGTGCCTTCCCCGACGCCCTTGATTGTCGAGATTTGTCGGATGATGATGATGACATTGCCTACTGGGTTGGTTTAGTTAGTTACGAGTTGTGTGCATCACAATATACATATATATCTCACATAAAACAATTGTAGTATAACACATAACAAGATATCACAGTTCGGTGCCAACTAACTCTAGTGTCGTGTATCAGCTATAGGTTAGGTCTACTTTTAATGCAAACCTGGTTCTCTATAGCTAGAGGCTCTGATACCAATCTGTCACACCCTCAATTTCCACTTGCGGAGTTTTACCGCGAGGCGTGTGATCAAACCAGAATCTGAGACACTAGTAATATCGAACGACTCTATATGATTTATTTAAACGTTTTCCAAAAACATTTGTTTAACATTCAGAGTCATTTTCAAAATATCTTAGTTTCAAAGTTTAGCGGAAGCATTAGTTTCAAAGTTTAGCGGAAGCATTAGAGTAAAGTAAGTAACGGGCGCCAACATAAACGCCAAAACCAAAAATCCCAAACATTATTCGTAAATAAGACTCGATAAAAATGTCTTGATCAAATGCAAGTGAGTGCACCTAGCGCTCCTAGCGTCCTGAGAAACATGTAAAGAAACAAGTGTCAACATTAAAGAAGAGTGAGTTCACAGGTTTTTATAAGTTCACAAGTTCGGTTAAAAGTTTATTTTCCCCCGTTATCCCTAACCCGGGATAACGATATAGTTCCATTATTCCTAACCCGGAATAATAATGTTGGTTCGTAATTAAGTTCAATGTTAACGTGTAGGTAGCGAGCCTAAAGTTACGTCACATAAGAGTTCGCGATCGAAGCTGACTGTTGTTGCCTCAGTGTTGCCAGGTCTATCACTAACCATGGCGAAAGTTAGGCCAAATTAATCAACCGTTGACCATACCCGGTCGGCTAGCGCGACTAGATCGGGTGGGGCTTGTCGGGCCCAGTAGTACTACTTATAATTTCCCCGCTATTTAACCCAATACTAACGATCCGAGAGTTGGTTGAGGACTTCCGTGATAAAGCTACTTAGTGACCATAACGTACATTAACATTAACTTAGTTACCGAGTAGTTTAACGACGTTAATTTCACAAAACGAAAAAGATAGAGTTTTAGAACGTATACATGTTTCTCCCCCTGTTGTTCAAAACCGGATAAAATAGGGGCCGTGAACTCACCTTAAATTGCTCGGTTAGATTAACACAAAAAGAAGCAAATGATGGAACCGCTAATCGCGTCCTAACATGCCAACCGATTTGAAGTTAGTGTGTGAATACACTAATACAAAACCCTACGCATAACTAACACACAGTGCAGCACACGTAATAACCAATTCGAAAACACAATCATGCATACAAAGTATCATCATACCAAAATATTGATCAAACCAACTTGTCATAAACACAGATTAACTCATACAACACTTTGGTAACACAAACGCAAGTTATCATGCTTCAGCTTGTACGCTCATAACTGGGCTGTTTTCGAGGATTTTTATAAAATAGTTCCAACATTCCAAAATTTCAATTTTTTTACAGGAGGTGTCAACTAAACTGTAGAATTTTTGTGTAAAATTTTCAGGTGCTAACGCTTTACCAATTATTTATAAACATTTATATACTAGGCTGCAGTCAGATTCATCGCTTTCTGACTGCAGTCCACGGGAAAAATTATTTAAAAATCATCGTTCATCCAATTAACAAAATTCCAGTGGGAGATTTACGGAAATTCCCGTCTCCATTTACTGTACAAATTTCATGACCCAACCCCCTACAGACTATGAGATCCGGCTCGATAAACAATTAGCAAATTTTGCAGAATTTATGCAGCTTCAGCTGCTGCACTACATGACCACTTTAAAATAGCAAACGACCTCAGAAAAATATGAATCCAGCGCTATTAGAAGCGTTTTTCAAAAATACACATTTTAGGCTTCAGAAAATCCACTTTTCGATAAATAATGATAAGGTTAGAGCCAATTGAAGTTGGCTGTAAATGTCATTCAGCAAACTGTTTTCGACTTTTATCGCATTAGAACACGCTTAAACGATCATGACGCTTAATAATAATGATTAACAACAGGTTTATTTGACAAATATCATCATGTATATCAATATTCATGAAAACCCTAATTATATAACATGATCTTTATCGCTAAAACGCAGCTTATGATTTTAGTATTCCACATAACATCAAAATCGCAAAGACTCGCACAATCATCCGAACTAATCATAAATCACAACACTTTTCATACTAATAATCCTACCATTACACATAATCATGATCAAGATTACACAAACCCAAATGTGAATCGCAAAACAATTAAACCTTAACCTTGAAACGATGATGATTAGCGAACCGGGACAAGATTGGAATCAATCCGGAAGTTGGAGCTTGTGCGACCGTGAGGGGGGGGCTGCCGTTGGCCTTCTCTAGGTGCTAGTGTTTTGTTGTTTTTTTTAACAAACAATCCATGCATACATATATATAGATGTAACAAGGGAAAAGAAAGGGAAGGGGGTTGCGGCCGCGATGGGGGGCGGTTTGGTTTAAGTGGCTTGGGCCTCAAGTTTAGGTTATTTCCTTGGGCCGCAAGGAGGTGAGGTCTGTGACATCCCGGTTTTTCAGATATCTTAAACGCACTACTTCATGGTTATTCGTTCCTACGTTAAATTGATTCGGAGACTTAAATTGTACGCTCGAAATAATTACGATAATTTCGTGAACTTGTCAAACGAATTACGTGCTATGTGTATTAAACGTTTATAAGTTGGTGAATTATTATGTGATGTTCGATTTCGTGATTTGTTTTAGTTATGAAATATATATATAGTAAATATATAAACGAATCGAACCGAACCGCGACACGAGCCGGCCTCATTCCCTTGCGACTCAAGGAGTTAACCAAACTTGAGGACCAAGTGTTAAACCCAAACCGCCCCACCCAAACCCTTTCGGCCGCGAGCACAAACCCAACCGCAACCCTTCCCTTTTTCCTTTCACCTTTTTGCGCTATATATACACATACATGCATGAGCCTTTCTTCACAAAACAAAACACAAAAAAAAAAACCCTAGTTGAGAAAACAGCCGACGGCAGCCCCTCATTCATCTTCCAGTCGCAAGACAGCCTTGTTACACTCCTCTTGAATCGCGGCAGCCCTCCCCTCACCATTCTTCTTCTCGGTCGCAAGTCTCGCCAACATCCGAATCAGTCCCATCTAGTTCTCGGCTCATTAATCCTATTGTTAAGGTTAGAATTTTATGTTATTTCGCTAATCATACTTGGGTCATGAATTATGGATCGTGTGTGTATGTAATGATGGAAAGTATTAGGATGGTAATCGGCTGATTTGGCTAGTTTGCAAGTTTGATGTTTTTCGGAATCTAGAAACATAGGCTGCGTTTTGTTTGATAAAAACTATAGGTTATGATTAGGGTTTGCATGGGTATGATATATATGATAGTATATGATTGGAAATTCTGTTCTTGATCACATATGTTCAATGTATCGATGGTTTAAGCGAGTTAGATTGTGATAAAGTGCTGAATCAGATTGCTGAATGGTGGTTACAGCCAACTTCAACTGGCTGTAACTTGGTAATTATTTATTGAAAAACGGATTTTCTGAATTCTAAAACGTAGAGTTTTGAAAAACAATTCTAATGGCGCTGGATTCATATTTTTCTGAAATCGTTTGATATTTTTAAGTGGCCAATTAAGTTCAGTAACTAAAGCTGTGAAAATCCTGAAAATTGGCTAGTTGTTTATCGAGTTGGATTTAATAATCACGTAGGGAGTCAAATCATGAAATTTGTACAGCAACTAGATATGGAAATTTCCGGGCAAGTCCCACTGGAATTTTGTTAATTGGACGAACGGTGATTTTTAAATGAATTCTTCCGTGGACTGCAGTCAGAAAGCGACGAATCTGACTGCAGCCTAGTATATTAATATTTATGAATAATTGGTAAAGTATTAGGACTTGAAAATTTTATATAAAATTCTACAGTGTAGTTGTCACATTCTGTAAAATAATTGGAATTTTTGGAACGTTGGAACTATTTTATAAAAATCCTCGAAAACAGCCGAATTATGAGTATGTAAGCTGAAACTTGATAACTTGCGAATGTGTGCACCAAAGTGTTGCATGGATTGGATTGTGTTCATAATAAATTGTTTTGATCACTATGTTCATATGAGGATACTTGCATGCATGTTTGAGTGTTAGGAATTTTGATTGTGTGTACCGCTTTGTGCGTAAATTATGTGTAGGATTTGTATTGGTGTGTTCACACACTGACTTGAAATCAATTGACTTGTTAGGACGCAATTAGCGGTCCCATCATTTGCAACTTCTGTGTTACACTAACCGAGCAACTAAAGGTGAGTTCACGGCCCCTAACATTATCCGGTTTTAAACAACAGGGGGAGAAACATGTATACACTCTTCAACTCAATCTCTTTACGTTATACGAAATTAACGTCATTAAACTATTCGGTAACTAAGTTAATGTTAATGTACGTTATGGTCACTAAGCAGCTATATCACACAAGTCCTCGACAATCTCTCGGATCGTTAGTATTGGGTTTAGATAGCGGGGAAATTATAAGTAGTACTACTGGGCCCGACAAGCCCCATCCGAGCTAGTCGCGCTAGCCGACCGGGTATGGTCAACGGGTGAATAATTTGGCCTAACTTCGCCATGGTCAGTGATAGGCCTGGCAACACGGAGGCACAACAGTCAGCTTCGATCGCGAACACTTACGTGACATAACTTTAGGCTAGCTACCTATATATATTAACATTGAACTTAATTACGAAACAACAATATTATCCCGTGTTAGGGATAATGGAACCAACATCGTTATTATTCCAGGTTGGGAATAATGGAACTATCAGTATTATTCCGGGTTGGGAATAATGGAACTATCAGTATTATTCCGGGTTGGGAATAATGGAACTAAATCGTTATCCGGGTTAGGGATAACGGGGGAAACAAACTCATAACCGAACGAACGAATTTATGAAAACCTGTGAACTCACTCTTCTTTAATGTTGACACTTGTTTCTTTACATGTTTCTCAGGACGCTAGGAGCTCTAGGTGCATTCACTTGCATTGATCAAGACATCTTTTATCGAGTCTCATTTACAAACATTGTTTTGGGTTTTTCTTTAGTTTTGGCGTTTATGTTGGCGCTCGTTCCTTTACTTTATGCTTCCGCTCAACTTTAAAAAAAACTAATGCTTCCGCTAAACATTGGTAACTAACTAAGACAATATAAAATCTACGATGAATGATTAAACAAATGATTTTTGGAAAACGTATTATCAAATCATATAGAGTCGTTCGACGTACTAGTGTCTCAGATTCTGGTTTGTTCACACGCCTCGTAGTAAAACTCCGCAAGTGGAAATTGAGGGTGTGACAGATTGGTATCAGAGCCACTAGCTATAGAGAACCAGGTTTGCATTAAAAGTAGACCTAAACTATAGCTGATTACACGACACTAGACGTAGTTTGGCACCAAACTGATTATATCTTATTATGTGATGTACCACAACTGTGTTATGTAGATTATGAATTCATAATAAGAAATGAAAACAATTCGTAACTAACTACACAACCTAACAGGCAATGTCATCATCATCATCATCGTCCGACAAACTTTCGCAACCAAGGGCGCCAAGAAAGGCACCTATGGTGGAACCCTTACCATCTTATGGCGTGGAGACACGCTCAGCTGCGAGAAAAAGGCTCGCTCTGGGGGAGGAGTCGTCATCACGCCCAACCATCGCTGTGCCGGTCGAACCGGTTAACTCGGTAGAAGTAGGGAATGACCTACTTAGAGATATGATACGGAAACAACAAGAACAATTAGAAAGAGTGCATGAAACCATCCTAGCACAGGGATGGATGATACGACAATTGACAGGTAAAACTAGATCGCTCGAGGAAGAGCAACATACGAGTAAGATAGCTCGTAACACTTTAGCTAGAGATCTGCGTGCTGAGCAGATAAGGGCCGACTGGCTCGAAGACAGAGTCCTGGAGTCTAGTTGGAGAATTCAGGAGCTAGAACAAAATCAAGCACCTGCACCAGCACCGGCCCCTCCAGTGCCGGTAGAGGAGGATTCGGAAGAGGATCCAGAGGAGGATCCTGAAGAGGATCCAGAAGAGGATCCAGAAGAGGATCCAGAGGAGGATCCGGAGGAGGACCCAACTGTAGAAGCCGGGAATGTCGCGCAGGATGACGGCAACGATAGTGATTTGGGGGATGGAGACATAGAAGACTGACACGTCTCGCTTATTTTATTTACTTTCCTTCAGTCTATTTATTTTCCCACTTATGTTCAAACTTGAGACTTTATAGTAAACTGATACGTTTGGTTGTCACTTTGTAAGACGTTGAAACTTTATTTAATCAAGTATTTCTTTTGACTATTTAATTTATTTGAGTTGACATAACTTGAGAATTATTTAAGTACGGAGTAGGATAACTATATTGGATATATAGACTTATCGGTGTGTGTTTATGTTGTCTTACGAAGATCTAAATGGCAACTGGACGTCGCGAAAACCTTAACATGACGCCCGAAGAATTAGCTGCAATGATCCAAGAGCACGTGAATGCAGCTCTAGCGGGTGTTCAGAACCAACCGGCAGGTAACCATTATTAAATTTTCATGAGAAAATCTAATAGTTGGGCTAGTAGAATTCCTCGCTGACTACCTGTCCTCTGTCAGCAGGAGGGGGTTTTAACCCCTACAAGATGTTCCTCGACGCGAAGCCAAGCAAATTCTCGGGGGCAGAAGGACCCATAGGACTGGTCCGCTGGATTGAAAAATCTGAATCAGTATTTGAAATGTGCAACTGTCTGGAGGCCAACAAGGTCAAGTATGCAGCCTCAACACTGGAAGATGGGGCACTAACTTGGTGGAATGCACAAGTCCAAACGCGTGGACTTATTGCTGCAAATACAATGGTCTGGGCCGAGTTTAAGGCCCTAATCAAAGAGGAGTACTGTCCGCGAGACAGAGTGCAACAGTTGGAGCAAACATTATGGAACCACAAGATGGTGGGATCTGAAATCGAAGCATACACAGCGAAACATCACGACTTGGTATTTCTATGTACCGATCTGGCCAACACTGTGGAGAAACGACTCGAGTTCTACCTTGGGGGTCTGGTTCCGGAGATTCAGGGTATGGTAATGGCTAGCAACCCTGCAACTGAACATCAAGCAATCAGGTTGGCGCACAAACTCACCGATAAGGCGGTGGAACAAAGGAAGTTGCCAACTCGGGGTACAACTGAAGTTGCCCCTGATAATAAAAGAAAGTTTGAAGACTCGTCTGTTCGACAGTCTTCGTCATCCCAGCCACAACAGGGGAACCAGAAACGGTTCAATAATTACAACAGCCACCGGGGTCACCAAAAATCAGCCCGCCAACAACAACAACCAGAACGCAAGCGGCTATGTCGGTCGAAAGCCGCAGTGCAATCGATGTAATCTTCATCATCACGGCCCTTGTGCCGGGAATCGCTGCCAACGATGTGGCAAAGTGGGACATGCGGCAAAGGATTGTCGCGGGGAAATCATGTCCCGACAAAACCAAAATCAACCCTAGGGCCAACAGCATGGTGTTAACCGGGGATGCTATCAGTGTTGTAGCACTGCCCACTTCAAAAGAGACTGCCCACAGCTTCGTAACAACAACAACAATGGTGGGAACAACCACAACCACAATAACCATAACAACAACAATAATGGAAATGGTGGCACAGGAGGTGCCAAAGGGCGTGCATTTACGTTGGGCCGCGGAGAGGCCAGAAACGACCTGAACGTGGTCACCGGTAAGTTTCCCCTTAATGAACATTTTGCTACTGTGCTTTTTGATACGGGTGCGGATAGGAGTTTTATATCTGAGTCTTTTAGGAAGAACCTAAATCTCACGCCTAAACCCTTAGAGACCCCTTATGTCATAGAATTAGCCGATGGTAATTCTGTAGATGTGACCCATATAGTATCCGGCTGTCAACTCAAACTCGCGGGTCACACTTTTACCATTGATCTGATGACAACTATCCTGGGTAGTTTTGACGTGGTAGTCGGAATGGACTGGCTATCCGACGTCCGAGCTGAAGTTCTCTGCTTCGAAAAATCTATCCGTATTCCGCTCTCTAACGACGAAATCTTGACAGTGCAAGGCGAGAAGGCAGGCGCCGTCACAAACATCATCTCTTACATGAAAGCGCAGAAGTATCTTCGGAGGAAGAACTCCTTCGCTTTACTCACACTGGTTACCGAACAGCCTAAGGACGAGAAACGTATAGAAGACATCCCTGTCGTCCGTGATTTTTCCGATGTATTCCCAGAGGAATTACCTGGTCTCCCACCCCATCGACAATTGGAGTTTGAAATCGAATTGGCGAACCATGCAACTCCTATCGCCAAGGCCCCATACCGCCTAGCTCCAGCCGAGCTGCAGGAGCTGTCTACCCAACTTCAGGAGCTGTTAGAAAAGGGATTTATCCGACCAAGCGCTTCGCCATGGGGAGCTCCAGTCCTTTTTGTCAAGAAGAAGGACGGGACCTTCCGCATGTGCATCGACTACAGGGAACTCAACAAGGTTACTGTCAAGAACCGATACCCGTTACCTCGCATCGACGATCTCTTCGACCAACTTCAAGGGTCAAGCTACTACTCCAAGATTGATCTACGGTCCGGTTACCATCAGTTACGCGTCAGGGAGGAGGATATCGCTAAGACGACATTTCGTACTCGGTATGGCCATTATGAGTTCTTGGTCATGCCCTTCGGTCTCACCAACGCACCCGCGGTGTTCATGGACCTCATGAACCGTGTGTGTAAACCATACCTCGACAAGTTTGTCATTGTATTCATCGATGACATACTCATCTACTCTAAAAGTGAAGAAGAACATGCTGAACATCTACGATTACTGCTAGGATTACTTCAACAGGAGAAACTATATGCCAAGCTTTCGAAGTGTGATTTCTGGATTCGGGAAGTTCAGTTTCTCGGGCATATCGTAAATGAAAAGGGTATCCACGTCGACCCTGCCAAGATTGAAGCTATCAAAAACTGGGAAGCACCCAGGACACCGACGGAGATCCGCCAATTTTTGGGTTTGGCTGGTTACTACAGACGTTTCATCGAGGGATTTTCAAAGATCGCGCAACCGCTTACTACCCTCACCTAGAAAGGCATCAAGTATGCTTGGGGTGACAAGCAGGAAGCAGCATTTCAATTGCTGAAGCAGAAACTTTGCAGTGCACCCATTCTGTCCTTGCCGGAAGGGACAGATGATTTTGTAGTATATTGTGATGCTTCCATTCAGGGGTTGGGATGCGTACTCATGCAGCGCGACAAGGTCATCGCGTATGCGTCCCGACAATTGAAGATTCACGAGAAAAACTACACAACACATGACCTGGAATTGGGAGTAGTAGTGTTTGCACTTAAGATTTGGAGACACTACCTCTATGGAACGAAGTGCACAATCTTTACAGACCACAAGAGCCTCCAACACATCTTTGATCAGAAGGAGTTGAACATGCGACAGCATCGCTGGGTCGAACTCTTAAACGATTATGAGTGTGCCATTCGGTATCACCCGGGTAAAGCTAACGTGGTAGCTGATGCCCTCAGTAGGAAGGAACACTTGAAACCTCGTCAGGTACGAGCACTACAGCTCACTATTCATTCGGGGTTACCCGAACAGATACGCGACGCGCAGTTAGAAGCAGTTAAGGAAGAAAACATCAAGGCCGAATCGGTGGGAAAAATGGAACGCGATTGGGAAGTAAAACCCAATGGAGCCCGGTATTTCATGAATCGCATATGGGTACCTCTCTACGGAAACCTCAGAGAGCTAGTCATGGACGAAGCTCACAAATCCCGATACTCTGTCCATCCTGGTTCGGATAAGATGTATCAAGACCTTAAAGTTGCGTATTGGTGGCCCAACATGAAAGCTGATAAAGCCACCTACGTGAGTAAGTGTTTGACTTGTGCAAAAGTCAAGGTAGAGTATCAAAAGCCATCGGGGCTACTCCAACAACCTGAGATCCTAGTGTGGAAATGGTATCAGATCTCGATGGATTTCATCACTAAACTCCCGCGAACTTTGGGTGGTTGCAATACCATCTGGGTGATTGTGGATCGTTTAACTAAGTCCGCACACTTCCTAGCTATTAAAGAAACAGATAAGATGGAGAAGTTGACTCGCATCTACATTAAGGAAGTAGTTTCTCGGCACGAAGTGCCAACGTCCATCATCTCAGACAGAGATGCTCGCTTCACGTCCAACTTTTGGCAGTCACTTCAGAAAGCGTTGGGAACACGCTTAGATATGAGCACAGCTTATCACCCTCAGACCGATGGTCAAAGCGAAAGGACCATACAGACCTTGGAAGACATGCTTAGGGCATGCGTAGTAGACTTCGGAAATAGTTGGGAAATCCACCTGCCTTTAGTGGAATTCTCGTATAACAACAGTTACCATACGAGTATATCGGCAGCACCGTTTGAGGCATTATACGGTCGTAAATGTAGATCACCGGTCTGTTGGGCAGAAGTCGGTGACAGTCAACTCACAGGCCCTGAGTTGATACTTGAGGCTACTGAAAAGATTGTACAAATCAGAAACCGCATGGCGGCGGCACGAGATCGACAGAAAAGCTACGCTGATCAACGACGCAAACCGCTCGAATTTCAAGTAGGCGACCGCGTCCTGCTGAAGGTGTCACCCTGGAAGGGTGTAATCCGCTTCGGAAAACGGGGCAAACTAAACCCACGGTACGTAGGTCCGTTTGTGATCTTGAAACGTATTGGACCCGTAGCTTATCAATTAGACCTTCCTGCCGAACTCAGTGGAGTTCACAACGTGTTTCACGTGTCAAATCTGAAGAAGTGTCTATCAGATGAAACTCTAGTCATTCCATTGGATGAGATTCAAGTGGATGAACAACTGCACTTTGTGGAACAGCCTATCGAGATCATGGATCGTGAGATCAAGACTCGAAGGCACAGCAAGATTCCGATCGTTAAGGTTCGTTGGGACTCTAAGCGTGGACCGGAGTTCACATGGGAAAGAGAGGACCAAATGAAAAGCAAATACCCACACCTCTTCGCAGCTGAGCAGCAAACTAACGATACCAATAACTAAATTTTCGGGACGAAAATTCTTTCAACATGGGGATGATGTGACAACCTGGAAATTTCTCATAATTTCGCGTACCATTGTTAACTAAATCCTTGTGCATGGCACTTGGGAATCTTTGTGCATGGCACTTGGGAATTTCTTGTAATTTCGCGTACCATCGTTAACGAACTAAATCTTTGTGCGTGGCACTCTAAACATGTACGCTGCATTCTAAACCGCGTTTACTTAATTTTCGGGACAAAAATTTTTTCAACATGGGGATAATGTGACATCCCGGTTTTTCAGATATCTTAAACGCACTACTTCATGGTTATTCGTTCCTACGTTAAATTGATTCGGAGACTTAAATTGCACGCTCGAAATAATTACGATAATTTCGTAAACTTGTCAAACGAATTACGTGCTATGTGTATTAAACGTTTATAAGTTGGTGAATTATTATGTGATGTTCGATTTCGTGATTTGTTTTAGTTATGAAATATATATATAGTAAATATATAAACGAATCGAACCGAACCGCGACACGAGCCGGCCTCATTCCCTTGCGACTCAAGGAGTTAACCAAACTTGAGGACCAAGTGTTAAACCCAACCGCCCCACCCAAACCCTTTTGGCCGCGAGCACAAACCCAACCGCAACCCTTCCCTTTTTCCTTTCACCTTTTTGCGCTATATATACACATACATGCATGAACCTTTCTTCACAAAACAAAACACAAAAAAAAACCCTAGTTGAGAAAACAGCCGACGGCAGCCCCTCATTCATCTTCCAGTCGCAAGACAGCCTTGTTACACTCCTCTTGAATCGCGGCAGCCCTCCCCTCACCATTCTTCTTCTCGGTCACAAGTCTCGCCAACATCGAATCAGTCCCATCTAGTTCTCGGCTCATTAATCCTATTGTTAAGGTTAGAATTTTATGTTATTTCGGTAATCATACTTCGGTCATGAATTATGGATCGTGTGTGTATGTAATGATGGAAAGTATTAGGATGGTAATCGGCTGATTTGGCTAGTTTGCAAGTTTGATGTTTTTCGGAATCTAGAAACATAGGCTGCGTTTTGTTTGATAAAAACTATAGGTTATGATTAGGGTTTGCATGGGTATGATATATATGATAGTATATGATTGGAAATTCTGTTCTTGATCGCATATGTTCAATGTATCGATCGTTTAAGCGAGTTGGATTGTGATAAAGTGCTGAATCAGATTGCTGAATGGTGGTTACAGCCAACTTCAACTGGCTGTAACTTGGTTATTATTTATCGAAAAACGGATTTTCTGAAGTCTAAAACGTAGAGTTTTGAAAACCGATTCTAATGGCGCTAGATTCATATTTTTCTGAGATGGTTTGATATTTTTAAGTGGCCAATTAAGTTCAGTAACTAAAGCTGTGAAAATCCTGAAAATTGGTTAGTTGTTTATCGAGTTGGATTTAATAATCTGTAGGGAGTCAAATCATGAAATTTGTACAGCAACTAGATATGGAAATTTCCGGGCAACTCCCACTGGAATTTTGTTAATTGGATGAACGGTGATTTTTAAATGAATTCTTCCGTGGACTGCAGTCAGAAAGCGACGAATCTGTCTGCAGCCTAGATATATTAATATTTATGAATAATTGGTAAAGTATTAGGACTTGAAAAATTTATATAAAATTCTACAGTATAGTTGTCACCTTCTGTAAAATAATTGGAATTTTTGGAACGTTGGAACTATTTTATAAAAATCCTCGAAAACAGCCGAATTATGAGTATGTAAGCTGAAACTTGATAACTTGCGAATGTGTGCACCAAAGTGTTGCATGGATTGGATTGTGTTCATGATAAATTGTTTTGATCATTATGTTCATATGAGGATACTTGCATGCATGTTTGAGTGTTAGGAATTTTGATTGTGTGTACCGCTTTGTGCGTAAATTATGTGTAGGATTTGTATTGGTGTGTTCACACACTGACTTGAAATCAATTGACTTGTTAGGACGCAATTAGCGGTCCCATCATTTGCAACTTCTGTGTTACACTAACCGAGCAACTAAAGGTGAGTTCACGGCCCCTAACTTTATCCGGTTTTAAACAACAGGGGGAGAAACATGTATACACTCTTCAACTCAATCTCTTTACGTTATACGAAATTAACGTCATTAAACTATTCGGTAACTAAGTTAATGTTAATGTACGTTATGGTCACTAAGCAGCTATATCACACAAGTCCTCGACAATCTCTCGGATCGTTAGTATTGGGTTTAGATAGCAGGGAAATTATAAGTAGTACTACTGGGCCCGACAAGCCCCATCCGAGCTAGTCGCGCTAGCCGACCGGGTATTGTCAACGGGTGAATAATTTGGCCTAACTTCGCCATGGTCAGTGATAGGCCTGGAAACACGGAGGCACAACAGTCAGCTTCGATCGCGAACACTTACGTGACATAACTTTAGGCTAGCTACCTATATATATTAACATTGAACTTAATTACGAAACAACAATATTATCCCGGGTTAGGGATAATGGAACCAACATCGTTATTATTCCAGGTTGGGAATAATGGAACTATCAGTATTAATCCAGGTTGGGAATAATGGAACTATCAGTATTAATCCGGGTTGGGTATAATGGAACTATCAGTATTATTCCGGGTTGGGAATAATGGAACTATCAGTATTATTCCGGGTTGGGAATAATGGAACTAAATCGTTATCCCGGGTTAGGGATAACGGGGGAAACAAACTCATAACCGAACGAACGAATTATGAAAACCTGTGAACTCACTCTTCTTTAATGTTGACACTTGTTTCTTTACATGTTTCTCAGGACGCTAGGAGCTCTAGGTGCACTCACTTGCATTGATCAAGACATCTTTTATCGAGTCTCATTTACAAACTTTGTTTTGGGTTTTTCTTTAGTTTTGGCGTTTATGTTGGCGCCCGTTCCTTTACTTTATGCTTCCGCTCAACTTTAAAAAAAACTAATGCTTCCGCTAAACATTGGTAACTAACTAAGACAATATAAAATCTACGATGAATGGTTAAATAAATGATTTTTGGAAAACGTATTATCAAATCATATAGAGTCGTTCGACGTACTAGTGTCTCAGATTCTGGTTTGTTCACACGCCTCGCGGTAAAACTCCGCAAGTGGAAATTGAGGGTGTGACAAGGTCGACACGTTTCGCGGCTCAGTTCGGTTCGGCTATTTATTTATTATATTTTTTTTATAACTAATAATCGTGAAATCAAAGCGTGATATAATAATCTACAAAATCTACAAACGTCTAATAACACATAGCACGTAATTCACCCAATAGATTCACAAAGTTTGCGTAGTTATTGCGAGCGTGTAATTTAATTCTGCGAATTAAATCAGCATAGGAATGAATAACCGTGAAGTAGCGCGTTTAAGATACCTGAAAAGCCGGGATGTCACAATCTTGAGTTAGGTGTCGTTGTTTTTGCTCTCAAAATTTGGAGACATTGCCTCTATGGTACAAAATGTTTTGTTTTCACTGACCACAAAAGTCTTCAACACATTCTTAATCAGAAAGAACTGAACATGAGACAACGACGTTGGGTTGAACTTCTAAACAACTATGACTGCGAGATTCGCTACCATCCTGGTGAGGCGAATGTCGTAGCTGATGCTCTTAGTCGTAAAGAACGTGTCAAGCTACATTGTGTTCAAGTTCGATCTGATATCCAAACACGTATTTTTGAAGCCTAACGCACTTGTGTAACCCAAGGTTGGTTGAAAAACGAACTACCCCATTATCTCGAGCTTCAGCTTGAAACAAAAGACAATGGGTTACTCTACTACATGAACCGTTTATGGGTTCCAAGCCAAGATAATCACTGCATCCTATTGATGAACGAGGCTCACAAATCTCGTTATTCAATTTATCCTGGTGCAGATAAAATGTACAAGGATCTTCGTACCCAATATTGGAGGTAGGGTATGAAGAAGGATATTGCCTTATACATACCCAAATGCCTAACTTGTCTTAAAGTTAAGGAAGAACATCAACATCCATCTGGTTTGCTTGAGCAACTAGAAATTCCGGTTTGGAAATGGGACAACATTGCTATGGATCTCATCACCAAACTACCACGTACTTCTAGAGGTAATGATGTCGTTTGGGTAGCCATTGATCGTTTAACAATATCAGAACACTTTTTGCCAATTCATGAGGATCTATCTGCTGACAAACTTGCGAAGATCTATGTTGATGAGATAGTATCTCGAAATGGTGTTCCTTTGAACATCATATCGGAGCAGGATGCTCGATTCTCATCTCACTTTTGGAAGACCATGCAATCTGCCATGGGAACCAGACTTAACTTGAGCATTGCTTATCATCCTCAGACGGATGGACAATCAGAAAGGATGATCCAAACATTGGAGGATAAACTTGGAGCTTGTGTGATTGACTTTGGTGGTAGTTAGGATTCGCATCTACCTTTGATCGAATTCTCCTACAACAATAGTTATCACTCCAGCATTAAAATGTCATTCACCTGTCTGCTAGAATGTGGTTTGTGAAGCTCAACTCTCCGGACCAGAACTCAGTCTAGAGACTACAGACAAAGTCAAGAAAATACGCGATAACCTTTTGACAGCTAGAGATCGTCAAAAAAGTTATGTAGATCCGCGACGCAAGCCCTTGGAATTCCAAGTTGGTGATCACGTCCTTCTCAAGGTATCTCCTTGGAAAGGTGTGATTCGATTTGGAAAGAGAGGAAAAATTGCACCTCGATATGTGGACCATTTAAGAACGTTGAGAGGATCAGAAAGCTGGCCTACAAACTTGAGCTACCTCCTGAGCTTAGGAATGTTCATCCAACTTTCCACATGTCCAATTCGAAAAAGTGTTTGGCTGATGAAAACCTCCACACTCCTCTTGATGAAATTTGCTTGATAACACAATGCACTTTGTCGAGAACCCTGTTGAAATATTGGACCTTGAAGTCAAGAAACTCAAACACAAATGCATACCGATTGTTAAATTTCGTTGGGAGTCCAAACATGGCCCAGAGTTTACCTAGGAACGAGAGGATCAAATGAAGGTGAAATACCCACATCTTTTCTCACAAGTTTCCTCTAATTAAATTTTGGGACGAAATTTCCTAAAGTAGGGGAGACTATGACATTTGTACATTTTTAGTCATTGAACAATTTCGAAACATTTTCGTATTTAATGAAATCTTGTGTTTTATTTGCGAGAATGTATATGTATCAATCATTATTCAATCCAGGACATTTTTATTCAATAAAATCTTGCATTTTATTGGTAAAAATACAAAAATGTCAATCATTTCACAAATTCGGTCATTTTCTTGTTCGATAAAGTTTTATACTTTATTTACGAAACGTGTAACCATACAATCTAACGAACTGACCTCCACGACATTTCTGGACAAAATCCAAGTTACGCATGCCTTAACGCCTTTATATAACTTAAATATTAGGTTAGTAGGGGTTAAAAATGACAAAACGCTACAATATAAGTCCAGGGGAAAATTGTCAAAAAATGTTTGCTTCTTCACCAAGTTTGCCACCTATCTCCGATTGTTAACACCTTGCACTCATTTTGCCACACTTAATTTGGTGTTGACACATGTTAGGACACTAATCCACACTTGGTAACACTTGTTATCACCCCCTGGATCCTAAAACACTATAAATATTCTTTGATTCATCCATTTTTCTTCACACCACTTCAAATCAAAGTGTGAAGTTCTTCTTTTTATCCTTCTTGGAGCTTGTTTCCAGCCTTTGGAAGCCTCCTATCTTTAGTTCTGAAAGTGTTCTTCAACACAAGTAAGTACTCTTCCTAGTTCTTTCATTATTTTAGCTATTTTGAGCTAAAATTCCAACAGTTTGGCTTCCTATTGAACTTTGCAACATGAACGTAATCAGGATGGTATTAATCCCTTGTGATTGCACCTTCTGATTATCACGTTTAGTAAGCGAGATGACGAGTCAAAGTTTTACGACTTAAAAGTAAAAAAAAAAGTATTAAAAATGCATTTTACATTGAAAACGTTTTTTGGTATTAAAACTTAAGTTTTTGACACCAAATCAGTTTATAACATTATTAGACATGTTCAAACATGTCTAACTCGTCATTTATAGTTTAGTGCTTATTTCTTAGTCGTAAGTCGAGTGGTTTTACTACCGCTTTTACTTTCGAATCTGACCCGTTTGGTCAATCTTAGGATTCGACCAAGCACATTTTTATGACCATAGTAATTTAGGGAATAACCTTCTAAGGTTATACCTTATAGTCATATAGTTTGGTTAGTTATATGATGCGTCGATTTTTTTTACTTGTAAAATGCCGAAATGGTTTTAAACATGTAAGACCATAGTTTTGACATCTAAACTGATATTATAGCATAATCAAACTTGTTTTGACATATAAGACTCATCATAGTACTTATTTAACCATCCAAACACATAGTTACGCTTGCGACCCGTTAAAGTGGCTTAAACCATTTTATGTACTCTTAAATTACGAGACGTGTGTAATATAATAAAAGCATGATGGATACGCCGCTGGTACTTCCTATATATAAATGCTTTCATTATATTACATAATGTAACGTTATCTAAACCACTTCAAACAAAATACAAGACATGACATATTTTATACAAGGCACGAGTTATTTAGGTTTTTAAGTTAACCATGCATCATTTCTTTTAAATCATTTGATTTTCATATGATTTCATAAAAGAAACATTTTTGTAAAGGATCTTGGCTACTTCTGCAATAGTTGAACATTTCTTTTAACTTTCCATGCCATGAATCTTCATCACAAAAAGTATGTTACTCTCAAGCATTTTTATGCTGATGTTTTATTTTCACACTTGTTTCAGGAGCTAATGTTTGACTTTGAGCATGCTTCACATAAGGCGGACTTGGGACTTAGTGACTTTAAAATTTGCAAGACAACAGTTATTGTTTGATTTCATTCTCCCAAGACAATGTAAACAATTAAATTCAATAATACAAAACTTTATATACCATGTGTTGTGAAACAATAGTGCTGTGACATGACTCCCTGATGTTTCCGCCGCGGTTTGTTGCTTTACGCAGTCGGGGTGTTACACGAATGCTCATGGAATAGATTTGGCACGTGGATAGTGGATGCTCAAGGCGTATGACCAGATTGAAGGAACTCCAGAAGAACTTTCGATTCATCGACGGCGACGTCATATCTTTTGTCGAAGATAAAAAGGGAGGGAATATTGTTGGAATGGGAGACGTCGTATCTGAAGCACTTACATTGGAGAACGTCAATTATGTACAAGAATTGTGTTACCATCTCATGAGCGTATCACAAGTCCGAATACTTCGACGAAGGAATATCAGTGCTATTCAACGACATGGAATGCCTAATTCTCAAGCCCGAATACTCTGTTCCTGCCGAAATGATTATGCTCACATCACCTCATCAAACAACACCTACGTTCTCAATATGAAAAACATAAAATCCAATGAGCATGTGAAGTGTCTGATATCCAAAGCGTCAGAATCAGAATCACTGCTTTGGCATAGGCGGTTGGGGCATATTAATAAACTCTCTAAATTAAATCTAGTAAGAGGTTTACCAATAAAAGAATTTCCTTTTTCAGAAAAATATATCGCATGCGCCCAATGCAAGCAACACAAAACGCCACACAGGCCCAAGGCAGTGAATACAATAACCGCACCATTGTAATTGCTGCACATGGATCTTTTTTGCCCTATCAGTGTTAAAAGTTTAGCTAAAAGATCTTACAGCTTGGTGATTACATATGATTTTTCTCGTTTCTCATGGTTTTACTTTCTTGAAGCAAAGAGCGAAACAACATCCATTCTTCAGACCTTCATTACTATGATCGAGAACGTCATCAAACTGAAGGTTAAATCAGTCAGAAGTGATAACGATTCTGAATTCAAAAATCAGATGTTTATCTCATTCTGCGAATAAAAGGGAATTCGCCTTCAGTACAGTGCAGCCAGAAATCCTCAGCAAAACGGCATAGCAGAATGGAAGAATAGAACACTCATTGAAGTTGCTCGAACTATGCTCATAAGCTCCAAGCTTCCTATCATCTTCTGGGCAGAAGTAGTCAACATAGTATGATATGTTTTGAATCGAGTTCTCATCGTTAAACCTCATGGAAAAACCGCCTATGGACTTCTTTACAAAAGAAATCCTATGATAAATTTCTTTATACCGTTTGGATGTTCTTGTACACTCCTCAACACTGAAGACATTCTTATCAAGTTTGAAGCAGTTGGTGATGTGTACTGCTTCATGGGATATTCATCTACTCAGAAGGCGTATCGTGTTTGCAACAAACAAACCAAGATGGTGCTTGAATCATACTATGGGAATTTGATTGATTTATTGATTCCCGTCTGGCCCGAGGAAACCTTTGCACGCCTCCATGCCCGATCGAATTGATCGGGTCATGTAGGAATGTAGTCATTCGACAAAAAATCTTTCTCAGTAGGAGGGAAATAAGGCAAGAATCCTGTCGACTTTCAAGAAGGAAACACCACCAACACTAGAAATTCTCCAAACTGGTTTTACGATGTAGATGTTGTTTTTAACACTTTCGACATTCCTGAACCACTCTCCAAAACCGAACCTACAGAAACGAACCCTATTGAACCTTTGTTTGATCCTTCAGACATTGGCTTCACCCCTTTCACAACTCATTTCACCCCAGTTTCAGCCGATCTAATCCTTCCTGTCGAATAAGTTAATGGTGACACTTCGGCTGAGAATGCATCTGCAAATGATTCTTCTTCTTCTTATCGAATGTGGATGAACCAACTCAAGAAGACAGGCCTTCAATTATCTATGTTGACGAACATTTCACCAATCTACCTCAACAAATTGAGATCCACACCAACGCAGGTTACAAGACAAATCGAAATCATCCCATTGAAAATGGCATTGGTCCTACGGAAGATGGAGTACGAAATCGTGGATAAACATATAACATCAACAAAGGATTGTATGTTGCGCTTCTTTCGCAGTTCATGCTAAGTGACATCGAAGAAGCTATTCAGGATTCTAGCTGGGTGCAGATAATGAAGGAAGAATTATCTCAGTTTCGTAAGCTCCAAGTTTGGGAACTCATTGATCTACCAGATGCGAAGTATGACATTAGCACAAAGTGGGTATTCCGTAACAAAATGGATGATCGTGGTGTAGTCATCAAGAACAAGGCAAGATTGGTCATTCAAGGTTTTCGACAAGTGGAAGCAATTGATTATGAGGAAGTTTTTGCTCCGGTAGCACGTTTGGAGGCTATTAGAATATTCCATGCATACGCATCATACAAGAATTTTAAAGTGTTTCAAATGGATGTTAAGAGTGCATTCCTATATGGAAAGGTGAAGGAAGAAGTTTATGTTTGCCAGCCTCCTGGATTTGAAGATCCACATTTTCCTAAACGATACTACATGCTCGACAAAGCTCTCTATGGTCTTCACTAAGCTCCTCGAGCCTTGTATAAGACTTTGTCGATGTATCTTCTGGAATGTGGATACATGAGAGGTAGAATTGACATGACTCTCTTCATAAAAAGGATCAGAGATAATGTGTTGCTAGTTCAGATTTATGTAACGACATCATCTTCGGGTCAACAGATGAGACGCTGTGCAAGGAGTTTGAGAAGGTTATGCAAGCAAAGTTCAAAATGAGCATGATGGGGGAGCTCACATTTTTCTTGGGTTTGCAGGTGAACAACAAGAAGATGGTATCCTCATTCATCAAGCAAAGTACATCAGGGATGTTCTTGCAAAATTCAGCATGAACGACTGCAAAACCGCCCACACACCAATTGCAGCTCAGACTGAACTCACTCCTGATCTTCAAGGAAAACCGGTGAACAAGTCCTTCTATCGCTGGATGTATCTGACCGTAAGTAGGCCTGACATTATGTGGGTTATCTGCATCTGTGCACGATTTCAGACGAATCCAAAAGAATCTCATGAAACTGCAGTCAAACGATTTTTTCCCTATCTGAAAGGAACACCCAAACTTGTACTGTAGTATCACAAAGATAGTAATTTTGAATTAGTTGCTTATTCTAACAATGATCATGCAGGTTGCAAGGTTGACAGAAAGTCAGTTTCAGGAGGTTGCCAATTCTTAGGAAATCGTCTTATGTCGTGGCAAAGCAAGAAGCAGACAACAGTTTCCATGTGTACTACTCAAGCCAAATATACGGCGGCTTAAAGTTGTTGCTCACAAGTCATTTGGATACAAAATCAGCAGCTGGATTACGAGATCAACATCATGAAGACTCCGATATTCATTGACAACAAGGCGTGTCTAGGAATTGTGAAGAATCCAATCCACCACTCCAAAACAAATCACATCAAAATTTGCATTCATGCGATCCAAGATGCATAAGAGAAGAATACATTAAAGTGGTACATGTGGATACTACGCAACTGAAAACCGATATTTTCATGAAAGGCTTTGACAAATCCCGTTTCAACCGGTTGATAACCTGGTTGGAAATGATCAATTTCCTTGAGTGGAAACAAATTGAGTCTTCATAACCGACTGTACATATTTAATAAAAAAAGAAAAAAATGTTGATGCACTTTATGGTCGTCACTGTGCGAATAGACTAGATAGAGTGTATATTGAATATTGTATTAGATTAGATTCAAACACACAACCCAAGTGCGAACAAGTACTGTTTCGTATGAATCATGTATGATTCGTACGAATCACTTACTCGTACGAAATATTCGTATGAGTGACTCATGCTTGATTCGCACGAAATGTCATGTCTATATATAGGCGTTGTGTGTTCATTGTTTGTAAATTTTTGGAAGTTCCCTGAGGGGAAACGCTGGCGGATTCTCTCCAGGAACTCCGCCAATCCGCCAGCCAGACCAGATGTAAGCACTTTCGGTATGAATGAATGAATGAAAAGCTTCCGCTGATTCTCTTGTGCTTAATATTTATGTTTGTTCTGCCGGAACTGCTCTATCCCCAAAACCCCCATCTAGACCGCCGCCAACCACGGGACCACAACAAAATCTCGCTTTTCAAAATAAATGAGTATCTTAAAAGTGTGCCCACCAAAAAGATTTTCTGCAAACTAAAATTTCATTTTCAAGCAATGGACATTCGAAAAAAAATTTTAGAGGGGAAGAATTCCAGAAAATGAGCATTCTTAAAGTTTTGATCTTCCGGTTGACACTTGCTTAAGAAATGATAGAAAACTGCTGACCCTCTGTTTGTATTTTAAACAAAAAAAGAATGAAAAATGAAGCTGCTAAGCAAGCAAAATCGGGGTGCCAAGTAACGACGAGTGTATATATATGAATTTTCAATTTTTGTACAGTTTTTCTTGAACAATTATCATCATCATCATCATCAAAATTTAAACTAAACTCTCTTTGCAAATCTCTTGAACCGGTCTTATTAGGGTTTGATATACATTACGATATGTTTCATTGTGTCTTGCAAGTTATCGAACAACTGTGTGTCACTAACAAGACCGGAAATCATTAGTAATAAGAGATTGTATCGGGTTTTAGGTTTTAAAAGGGTTTATGAAGAAACGTTTGAACCAGCGATTTTATTATGAATCTAGCGGATTTACAATTGAAGATGTCGTAATTATCAAGATTAACAAGTACCGAATTTAAGTCTTGAACGAGAGTTCGAGCAACCGGCGTATTTGACAAATATGTCGGTCATTCAGCGAAGATGAACATCTACGCTAACTGTTGTCTCAAAACAGGACGTAAATACGTGACCTGATATTAGCGTATTTATCTATAACCTAACCATATCTCAGCGTAAGTATCTTAACAGGTGTAAATAGCCTTGGAAACCCGCGTATTTAACCTAAATTGACATGATTCAATTGAACTACCTCAGCGTATTTGTCAGCGATTTTAAAAATTTTTTATTAAAATAATGGCTCAACAGTTAATGTGGGATGGAATGAGAAAACACAATCAGCCCATTACACTAGTTCCTCCAAAGCCTGATTTTGAAGATGTAATAGACTGGCTGTCCAGAAGCAAAGTAAGTTATGTAGTTCAAGCAAACCCGAAGATTTATAGCATTCATATAGAAGATTTCTAGAGGACAGCCAAGGTGAGGACTATTGAGAGAGTCGAGACTAGCACAGCCACAGTTCGAAACAAAGAAATAAAGGTGACTGAAGCAAGGATATGAAAAGTGCTAATATTGGAGATAGTTCAACAGAACCGATGAAGCTAAGAAAAGAGGAAGTACTTGAAAAATTCCAAGGAATGAATTATGTCAGCGATTTTCGTGGGAAGAACAAATTAAAGAAGAACGGCCTGACGAAGGATTGGAGATACATTCTGCACATATTCGCCTTGAGCTTAGTTCACATAAAAGGAGGGGTACGATGGTCTCAACTTGGAATAGTCTGCCACCATGCTTAATCTATGTACAAATCAGAAATTCTACATTTCTGATTTGCTTTTCTACAGCATGGTGGACAACATAAACGAAGGATTCCGGACTCTCCATTCAGGATTCTTGATTTGGGATTCTTCATTTTGGATTTGCAATTCGGTCTTCTCATTTCGGATCCATCTCATTTCAGGTTTTCCATTTCGGATCTTTCAAGTCAGATTTTCAAGTCGGATTCATCAATCCGGATTACTCAATCCGGATTCTTTAGTCCGGATTACTCATCAATTCAGATAATCTTTCCGGGTTGACCATCTTTGACTTCAGGATTGCCATTTCAGATTAGATTCTTTCGGGTTGACCATCATTGACTTCAGGATTGCCATTTTGGAAAGATTCTTTCCGGTTGACCATCATTGACTTCAAGATTGACCATTTCAGATTCAGTACTGTTCATTAGAAACACTTAAATTAATTAATCTTTAAATCTATTTGGTAAATTTTTAATTAATTTAATTACGATGGCTGGATTCATGACCGCGCAAGATCTGACAAATGCCACTCTGGCTGCCCTGCAATCGCAAGCACTGGCTCTCCATCAAGAGCTGGATTAAGTAATTGGCACTTCCACCAAAGTGCCACGTCTATTGTATGGGGATGAATACTACGAGTGGAAGTTCCATTTTGAACAATACTGCAAGGCTAAAGAGCCCGGGGTGTGGAGATGTATCATGAATGGTCCAAGAACCATAGTTTACAGCACTGAGCAAGATCCAGAAACGAAAATTCCTAATCCCATGCACCTATGGACTCCAGAGGACATCAAGATCATAGAGGAAGATGAGAAGGCTTCAGCAACTCTGGCTATGGCTTTAGGACCTAATATCTCTATAGCGGTTAGAAACTGTAAGACCGCAAAGGAGGTTTGGAGTGAGTTGCAAAATCTCTACGAGGGAAATGCCGACATGAAAGCAAGCAGGGTGAATCAGCTGAATCAGCAATTCAGCTCGTTCAATCACATCTATGGGGAAACTATCAAAAACCAGATACGTCGCTATGTCATGTTGGTTTCCCAGATGATTTCAGCTAAGATCACCCTCATCAACAGTGCCATGAACAGACAATTATTAAATTCACTGCCCAAGAGTTGGGATGCAGATGTGGGCATGATCAAAAAGACGAAGAACTTAAATGATGTCACTCTCACTGAGATGATAGCTACTATCAAATCATGTGAGATTGACAACAAGCAGAGGGAAATCAACCAACAAAGCAGTTTGATGGCCGCAGGAATGACAGGGCAGAACGCGGCTTTAATGTCACAGAATCTCATTTATAGTCCTCTATAAGGAAATGCACAAGCACCGGGTGGATCAAACGTGGTTTATAGTCCTATAGCCACGCCTCAGAACACTCAGTACGTGTATGGTCTTCAATCTCAGAATCCTACAATGGTTTCAGCTGCAGAAGTTCACACACAGTAACATGCTCAGTATCCCAACATGGTATTCAGTCCTGCAATTCCTCAAACCGTGCACCAAGGCAACACTCCACAAGCTGCTGCACCAGCGCCGGCACCTACTCAACCAACGTCCAACTCTGCATTTCTCACTAAAGAAAATGAGGAGAAATGTCACACCCCGACCCGCAGCGGAATAAGAGTCGGGGCATAATTGGGTTATCACCAAAGCTCATGATATTTACTAATATGTTTCATATTTATTAAAGTCAAAATTACATCCTCAATATTCCAAACATGTTCATACAAATACAAAGAAAGATAATCAACTAAACAATCCAAAGTCTAATCCAGTTTATTCTTCTAAGCCATCCTATGTGTTTCTTGCTGCAGCTGGATCCAAAGTCATCAACTAAACAATCCAAAGTCTAAAAGTACATGATCACCAATGTTAAACTCCAAAGGCTTTCGTCGTTTATCTTCATAACTCTTTTGACGACTTTGAGCCGCTAGGAGATTGTTTCGAATTTGATGGATCTTGTCTGTGGTTTCTTGAATCAATTCTGGATCAGTGATTTGAGCTTCCCCAATTTCGTGCCAACATACTGGAGATCGGCACTTACGACCATATAAAGCTTCAAAAGGTGCCATGCCGATGCTTGAATGATAGCTGTTGTTGTACGAAAATTCAACTAATGGTAGATGAGCGTCCCAATTTCCCTTGAAGTCTATGACACATGCTCGAAGCATATCTTCAAGAGTTTGAATGGTGCGTTCAGATTGTCCATCAGTTTGAGGATGATAAACGGTACTGAGGTCTCATCGTGTACCCAAAGCGGCTTGTACGGCCTGCCATGTTCGTGAAGTGAAACGACCATCACGATCTGAAATAATGCTTAACGGTACACCATGTCGGCTTATGATTTCGCTGATGTAGATACGAGCTAGCTTCTCGTTCTTGAAATCTTCGCGGATTGGAATAAAGTGAGCTGATTTTGTAAGACGATCAATGATTACCCATATAGTGTCATACCCACCAGAAGTGCGAGGTAACCCGGTAATGAAGTCCATGGTTATGTTTTCCCACTTCCATACAGGTATTTCAGGTTGGACCAGAAGTCCTGAGGGTCTTTGATGTTCAGCTTTTACCTTGGAACATGTAAGGCACTTGGAAACAAAAACAACAATATCCTTTTTCATTCCAGGCCACCAGTAGGTGTATCGAAGGTCTTGATACATCTTGTCGGCTCCTGGGTGTATAGAGTATCGTGTTTTGTGTGCCTCATTCATAAGGAATTCACGGAGGTTGTTGTGGTCAGGAATCCATATGCGATCTAGATAGTACAGAATACCGTCAGATTTAGTTTCAATTTTAAGTTCAGCTCCACAGGACAGCTCCTTTCGTACGTCGTCTTCTGTTATTGAAACATGTTGGGCTTCTCGAATTTGATCTCTGATGTCGGTTATGATTTGCGAACATAGAAGACGAATGGAGTTCACATAACCCTTTCGACTGAGTGCATCGGCCACCACATTTTCCTTGCCAGGGTGATACCAAATTTCACAGTCGTAGTCATTAAGAAGTTCGACCCATCTTCGTTGCCTCATGTTTAACTCCTTTTGGTTGAAGATATATTGAAGACTCTTGTGGTCAGTGTATATTTCACACTTAGTACCGTAGAGATAATGTCTCCATATCTTAAGAGCGAACACAACGGCTCCAAGTTCTAGGTCGTGGGTGGTGTAGTTCTTCTCATGAGTTTTGAGTTGTCTAGAAGCATAAGCTATCACCTTTCCTCTTTGAATTAGAACACAGCCTAGTCCTTGCCCTGACGCGTCGCAATAAACCACGAAGTCATCACAACCTTCAGGAAGAGTGAGGATAGGTGCATCACAGAGTTTTTGTTTAAGGGTCTGGAAGGCTTCTTCTTGTTTGGGTCCCCATATGAAGGGTTTCCCTTTATGAGTTAACACCGTGAGTGGTACAGCAATGCGGGAGAAATTTGAAATGAAACGGCGATAATAACCAGCCAAACCAAGGAATGATCTTACTTCGGTTGGTGTACGTGGCGCTTGCCATTCTGTGTACTGCTTTGATCTTTGAGGGGTCGACATGTATTCCCTTGTCATTGACGACATGTCCAAGGAATTGTACCTCTTTTAACCAGAATTCGCATTTGGAGAATTTGGCGTAGAGCTTCTCATTCTCTAAGAGTGTAAGGATGAGTCGAAGGTGCCGTTCATGATCAGACTTAGACTTTGAGTAAATGAGGATGTCGTCGATGAAGACTATAACAAAGCGATCGAGATAGGGTTTGCAGACTTTGTTCATTAGATCCATGAAGACAGCTGGAGCGTTGGTTAAACTAAATGGCATGACCATGAATTCATAATGACCATAACGAGTTCGGAAGGCGGTCTTTGGGACGTCTTCTTCATGTACTCTGAGTTGATGATAACCAGAACGAAGGTCGATTTTTGAAAAACAGCTGGCGCCTTGAAGTTGGTCAAGAAGATCATCAATGCGAGGTAATGGATAGCGGTTCTTGACCGTTAACTTGTTGAGTTCTCTGTAGTCGATGCACATGCGAAACGTTCCATCTTTCTTCTTCACAAAAAGGACAGGTGCACCCCAAGGCGAGGAGCTAGGACGTATGAATCCTTTGTCAGTCAACTCTTGCAATTGACTGGCTAGCTCTTGCATTTTGGAGGGGGCTAACCTATAAGGAGACTTTGCAACTGGTGTAGCACCAGGTATAAGATTGATGCGAAATTCGACTTCTCTCACGGGAGGAAGTCCTGAAATGTCGTCAGGAAAAACTTGCGGAAAATCTTTTACTACCGGGATGTCTTCAAGTTTCTTCTCCATGGTTCCCTTTTTGACGACATACAACTTCAGCCTGATTCGTAGGGTCTGACCGTCTGTAAGAGGAATGCGTATAAACTTTTCGCGGCATACAACTTCAGCCTGATGTTGGCTGAGCCAGTCCATACCAATTATAATGTCAAAGCTTCCCAACTTCATAGGAATGAGGTCAACTGGAAAATCGTGATCGTTTAAGGTGAGAGTACAATTGCATATAATAGAGTTTAATTAGACCGGTTTTCCGTCAGCAACTTCTACTGTTATGGATTCCATGAGCTTATCACGAGTTAGGTTGAGGATGGGTTCAAATTCTAAGGACACAAAACTTTTATCCGCGCCAGTATCAAACAACATGGATGCATAACTACCATTGATAAGAAACGTACCGTTAACCACATTGCCGTCAGCTCTAGCCTGATGAGCGTTGATGTTGAAAACTCTTCCTCTTGCAGGTGGAGGAGCTTGGTTAGCCTGATTCACCGGATTTGCTTGGGCTTGAGCATGTATAATGTTTACCAAACGTGGACAAGTGTTTCTAAAGTGGCTTGGGTCTCCACAATTGTAGCAAGCCCGCATAGGTTGCACCATGGGGTAGTTGGGTTGGTAGTAGGATTGGGCTAAATGTTGGGTAGGTGGTAGTAGTAGAGGTTGTTGGGCTTGACCCATTATTTGATGGTGGGTTTAGGTTGAGGGCTGGTGGCGGTTCGTCCGCTGAGGTATGCGACAGGTTTGAACAGTGTGACCTGCGCGACCACAGCCGGTGCAATGTTGGCAGGGATGATCAGGAGAGTGATGGTATTGGCAACGGTTGCATTTTGGGAGTGGGCCAGAGTATGGCCTTTTATATGGTGCAGGTGAGGGGGCAACTTGGGTAATGGGTGCAGCAGGATAGGGAATTTCGTTTGTGTGACAGCAAAGTTTCTGGTGTTACGTTTCCTCTTGTTAGCAAACTTAGAGGAGGAGGTGGAATGGTTTGAAGTTTGGCCCTCAACGGGGGCTTTCTTTTTCTCATCTTTAAATTTACCGTTGCGAATTCGATTCTCGGTAAGCTCAGTAGCTAGTTCCATAGCAGCTTCAAGTGTTGCTGGCGAAGTGCTGAGAACTGAGTCTTGAATTTTCGAGGGAGGATTGGTGGGATTTGTGGCGAGAGCTTGTTGTACTTGAACCACAATGTCAGGAAGCACCGCGGCCATTTGTTTTGCGATTTGAGTGGCCAAGCGTTCGTGTGACCTTCCTGATTTTCTACCCCCTCGTTGTTGCCTAGCCGACATCTACAGGAACATACATAAGAAGATTGTGAGTTTATGGAGTCTTTTTAGGTGTCATGTGTCTTTAAAGAAAATAAAAACAACATAAATATCAATAATGCAACTACATCCATAGGATGTCTTGGGTTTGCTCATGTTGGGCCTCAAATGTCCCCCATACCTTCACCTGTCTAGTCATGTGGGCCCCCATGACTATTGGCGGTTTAACACTCGCATCATCCGAATGAAAACCATGAAATATGTTTACAAGATATATGGTCGGAAGGTGTCCAGGTGTAGACACAATGACAACTCAAAGTGGGGTTAGCTCACACGACGTTTGGTATAGCATGCTTTGGCCTAATAGGTACTTCGTACTCTCATCGTTAGTCCCCAGGTAGGCAAACTGGTCCTTTATTTTGGATTTATACGAATGCCAAGCCTAGACAGGACGTTCCGACTACCGGTACTTGTACCCTTCCAGTTACTACATGCCCGTCATGAGAACTCACTTTGATGTGATTTGAAAATACAAAAATCATTGTAAAAACAATCATGAAAATGATGTGGTGTGTGCTCTCATGGATATGATATGTTATGAGAATATGATTCATGATAGGCATTATATAATAATATGTACTTATGAACATGCTTGCATAACATTGAATGTAACATTAAACATAAAACATATAAACATCATGAAATTTGGCATGTAACACACAAAAAATTTTAAAAATTCTAATCAACTATAGTATAGGCTCTAAGGGTCTAATAACCTATCCTATATCCCTAGAGTCATGGCTCTGATACCAATCTGTCACACCCCGACCCGCAGCGGAATAATAGTCGGGGCATAATTGGGTTATCACCAAAGCTCATGATATTTACTAATATGTTTCATATTTATTAAAGTCAAAATTACATCCTCAATATTCCAAACATGTTCATACAAATACAAAGAAAGATAATCAACTAAACAATCCAAAGTCTAATCCAGTTTATTCTTCTAAGCCATCCTATGTGTTTCTTGCTGCAGCTGGATCACCTGTATCATGTGTAAAAAATGGGGGTTTTTGGGTCAACATAAGTTGGCGAGTGAACCTTGTTAGAAAAACATTTATTATTTATCTCTGGTTATCTTTATCAGGAAAAATTGTGCAATAATCATATGTGAGCAAACGTAATTAAATCATACAATAACAATAACATCAACAAACAATAACTTACAATAACATACAATAACAAACCAACTTGCATGAATATAACACATGAATGAAAACTGTATATGTTGGCAAAGTCACGTTGACGCTCATAATGTAATGGGGAACGGACGGCCTGTGATGAATGTCTGTGCGATCAAGGCTCAATCAAACGTAGCCGATCGTATGTTGGCAACGCCTGGTTCACGCTCATAATGTATTGGGGAACAGTTCAACGCTCATAATGTAATGGGGAGCGGCGGCCTATGATAATGTATGTACTGAAAATGATAAATTAAATCTAAACAATAACCTCACAAACAGTTGATACAAGTTGAATACACATTTGTTCATGAATATGACAGATGCACAATAGTTTAAATGTGATAAATAATAAGACACATGATACACCCCAAAAACGTGATTAAAACGTGGAATTTGTAGAGATTCACTCACATTGGGTGCGTTCGGTTGAAGATGATTAAATGCGCACGAGTTAAGAGGATTGATCGACGGGAATTAACTAACCTAAACAATAACGAAAAGGTATGGTAAATGAGTGGATTTTATTAATAATTTTAATAATATTTCTAGATATATTTTTGTGAGTTTAAGGCTGTTTTCTATCTTTAAAAACTTTATTTTTAAGTATTTTTAATTGATTTTTAAATTAAATAAATAAATAAAAATATAAAAAAAATGTTGACTTTTGCGTTGACCATTGACCATTTGACCGCTGACTGTTTGACTGTTGACTGTTTGACCGGTTCAATCATGTGTATGTACGCGCTGGGTGAGGCTCGAACCCGAGACCTCCCGTACGCGTGCACGCAGCTCTACCAACTGAGCTACGTGTCTAACCCGAAATAATTCTGTTTTTAATTATATTTATATACTGTTTTAGTTTATTCAAAATTCTTTTATTTTCAAAAAGGGTTTTAATCATCGAACCGGAGTGTGTAACAGGTCTCGAACCCGGGACCTGTGGGTTAGGATTGCACACAGTCCACCGCTGGACTGTGTGTCTAACCTGGTTAATATACCGATTTTTATTATACTTAACATCTTCCGTGAGTTAATCCGGTTCAGTTAAAAAGGAAAACATCTTTATTACAGAGCATACGATTTGGTCAAGGATCGAACTCGCGGCGTGTGATATATGTGCGCACACAGTCCACCGCTGGACTGTGTGTCTAACCCGAGATAATATCCAATTTATATTAAACTTATAAACAAACTAACTTCATCTTCTTCGTTACAAAATCACAGACAACGATTACCCTACTGTTTCTTGTTTAATTCGATTGACAAACATTCAAATGATTAAAAATTGAAATGGCAGAGAAGATTTTGGAAGTAAACATACCGGAGAAATGATCTTTCTCAGAATTCCGGTGAAGTCGTCGGCTCTGTTTTTATGGACTTTGTCTGAGCGGACCAATTAACAATTTTGATTAGCTGGATGCGGAATTGAAGTACTGAACAAGAGTTATCAGAATGTTTAAAGGTTTATACCGTTTAACAGCGAGTTCTAGAAATTCTCAGAGATTTTCCGGCGAATGATGATTATCCGATATCGTCGCCTGGAACTGATTCTGGTTGAAGGGTTTGAGTTAGCAAAAGCTTAACAACTGATAGACGATGAAAGAATTGAGAAACTTACTGATTTGATGGAAGACACGGTTTTCCGGCGAAAGTCCGGCGAGTTCAAAAAGCTTATCCGACGAACTGAACGTAGAGCGAAAGTGAAATTGGAGGTTCTGCGGATCAGTTTGAGTCGCGAGAGGGTGCTATGGTTAGAGTAATTCATGAAATGAAGATTTTTGGTTATTAAAACCGATCATCACATAAATTCAAGTCCATTCAAGACTGAATTGATTGAAAGTGTCGGTTTATCGGTTATAAACAGAATTCCGCGATCACTCAAACGTCTTGGACGTTTGGGAGCCGATTACGGTTTCAGTTGGCGTAAACACGTTGATTCCTGAGTGAAGTTATGTTTTATTTGCTTCCTACATTTCACAAAAGCAACTAGTGGCGGAGTGGTTATAATTGCGCGAGTTAAGTCGTTAGACTCACCCGGCTGACCCGGGTTCGAATCCCGGCAGCCGGTTTTCTTTTTTTTATTTAATTTATTTTCACTTTTTATTAATTATAGTTTTTAAATTCTAATTTGTTTATTAATTATGCATCGTTTAAAATTAAAATAACCATAAATACGCAACGAAACATTTATAACTTGATATTCGATTACAAACGAAGCGGGTTTGGAAAACCCGTTTTTGACAAATGTTACAAGAAACTAGCTATTGCAGCGTCAATGATCAAAAGTTTAAACGCCTTCCTCGCAGGTGATCTGACCCCTCCATCTATTCTTCCAACCGAAGTTGATCAGATAATGGAGGAGGACCTGGATGAGATTGATGTCTCTTGGAATTTAGCAATGGCTGCTTTTCGGGTCAACAAGTTTCAGAAGAAATATGGAAGGCAATCCTTGTCAAATTTGAAGACTGGTCTCACCAAGGACAAACTTAGATGTTACCGATGTCACGAACCAGGACACTTCGTCAGGGAATGCAAGAAGCCACCGTCAGGGTATGTATCATCCAGGGTCGCTGATATACAGAGCAATGACAGACATCTGGTTCCCATCTCTCCTTCCAAGTCAACTACGAGTCCATCAAGCAGCTCAGGCGGGAAGTCAACAGCATTGGTGGCCCAACAGCATGAAGGTTTCAACTGGGCAGATGCTGCAGCTCAAATGGAAACATTGAATCTATCCAAGAACAGCAACCACTGCATGATGGCGCAGACAACTGAGACGCCCGATCTTTCGAAAACGGTAAATCGAATTCTTTGTTCTGATAGTTGTCGTTTTAAATTATCACAAATGTGCACCCACAATTCAACTCTAGTGGTTGAATATCAATAAGCTGCATCACAGAACATCGCCCTTAAACATAAGAACAAGCTTCTTATGGAGAAGGTCGAAGCTCAGAAACAAGATGTGGCTCAGCTAAAGCTAGACTTGAACCAACAGCAATGTTGGGTCTATGACTATAAGCTAAAACTAGCTGAAAAGGACATAGAACTTCAAGCAGCCTTAGCCAAGCTGAATTCCTTGACAGGGAAGCTTCATGAAAATGAAATAAACATTAAAAAATTTGAAACTTCCAGTAAACTTGTCAAGGACTTATGTGACCTCCAGCTTAACTATCAAAAGAATTTTACCAAAGGCCTTGGGTACAATAGGGCGCCTCTAACATATAATCATAACTATACTAGAATGCCTGAATCTGAGGAAGAGGTAGAAAATGCAGAAAAAATGATGTATGGTAAACCTTCAGATTATTTATATAAACCATGGACGCCCTATTACCCAAAGTTCTCCAAACCCACTGAACTCAAGAGGGATGACGTCTTTGTGGCTTCTACACCACTCTCTCGTGAAAGTGGTACTCATCCCTCTGGAAGTATAGATGGATTGGATAAAGAAGTGCCTGAGGCAGAAACATCCACATCCTCCACAGAATCTAACAAAAAAGAATCTTCTGATATTCAAACTAAATTTGTGAACGATACTAATGTGTCTAACTCATGTGCAGAAGAAATTTTAGTTGAGGATATCACAGAGGGTGATGAAGAGGAATGTCTGAATACAAATTCAGACAATTCAGCTGATGATTATGCATCTTATAAACCTGCTTTTGACATTTTAAATCAATTTCTTGCTGAACAATTTACACGCTCAAACAGTGTTGGTTGTGTTGAGAATTTAGACAGTTTTAACTCTGGTTTTTCATCAAATACTGATGTTTTGAATGATGCTAATAACTGTGATAACTTGTGTGATGAGAAAATGAGTTTAGCTGCAGGTTCTGCATCAACAGATGATTCGATTTCATCAGTTTCAGCTGTGGATACCGAATGTTCATCTCCAGAGGCTGTGTCTGTTGATGCATCTCCTAGGGTTGACAGTGTGAAAGTAGATCAACCAACCAAATCTGTAAAAGTTGATAGTGACATAATCCTGGAAGACTCGGGTGACTCAAAACAAGGGACTGATTCTAAAATGACAGAAGATGAACACACTTTTCCTCATGGTTCAAATGAAAATCTTAAACCTGATCTTGAATCGGAACCTCAAACTTTTCAAAATTGCGAGATTCCACCGTCATCTGCTGAAGTTTCAGAACAGGTTGTCCCTGTAGAGCCACTCGTGTCCTCTACAGAATCTGTCACGAAGTGTGATTTGAAGAGTAAGACTAAGAAGCGGAGAACACGCCGATCTAAAAAGAGAAAACAAAACAGGCGTCTACAAAAACTGAAACGACAACTGCTGGGTCTTCTCATCAAACTGAGGAATTAACTCAGCAGTCGCACACTGAATCTGTTAAGCAACCAGCTGAACAGATATCAGTTAAAATTTTGCCAAAATCTCCATGTTCAAAAACCTTAAATTCAAATCACAAAAATAACAAGTGTGCTGATGGTTGTGCGTAGGACACCGTCAAGACCAAGACTGTGCATCAGCCGTCAGTACCCGTCAGTAAGAAACTGACAGACAAATTGCCTAGAATTTCCCAAGCTGAACGGACTGTTTTCTTCCAGAAGAGGCAGACCTATTTCAATTGTGGATCTCCCGGGCACATTGCTCATAATTGTTAAAAGCCCTTTACCTCTTTCAAAACTTTGTATTCTAGACATCAGAAGACTATGCCTAATCGCCCACCTGAGGATCGATTTGTGGCTAAGTCTTCTGCTCAAGACTGGAACTTGGCCAAGAAACATGTTTCAAACCCTTGAGACCTTCAGTTTTCTAGAATCCCTCTAGCACTCCAAGAAATGTGCAGAGGTCTGATTCGGTAACCTGGAGGCCTAAGTCAGTGGCCAAGACTCAGTCTTCTACCCCCATGTCTAATAATTCAAAAGCATCATCAACCTCATCCTCAACAAGTTTGATCTTTCGTGAGGTTACTTACGTTGATGCTAATGGAAAACCCAGATCTTCAATGGCCTGGGTTCCCGTTTCTAACTAAAACCTGTTGAAATGTTCAGGAACAGCTCTGGCGCGCTCTTGTTAGACTATGGTACATTAATAGCGGATGTTCCAGGCACATGACCGGAGACATCTCATAGTTGAATGACATTCAGTTTTTCGATGGCGGGTTTGTTTCCTTCGTAGGTGGAGAAACAGGGAAAATTACCATGAGAGGGACTGTTTGCAATGGAGCCCTCAGCTTTAAGAATGTCAATTACGTACCAAAATTGAAGCACAGTCTGTTGAGTGTGTCTCAACTCTACGACAATCATTTGGATGTTCTCTTCACCAAGAAAGGATGTTATGTGCTTAAACCTGGTTTAATTATTCTAGATGCTTGGATTCTTCTTAAAGTTGCACGTAAAGGCAATGCATATGTTATTGATATGAACCAGGATCCTTCTGACAAGCTCACTTGCCTCTTCTCCTCGACAGCCGAACATGACGCTATGCTATGGCATTGCAGACTGGGTCACATCAACATGAAGAATTTAAATCGTCTTGCAAAAGGTGGTTTAGTTAGAGATTTACCAGTTCATGCCTTCATGCAGATCGAAAAATGTGAATCATGCGCGCGTGGGAAACAACATCGACAGCCGCACAAAACTAAAGTTGTTCCCTCCACTTCTCAGGTCTTAGAACTGCTATGGATCTCTTCGGTCCAACAGACATACGCAACATTGCCGGGAAGGATTACTATCTGGTTATTATTGATGACTACTCTCGATTCACCTGGGTTTTCTTTCTCACACATAAAAGTGAAACCGCTGAGCTAGTCAAACAATTTGTCACGCTTATGGAAAACCAGACAGATTCTACGGTAAAGGCTATTCGGTGTGATAATGGGACAGAGTTTAAGAATATTACCTTAAACTCCTTCTACTCCTCCAAGGGAATTGACCGACAGTTTAGTGCAGCAAGAACCCCACAACAAAATGGGGTTGCAGAACGCAGAAATCGCACACTCATTGAAGCTGCACGCACTATGCTGGTTGAATCCAAGCTACCTCTTATCTTCTGGACAAAAGTAATCAATACTGCATGCTATATTCAGAATCTTGCCCTGATCAATAAACGCCACATGAAGACTACATACGAAGTGGTTGAAGGTCGCAAAACTTCAGCCTAGCATTTCCGCAAATTCAGATGCCCTTGTGTTCTCCTACTCATGGACGCTAAAGGAAAGTTTGAAGCACGCGGGGATCCTTTCATTTTCGTTGGCTATTCTAAAAATACGTCATATCGCGTTTATAACAAGATCAAGAAGATGGTAGTTGAAACCTACAATGTGGGTTGGCTGGAGGAAAATCCCAAGGACACACGCATTGGTCCTGACTGGTTGTATGACTACTCCACTTTATTTAATCATTTTGATGTGTCTTCCAATGTGCCTGCAGGTAACAGTTCGAATTCTACCCTTCCAATGGTGCCCATTTCTTCTGAAGATGATGCTGACGCTGCCGCGTTACATGAGACTTTAAAGCAGCTAAGTGTGGATCCTCGAGGATTTAATGACACTATCTCGCCATCCTCCACCGTTTCGAATTCTAAAGAGCCAACTATCCCTTCGCCTGCTCAGATCGATCCTCCCGAAGCTGTGGTTTCTGATCCAGAGTCTCCTACAACACATGACGGACTTACTCTCGATGTTTTGGGTTCCTCTCTGTTTCCTGAGCCTACTCCACTCGATTGTTCGGTGGATTCCTCAGCACATACTTCTACTGGTGCCTCTGTTGAGAGGGAGACATCTGGAGTCGCTTCAGCTAGTGTCACCAACCTGCAAACAGATGTTCTCATTCACGCTACACCAATACCGCAACGTTTACAGCGTGATCACCCCATTGAGAATATTATTGGTCCTGTCAATGTTGTTGTTCGAACACGCAGCCAATCTGGGAATATCAATACATGTCTCTATTCTTTCTTCATTTCCCAAATTGAACCTAAAAGTATTGATGTTGCCTTGCAAGAACCAGGCTGGGTGGATGCCATGCACGAGGAACTCAATCAATTTGAGAAGCTTGGTGTCTGACAATTGGTGAAGTTGCCTCAAGGAAAACGTGCTCTTGGAACTCGCTGGGTTTTCCACAACAAACAGGATGACACTGGAGTTATCATTCGGAATAAAGCTAGACTGGTGGTTCAAGGGTTTCGACAGATTGAAGGATTAGATTTTGATGAGGTCTATGCACCTGTCGCGCGTTTGGAGGCTATACGCATCTTCTTGGCATATGCATCTTACATGGATTTTACTGTCTATCAAATGGATGTCAAGATTACATTTATATATGGCAAGGTGAAAGAGGAAATCTACGTGGCACAACCACCGAGCTTTACTGATCCTGACAAACCAGATTATGCTTACAAACTAGACAAAGCTTTGTATGGGTTGCATCAAGCGCCTCGCGCATGGTACGCTACTCTTACAGAGCATCTGCTTGCTCATGACAACACACGGGGAACCATTGACCAAACTCTGTTTATCAAACACGTTGATAAGGACATTATTCTCGTCCAAATCTACGTTGATGATATTATATTTGGTTCCACCAATGATGGTTTGTGCCGCAAATTCGAAGAAATCATGAAGAAGAAATTTGAGATGAGCTCATTGGGGGAGATGACCATGTTTTTAGGACTTCAAGTTCGTCAGAGCCCACAGGGTATTCTAATTCATCAAGGAAAATATGTCCATGACGTTCTTGCCAAATTCAAGCTTATAGATTCCAAGCCTATGGCTTCACCTATCGCAGAACGGCCTCTGCTAAATGAAGATGCTGAAGGAACGCCTGTTAATCCTACTATGTATCACTCAATGATTGGATCACTCATGTATCTCACTGCTAGCCGGCCAGATATCATGTTTGCCGTCTGCCAGTGTGCTCGTTATCAGGCTACTCCTAAACTTTCTCATTTACATGCTGTTAAACGAATTTTTAGGTACCTCAAAGGGGCTCCACCACTGGGCCTCTGGTATTGTAAAAATTCTGAATTTGAACGGTTTGCTTTCTCTGACAGTAATCTTGGAGGTACAGATAGGGACATGCGCTCAACTTCGGCTAGTTGCCAATTTCTGGGAGATAGCTTGATTTCGTGGCAATGCAAGAAGGAACCGGCTTCGCTCTCTACTGCAGAAGCAGAATATGTCGCAGCCTCTGCTTGCTGCTCCCAGGTTTTATGGATGCAACATCAGCTTGCGGATTACGGTTTGACTTATCTAAACACAACCATTTACTGTGATAATGATGACGCAATCTAAATAGTTAAAAACCCTGTTTTCCACTCCAAAACCAAGCACATAAATATTAAAGTTCATTTTATCCGCGATTGCTATGAAAAGGGTCTCGTAAAGCTTGAGCAAATCCACACTGATGCAAATGTGGCGGAATAGTTCACGAAACCCGTTAGCAACGCGCGTTTTCAAGTGCTTGTGGATCTTCTCAAAATGATTTGGTTTTCTACGTAGGCATCCTCTGTCTTTATGTTTTGTTTACTATTCTTATTTTCTTTTCATTGCTTCATAAATTTGTTCATATGTATGCACAAATTTAGGGGGAGAAATCTTATTCAAAAAAACATTTTTTGCAAGGATAGGGAAATGAAATACTTTTCGTGATAAAATGTCTGATTAACACATGTAAGGTGTCGAAGCGAAAAGATTTGGATCAAAAGTGATGTGTCGGTAGGTCTAAAACTCAACCGGATGGGGAAAGTCAAATGATATAAACATAACGAACTATGTACTCAGTGGGTCACTTACTATAGGCTTATGATTTCATGGTCTTAAATCTTGCGTTGATAAATAGCCAACATCTGAGGTTTCGAGTCTTTATGATGTTGAGTCATCCGGGGATATCTTGACTGTCCTTCTGTTGTATCTAGATTATATGCAGACCTAGGCACAGTCAGGATATCTTTGTAAAAGAGCCAAAATGGAAAAGCCAAAACCTAAGAGAACAGAAGTTTCTTCATAAGTTCTTACGTACCTCATAAGGTGTTTGCCTAACCCTCGTCAGTCACTATTGGTCTCTCTGCTGTACGGAAGTACTGACCTGTTCACCAATAGTCTGATATTGTAAAATATAAAGGCTGACCACAGTATACTCACCTGCTACCATGAATTGTTGTGCTTGCCTTGATCACGGGGGTATGTCATGGTATGGGACACACGAGTATATTAGTATAATATTACCTTAAGCGTATCATAATGCCTGAACTACAAGGGTTAACTTTTAGATTTAAATAGACAAGTATATTGACAATCGCTTAGACCAACTGAACCTGCTCATACTGAAAAATGTTCCTTAGTTAGCATTTGAAACGATTTGATCCCTTAGCAAGGCTGTGTTAAATATTTATGTCTGTCTTAAATAGTTCCTCTTTGTGAAATGTTAAAAGGTGGTTGGATGCTTGGTTAGTCTACTTGATGAATTTTAGTGAGATGGTTTCTGTCAAGAGATATTGGACTGGCCCAGTGTGCTTTGGGATTTGGGCCAGCCTAATAAAATTGGTTAAAAGTCTTAAAATTGGAAAACTCAAGTTACTATTCCGGATTGGGCTTCTTTGGACCCAAGGGTTATTGTTTCGGATTGGGCTTTTTCGGAAAGGCCCATTTGGACTTTTTCGGACAGGCCCACTGTGTTACTGTTCCGGATTAGGCCTGTCACAAGCCCAATCCGGATTCAAAATCCCTGGCCCAAGCCCATTTCAGAAATATATAGGCATCTTTGATTTCTCATTTCGGATTATCCAAATTCCAAAATAGTGTTTTCTTCTCTGATTCTCTCTCTTTTGCGAATTGTGCATCTTGGAAAATTCATCCCGGATTAGGTATAACTGCATTAAACACATGTATTCCGGATGAACAATTTGAATATTTAATGCATTTCGGATTGTATCCCGGATTGATCTTCAAGTTCTTAGGCATTTCGGATTGGATTCCGGATTGGTATCCATCCGAAATGATGAACTCGGCTTTCATCTCGGATTGGATCTTCATCCAGAATGACAATCCATCCGAGATACGATGAGTAATACAGATTGCACTTTAGTCCATACTGTTTGACCTCCTTCAATCCGGATTGATGAAAGGGTTCATCCGGATTCTTATAGAACTGTCAGTAATCCGGATTTGAGGTTTTGAACCTTTCATCCGGTTTGAACCTTTTCAACTGTTGAAATCAAAAGAATTTGAACTCATGTTAATTTGAACCTTGACTTCTGATTGACCTATCCAGTTAGTTTTAACTGCTACATTGTTAAACTCCTTTAACTTCTGTTAGTTGGATTTAACTTGGTTGATGTTCTTGACAAATATGGTTGAAGAAGCATTTGATGCGATGATGTTGGTTGAGGAGCAATTCCACAACTAGGCCGGGTATCTCTCAGACCCGCCAGCAGAGTTCTTCCAGGAATTTCAGGCTATGATAGTGGGGCTCAACGCTTGCAATATCGCATATGCCCTCCGTGCTAACCCAGTTATTTACAGAGATCTAGTACATTCGTTCTGAAAAGAGCACGTATTCAGCCAAGGGGTGAAGATGGTAGACCATTTATTCATTCGCAGATTTAGGGGTGAACGAAGCATGTGTGAGAGAGGTGTTGCAGCTTACCGAGACTTTCAGTGATCCAACTATCTACGCCAAAGAGAAGGTGCTTCTATGCTTATGGAGATGGGATATGAGTGTCCGTATCCACCATTATTGAAGAAAATGTTTCCGGCTTATTGGCGGTTGCTCGTTCATATGTTCATGCAGTGTGTGTTGGAGAACAAGGGTGGTCTGGATCAGCCAAATCAAGCCCAGACATCTGCTATAGTTTCATTAGTTATGGACTGGAAGTATAACTATTCTGGTTATATCTTCGACAACATGAAGAAAATTTTAGAGCAATCCAAGAAGCGGATGTTTCTTTTGTACCCACACTTTGTCCAGCTCATACTAGATGCCCGTTATCCTGATTTGGCGAAGGATGCTACAGATGCCAACTTGCTTAATATGAAGCCGATGGGGCCTACTATTTTTGCCACAATGAAGAAGAACCGCTCTACGTCCAAGACAGTGTTTGTGGGTCGTTTTGCTTTGAAGAAGTTCGGGAAGTTTTCTGAAGTGGTTGGTTTGGATATTCCACCACCTCCTCCGCCTCAAGTTAATGCTACAGTGGCCGAAGAACACGACATACCTGCCAAAGAAAAGGAGATAGAGGTAGAGGACTTAGTTACTGATGACGAAGATGATGTTGGCCAAGCTTTTCTTGATGATCTCGCTGAGTTCAATGCCACTTTGACTCCCGCTTTACCAGAGTTATCATCCAAGAACTTAGAAGCCTTGATTGCTCACTTGAAAGATATCCAGGAGAAACAGGGTGATCCTCCACTCGACATTCCCTCTATTGTTGTACCAACTGCTCAGATTGAAGAAGATGAAGAAGATGAGGTTCCATTGATCAAAAGGCGAAGAACTGGGCCGAGCATTCCATCCAGTGCACCTGAAGCTCCGTTGTTTTCACTATTGCTGAATCTGAATTGATCACGTCTATTGTTGTTGAGGTTACCGTGGCTGAATCTATTGCTCATACTTCGATGGTTGACACACCTGTTTCATCTGCACAGCAAACCGCTCCTATTATTACACAGTCTACCGTTTTGTCGATCTCACACGGTTCTACAAATGATGGAGTTTGGAGGCAGTTCATCAGGTGCTGGTGGTTCGGAAGCATGTGGTAGTGGAGTTGGTTATACTGATGATGTTGTTGAAGATTATGTGCGAAGATCAGAGAAAAGGGCATTCGAATTCGGAGGATTGGATACTGACGATGATGATACAGAGGTTGATGTAGTTTATTTGAAGAAACAGGTGGTTGTTTTGGAACAAGAGGTCATTCTGAAGGATGCTCAAATTGCCTCTCTGCAGAATCGTTTAGACATCAGAGAACAGACTATTGATCAGCTGCAGGGAGATGGGACAATGCTTATGACTCTGGTGTTTGATTTAAGGGGCAAGCTGGGAAACAAGTTTGGAAGGGAGTTTAGTGATCCTACTGATGACCCGATGAACGTTGAAACTAGGCATCGTGTGGCACAACAACGAATGGCTGAGGAAACTAAAGAACAAAGATTGGCAGCTGCGCAGTTGGTAGCTGATCGGCAAGTTGGTCTAGACGATTATATGAGAGATCCACGCAGGAAATTTACTGCTAGTCAGAAATGCTGACCAGGAAGAAGAAGCAAATGGTCTTAATGAAGAATGTTTGTGAATCCACTTGATGAAAATTTTCAGCTAAAGGATCCAACCAATCAGTCAGAGAGATATGTGATGGAGTTGGGGTCAACTTACTACAGTAAAGTGGGAAACAAGTCTAAGGTGCTCAGTTGGATGTACGATCACGTTAAAAATATGTGGATATCGTGCGCTAGGATGGAACCAGAGAATATTATTCTAAAGAGTCGCAATTCGATACGTGGACTAAAGTTGCTTTGACTAATCTTTTGAGAGCTCCATACACTGATGATGACACTACAGAGCATGGACCCGGGTGAAGATTCTTCAAAAAGCTTGAACGTGAGGTTAGGAGTGGCTTCAAGACTATGAAGACTGCTGAACCATATTTGAGAGTAGCTAAAGGAATTCGCGATGCACACACTAGCAAGAGGTTCAAGTCGGTGATCTGGCCGCCAACCGACAAAGAATTAGTTATCCCGGTTGCTCCTACCTTTCCTAGGGGAATTCTGAAGAACTTCAACTTTTGGTTAAACGATCCTAAAGTCAGAAGTGTTGCTATTGTGACTAAAGAGAAAGCGTTCAGGTTCAACGATGTGGTGGATTTGGTTAGCTTTCACGACGAAGACTTGCAGGTTCTTGAGTCACATCAAATTAGAACTGCTGAGTTGTATGAGGTGTGCTAAGGATTGGACTGCTGCGGTTGCTGGTATCATCACTGGAAGACTAGGTGTAGATGCTCAACCGAAAGACCAATGAAGTAAACCTAGGGGGAGAATGTTGGGCTTGGATTATTAAAGGTTTATTCATTAGGGATTTATTTGGGCTTTTGGGGTTTGTGTGGGCTTCCTAGTGCCTAATGGGCCTAGGGTTGTAATTATGGGCTTAATGATGCTTATAAATAGAGGGGCTAGGTCATTGAGAAAAGGTTAGAGAGTTTAAAGCAAAAACTTGTTCTTTAGTGTATGCAAGTTAGTATTATTCAAAGTTATTCAAGTTGTTCTTCTTCCTAATCATAATTTCCGCTACTGATTAGGTTAGTGATACCTGTTTGATCCGTTCACGGGACTTACAAATCTAGAGTGCGAAATCCTCTAGATCAGATTGTCACAAAAAGGTGTAGAAGCAGATTAAACTCAAACCAAACAAACTGATCTTTATTGATTATTCAAAACAATCACCTAAGATCCTAGCACTCACAAATTCGTCCACCACTCTACTCACGAATTCTCTGCCTCTCTAAACTCTTTGTAAACTGATTTCAAGTGCTTAACCCTAACCCTAATGCAAAGCTTTGTTTATATAACACAAGGCATGCATACTTGCCTGGTTTCACACATGCCTACGAATTAGACATGCCCAATTCGCCTACCATTCCCCCAATGTGAGTTTGGTTTGGCCCAATCACTATTAACTAACTATTACAAATCTAAACCTGCTAACTGTTCATCATTTCACTAATTACAAGATATCCAAAGACCCAAATCTAAAAGTTGTTGTCACAAACATGCACCAACAGACTCCCCCATGACAATAGCTTCATAAAACAACTTTGTCTTCAGTCATCTTGCATTCTTTATGTTAGTCTTTCATCGTCTTTGGTCTTTGGATAGCTTCAGCTTCAATAGCCTCTGTCAGCAACAAACTCCCCTAAGCTTATGCATCCAATCACCAAATCCTCAAAATCGTTAGCACTTGAGTAAACTCTAGTTCAGCATTTGCATAACAATCTTCAAACTCTTCAAACATTGTCAACAATGTTAAAAGGAGGTTTCTACCATGCATCCAATCAGACCCCTTTCAACTAAACTTCACAGCAACTCACTTTGCTTCACAGGAACAAATTGCAACTATGTATACAAAACAAACATCTCGAGAAACCATAAGAATTTTTTAAACATAGTTTAACAAATTATTATTAATGTCGAGAAAACTGTACTACAGATTAAGCAATTTTCAACTCAACACCAACATTCAAAAATTTTCTAACCACACTAGAACCTACAAGTTTCGATATCTTGAACTCAGATTCTAACACCAGCTCCCCCTATCGGTAATAGTTTCTCCATGAACAACCATTTTCCGTACGTTAAGAATTTTAAAGAAAAAGAAAATCTTTTTGGATTTTTATATTTTCTAAAAACAAATATCTAACAAGAAAATAAACACTCTATTTTTGTGAGAATCACTGGTTAAGAAGATCATATCAGCCAAATCAAACTGTTTCACACTTTCAGTTCATTCTTTCTTTTAATGTTCGTGAAAAGCAGTTCAAGACGATTACCAGTATTGTTTATCCACTTAAGCAAAATACATGAACATTTCAAGTACCTTTACCTAGTGATACGATTTAGGTAATATTATACTGATGTACTAGTGTGTCCCACGTCAGGACGTACCCCTGGGATCAAGGTATGCACAAGGATTCCTTGTAGTAGGTGAGTATACTGAATTCATCCTTTTTTATGTATATAGTTAGATAATTGGTGACAGGTCAATACTTTCGTACAGCAAAGAGACCAATTTCCAATGAGGGTTAAGACAATTATCACAGATTTTGGTATGATTTATGCATTTTGCACATTTGAATGACTCTGTAGGAGAGCTTCTTCAATTTCTAGGTTTTTGGCATTTTAGTTGTTTTAAGATATCTTGGTTGTGGCTAGGTCAGCATAGATCTAGATGCAGCAAAAGGACAACCCTGATATCCCCGGATGAAATAACAGTATAAAGACCAAAAACCTCATATTTTGGCAATATATCAATGCAAGATTTAAGGTTATAAAACCATACGCCACTGATATGTTACCCACTTAGATATAGTTCTTTATGTTTATATCACCATGGTAAGTTGATTATTTCATGTTTCTTGCCTACAGGTACATCATATGATGAAGCTTTTATCACACTTTTCCAATTTAAGTTCAGTTTCAGTGTGACAGTCTAACTTGTTGATGTACTATCATCTCTTCCTTTTCACATAGTAACTCATTTTTTATTTTTTATTATTTTTTATGGTTTTCTATTTTTTTAACTTTTTGATTTTTAAGAAAGCAATAAACTATTTACAAAATTCTTACGAAAAACTAATTATTCAGGATTCCTCATCCCGTTAAGTTCGACTAGATATTCAAATCAAGCCATGTCAAAAGCTTTTGTGTAAAGATCTGCCAGGTTATCTAGTGTATCTACTCGATGCAGTTCAATCATTTTCTTTTCAGCACAATCCCGTATAAAATGATGAGGAACGTCAATATGTTTTGTGCGACTGTGTTTCACGGGATTATTTGTGATGGAAATTGTGGCATTATTGTCTATCATAATAGGGGTGAGAGTGAAATTCAAACCGTAATCGCGCAAAAGTTATTGGATCCACAGAACCTGAGAGCAACAACTTCCCGCAGCAATGTATTCAGCTTCACACGAAGATGTAGACACGCATGCTTGTTTCTTGCGCTGCCATGACACAAGTCTTCCCCCTAAGAACTAACAACCACATGTGGTAGATTTTATGGTTGATTTGTATCCTCCGAAATCTGAATCAGTGTAGGCAATAAACTCCAAGTCACTATTACAAGGGTACGATAACCCAAACTTACGTTTTCCTTTCAAGTAACGAAGAATTCGCTTCACCGCCTTCATATGCGACTCCTTTGGATTTGCTTGATATCTGGCACACAGACATACTACTAACGCAATGTCCGGTCTTGAAGCAGTAAGATACATCAACGATCCAATCATGGCACTATATTGAGTTAGATGAACATCATCCACACTCCCAGCATCTAGACCAATGTTGTGATTTTCACAAATGGGTGTATTAAAAGTTGCACGATCCTCCATCTTGAAACGAGTCAAAATGTCATACACATACTTTGTCTAATAAATAAAGATCCTATCCTTCTTTTGTTCAACTTGCAACCCCAAGAAGAATGATAACTCACCCATTTCACTTATCTCAAACTTACTCTTCATCACCTCTTCAAACTCATGACACATGCTCTTATTAGATGAACCAAAGATGATGTCATCCACGTATACTTGTACCAGCAGAAAATCTTCCTTCTTTCTCTTAATGAAAAGTGTACTATCAATTTGACCCCTTTGAAAGCCATTTGCCAAAAGATGAGGCGATAGTGTGTTGTACCACGCCCTAGCTACTTGATGTAATCCATACAGCGCCTTATCCAACCTATACACTCGATCTTGATAGTCTAGATTAGTAAACCCATCTGGTTGAGAGACATACACCAGTTCTTTAACTTTCCCATAAAGAAAGGCACTCTTCACGTCAAGTTGATAAACCTTGAAACCCTTGAAAGATGCAAACGCTAGAAACAACCGAATTGCTTCCAACCTTTCAACTGGTGCAAACATTTCATTATAGTCAATCCCCTCTTGCTGATTGAACCCTTTCACCACTAACCAAGCCTTGTTCTTTGTCACTATCCCTAGGTCATCTTGCTTACACTTGAACACCCACTTGGTGCCAATTTCTTTCTCTCCCTCTTGTAAATCAACTAACTCCCAAACTTTCAACTTCTCAAACTGAGCTAGTTCCTCCTGCATAACTTCTACTCATGAATTATCCTTCAGAGCCATATAAATGTTTTCGGCTCCTCTTGAGAAATAAAACAACTATACATCTTCTCAATCTTAGCATATAAACATGAACCTTCTGTTATACTTCTCCTTGTCTGAACACCTGCATTCGGATCACCTATGTTGTTCTCAACTAGATGATCTCTTTTGCTTGTGTAGTAGCAATGGCGTCAATTTCCAAGTTAGTCTCTAGATTTGATCCAATCTCCCCCTGATCATTTTGATTAGCAAACGGGTTAGAAAAATCCTCCCCCTCAAGAGGTTCAGACTCGTTATCACTCGAATCTACTACTTCTGCATTTACATTTGAGGAAGTTCCTTGCACATCCGCAATTAGAACACTTGACCTCGAACCAAAAGTACTCTCATTGCCGTCCCTAGTCAAGTTGTGAATTACTTCCAAATCACCTGCATCGGAAAACTCAGGAATTTTAAAAGATTCAAATAATAGGTCATAATCATATAGCTTTACTGGACCTGGGCTGGACTGTTTGGGCGAATATGTGATAATTTCAATATTAAAAATCGTTTCAATTTTACCATTAGTTTTGTTAAAACTCTCTTGTTTGGTGCACCGTTGGCATAACCTAGGAAAAATCCTTCGTCAGCGACTTCACAAAATTTTGGTTGGTTTTTTATTTCTAATTATCGTGCATGGTAGCCCAATTGGTTCAAACCCCTCTAAATTTGGTTTACGGTTTCTCAAAAGTTCATAACACGTTTTGTTATGTCGTTTAACCATCAAAACCCTATTTAGAACATAGCAGGCTATATTCACCGCCTATGCCCAGAAAAAGGACAGGTTGCTTAGAATCAGAAAGCATGGTCCTAGCAGCTTCAATTAAAGTCATGTTTTTCCGTTCTGCTACTCCATTCTGTTGCAGTGTGTATGGAGCACTTAATTGATGTTTTATCCCCTTGTGAAGACAATACATATCCAGCAACTGATTCTTGAACTCCATGCCATTGTCGCTTCTAATGTGCATAATCCTTGTCTCAAGTAGATTCTCCAACTTTGTGAAAAGATTGATCAACATTTCTGTTGTTTCATCTGTCACACCCTGGTCGTAGCGGAAGCGTAAGTGTGTGACTATGAGGTAATGATTGCATCCAATTAAGTAAACAAGTATAACTCAACAACGATGCCATACTAATTAAAAGTTACATTCCAATATTTACAACCAACCAAAAGTGATTTCATAGTTTTAACTGTTTTCAACTTGTCATCATAAACATGATTTAAATTACATACTTCAAAATAAGATATTGTTTTCATCATAAATGCATAATGAGGTTTTGACCCCTTATACCCATACTAGGTTGGGATATAAGAGGCAAATCCTCCAAAAGGTGGCACTCGTTGTCTTGTCATTTCCCATAACCCGAAATGTATCACCATCTCATGCCTTGCATCCTGAAATACATGTAATTTAAAAAGTCACAAAAGTTGGCGAGTTCATGTAGTTAATGTTTTCATATAAAATGTTATCCATGTAATCCAGTAATGAAATCTGAGTATGTTATTAGCATTCATGGAGTTTTAAGGATCTATCAGTGTGTCACAAGCACCCTGAGATATGTGCCATAAGTAAGTAACCAAACCGAGACAACTTTGACATCATTGGGATCACAAAAGCACCCCGAAGGGTATACCAACCAGGAGTGGAGCACGCCTCAAACTCTATAGATCTATACCTTTTGCACCTTGGTCACTACGTGATTAATGGTTACTATTGTCATCATCCTACTTATGCACATTGGATCGTGTTATCATCTAAACCCATAGCTAACATACTGTTTGTCATGACATGCATTTCCCCTCGATAGTTTTAAAAAAAACTTTGAAATAATTGAAAGGAGGGACATGAACTCACAGCTTTGTGTTCCATACGTTGTACTTGTCAAAGTTCGGTGTCCGTACACGTGTATAACCTACATGTGTATTAACTTCATTAGACACCTAGGTCTCGCTGGACCTTGTACCAGTTGTTCATCTTGTATTTTTATTGTGTATTTTTTTATCACATTAGCACAAATTTTAATGTTATCATAGTGTTGGTAGTTCGTTTGTTCGATTAATATTTTTATACATATATTTCTCAAATATATATATATATATATGTTGTTGTTCTTAGATCATGTGTGAACGGGCCTCACCCTTCACATGTCCTCGTGCCTTGCACGTGTGTCATTGTGCCTAGCCCATGTCATGTATGTCATTGGGCCTAGCCCATGTCTTCATATGATTGGGCATAGCCCATGTAATTTATGTCATTGGGCCTGGCCTATGTCTTTATGTGATTGGGCCTAGCGCATGTAATTTAGATCATTAGGCCTAGCCCATATCTTTATGTGATTGGGCTAGCCCATGTAATTTATTTTTAAGATATATATATATATATATATATATATATAATTCTTCAAAAATATTTTAAGTATAGTGAACAGCGTTCACATGTATAAATACGTTCATTTCACTTGTATGCACTTGTTCCATGGTATATGCAAATTGTCTTATTGTATGCACTTGCACCATTGTATATGCAAAAATTGCATTGTATATGCAAATATTGCAATGCTTTTGCAAATTGTTCCGTTGTATGCATTTGTTTCAAGGTATATGCAAATATTGCATTGTATATGCAAATATTGCAATGTATATGCAACTTATTCCATTGTATGTGTTTGCACTATTATATATGCAAATTGTTCCATTGTAGGTATCTACATGTACACGTTGTGCATGTACACTACTTGTAATCTTGCAATTTCACCAAGTGTTTTAATGTCTGTATATTATATGTATGAGTATACCCATATGCATTATATACTTGTTCATCTCCAAGTATTTGAAGGTTCTTATGTGTGGTGTATTGGTATTTAGTTAGTATTTTCCCAACTTTCTAATACATACACATAAATACACACAGGTATTTATACATATACACACAATATGAATTCTCTAAGAATATATGCTTTTATCTAAATATATATATATATATATAATACTTTCATTTTTAACTTATGAAAAAATATATAGGTGTTTATGAAAACCCTTGGGAGTTTAGGACTTCAAACCTTTCCATTAAGACTTGTCTAATCATGATTAAGATCGCTAATCGCGTTTAGTCTTGCTAATCACCCTTTAATTATCCCTTAATCGCGATTAGGATTTTTGAAAATTTTATCATAGTTTCCCCTAAACTAAGGTTTTTCCACGTTTTGAAAACGTATTTAAACCACTTTTCAATTTCCCAAATCATCATCAACTCTACTTTCAAAATCCACACTTCAAGATTATAGTTTTAGCTTCTTGATAACTTTACTTTTTCCAAAAATCAATTTCAAGTCTTGTGTTAAAGTTCATGAAACTTTTAAAGATGGTTATCTTGGTAGATCTAAACATCTTTATGTTTAGATCCTATTTTTAAGCACCATCATGCAAGATCATTAAATCTGAACAAGCTACACTACACTAAACATCATAATCAACACATAAAACACATATTTATGTAAGATTATTATGTTAGATTTAGGGTTTTAAGTGTTTTGTTTAGTGGGTTTCAAGATGATCAAGGTGTACTTTTATGATCTACTGAGTATAATAAGCATAAAAATGAAGTTAGATGATCTTACAACTAGCATAAGGCTAGGGAAGAACTCTATGAAGATTAAGAAGACGAAATGAAGAACTTAAAGCTCCTAGATGATGTATGAGGCTCCTACAAAGCTTCCATGTCTTGCACCTCTTTAGATAATCATAAAATGGATGTGTAAGGCTTGAAATATGTTATTTAGGGTTGAAGAAGGGAGTGATTGTGGGGTGTTGTTGTTGCTGTGAGTTGAGAGAGAGATGAGAGGGTGTTTGGTGCTTGAAAGTTGTGAGGAATGAGGGTCTAAGATATGGTGCATTATTGGTCTTATAATCATCGTGCAATCTCATTGAAGTCAAAGATAAAATCTTCAAAACATGCTTCTTCATCACCATAATCTAGCATAGGTAAGGGGTGTGGGTCCCTTTTGTTGACCAAAAATAGGGGGTTAAAGTGTAACATTTTTATAAAATAAGTTATTTACATGTGCATAATATCTTAACTTTTAGATATTTAGGTGATTAGTTGATGTCTTGCATCATTAACATGTTAATGATGTTTATGACACTAATATAGGCCTAACTAGTTCATTAGTCGAGTATATATTGAGTATGGATTGCCGAAACGCTTCCCGTTGAATTATTCGCTCAATATCAGCACTTATATATTTTGCCGTCGAACATTTCCAGGAGTTGTGTTTACGTGACCTCAAGATACTTGAAGGGATTTCGGATCCCAAATGAAGCTTAACTAGCTCTCTAAATTAATGTATGAGGTTGTCGGTTCAACAGTCGGTCGCTTTCCGGTCAAGTTGTGCACTGCTTGTCATACGACCGAAAAAAATGTCTTTTATGTATTTCTGATATTCTCATATTGTTTTAGGGTGTTCAACATTGTTTTGTTATAATTCCGGAATGCGGAAAATACCGAATTAATATTGCGGACAATTTGAAATTGTCGCCTTTTTGGTCGAAACGGACAATTTTGTAATTTAGGTGTTGTACCGGAAAGTTATGTATTTTTGAAATAGGTGTTCCCACATTAGTGTTTTCATATATATATGGACTCAATTATGGCATCAGCATGCCGTTATTCTCATTTTAGAAGTTTTGCTGACATGAATAGTGCAACCGCGAATAGTGCGCCCAACACTTTCTACCAACACTTTTAGGGCATTGTTTGGTTTATTTCGCGTCGTAACGGAAACCAGTATATGTTATGACTTGATTTACTTATCCTAATACTTGTGATATGATGTGCGACTTAGTTACGAAATCAAATTTCGATAAAATGCATGAGTTTATGTAATACAAATAGTGATTAGATTGTACGGAATTGCCGGTTATTTGCTATTTGTCACATTATCCTTTGACACTAGAAAGAAAACCCAAGAAAAGCGAGAAAAGTCATCAGTAACAACTAAGTAATAATATTTTCCTCCAAAACTCCTTACATTCACTAGACCGAACAAATCCATGTGAAGTAATTAGGGAAGAGAAGCAATGGAATTCACGATTTTAGACTTGTGAAGTTTTCTTTGTTGCTCTCCATTTTTACAATGAAGATATTTATCATCCACATAAAACTTCTGCATATGTGTTAAGATGTTTTGAGACCGTTGATACTTGGGTTTCATAGTTTGTAGCTTGTTTGTAATAGTTGGTAAAACTAGAAGGGCTAAAAGTGTAATTATGGAATCTAGTACCAGTAGCGACGTATTTAATGTCCCAGTGTATTTAATAATACACTGGGTAGTTAGATGCTATATATATGAATGCCATGAATTCTTTGGCTCCAAGTTTCTTGGACCAAGGTCATTTTGCTATTGTTTTGTGTTTGTGTCTCTAATTTGCATGTTGTTATCATACATCCAGGATCTTTGATTGTTACTATCATTATGGGATTACATCATGGACAAGATTCTTCACCTTCATCTTAGTTTCTTTGTGTTTTCTTACTTATATCATTCAAACACCTAATCTATATGTGTTTGGGTGTTTGTCAATCACCATCATTGTGATCCGAAGCTAATTTCGGACTCACAATTTGGTATCAGAGCCTTTGTGCTCTTGATTGACTGATATTTATTAAGACTTTCAAGGTTTTGAAGGTTTTCAAAAGTTTGGACTCAAATGGCTTGATTTGGTGCGTTTAATGATTGGGTTGTTGTTAATCAGTGTTTAGAGTATCATTTGGGTCATTTTGATGCACGTTTCCATGATTTTTGGTTGTTTTTGTGTGACTAGAGGGTTTTTGTTCGTACTAAAACCCTTCTGGGCGTGTGTAATCTGGAAGATAGCGTAGATATTGTTGAAGATAGTGTAGAACAGTTTAAATCCTGCGTATTTGTCTTTTACGCAGTCTTTATGTCGGCATATTTATCTGAAGGCGACTTCAAGGTCAGTGATTTAAATCCTCTGTGATTTTATCACAGTGTTAGGCGTATTTAGCCAAATCTTTGTTGGTTGTTGGTTCTTGGTTCTTGGTTGCTGGTCTGTCGGCGTATTTGTCAGCATAGATAGTCAGCGTAGTTCTCTGTGTCCGGTCCAAGAAACAAATATCATTCGAGCCTATTTACAAGCATAATTCACCTGATTCAAGACTTGAACTTATAGCGTATTTAAGAAATTTGAGCGTAATTATGCCTAGTAACCAAATATCTAACGTAATTAACTTATGTTATCAAATTTGAACCTAAAACTGAATCAACATATCTCTAAATCAACTGAATCCCATCGCTCAAGCTGAGCTTGAAACTGGAACTGCAACTAGACCTCCAAAGTTGAAAGGATCCGAAGATTTCAGTAGCTGGAAGAACAGAATCAAGTCATTCTTTGAGTATATGGACTATATTCAATGGATGTCTGTCACTGTAGGACCCCACGTTCCTATGGTAATTCGTGATGACATTCGTACAATTAACAAAGATCCCTCAACCTTCACTGAAGAAGATAGAACATTGATCCTTCATGACCGTCGGGCTCACGCGGCTCTAACTATGGCTCTATCAAAGGACGACAACAACCTGTTTGAAGAGTACACCTCAGCTCATGAATTATGGTTGGCACTTATTGATCACTATGAAGGCAACCAAGAACTGATGAATAACAAGAGAGATATGGTTCAGAAAGAATATGAGATGTTTGGAAGTGTTCGAGATGAAACTCTATCAGATCATATCAGCCGTTTTCTAAATGTGTTAACAAAAATGAAGAAAGTTGGTAATCCAATTTCCAACTATGCCTCAATCAAGAAACTTTTGGACTCTCTTCCAAAAGAATGGAGCTTACAATGCATGATGATCAAAAGATCTTTCTTGACCAGTACAACTTTAATCACTCTTTCAGATCTGATCAATACTCTAAAGGCCTTTGAAATGGACGTGCTCAAAAGAGAGATGAATCAAACAGGATACTCACAAAAATCTGCTTAATCCAATGTTGTTCATGTTCCCAAGAACATCGCATTCCTTGCTCCCATAACCACCGGTGGTTCAAGATCTCAAAGTGCTAACGCATCTTACTTTAACGCTTCCGCAAACTCTACAAAGGCTCCAACATCTAACGATTAAACTACTGTGGTCGGTGATGCTCAAGCACTCAAGATATCCACTGAACATGTTGCAATGTTTAACACCTTCCTAAGAAGTTATGAAGCTCTCATGTCAGGTGAGCTGAAAAGAGATTTTCTCACTACAGAAGACATATATCAGGTAGATCCAGATGATATGGAGTAAATGGACTTGAAATGGCAAATGGCAATGATAACCCTACGGCTAAAGAAGTTTCGAGACAAAACGTGAAAGAGACTGGCTCTGGGAATAGTTGGTTTCGACAAGTCGAAGCTGAGATGCTAAAACTGCAAGAATTTGGGGCACTTCAAAAGAGAATGTATGTTGCTAAAGAATGAAAATGTTGATACGACTCCAACTAAACGGGCAATCGCTATTGAGGGAAATGAAAATGCTACTGACAACACTCCTAAGTGGTTGGTGGTCGAAGACTATGATTGGGCTGAGGAAATTGCTGAAACAAAGGAAGGAGTTAACAAAGCTTTAATGGTGAAGATATCCTCTAAATCGGTTCCACGTCCTTCAAACTTTCTTAGTAACAAAAATGAAGGTATTCCCAAGGGAGATATGTTTGCTGACAAAGGAGTGAATAGCATAGTCAACCCAACCAAGTCTGCTGATGACCAAGGAAATAAAGAAGCTGGAATCTCTAAGTCAAAGGAGAAAGTTCAAGAAGCAAGTAGTAGTGACAAGAAGGAGAAAGCTCAAACTCCTAGAGCAGCAATGAAAGCTGAGCCTGCCAAAGAAAAGGAGGAGAAAGACTTGGTAAACAGCATTCCCTATGAACTCAAAGTCAAATTGTGTTTACAACCGTGTGTCAACGTCGTGGCTCACTATAAATCCCTCAATCATGACCTTATCAGAGAAAAAGATATAGTTTTTCAATTTAACAAAGAACTAAAACAAAACGAAGCAGTATATCAGAGAAAGTTGAACTCAACTTTAGCTTTAATGCAAACTTTGAAAGAATTTGTTTTTAAAAAAGATTTCATAATCAATGATGTAACTGAAAAACTGGAGAAATCTGAAGTTGAAAACACTAAATTGCATCTCACTAATGACAAATGGAATGTAAGCAAAAAGGGACTGGTTGATATTAAAAATTGCCAACGACCAACATACGTGAAAGATGGCATTAGGTACAAAGATAAGCTAGGAAATGAAAGAAAAATCTTTCCACCTCCTCATAGCAAAAACTATTTACCCATGCCAATTCCTCATCTAGAAAAATGATTTAATTGCTCAAAGTGTCAACTGTTGAAATGACAAAGGTACTAACGTTTCTATAAGCAATGCAGATGCAATTGAGCGTGATGTGTGCAATGAGGAGTATGGCGGGACAAAAATAGGAATAGGGTATTCAGGCGACAGTTATAATACGGTTAACTGGTTTACCTGAATTGTGGTAAAACAAACCAGACTTTTGTTCGGGATGAATATAATAACTTAAGTAGGATGAATGACTGTATTAAACCTAGTCTAAGTATTCGAGATGCCTGTAATAGGCACGAGCCTAAACCTTTGACCCACAACAATGATAATGTAGTGGTTGAATGCATTGACTTCAAATCTGCTTTTTGTGATGAAAATGTTTTGCTTGAATCCCCTGTGTTTTGTTCTAGAATTGAAGAAAAATATATTTGGAAAGTTCCTTACAGAGGAAATCCCCGAGTTTGTTCCATCATGTACATTAGAGTCTGATAAAGAATCAATGCAAGTCAGCAGCAGTGAAGACTCGGACACAACAACTTCGAAAAGTGGTGAAGAAACCTCGAGTGAAGTGAAAAACAAGAATCAGTTTCTTCATCCGATAGCTAGAGCGATGAAGATTGCACTAACGATGAAAGTCATATTGACAAGAAAATGAAGAAAATTAGAAGTTCAAGACTCAATGCATCTTCATCAGACAACACATCATACAGTTCAGGACACTCATCACATACATCATCTTCCAACGCATCAACCTCTAAAAGGAAAAAAGAAACGTTGCATTAAATGTTTTTGTTGCGGTCATTTAGGATACACACCGAAAAATTGCAAAAGCAAGAAATTTTTTAAACCAGATCAAAATTTTGCTAAACATTTCACATTTTGACAACTTTAAGAAATTGGTCAAAAACTTCATTAACACAAACTGTTTTTGGAAAAGGAAAGAAGATATTGTGATCCAAGATCATGATAGATTAAAAATGAAGCAAGTCTGGATTCCGAAATCTAACTAACTTGTATATATTTCTTGTTTGTTGTTGTATAATAGAATAAACTATAGAAATGGCTTCGAATGCTCATGGAATACATCTGGCATGTGGACACTGGATGCTCAAGGCATATGACCGAATTAAAGGAACTACTTAAGAACTTATGTTCGTATCTTTTGTCAAAGATGAAAAAGGAGGAAAGATTGTTGCAATTGGAGATGTTGTTTCTGAAGCACTTACATTGGAAAACGTTAACTATGCACCAAAATTGTGTTATAATCTTATGAGTGTATCACAAGTCTGTGACAAAGGAATATCCATGTTGTTCAACGACGTAGAATGTTTCTTTCTAAAGCCCGAATACTCAGTTCCTGCTGAAATGATTATGCTTACAGCTCCTCGTCAAAACAACACTTATGTCCTTAATATGAAAAATGCCAAAACCAAGGAGCAAATGACGTGTTTGATCTCCAAGGTATCAGAATCAGAATCACTTCTTTGGCATACGCGTCTGTGACATGTGAATTTCAAAATTATGAATAAACATTCTAAATTAAACTTCGTAAGAGGTTTATCGATAAAATAATTTCCTTTTCAGAAAAATATACCGCATGCCCCAAGGTAAGCAGCACAAAAAGTCGCACAAGTCCAAACCAATGAATACGATAACCGCACCACTACAATTGTTGCACATGGGTCTTTTTGGTCCTATTAGTGTTAAAAGTTTAGACAAAAAGATCTTATTGCTTGGTGATTACAGATGATTTTTCTCGTTTCTCATGGTTTTACTTTCTTGAAGCAAAGAGCGAAACAACATCCATTCTTCAAACCTTCATTCCTATGATCGAGAACATCATCAAACTGAAGGTTAAGTCAGTCAGAAATGATAACGGTTCTGAATTCAAAAATCAGACGTTTATCTCATTCTGCGAAGAAAAGGGAATTCGACTTCAGTATAGTGCAGCTAGAACTCCTCAACAAAATGGCGTAGCAGAATGAAAGAACAGAACCTCATTGAAGCTGCTCGAACTATGCTTGTAGACTCGAAGCTACCCATCATCTTCTAGGCAGAAGCAATCAACACAGCATGTTATGTCTTGAATCAAGTTCTCATTGTTAAACCTCACGGAAAAACTGCTTATGAACTTCTTTTCAAGTGAAAGCCTCTGATAGATTTTTTCATACTGTTTGGATGCTCATGCACTCTTCTCAACACTAAAGATAATCTAATCAAGTTTGAAGCAGTCGGTGATGTGTGTTACTTCATGGCCTATTCATCCACCAAGAAGGCATATAGAGTCTACAACAAATGAACCAAGATGGAGCTTGAATCGTACTATGTCGACTTTCAAGAAGGAAACTACATCAACAATGGAAGTTCTCCCAATTGGTTTTACGATGTAGATGTCATTTTTAACACCTTCGACATTCACGAACCCTTTTAACTACTCAAAGTGAACTAGTGTTTGACTCGTCTAACCTTGGTTTTACCCCTTTCATAACTCGTTTTACTCCAGCTTCAGCCGATCTAAACCTTCCAATCGAAGAAGTAAGTGGTGACACTTCAGATGAGAATGCATCCGAAAATGATGCTTCCTCTTATCAGAGGAATGTGGATGAACCAATTCAAGAAGACGGACCTCCATGTAACGCTTCGCATTTGTATCTTTCCGTTTTTTAGCAAGTCTGCTTCGTGTTTCTATTTTTGGAAGTCCAAACCTTGTAATCGTATTTCTATTTTCAATTATTGTATTCTAAGGCTTTGATTGTAATCAAGATTAATCAATTATGCTAAATTCGCAAACTTTATTCGCATTTAAACTTATGATCATGCTATACTTTATTCCTTCTTAAATCAATTCAAAGCGACGTGCAAAAGTTTGATGAATGTTTATAAATTTTATACTAAACTCTAGCAAAACAATTAGTGATGTTATTCGAAGAATTCAAGCTTCAAATTACCATAAAATAATGTCTTATTGTGTTCAAGAAAATGCTTGTTCTTAGTTGTTCTTTTTAGGGTTTTAAGTAAAATAATTAATAGATCAAAAAAATAAAAAGAAATGGCAGCCTAGTTGTGGCCACAAGCATGTAGTAGTCTTCCCTCTTTTTTTTGAATTCAAACTCCACCAAACCACATTGAATGCAACCGAAACCCTAACCCTAATCCTTCCCCTATATAAACCAAGGTTCCTCCACCCATTTCTCACTTTTACAAGCCTCCACACACCTCAAACAAGTCCCTAACTTCAGAAATTCTCTGCTGAAACTCATCAGCTTGCAAGTGAGTTTCGACTCACTTTTCTTCTTCTTTTTACCTTGTTTTTCTTTCTAACACTCTTGGATAACCTCTAGGAAGGTTCTCACAAGTTTGCTGGGCAAACTAAGGTGAAACCACACCATTTTGAGGTCCAAAAGTGCACAAAACTTTCTGCCCAAATTTTTATCTTTCAAACTTCAAATTTTTCAATGTTTTTACTTGGTTTTCTTCCTTAACATTGTTTGATAAGCCCTATGAGTGTTACCATAGGTTTTCCATGGAAAACCAAGGTGGAATCACACCATATTTGGGGCCAAACTTTCTGTTTTGGATGATAACTTATAAAACTTTTTCGAACATGTTTTTAACATAACAAATCTATGCTATATATGCCACTAACTATACTTGTGGTTAGTGTGTTAAGCTAGACTTGTTTACATACAATCAAGAGGCATATCTTGTCTCTAAACTTGTGGTTTTTATTCGGGTTTCAAACCCACAAGTGTTGAGCCATCCGAGCTTTCAAGCTTGTGATGGTGTAGGTGTGATTACATGAAGGCCTTGGCCATTCAACTATTCAATCCACCCCTCACTTGATGATTTCTATAATTCTTGACCATCCGGATTTTCCTTCTGTGAATCTTGTGTAATGGTGAATCTTATGAAAGAGGTTTAGGATGGTTATCCTCCTACCTCCATGCATGACTTACATGACTTCCATGAACTACATGATTAATTAGTAGTAATATAACTATATGTAAATACTTAATATAACCGAACCTTAGACCATGACCAAATGGTTAGTTGTCTTAACAAGTAGGTTATTTTATCTTATACGTAACAATCGTTACGATTCTATTGGCCATGACCCATAAAAACACAAACACCCTTCGGGGCTTATTAGTGTCAAAAACGAGCGTTAATGTCTAGATAAATACTTTCGTTATATATACTTTCTTGCGCATTTTAAATTCCTAAACTCATTAAACTCCCCTCAATCTAATACTCACACACCTACGTTTGCCTTGTGTAGGATAAACTTGGTGTTCCCTCCCCTAAAACAACCTAACTCTCTCACGGATATTACCTTGCAAAACCGTGAGTACACTCGACCGCTTTTTATGTTTTCCACTATTTGGGTGCAACATGATTAACTTACAAAAACTACACTAAATCACACTTTATTCTATATAAAAACAATCCATCAACATGCTTTAGTCTTATGCTACTTGAATTGTTACTTGGTACATTCTTATGTGATCTAAATGTCATTAACTTTGATCGAGCCTCCCTTAACATGTATAGAGCTATAGGAGTAACGCACCGCCCGTATTCTTGTGGTCATTGTTAAGTTGAAATCTATTTTGCGGTACACTAGAGGATTGACTTATAGATTCACATGCCTTGTTTACACTTATCTTTTATGCTAGCTATTCATGTGGATTTGTTTAATCGGATTTTATACTTATGCTATGATATTAAACTTGTGTACTCGCCAATACTTTTTAACATGTTGCAGGTTGATGAAGTTGTTATGATGGAACTTAGTAGGAATGGCATAGAAACAGGCGTAGAATACTAAGTTAATCATTATGTTATTGTTGAACTTATTTCGTTGATGTTACTTTTATTTGGATTTTGTTGTAATATGACAATTGGTGTTTTGAATGAAATGAGATGTTTAATTAAATATTGTCGCGAATAGTGTTATGATGTCTCGAGCAATCTAGTCGTCTCACTCCGATGTTTCCGCCATCGGTTGGGGTGTGACACTCCAATCATCTATGTCGATGAACACTTCACCAATCTACCTCAACAAATTGAAACCCATACCAATGCAGGTTATAAGATCAATCGAAATCACCCCATTGAAAACATAATAGGTGCGGTGGAAGACGGCGTGCGAACTCATGGTCAGACTTATGTTATCAGCAAAGGATTGTACACCGCTTTCCTTTCACAATTTGTACCAAGTGACACCGAAGAAGCTACTACTCAAGCTGGGTGCAGGCGATGCAGGAGGAATTATCTCAGTTTCAAAAGCTCAAAGTGTGGGAACTGGTTGATCTTCAAGAAGGAAAATTTCCTATTGGAACAAAATGGGTGTTTCAAAATAAAATGGATGATCGTGGTGTGGTCATTAAGAAAAGGCAAGATTGGTAGTTTAGGGATTTAGGCAGGAAGAAGGGATCGATTATGAAGAAGTTATTGCTCCAGTAGCACATTTGGAAGCAATTAGAATATTCTTGGCATATGCATCGTACAAAAACTTCAAAGTATATCAGATGGATTTGAAAAGTGCAATTCTGTACGGTAAAGTAAAAGAAGAAGTTTATGTTTGTCAGCCTCCTGGGTTTGAAGATCCACATTTTCCTAAACGATACTACAAGCTTGACAAAGCTCTCTATGGTCTTGTTGGTGTGCAATGTTTGTTGCCTACGTCTAGGGTATGTCGGTCGTGTAAATAAGGCTTATATTTGTCAGATGTTATGTATATTAGATGGCTCGTACGAGTGAGCCTTTATGGCTCGTACGAGTGACACCTTGTCACTCGTACGAGGCACCACTCGTACGAGTCAACAACCTCACTCCTTGTGCGAGCCATGTTGGCCTATATATAGTGGAGCTTGGGTGTTGTGTCGATAGTTGTTGGTGTGTCACTAAGGCGAAGCCCTGTATGTTTCTTTACTCATTTGTAACTTTCCATGTTTATTAATTGAAGAAGTAACGATGTTTAAGCAGCATACTTGATTGTTCGTTTGTCAAACTCTTCAGCAATGAATTCCGCCTCTACTAATTGAGTCAAGTCGGTCCGGTGCTCACGGAGGAGAGTCGATCCCCTCTCACAATCTGACTTAAACACTTACTCGTACGAGTGACTATTCGTACGAGTCATGAGTCGCACAAAATAACACCTTTTCAATCCGAACTTAAAACGTGTAAATTTTAACAAATTAAAAGAAGATTTAGAAGCTAAAAGAGCCGATTTGTAAAATTATGTGTTCATTTTTTCATTTACCGGTTCAATTAGCCTAAATCTACGTTTTATGTCCTTATGGTCCGATTTTGGCATTATAATGACTCAAATCTTGAATTAGTACCTTTCCCATCGTAAGAAGTGTGCAAATCAACCTCCCCGAAGAGTCAAAGATACGTGATATGGTCAAGAAATGTGATGAAAGAACTGGATCGCACAGAGATTTACTTATGTGACTCGTGCGAGTGAGAGTCCCTTTATACCCACCAAGTCATTCATGCTCTGAGTCACCGAAAAGGAGGCTTTGACGATATGGTTGACTCTCACATGTATATGATAGCAGCACTGATCCTCAATTTGCCATACAACTTCTCCAAGATTATTGTCACACCCTCAATTTCCACTTGCGGAGTTTTACCGCGAGGCGTGTGATCAAACCAGAATCTGAGACACTAGTAATATCGAACGACTCTATATGATTTATTTAAACGTTTTCCAAAAAAAATTGTTTAACCATTCATAGTTGTTTTCAAATTATCTTAGTTTCAAAGTTTAGCGGAAGCATTAGAGTAAAGTAAAGTAACGGGCGCCAACATAAACGCCAAAACCAAAAATCCCAAACAATATTCGTAAATAAGACTCGATAAAAATGTCTTGATCAATGCAAGTGAGTGCACCTAGCGCTCCTAGCGTCCTGAGAAACATGTAAAGAAACAAGTGTCAACATTAAAGAAGAGTGAGTTCACAGGTTTTTATAAGTTCACAAGTTCGGTTAAATGTTTGCTTTCCCCGTTATCCCTAACCCGGGATAACGATATAGTTCCATCATTCCTAACCTGGAATAATAATGTTGGTTCGTAATTAAGTTCAATGTTAACATGTAGGTAGCGAGCCTAAAGTTACGTCACATAAGAGTTCGCGATCGAAGCTGACTGTTGTTGCCTCAGTGTTGCCAGGCCTATCACTAACCATGGCGAAAGTTAGGCCAAATTAATCACCCGTTGACCATACCCGATCGGCTAGCGCGACTAGCTCGGGTGGGGCTTGTCGGGCCCAGTAGTACTACTTATAATTTCCCGGGCTATCTAACCCAATACTAACGATCCGGGAGTTTGTTGAGGACTTCCGTGATATAGCTACTTAGTGACCATAACGTACATTAACATTAACTTAGTTACCGAGTAGTTTAACGACGTTAATTTCGCATAACGTAAAAGATAGAGTTTTAGAGCGTATACATGTTTCTCCCCTGTTGTTCAAAACCGGATAAAATAGGGGCCGTGAACTCACCTTTAATTGCTCGGTTAGAGTAACACAAAAGTAGCAAATGATGGGACCGCTAATCGCGTCCTAACATGTCAACCGATTTAAAGTTAGTGTGTGAACACACTGATACAAAACCCTACGCATAACTAACACACAGTGCGGCACACGTAATAACCAATTCGAAAACACAATCATGCATGCAAAGTATCATCATGCCAAAATAATGATCAAACCAACTTGTCATAAACACAGATTAACTCATACAACACTTTGGTACACACAAACACAAGTTATCATGTTTCAGCTTGTACGCTCATAACTGGGCTGTTTTCGAGGATTTTTACAAAAATTCCAATTTTTTTACAGGGTGTCAACTAAACTGTAGAATTTTATGTAAACTTTTCAAGTCCTAACGCTTTACCAATTATTTATAAACATTTATATACTAGGCTACAGTCAGATTCGTTGCTTTCTGACTGCAGTCCACGGGAAAAATTATTTAAAAATCATCGTTCATCCAATTAACAAAATTCCAGTGGGAGTTTTCCGGAAATTCCCGTCTCCAGTTACTGTACAAATTTCGTGACCCAACCCCCTACAGACTATGAGATCTGTATCGATAAACAACTAGCAAATTTTTCAGAATTTACGCAGCTTCAGCCGCTGCACTAAATGACCACTTAAAAATAGCAAACGACCTCAGAAAAATATGAATCTGGCACCATTAGAAGCGTTTTTCAAAAATACACATTTTAGGCTTCAGAAAATCCACTTTTCGATAAATAATGATCAGGTTACAGCCAATTGAAGTTGGCTGTAAATGTCATTCAGCAAACAGTTTTCGACTTTTATCGCATTAGAACATTTTAAACGATCATGACTCTAAATAATAATGATTAACAACAGGTTTATTTGTCAAATATCATCATGTATATCAATATTCATGCAAACCCTAATTATATAACATGATCTTTATTGCCAAAACGCAGCTTATGATTTTAGTATTCAACATAACATCAAAATCGCAAAGATTCGCACAATCATCCGAACTAATCATAAATCACAACACTTTTCATACTAATAATCCTACCATTACACACAATCATGATCAAGATTATACAAACCCTAATGTGAATCGCAAAACAATTAAACCCTAACCTTGAAACGATGATGATTAGCGAACCGGGACAAGATTGGAATCAATCCTTGGAGAGTTGCGACCGTGAGAGGGGGGAGCTGCCGTCGGCCTTCTCTTAGGGACTAGGGTTTGTTGTTTTTTTTTTTTTGAAACTATAACATGCATACATACAATTATATAGCACAAGGGAAAAGAAGGGGAGGGGGTGGGGGGCGCGATCGCAAAGGGGGGCGGTTTGGGTAAGTGGCTTGGGCCTCAAGTTTAGGTTAGTTCCTTGGGCCGCAAGGAGGTGAGGTCGACACGTTTCGCAGCTCGGTTCGGTTCGGCTATTTATTTATTATTTTTTTTTATAACTAATAATCGCGAAATCAAGGCGTGATACAATAATCTACAAAATATACAAATGTTTAATAACACATAGCACGTAATTCACCCAATAAATTCACATAGTTAACGTAGTTATTGCGAGCGTGTAATTTAATTCTCCGAATTAAATTAGCATAGGAATGAATAAACCGTAAAGTAGCGCATTTAAGATACCTTGAAAGCCGGGATGTCACATTATCCCCATGTTGAAAGAATTTTCGTCCCAAAAATTGAGTAAACGCGGTTTAGAATGCAACGCACAAAGATATAGTTTGTTAGCAATGGTACAAGAAATTCCCAGGCTGTCACATCATCCCCATGTTGAAAGAATTTCGTCCCGAAATTTAGTTTGTGGTAACGTCAGACTGCTGCTCAGCTGTAAAATGGTGTGGGTATTTGCTTTTCATTTGGTCATCTCTTTCCCACGTGAACTCCGGTCCACGCTTAGAGTCCCAATGAACCTTGACAATCGGTATCTTGCTGTGCCTTCGAGTCTTAATTTCACGATCCATGATCTCGATAGGTTGTTCCACAAAATGCAGTTGCTCATCCACTTGAATCTCATCCAATGGAATAACTAGGGTCTCATCTGATAGACACTTCTTCAGATTGGACACGTGAAAAACGTTGTGAACTCCACTGAGTTCGGCAGGAAGGTCTAATTGAAAAGCTACGGGCCCGATACGCTTCAAGATCACAAATGGGCCTACGTACCGTGGGTTTAGTTTGCCTCGTTTCCCAAAACGGATTACACCCTTCCAGGGTGACACCTTCAGTAGGGCGCGGTCGCCTACTTGAAATTCGAGCAGTTTGCGTCGTTGATCAGCGTAGCTTTTCTGTCGATCTCGTGCCGCTGCCATGCGGTTTCTGATTTGCACAATCTTTTCAGTAGCCTCAAGTATCAACTCAGGACCTGTGAGTTGACTGTCACCGACTTCTGCCCAACAGACCGATGATCTACATTTGCGACCGTATAATGCTTCAAACGGTGCTGCCTTAATACTCGTATGGTAACTGTTGTTATACGAGAATACCACTAAAGGCAGATGGATTTCCCAACTGTTCCCGAAGTCTACCACACATGCCCTAAGCATGTCTTCCAAGGTCTGAATGGTCCTTTCACTTTGACCATCTGTCTGAGGGTGATAAGTTGTGCTCATATCTAAGTGTGTACCCAACGCTTTCTAAAATGACTGCCAAAAGTTGGATGTGAAACGAGCATCTCTGTCTAAGATAATGGACGTTGGCACTCCGTGCCGAGAAACTACTTCCTTAATGTAGATGCGAGTCAACTTATCCATCTTATCTGTTTCTTTGATCGCTAGGAAGTGTGCGGACTTAGTTAGACGATCCACGATTACCCAGATGGTATCGCAACCACCCGGAATTCACGGGAGTTTAGTGATAAAGTCCATCGAGATCTGATCCCATTTCCACATTGGGATCTCAGGTTGTTGAAGTAGCCCTGATGGCTTCTGGTATTCCACCTTGACTTTCGCACAAGTCAAACACTTGCTCACGTAGGTGGCTATATCTGCTTTCATGTTGGGCCACCAGTACGCGACTTTAAGGTCTTGATACATCTTATCCGAACCAGGATGAACAGAGTATCGGGATTTGTGAGCTTCGTCCATAACTCGCTTCCTGAGGTCTCTGTAGAGAGGTACCCATATACGATTCATGAAATACCGGGCACCATTGGGTTTCACTTCCCAATCGCGTTCCATCTTTCCCACAGATTCGGCCTTGATGTTTTCTTCCTTAACTGCTTCTAGTAATTTTCAAATTATCTTAGTTTCAAAGTTTAGCGGAAGCATTAGAGTAAAGTAAAGTAACGGGCGCCAACATAAACGCCAAAACCAAAAATCCCAAACAATATTCATAAATAAGACTCGATAAAAATGTCTTGATCAATGCAAGTGAGTGCACCTAGCGCTCCTAGCGTCCTGAGAAACATGTAAAGAAACAAGTATCAACATTAAAGAAGAGTGAGTTCACAGGTTTTTATAAGTTCACAAGTTCGGTTAAATGTTTGCTTTCCCCGTTATCCCTAACCCGGGATAACGATATAGTTCCATTATTCCTAACCCGGAATAATAATGTTGGTTCGTAATTAAGTTCAATGTTAACATGTAGGTAGCGAGCCTAAAGTTACGTCACATAAGAGTTCGCGATCGAAGCTGACTGTTGTTGCCTCAGTGTTGCCAGGCCTATCACTAACCATGGCGAAAGTTAGGCCAAATTAATCACCCGTTGACCATACCCGGTCGGCTAGCGCGACTAGCTCGGGTGGGGCTTGTCGGGCCCAGTAGTACTACTTATAATTTCCCCGCTATCTAACCCAATACTAACAATCTGAGAGTTTGTTGAGGACTTCCGTGATATAGCTACTTAGTGACCATAACGTACATTAACATTAACTTAGTTACCGAGTAGTTTAACGACGTTAATTTCGCATAACGTAAAAGATAGAGTTTTAGAGCGTATACATGTTTCTCCCCCTGTTGTTCAAAACCGGATAAAATAGGGGCCGTGAACTCACCTTTAATTGCTCGATTAAAGTAACACAAAAGTAGCAAACGATGGGACCGCTAATCGCGTCCTAACATGTCAACCGATTTAAAGTTAGTGTGTGATCACACTGATACAAAACCCTACGCATAACTAACACACAGTGCGGCACACGTAATAACCAATTTGAAAACACAATCATGCATGCAAAGTATCATCATGCCAAAATAATGATCAAGCCAACTTTTCATAAACATAGATTAACTCATACAACACTTTGGTACACACAAACACAAGTTATCATGTTTCAGCTTGTACGCTCATAACTGGGCTGTTTTCGAGAATTTTTATAAAATAGTTCCAACGTTCCAAAAATTCCAATTTTTTTACAGGAGGTGTCAACTAAAATGTAGAATTTTATGTAAACTTTTCAAGTCCTAATGCTTTACCAATTATTTAAAAACATTTATATACTAGGCTGCAGTCAGATTCATCGCTTTCTGACTGCAGTCAACGGGAAAAATTATTTAAAAACCATCATTCATCCAATTAACAAAATTACAGTGCGAGTTTTCCGGAAATTCCCGTCTCCAGTTACTGTACAAATTTCGTGACCCAACCCCCTACAGACTATGAGATCTAACTCGATAAACAACTAGCAAATTTTGCAGAATTTACGCAGCTTCAGCCGCTGCACTAAATGAGCACTTAAAAATAGTAAACGACCTCAGAAAAATATGAATCCGGCGCCATTAGAAGCGTTTTTCAAAAATACACGTTTTAGGCTTCAGAAAATCCACTTTTCAATAAATAATAATCAGGTTACAGCCAATTGAAGTTGGCTGTAAATGTCATTCAGCAAACAGTTTTCGACTTTTATCGCATTAGAACATGCTTAAACGATCATGACTCTTAATAACAATGATTAACAACAGGTTTATTTGTCAAATATCGTCATGTATATCAATATTCATGCAAACCCTAATTATATAACATGATCTTTATTGCCAAAAAGCAGCTTATGATATTAGTATTCAACATAACATCAAAATCGCAAAGATTCGCACAATCATCCAAACTAATCATAAATCACAACACTTTTCATACTAATAATCCTACCATTACACACAATCATGATCAAGATTATACAAACCCTAATGTGAATCGCAAAACAATTAAACCCTAACCTTGAAACGATGATGATTAGCGAACCGGGACAAGATTGGAATCAATCCTTGGAGAGTTGCGACCGTGAGAGGGGGGGGCTGCCGTCGGCCTTCTCTTAGGGACTAGGGTTTGTTGTTTTTTTTTTTTTTTTTGAAACTATAACATGCAAACATACAATTATATAGCACAAGGGAAAAGAAGGGGAGGGAGTGGGGGCGCGACCGCAAAGGGGGGCGGTTTGGGTAAGTGGCTTGGGCCTCAAGTTTAGGTTAGTTCCTTGGGCCGCAAGGAGGTGAGGTCGACACGTTTCGCGGCTCGGTTTGGTTCGGCTATTTATTTATTATTTTTTTTATAACTAATAATCGCGAAATCAAGGCGTGATACAATAATCTACAAAATTACAAACGTTTAATAACACATAGCACGTAATTCACCCAATAAATTCACAAAGTTAGGGTAGTTATTGCGAGCGTGTAATTTAATTCTCCGAATTAAATTAGCGTAGGAATGAATAACCGTAAAGTAGCGCGTTTAAGATACCTGGAAAGCCGGGATGTCACAATTATCTTCATGTAGATGGTACAAAATACACAAAGAGAGAAATTTCTTCAGTACTCGAGGTTTATTCAGATGTTGTTAGATCATCTTCACAAGAATCTGAAGAAAAAGAAAGAGGATATTTTGAAGCTTAAACACATGGATGTATCCACACTGAAGAAGATGAATCTACATTTGAAATCTTTTCTGAATGCTAAGCCGGTTTTTGGCGCAACCATTGACAAAGATTATGTGGCGCCGCCAGAGGGGAAATGGAGAAAAGATGATAGTGATGATGAGAATGTTGAACTTGAAGCGTTAGATGGTTTTATTTCTAAGGGTCATCCTCCTCAAGTATAGATTCTGAGGATAGGATTGCTGGCGAGAAAGAAAGGGAGATAGAGAAGGAAATTGAGCGTCAAAAAGAGGAACGTCGTCGAGCTGAAGAGAGAAAAAGAAAAGAAACTGGAGATGATGATGCAACTTACGTACCATCAGATTCTAATAGTGATACTCCTGTTTTCAAGCCAGCAATGAGGCCAATAGCCAAGCGTTTAAAGAGGCCATCCATCTAGAAAACAGATTCTCCAACAGCTCGTTCGAAGCTCAAGATGAAGAAGAAGAAGGCTGCTAAAGTTTCAGATGTTGCACCTATTTTTAAGCCCACTTCACAACCACCTCCCTCACCACCACCATAACCACCTCCCTCACCACCACCACAACCACCTCCCTCACCACCTCCACAACCAACTCCTCAACAACATCCAACTCAATCTCATCCCCAGTTTTCACAAGGCTTGTGGTTAGAAGATTAGTTTGACTTTGACTTCGGAGATATTCCGGGGGGGAAGAGTTTACAGCTAACATGTTCAACGACTCAAGGCTGACAGAATTTGAAAATCAAGTCATGTTGAACAATGTAAAGATTGTTGAGCTACAAGATCGTATAAATAATCTGGAAGAAGATCGAAACAATCTGGAGGCTATACTAGCAAGTTTTGTGTTGGAAAATGAAAGGCTTCGAAAGCGTATGATGGAATATGATGAAGAACGCTTCAGAAACCAAAGACAGATGAGAGCTTATTTCAGAAGATTCTTATCAAAAAGCTTGGCATTAATCTTGTAGCAGAGATAGATGAGATTGAGAAGGATGAGGCGACTCAGGGAAACGGAAAGGAAAAGGTTGGAGAGGATCCTCTGAAAGAAAAATTTGTGCCAGAAGCTGAGTCTGCGCCAGTATCTAATGATATGGTTGTGTATGTGCCGACGATGAACTTCATTTTGATAGGCAATTGAGAGATGTGGAAATCGAGATGTCAAATCTTTCTGAGAAGCATAAGAATTTTTTAGAGAAAGGAATATGTTAAAGGAAATTGATGAGGAGATTGATTCTTTTGACGAAGATTTTTAGGAGGATGATGAAGATTTAGACGAAGCTGGTGATGCGTCTAAGAAACCTGATAGTGGTAGGAAGGATAATCATAGTGATCAGGGTGGATCGGGCATTCTTGTAACAGATTCTGGAGTTAATGATATTGTCGATACTTCTGTGTACTTGGATGACTCAGCAAACCAACTTGATTTTGAACAAGTTCAAGGGGAGTCTTATGATGCTTCGAGGGATACTCAACAAGAAGGAATCCTCACAATGACTTCTATGTCGCCTATTCCTGTTGTGCCAAAACCAAGGATTTTTTACTTGGAACATGATGTGGAGGAAGGAGATACGTCCACATTTATACGAAAGAAAAAGTTGCCAAGATGTTAGGAGTGGATGAAGAGTCATTTGATTTTGACTTTGAAAATGAGCTTAACGACGCCTGAAGATTATCACTTCGAACATATCTCTGAAGCCAATGGCTATGATAAGGTTGTCATGGAGGATGATTCCGATGATGATGATTCTGCCAAATATGCAGGTGATGGTACGGATGACTTCCCAACCTTCAATGAAATGTTTTCAGCCACAAACGATGATTTGTTGAAACAAAAAGTGGAAGAGGCTGTGAAACAAGGAAGTGTGCCTAAACGTTTATCAAAAGAGGAGATTGCAGAGATGCGAAAATTATGGTTTAAAGAGTTACCCGAAGAGCGAAAATTCAAACGTCCCCTAGCATTCTTTACACGCGATGCAGATGTTTCTTTGGGGGACATTATCGGTTGGGGCTGGATCGCAGAATTGGACATATATGCTATAAAAAGGGAATATGGGCTCCAGTACTTTAGATACCTAAGCGACTTAAAGACCCTGCCGTTCTGGGATATCTAAGAGCTTGTGTAGACAAAGATGATCAATCCAAAGATGAAATATCACGACCAGCGGCTGTGGAAGTTGATAAAGTTTGAAGCTACGCATAGATTTAATCGCTGGAAGCCGGATATCCCTAAAAGAATTACAAAGATTGATCCAATAACTCAGGAAAAGGATATTACTTTGATAGTGAAAAGGCCACGGGTGATTAAAAACACGCCTTTGATCAAAATGGAGCAAGATTTTCACAAGATCTTCAAATGGTGGCACTACAACTCAAGTACAGGAGAAGCAGTCATTTGTGTCCAACCAGATAAAGACTCTTGGAAAATCATAGAAGAATTAACTGAATCCGTCATTGCACACAAACAAATATATGGTTTATGGTGTAGTCTTTGAGTACTAGACCTGATGTGGCTAGTAAATTGCTCTAAAAATATATTGAATGTCTATTCTATATTAAGATCAATTATGAAGAGAAAGACAAAGAGCAGGCGTTGCAGTTCCAGAAGATTGTTAATGTTTGTTATGCTAATGATATACATTCAGGTAAAGCATGGAACACTTCTTCGAGAAAAATTGAAGAAAAAGAGCAACGTAAAAAGGAGAAGAACATAGCAAGGATTGCCGAGAGATCCAGGATCGCATCCCTATGAAGTTTTCGATTTGGCAACACTTACAATCGACCTCCTCCTACAGATCAAACGTCGATACCATCCGAGGAGCGTCGTAAGCCGCCAATGTGACAAATGGCAAATAACCGGTAATTCCGTACAATCTCACTATTTTTATTTCATAATCTCATGCATATTATTGTAATTTAATTGTGTAACTGATTCGTACGTCAAATCGCAAGTATTAGGATAAGTAAATAAGATCATAACATATACCGGTTTCCGTTACGACGCGAAACAGACCATACAATGCCCTAAAAGTGTTGGTAGAAAGTGTTGGGCGCACTATTCGCGGTTGCACTATTCATGTCAGTAAAACCGCTAAAACGAAACAGAGAAACGAATAAAGGCATGCTAATACCATAGTTGAGTCTATATATATATATATGAAAACATTAATATGGAAAAACCTATTACAAAAATACATAACTTTCCGCTACAACGCCTAATTTGCAAACTTGTCCGTTTCAACATAAAAGGCAACAATTTCAGTTTGTCCGCAATATTTATTCAGTAATTCCGGATTCCAGAATTATAACAAAACAATGTTGAACATCCTAAAACAATATGAGAATAGCATAAATACATAAAAGACATCGTTTCCGGTCATACGGCAAACAGTGCACAAATCGACCGGAAAGCGACCGTTTGTCGAACCGACGAACATTTTAGTGGCCGATAGCATCATGCATCCATCTAGAGAACTAGTTAAGCCTCATTGGGACTCGGAGTCCTTTCAACTATCTTGAGGTCACGGAAACACAACTTCCGAAAAAGTTCGACGACAAAATATATATGTGCCGATATCGAGCGAACGATTGAACAAAAGGCTTTTCGGCCATCCTAACTCAACATATATTCGGCTAGCGAACTAGTTAAGCATATTTCTAGTCCGGAAGTGCCCTAAATAAATGCCATGACACTTGTGGTGCTGAAAAATCAAAGCTTCCGATACGAAATAATAAAGTTTGTATATTAGCCGATATTGTGCCGATGAGCAAACTAGTGACGTTTTCGTTATCCGAAACTTATACCAATTAGTCAAGAGGACTAATTAACATGGATTAACACCCTAAACCCTAATTACTTTCTAATGATACAAAATCAACCCCTAATCACCATACTTAAATTAATTACCAAAATATCTAATAAGTAAACACATGTTACAAAAAATGTTACACTTTACCCCCCCCCCTTCCATTTTGGTGGATTCAAGTGGGTCCCACACCCACTTGATTTGTGTTGAAAATATGAGATTATGAGTATGGTGTGAGTTATGGAAGTGATGTTTGAAAGATAACAATTATAAACATGATCCTACTACATGTCTCCCGTCATTTCACTTCAAAAAAAACTGAAAAACCCTCCTCCTTCTCCCTCTTACCACACGGCCACGAGAACCACCACCAAACCACCACACTTCCACCATTAAACGCCTGATTTCACACACTTTAAAGCCATTTCACGATCATCTAAGGTGCTTGCAAGGATGGAGGATCATTAGGGCTATCTTGGAGCTTCATCTTCTTCCTAAATCTTCACTAATCTTGTGCAAACATTGTAAGATAAATTCCTTCATTTTGTAGCTTCTTACAATGTCTAGTTTAAAGAAGTAAAAGTTGATCATCTTGAAAGTAAAGAAAAATAACTAAAAAACCCTAAACCTCACCTTAATAATAACACTAAATATAGTTTATTATGTGTTGATTATGTGCTTATATGTTAACTAGTTAGCATGATGATGTTGATTATGATAAAGTAAGGTGTTTAAACTAGATGATCTTGTATGAATAAATATATAAATGATGATTTAAACATGGTGATGTTTAAATCTAAACAAGATCATCAACCTCATAATCCATGAAAATTACTACAACTTAAAAGTGATTTACTACATATGAGTAATTTTTAGAAAGAATAAACACCATGACTTAAGATGTGATCATCTTAAAAAGTGTAGTAAACAAAGGGGGTTTAGAATGGAAGACTTGATTTAAAGATATAACATAAGGGGTGGCTTGGAAATGCTAATAAATATGTTGAATCTCATTATTTTTAAGAAAAGTAGTAAGAGTATAATTACAAAAATCATGGAAGATGAGGTGCATAAGTTGTAAACAAGATAGTATGTGATCATAAATTGATAGTTGATCATGATTATGGGTTTAAACATGGTTTAAATACGTTTTTAAATATGTGGAAGACGCCTTAGTTTAGGGGAAACTATGATGAAATTTTCTAAAAATCTAATCGCGATTAAAGTATGATTAATGGTGTGATTAACGAGACTAAACGCGATAGTGACCTAAACCGTCACTAAGGAAGTTTTAATGACAAGAGTTAGACCCTAACCACAAAAGTATTTAACATGTGTGTGTGTGTGTATATATATATATATATTCTTAGAAGTTAAGAATAAGTAATTCTTACATATATATAAATACTTGTGAAAATAAAAACATACGTATAAGCATATTTTGTCACCAAAAATTATGTGTAAATACATGTGTATGTATCTAGAAGTTTAGGGTATATACCACAAAATACCCAACTATATACAAATACTACAAACACTTGAAAGTATTACCAAGTGTTGATGACACAAACACATACATTTTTACAATATGTCGAAACCATGATCGGACAAACGGAGCAATGCGAACGATGGGCGAATGTACACGATACCCCATCGCGTCATCGACCAACGAACAAATCGCCAAACAAAGAGTTACTTCGACGGCGGGCAATTTTCGACGCGAGACAATATATATTAAACGAAAACAACGTCATGTCTAAAATAATATATTTTAGACACTTGACATATATATATGTTCACGATATCAAAAATCCGGAAAGTTAAAAATGTATAAGAAATTATTAAGTGGTTTTATAAAAGTATATAAATATTTACTTAAATTTCTATACTTAGTAAAATTTATAAGTATAAGACTTAAAAATATTGGACTCTTGAAAATGAATTGGGCTAGGCCCATTATATAAAAGACATGGGCAAGGCCCAATTACATAAAACATGTACTAACATGGACTAAGCCTAAAGATATAAAATATATGGGCAAAGCCCAAAGGTATAAAATACATGGGCTAGGCCAATGACATAAATTACATGGGCTAGGTCCAATCAAATAAATACATGGGTTAGGCCCAATGACATAAACTACATGGGCTAGGCCTAATCACATAAAGACATGGGCTAGGCCCAATGACATAAATTACATGGGTTAGGCCCAATCACATGAAGACATGGGCTAGGCCCATTGACATAAATTACATGGGCTAGGCCCAATCATATGAAGAAGACATGGGCTAGGCCCAATGACATAAATGACATAGGGTAGGCCCAATGACACGTGTGCAAGGCACGAGGACATGTGAAGCGCAAGGCCGTTCACAAACGATCTAAGAACAACAACAATATATATATATATATATATATATATATATATATATAGGTTATACACATGTAGGTTATACACGTGTACGGACACCGAACTTTGATAAGTACGACGTACGGAACGTAAAGCTGTGAGTTCATGTCCCTCCTTTCAATTATTTCAAAGTTTTGTTTTAAAACTATCGAGGGGAAATACATGTCATAGCAAACAGTATGTTAGCTATGGGTTTAGATGATAACACGATCAATGTGCGTAAGTAGGATGATGACAATAGTAACCATTAATCACGTAGTGACCAAGGTGCAAAAGTTATAAATTTATTGAGTTTGAGACGCACTCCACTCCTGGTTGGTATACCCTTCGGAGTGCTTTTGTGATCCCAATGATGTTAGAGTTGTCTCGGTTTGGTTGCTTACTTATGGCACATATGTCAGGGTGCTCGCGACACACTGATAGATCCTTAAAACTCTATGATTGCTAATAACATACTCAGATTTCATTACGGGATTACAAGGATGACATTTTATACGAAAACATTAACTACATGAACTCACCAACTTTTGTTGACTTTTAAAATTACATGTATTTTAGGACGCAAAGCATGAGCTGGTGATACAATTCGGGTTATTGGAAAATGTCAAGACAATGAGTGCCATCTTTTGGAGGGTTTGCCTCTTATATCCCAACCTAGTATGGGTATAGAGGGGTCAAAACCTCATTATGCATTCATGTTGAAAACAATATCCTATTTTGAAGTAATGTACTTTAAATTATGTTTATGATGACAAGTTGAAAATAGTTAAAACTATGAAATTACTTTTGGTTGGTTGTAAATATTGGAATGTAAATTTATATCGGCATGGCGTCGTTGTTGATTTATTCTTGTTTACATTATTGGATGCAATGATTACCTAATAGTCACACACTTGTGCTTCCGCTAAGACTAGGGTGTGACAGGTTGGTATCATAGCTCCGATTGTAGTGAACCAGGGAAAAACTTTTATGAAAGTTTGGTCTACAATCACTAAGGACTCACACATGAAAACAAAGTTTAAAACATAACAGAATTGTTTTCCGAATTATGACAAAAATGACAAAAGATTTTCATTGTGTCACGATAACATGAGGATATATCACACGAGCTCAACTATAAGTAATGAGGAAGGATCAATACATGATTAGTCTATAATGGATAGACACGAAACATTAGGGTTACACGTGAAAAAAGAAATAACAAGTTTTGCATGAGAAATGGTGATTAATATGAAAATATATCATGAGTATAAATTACTAACATTTATATATATGCATTGTACGGAATACTTTCCAGGACTATGTATTCATCGTCAAGCTACGAGGAGGATCCTATGGAGTACGTGTCCGATGATGGATACAGCCCCGACGCTGAGGCCCTACCCCATGAGGATGGAGCTGACCACGAGGTCCCTGATGAAGAGGACTTTCAAGATTTTCATCAATTTGCTCATATTGACCCTATGGAGGATGATGCCCCACAGGGAGATGACGTATTAGCCGTTCCGCAGCCTCCACACGACGTTATGGTTTATGGTCATCCGGAGGGCGAGCACGCGATAGTACACTTGGCCGTACCTCTAGCCATGGTTCCTCCAGTCATCGACCTAGATGATGATGATGATGATGACATCCCGGTGTTTCACGTTGACCATATGGAGGATGAGCTCGGAGACGGCGAGGTCTTCGATGACATAGCTATACTTGAGATACCATCCCCTGTCATATCAGTTGTCGATATCTCATCATCCTCTGCCGCCACCCAGAGTAAGTATGTGGTGGATGATGCCTCTTCCGCCGCCCCAGATTTACCTATACCGATGCACTCACCCTTTGCAGCCTTACCTGTCCGTGTTAGCTCTTTTCCTGCTAGTGCCCCTACTCATGGACCTGTTCCATATACTAGACCCGCTCCATATTCTGGACCCGCACGACATTACTCACTGAGCGGTACCCTGCATGGCCCTAAGCAGCTACCCCATTTTTCTCTGGGAGGTCCACTTATCATCCTATATACGATCCATTTGCAGCTAGACCCTCTCACATGGCTGGACCTTCTTTCTCAGCTGGACCACCCCCCATGTATGCCACACACCCCATACCGCCTACTGCAGGTGTGTCTACCACAATACCCCCACCGGGCATCAGCCCTTCTGACCCTACCATCCCTCACACTTCCTTCTGATTCCTATGGAGGAGAAGGTGACGTCACATGACCTTCAGCTCTCCTTGATCTTTCGAAGGATCTAGGAACTAGAGACCCAGCGTACTGCTCATGCTGCTGCCAGAGCCACACCCCCATTACTATTGTCACCACTACCACCCCCACCATCATACCCACCACCATCACCACCACCACTACCACTATCACCACCACCGACCCCACCCTTCTACTGTCTGTTTCACCACTCGTCCTGCCCATCTGAGGCGCGAGTGCGTGAGTTAGAACAGTTTTAGACTGATGCAACTAGGCACATTTCTGGCCTAGCGGAGGAGGTGGCTTACCATCGCGGTTTGCTCCACCGATCACCATCCCCACCACCCCCTCCACCGCAGTAGTATGTATATGATTATCTTTTGGGGAGCAGAATTACTTTTGATGAGCTAGCTCATGAAGACTCAGCTTTGAAGATCCTGACTTTTGGAAGACAACTTGAAGAAATGAAGAAGCAATGTAGAAGGAAATCTTACTTTTTTAATGTAAAACTTGTACTGACTAGGGTTATGTATCCCTAAGTCCTTTTGATCTTCATGAACAAAATGTAACAAGTTGTCATTGTTTAAAAGTGTATTTTCTTTATTTCACATTGTATCTCTTTTATGCTATGGTTGTTAGTATCATGATGTGGTGGTATTACGGTTGATGTATTATGTTGTGGTGATACTGTGATTGATGTCTTGGGATGTGGCGAGTATCTGTGCGATGACTTACGTGTTTATGGTGATGATTGGTGTACGTATGTCATATACATATATTTTTCTTACTTATTATGTACCCGATGTGCTTATACATATATGTTTGACGAAAAAAATATATAATAAAAATAATAAATATGTAACTATTATTAAATAATTCGGCTAATTGTGAGCGACATTTTATACTAGAAGACGATGTCGCCCCGCCGAAGGAGTTCCAACAATAATGCACTACCGACAACACAAGAGGAGTTAGACGAGCGCATTTCTTAGGCAATCGCACAATATGAAGCTAACCGCTCCGAACATAGCGGTGGCACCAGAGGTTCAACCGGAGGCAACCCTCCAACTGGTAATACACGGTTATTCATAAAACCGCACGATACTCTCATTTATTTTATTCGTGCTTTTTGTTACTCATACTTAAATGGTGTATCCAATGATTTCAGTTTGCACTTACAAGCAGTTTCTAAACTGCAAACCTCTGAATTATGACGGTTCCGGAGGTGCTGTAGCCTTCGTACGTTGGACTGATAAGACTGACTCGGTCATTCGGATGAGCAAGTGCCCTGCTGAACAAAGAGTTACTTATGTTACTGGATTCTTCGTAGACGGAGCATTATCTTGGTGGAACCTCCAGGTCCAAACTAAGGGCGCCGATGCTGCATACGCCCTGACCTGGGAGGAACTTAAAGAAATGATGAGAAAGAAGTATTGCTCGAGGTCAGAAATTCAGAAGTTGGAAACGGAGTTCTGGAATTTAAAGATGGTTGGTTCAGATATTGCTGGGTACACGCAGCGATTTCATGATTCGTCTCGAGTGGTGCCATACTTGGTGGAGCCCTAATTTAAGGGGATTGAGAGGTACATCTAGGGACTTGCCCTCGAAATTCTAAGTCTGGTTACCTCTTTGAAACCCACTGAAATTGGAAAAGCAATTGATCTAGCTGTCAGCCTTACTGAGGAGGCTGTACGTCAAGGGAAGTTACCTAAGAGTGGTGTGAATAAAAAGGAAACTACTGAGGAGACTACGGACTCAAATAAAAGGAAATTCTCCTATTTCAAGAAAGGCTCACGAGGAAATAATAACAGAAACAAGAAGCAAGCCACGAAAGAAGTCAAAGAAGCGAAGGCATATGTTACCACTACTACAAAACTGCTGTTAAGAAGTCTTATATTGCGGGAGCACCGAAATGCTCCAAATGCCCTTTCCACCATTACGGGGAATGTCGAGGCCCCAAGTGTGGCAAATGTGGTAGGTTTGGGCATCGCACCGATGCGTGCCGGGTGACAAATGCCAAGGATCAAGGTTGTTTTGGATGTGGAGACAAAGGGCATTTCAAGAAAGATTGCCCTAAAGAAAACCAAGCTTGTGGAAGAGCATTCGTGATTGGAGCTAAGGATGCTCGCCAGGACCCGAATGGTCATCGGTACGTTCCCTACCAATGATCACTTCGCATCTATTCTTTTAGATATCGGGGCAGATTTTAGCTTTATTTCTAAAGAATTTATAGATATACTTTGGGTAGAGTCGAGTAAATTAGATGTTCCATACTTGATTGAGCTAGCTAACGAGATATTGGTAGTCGGGGAAATTATAAAGAAGTGTACCTTAGAACTGGGTGAATGGAAATGCGATATAGATTTATTACCAGTTCAACTAGGTAGTTATGATGTCGTTATTGGTATGGATTGGCTATCCGATAATCGAGCCGAAGTCATATGTCATGAGAAAATCATTCGCATCTCCCTACCCGACGGAAAACATTTGATGATTCACGGTGAGAAGCATGACACGCCACTACGAATCATAAACTGCATGAAAGCTCAAAAATGTTTGAGGAAAGGATGCATCGCCTTTCTTGCCCATGTGGTGGACAAAAAGGCCGAGGAGCGCAAAGTTGAGGTCATACCAGTAGTTAGGGAATATCCCGATGTCTTTTCAGAAGACTTACCAGGACTACCTCGACAACGAAAAGTCGAGTTTCGTATTGATTTAGTGCCAGGAGCTGCAACTGTGGTGAAGGCCCCATATCGACTAGCGCCCTCAGAGATGCAGGAATTATCTACTCAATTGCAAGAGTTGCTTGACAAAGGTTTCATAAGACCGAGTTTCTCGCCTTGGGGAGCTCCAGTGCTATTTGTGAAAAAGAAAGACGGAACCTTCCGAATGTGCATCGACTACTAGGAACTAAACAAGTTAACCATCAAGAATCGGTACCCATTATCAAGGATCGACGACCTATTCACTCAGTTGCAAGGGTCGAGTTTTTTACTCAAAGATTGATTTAAGATCCGGGTATCATCATTTGAGAATTCAAGAAGAAAGTATTCCTAAGACGGTGTTTAGGACTCGCTACAGTCATTACGAGTTCCTTGTTATGCCTTTTGGCCTAACAAACGCCCGTGAAGTATTTATGGATTTGATGAACCGGGTATGTAAGCCATACCTCGACAAGTTTGTGATCGTCTTTATAGATGACATATTGATATACTCGCGAACTGAGGAAGAACATGAACAACACTTGAGAACTATACTGGAGTTGCTAAAGAAGGAGCAATTATATGTTAAGTTCTCGAAATGTGAATTTTAGATTCGTGAGGTACAATTTCTCGGTCACGTGGTGAACGAGAACAGAATACATGTTGACCCCTCGAAGATCGAGGCTATAAAGAATTGGACCGCGCCAAGAACCCCCACGGAAATACGACAATTCGTAGGTTTAGCGGGATATTATAGGAGATTTATTGAGAACTTCTCAAAGGTTGCTCAGCTGCTAACCTTGCTTACACAAAAGGACAAAAAGTTTGATTGGGGAGAAAAGCAAGAATCAGCATTTCAAGTATTAAAAGAAAAATTATGTAAGGCGCCGATATTATCACTCCCAGACGGTACCGATGATTTTGTGGTGTATTGTGATGCATCGCATCAAGGCTTGGGTTGCGTGTTAATGCAATGTGAAAAAAAGTCATCACGTACGCGTCACGTCAGCCGAAAGTTCACGAAAGGAATTATACCACACATGACCTAGAATTGGGCGCGGTGGTATTTGCTTTAAAAATATGGCTTCATTATTTATATGGCACTAAGTGTAGCATATTCACATATCATAAAAGTCTTCAACACATATTGAACCAAAAGGAACTGAATATGCGCCAACGACGTTGGGTGAAACTGTTGAAATGACGATCCAGACGAACTTTACAGCTCGAGTGCATGATGCACAACAAAAAGCTTTAAAACCAGAAAACATTCCAGCAGAATCATTACGAGGAATGGAAAAACAAATGGAACCGAACAAGGATGGAACTCTATATTTCATGGGAAGGATCTGGATTCCCTATTTTGGCGATTTGCGAGACTTGGTGCTCGATGAAGCACACAAGTCCAAATACTCGATACACCAAGGATCTGATAAAATGTACCAAGATTTAAAAGGATATTATTGGTGGCCTAATCTCAAGGGAGATATTGCGACCTATGTTGGGAAATGCCAATACTTGTGCAAAGGTCAAGGCCGAACACCAAAAACCATCTAGTTTATTACAACAACCTGATATCCCTGTTTGGAAGTGGGAACAAATCTCAATGGATTTTATCACAAAATTACCACGGACCTCTCGAGGTCATGACATGATCTGGGTTATCATTGATCGGTTAACTAAATCAGCTCACTTCTTACCCATCCGTGAGAAAGACAGTACAGAGAAGTTAGCTGAACTGTATCTAAAGGAAATCATGGCACGTCATGGAGTGCCAATCTCGATAATCTCTGATATAGATGGTTGCTTTATGTCGCGGATCTGGCAATCATTTCAAACTTGGTTCGGTTCTCGCATAGATTTAAGCACAGCTTTTCACCCGCAGACTGATGGTCAAAGCGAGCAAACCATCCAAACGTTAGAAGACATGCTTCGGGCCTGTGTAATGGATTTATGCAGAAAGTGGGATACTCATTTACCGCCGGTAGAGTTTTCCTACAATAACAGTTATCACACATGTATCAAGGCCGCGCCGTTCGAAGCACTATATGGACGAAAGTGTCGATCTCCGCTATGTTGGGCGGAAGTTGGTGACAGACAACTCATTGGTCCCGAACTAGTACAAGAGACCACAGACAAAATATTCAATATCCGTGAGCGTATCAAAGCGGCATGAGATAGACAAAAGAGCTACGCAGATCAGAGAGGCAAACCATTATCCTTCGAGGTCGGAGACAAAGTGTTACTAAAGGTCTCACCTTGGACAGGCGTTGCTAGATTTGGGAAGCACGGAAAACTAAACCCGAGATACATTAGGCCTTTCAAAATTCTGGCCAATGTCGGTACAGTGGCTTACAAGTTGAAACTGTCAGATGAATTCAACATGTACATGACACCTTTCATGTGTCTAATCTAAAGAGAAGCCCGGCTAATGACACAGTTATCATTCCAGCGGATGAGATTCATGTTGATGACAAACTTCAATTTACCAAAGAACCCGTTGAAGTCATGGACTGGAAAGTTCAAAAGACGAGAAGAAGTCAAATCAAACAGGTAAAAGTTTGTTGGAACTCGTGTCACGGTCCTGAGTACACGTGGGAACGTGAAGATCAGATCAAGGCAAAGTACCCCCACCTGTTCAAAAAGCCTCCTTCAGAGGATGCCTCAAAGTGAATTTCGGGACGAAATTCTTTTTAATAGGGGGAGTATGTGACAAATGGCAAATAACCGGTAATTTCGTACAATCTAATCACTATTTTTATTTTATAATCTCATGCATATTATCGTAATTTAATTGCGTAACTGAGTCATACGTCATATCGCAAGTATTAGGACAAGTAAATCAGATCATAACATATACTGGTTTGCGTTACGACGCGAAACAAACCAAACAATGCCCTAAAAGTGTTAGTAGAAAGTGTTGGGCGCACTATTTGCGGTTGCATTATTCATGTCAGCAAAACCGCTAAAACGAAACAGAGAAACGAATAACGGCATGCTAATGCCATAATTGAGTGTGTGTGTGTATATATATGTATATATATATATATATATATGAAAACATTGATATGGGAACACCTATTACATAAATACATAACTTTCCGGTACAACGCCTAATTTGCAAAATTGTCTGTTTCGACCAAAAAGGCGACAATTTCAGTTTGTCCGCAATATTAATTCGGGAATTCCCGAATTCCAGAATTAAAACAAAACAATGTTGAACATCCTAAAACAATATGAGAATAGCAGAAATACATAAAAGACATCATTTCCGGTCATACGGTAGACAGTGCACAACTCGACCGGAAAGCGACCATTTGTCGAACCAACAAACATTTTAGTGGCTGATAGCCTCATACATCCATCTAGAGAACTAGTTAAGCCTCATTTGGGACTCGGAGTCCTTTCAACTATATTGAGGAAAAGTTCGACGACAAAATATATAAGTGGCAATATCGAGCGAATGATTGAACGGAAGGCTTTTTGGCCATCCTAACTCAACATATATTCGGCTAGCGAACTAGTTAAGCATATTTCTAGATCGGAAGTGCCCTAAATAAACGCTATGACACTTGTGGTGCTCAAAAACCAAAGCTTCTGGTATGAAATAATAAAGTTCGTATATTAGCCGATATTGTGCCGATGAGCGAAAGCTTCTGATATGAAATAATAAAGTCCGTATATTAGCCGATATTGTGCCGGTGAGCGAAGTAGTGACGTTTTCGTTATCCGAAACTTATACCAATTAGTCAAGAGGACTAATTAATATGGATTAAAACCCTAATTACTTGCTAATGATACAATATCAACCCCTAATCACCATACCAAAATTAATTACCTAAATATCTAATAAATAAACACATGTTACAAAAAATGTTACACTTTACCCCCCCCCCTCTATTTTGGCGGATTCAAGTGGGTCCCACACCCACTTGATTTGTGTTGAAAACATGAGATTATGAGTATGGTGTGAGTTATGGAAGTGATGTTTGAAAGATAACAATTATAAACATGATCCTACTACATGTCTCCCATCATTTCACTTCAAAAAAAAACTGAAACAACCTCCTCCTTCTCCCTCTTACCACACGGCCACAAGAACCACCACCAAACCACCACACTTCCACCATTAAACACCTCATTTCACACACTTTAAAGCCATTTCAAGATCATCCAAGGTGCTTGCAAGGATGGAGAATCATTAGGGCTTTCTTGAAGCTTCACCTTCTTCCTAAATCTTCACTAATCTTGTTCAAACATTGTAAGATAAATTCCTTCATATTATAGCTTCTTACAATGTCCAGTTTAAGGAAGTACAAGTTGATCATCTTGAAAGTAAATAAAATATAACTACAAAACCCTAAACCTCACCTTAATAATAACACTAAATGTAGTTTATTATATGTTGATTATGTGCTTATATGTTAACTAGTTAGCATGATGATGTTGATTATGATAAAGTAAGGTGTTTAAACTAGATGATCTTGAATGAATAAATATATAAATGATGATTTAAACATGGTGATGTTTAAATCTAAACAAGATCATCAACCTCATAATCCATGAAAATTACTACAACTTAAAAGTGATTTACTACATATGAATAATTTTTAGAAAGAATAAACACCATGATTTAAGATGTGATCATCTTAAAAAGTATAGTAAACAAAGGGGGTTTAGAATGGAAGACTTGATTTAAAGATATAACATAAGGGGTGGCTTAGAAATGCTAATAAATATGTTGAAATCTCATTATTTTTAAGAAAAGTAGTAAGAATATAATTACAAAAATCATGGAAGATGAGGTGCATAAGTTGTAAACAAGATAGTATGTGATCATAAATTGATAGTTGATCTTTATTATGGGTTTAAACATGGTTTAAATACGTTTTTAAATACGTGGAAAACGCCTTAGTTTAGGGGAAACTATGACGAATTTTTCTAAAAATCTAATCGCGATTAAAGTATGATTAATGGTGTGATTAACGGGACTAAACGGGATTAGTGACCTAAACCGTCACTAAGAAAGTTTTAATGACAAGAGTTAGACCCAAACCACCCAAGTATTTAACATGTGTGTGTGTATATATATATTCTTACAAGGTAAGAATAAGTAATTCTTACATATATATAAATACTTGCGAAAATAAAAACATATGTATATGCATATTTTGTCACCAAACATTATGTGTAAATACATGTGTATGTATCTAGAAGTTTAGGGTATATACGACAAAATACCCAACTATATACAAATACTACAAACACTTGAAAGTATTACCAAGTGTAGATTACTAAGTGGTTTTATAAAAGTATATAAATATATACTTAAAAATCTATACTTAGTAAAATTTATAAGTATAAGACTTATAAATATTGGACTCTTGAAAATGAATTGGGCTAGGCCCATTATATAAAAGACATGGGCAAGGCCCAATTACATAAAACATGTACAAACATGGACTAAGCCTAAAGATATAAAATATATGGGCAAAGCCCATAGGTATAAAATACATGGACTAGGCCCAATGACATAAATTACATGGGCTAGGCCCAATCACATAAAGACATGGGTTAGGCCCAATGACATAAACTACATGGGCTAGGCCCAATCACATAAAGACATGGGCTAGGCCCAATCACATAAATTACATAGGCTAGGCCCAGTCACATAAATACATGGGCTAGGCCTAGGCCCAATCACATAAAGACATGGGCTAGGCCCAATGACATAAATTACATGGGCTAGGCCCAATCATATGAAGACATGGGCTAGGCCCAATCATATGAAGACATGGGCTAGGCCCAATAACATAAATGACATGGGGTAGGCCCAATGACATACGTGCAAGGCACGAGGACATGAGAAGCGCAAGGCCGTTCACACACCATCTAAGAACAACAACAACAACAATATATATATATATATATATAATATATATATATATATATTTGAGAAATATATGTGTAAAAATATTAATTGAACAAACGAAATACCAACACTATGATAACATTAAAAGTTGTTCTAATGTGATAAAACATATACACAACAAGAATTCAAGATGAAAAACTAGTACGAGGTCCAACAAGACCTAGGTGTCTAATGAAGTTAATACACATGTAGGTTATACACATGTACGAACACCGAACTCTGATAAGTACGACGTACAGAACGTAAAGCTATGAGTTCATGTCCCTCCTTTCAATTATTTCAAAGTTTTGTTTTACAACTATCGAGGGGAAATACATGTCATAAAAAACAGTATGTTAGCTATGGGTTTAGATGATAACAAGATCAAATGTGCGTAAGTAGGATGATGACAATAGTAACCATTAATCACGTAGTGACCAAGGTGCAAAAGGTATAGATCTATTGAGTTTGAGACGCGCTCCACTCCTGGTTGGTATACCCTTCGGAGTGCTTTTGTGATCCCAATGATGTCAAAGTTGTCTCGGTTTGGTTACTTACTTATGGCACATATGTCAGGGTGCTCGCGACACACTGATAGATCCTTAAAACTCCATGATTGCTAATAGCATACTTAGATCTCATTACGGGATTACAAGGATGACATTTTATACGAAAACATTAACTACGTGAACTCACCAACTTTTGTTGACTTTTAAAATTACATGTATTTCAGGACGTAAGGCATGAGCTGGTGATACAATTCCGGTTATGGGAAAATCTCTCGAGCGCCGTATTTAAAATCTAGCGTATTTAATAAATACACTAGACGATAATTTTTAATATATATATATATACATATAAGTTTCAAATTATTTTTCAAAGTTTTTATCATCATCATCTTCATCACACTTTTATCATACTCGCAAACACACACATCAACTAACTTCATTCCGATCATTGTACAAAATAGAATATTGTATGATAGTGTTACTTATAATCTTATTTTGGATGATCATGTGATAAAGATTGTGCTCTGAGTGTGTAAAGATTAGGCATGAATCATATTTGGGTTGTTGAAAGGGTTTATCAAGAAAAACTTGAATCCGGCGTATTTATGATGAATATAGCGTATTTATGAAGAATCAAAGAGTCGCATACTTAAGTCTTGAACGCGAGTTCGAGCAACCTGCGTAATTGACAACTACGCCGATTAGTCAGCGTAGATACCTATCTACGTTGATCGTGAACATGTGCTCAGGCTCTATTACGCAATTAATTCACATCATAAATAACCGGAGTATTTAATTTATCTCGTAAATATCACAGCGTGTTTAGTATGTATCTTCAGCGTAAATATTTTTGAAACCGGCGTAATTAACTTTTGTATAGCGCTTTTAACAGCATAATTATGCTTTTCTTTTTATTTTAGTTTATATTTATTTTTATTTTTAAATTTCATTATACTTTATTTTGTAAATATAATATTAACCTAAATATATGCGTTTCGAAACCCATGTCTCAATTGGTTCGTTTCCATGTTTCAGAATGGCTCAACAGTTAATTTGGGATGGAACGAGAAAGCACAACTAGCCTATTAAACTAGTTCCTCCGGAGCCCGATTTCGATGATGTAATGGATTTGATGTCAAGGAGCATGATAAGTTATGCAGTTCAAGTAACTCCAACAATATACTACATACACATAGAAGAATTCTGGAGAACCGCAAAAGTGAAAACAATCAATCAAGTCAAGACTATCACAGCAACGGTTCGAAACAAAGAGATAAAAGTGACGGAAGAAAGAATTCGAAAGGTTCTGAGCCTGGGAGACAATTCAAGAGACCCAATGAAACTGAGCAAAGAAGAAGTACTAGAAGGTTTCTGTGGAATGAATTATGTTGGAGAGTTTCGAGGAAAGAACGAGATTAAAAGAAATGGTCTGACAAAAGATTGGAGATTCATCCTGCACACATTTTGTATGAGCATAGCTCACAGAAAAGGCGGGTACAACGGTCTCAAATTGGAATGGTCGGCTGCAATGCTCAATCTGTGTACAAACCAGCCATTCAACAATTAGGGTTTGATCTTTTACTGCATGGTTATAACGTAAATAGAGGACCGTGGGACATGTATCCAAGATTTGTCCAACTGATGGAAATCTATACAAGTTTCAGTTTCCCGAAGGAAGACAAATCACTAAACTGAAAACAAAGGAATTGGTGATGCTGCACAACTGGATGTACAGAGAAGAAAGGCTTCCCATTGTTTTTGAAGCATACAACAAATATAAAGAAGGTGTGAGGCAACCAGAGAAAGACGAGAAAAACAGGTTGCCGAAGAGCAAGAAGAGGAAATTGAAGAAGAAACACAATTGGTACAAAGCGAAAAGATAAAGGAAAGAAAGTGATCGAGGAAGGACCTTCAAAGAAAAGCAAAAAGGATACATCAAACCCAGAACGAATTGCGGATCACAGTATTCGTGCTGGATCAACAAGAGAGGAGATCGAACGAATGCAGGCTATCCATGCTGTTAGAGAAGCCGAGAAACAAGAAAGGAGGATGAAAAGGAAAGAAATAACAGAGTCTAAGACACCAGTCGTTGAGAAGACTGAGGAAGAACAGTTAGATCAGTTTATTGAAGGTCTACCTGCTGATCCCATAGAGACTACTCCGAGCAAGTCCCCAGTGCACAAAAAGAGAAAAACTGGAGAGAGGTCTTCTAAAGATGTTCAACCAAAGTCAACTTCAACTGCTCAAGTACCTCCTCAACGAGCTCCAGCAAGACCACGTCCATTTCAAGAACTATATGATCGTTTCAAGAGAAATCGGGTCGTTCCCTGCCAAAGAGTTCTGTCTGTCAAAGAATCAGGTTAACCACACCAATGTGCTCAGAGAAAAGCTGAAAGAACAAAGAAAGAAGAACAATTGCAAAACAATGTGTCAAAGCAATCTGAGTTTATAAAGTTCACCGTATTCAAGCCTCAACTCCGAAGGCGCGTGTCAAAAACCACCAAAGACCCAACAACCTGAAAAGGGAGAGTTACATGGGTGTTTAATCCAGCTAAAGTGGTTACCAGGGTGAAGATTCCTCTAGAACATCCATAATGCTCACCAAATTTAAGAAGTGGTTCTACAACGGACAAACGGTGAAGTTGTGATCAGATCGAGCGATAATGAAGACATCAGAATCCTTGATCCAATGGATGTGTTTATGTTTTGTCTGTCTGACTTGAATATTCTCTACGGGCATAAGATTCATGTTGGTGCTGGAAATGAATACTTAGAGGAAGGCATGCTCTTTCAGCGAGCAGTCGAGAGAGCTAGAGAAAGAAAGAAACAAATGATGGAAACAATGCTCCGGATCGACGAACAGAAAGAGAAAGATGAAGCAAGAAAGAAAAGTGTTGTCGAGAAGCCTGTTGAACCACAATCACCTCCTCCTCAAACCAAAGATCCATCATCTGATCTGATGTTCAAGTTATTCCACCACCTCCAACTTCATCCACATATGTAGTCACTAGAGGTCCAACCAATAACTAGTGAAGCTGTTTTTAACCAAACTGCACCACCAAGAAATGATCAAGATGCCACCGAAGCCCTGAAGCTCAGAACAAAGAATGAAGACTCTCAAATACACAACGGTCTAGGGGGGTATCATTAGGATGTTTTGAGATAGTTGATACTTGAGTTTCATAGTTTGTAGCTTGTTTGTAATAGTTGGTAACACTAGAAGGGCTAAAAGTGTAATTATGGGATCTAGTACCTGTAGTGGCGTTTTTAATGTCCCAACATATTTAATGAATACGTTGGGTAGTCAGATGCTATATATATGAATGCCATGAATTCTTTGGCTCCAAGTTTCTCGGACCAAGGTCACTTTGCTATTGTTTTGTGTTTGTGTCTCTGATTTGCATGTTGTTATCATACATCCAGGATCTTTGATTGTTACTATCATTATGGGATTACATCTTGGATAAGATTCTTCCCCTTCATCTTAGTTTCTTTGTGTTTTCTTACTTATATCATTCAAACACCTAATCTATAAGTGTTTGGGTGTTTGTCAATCACCATCACTATGATCCGAAGCTGATTTGGAACTCACAATAGGCACACCTTCCACTAAGCCGTTTTTAATTATATAGTTCATTTTTTGATAGTGGATATGTGCCATGCGTCTATGCCATAATATTGACTCAGCCTCAGACGCTTTCGACAACAAGCATGTAGTCACCACTGAAGAATCATGTACACTCATGTCCATGACGTAGGTATCATTCTTCCTTGGTGCTTGCATAACTACCTAATCATCAGGAATGATCAAACCCGGTTTTAACACCAATGCCTCAGAGTTGGTAAAGTGGACAGAGTAACCCTTGTTACAGACTTGCAACACGCTCATCAAATTGTGTTTAAGTTGCTCGACATAGTTAACTTTGTCCAATGTTATCTTCCCGTTGGTCACTTTCCCTTGACCTAATATCTTTCCACCTTTTGCTCCTACAAAGTTTACGTAACCTCCATTTATTTCTTCAAATTCTTTCAGCAACTTCTTATCCCCCATCATGTGCCTGGAGCAGCCACTATCAACATACCACAAGTTGATAAGCCTCCTTAGTAGCTCCTGCACAAACTAAACCATACCAAAACAAATTTAGTTAGATAGGAGGAACCAAGCCTTAATGGTCTTGGGTCTTCCAGGTTCACCAACTACCGGAACATCCATCCAATATCTATCACTCCTAATAGGAGTCTTGGATCTCAGACATGTTGATGGAAATGGTTTTTGATTTCCACTAGGTCTCTGGTCCTGAGGGTTTACATACGTGTTTGAACTTTGTGACCTCTGGAAATTTTGATTTTGAAAACCTCTATTCTTATTCACAAATCCTAAGTTCCGATAAACTCTTAGTTGACTTTCAAAATTTTGATTGTAATAATTTTTCGAGTCATTATTGTAAAAATTTCGACTACCAGTAGTGTGATATCGAGTTTGTTGTGAACTTTGACCTCTAAAATTATTTGACTGACAAATAGAGTTATTCAATTTAGGTGAACTACTCCTAGGTATGTCGAATCTGCCAGATGTAGACGCATGCTGAAAACTTGATTGATTTCTATGAAAACGAGGAAATTGTTAATTTCCTGTTGCAGCCCTATCTTCAACAACAGATTTCTTCGGTGAGTTTGATTTCTTCAACTCACAAACATCCTTCTTTTCTGGTGATTTTTCTTTCTTCATTTCCTTCAAAGGTGCTTCACCCTTCTTGTAAGGACAACAACTGACGACATGTCCTTTTGTATGACAAATAAAGCACGATCTTTTTGCAAAAGACATCTTTGGTGAAGTCTTTGAAGTTGATGGTTCTGATGACGTGGGCGACTTTTGAGACGGACCAACATTTGTTTCTTGTATTTTGCCCTTGTTCATTTTATCTTTAACAAACTTTTCATTTGACTCTGTTTCAATCACAATTTTTTTATTTTTCATGTCATCCCCTTTCACAAAATTCACCTTTTTAACAAAATGTTGTTTTTTAGATTGGGAAGATGCATTTTGATTTTTGAAAAAAGTGTCTTGTTTGGTTTCCTTCTCGACATCATCAGCCACTTCATACTTAGAAACAACATCATTCTCAAACACGGAACTATCAGGTACTTCGACAGTCATCGGCTCAACAACAGCTGCACCATACACAAAATCTATTAAATCATCTTCATGTGGTAAGAATGTATAGTCCTGATGAGCTTGTAGAGGAACTTCAATAAATCCCACTATTGTTCGATCAGTACTCTTTTTTAAGTTTCCCATCATGTGATTCATTACAAATGAAGTGTTTCTAAATTGGTCATTTTTCTTTGAAGTTCAACAATCTTAACTTGTGGAGGTAAAGCATCTAGCAACTTGTCATTGATCTCAGTATCAGTGTATCCCTCTATGTCATAGTTGTCTATCTCTATCATCAGATGATAGAACCTTGTAATGATCTCATCTAGGGACTCATTTCACATGCACTTAAAAACAGCAAATTCAGCAAATCAATCTTGTTCTCTTTACATCAGCATTGCCTTCAAACCGCTTCTCTAATGCGTCCCACATAACTTTTGAGGTAGTGTACCTCTTAAAAGTGTGTTTCATGCCATCAGGTATAAAGACATTTTTATAGCAGCAAGGGCTCTCTTCTCAGCCTCATACATCTTCTTATCTACCTCTTCCATATTGACATATGCAGTGACCCGTTGTCTACCTTCGAACTCATTAGTCAGATGCACGTACCCATCCTCAATACAGATCCACATCCGTGTGTCCTGATACTCAATAAAGGACTGAAACCTATCTTTCCAAGTAAGGTATTGTTCCACCTTCATCAGCTTTAGCGGCTTGTTGGTAGTACCAACCTCATGTTCCATCTTCAACAACTCATTCAAGTTTGACATACTCTACATTTTTACCGAACCAACTCGCTAAAAACGTTTAAAAAATTGTCTGAAAACTGTTTTTTACCAAATTATACCATTAGACTCGTCTCGAGATTACGAATCCAATGATATATAATGTCCAAAACCTATTTCGGGATTTTCATGCCCCTTTTTGTCCTAAAAATGAGGCGGTTCAAACTACGCAACTCGTTTACCGAGTTTCCTTACGGATAATTTTCTATTCACGAAAACGTTAAATACTCTATACGTAACTAATTACTCCATATTTGAATTACTTCACCTCTTAATTACACCAGGTTTAATTACTCCACCTATTTAATACTCCAACAATTACTCTAGCAAGCCAATTTTGCTGGTTAATTACACAGGTTAGTCAAATTCGCTGGTTAATTACACAGGAAAGTCCAAGTCAAAAACGTTGAGTCCCAATTATGCTGGGGTTAAATATACTGGCTGATCAGTTCAAAATTACGACGACTAGTAAAGTCGCAGATCACCATAATCATGTCGCAGAAGACAATTATCAAAGTTAGCAAAGTCGCCTTTGGATTTAAATACGCCACCCAGTCAATTACGCAGGTCTAGACTGCATAATTGTTAAATACGTAATACAGAAAAAACATTGGTTCTACTCAGCGGATTCTACAGTAACTTGTTCAACAATCCAGTCTACCAGCAACTCCGATTTTCAGGGTTCTGATAAAATCTTTTCTGAATTTGAAAAGATTTTATCTCTTCTCTAACACAAACCTGCAATATCAAACAACCAAAATCAACAAAATTTTGATAAAAATCTAAAGAACACTACGAAGAACATGAAAAACAAATCTACGAATCTTTAAGTTTTTTAGCCAAAAATCTTCAAAAATCCTGCTAAAACAGCAGAATTTAAAAACTGCAGAAACTGTTATAACTATGCGGGAACACCAACCAGCCTCCAAATTCGCAGCAGCCTACAACACCTCCAAAAACCCTAGTTTTCTTCAGCAAACAATTTTTAGCCGAGCCAATCAAGAGCCTAATGCTCTGATACCAATTATAGCTCCCTTAATCCTATGGATCTTTCACAGAATTGTCTATCTAATCTAGAGTGCGGAATCCTCTGGATCAGATTGTCAAAGAAAGGTGTAGAAGCAGTTTAAACTCAAACCGAACAAACGAATCTTTATTGATTATTCAAAACAATCAACCTAAGATCCTAGCACTCACAAATTTTTCCACCTCTCTAGTCACGAATTCTCTCCCTCTCTAAACTCTTTGTACACTGATTTCAGGTGCATAACCCTAACCCTAATGCAAAGCTTTGTTAATGTAACACAAGGCATGCATACTAGGCTAGTTTCACAATGGCCTGCGAATTGGATAGGCCTAATTCGCCTACCATTCCCCCAATGTGGGTTTGGTTTGGCCCAATCACTATTAACTAATTATTACAAAGCTAAACCCGCTAATCGTTCATCATTTCACTAATTACAAGATCTCCAAATGCCCAAATCTAAAAGCTATTATCACAAACATACACCCACATCCATAATCTACCAACAAGGTATGTTACTAACATCTAGATTTGTTCAAAATTACACTTTGCATGTTATATAACATCTATATTTAGGGTAAAAATCTAGGGTTCTTGAACTAGACTCGTGTCGGTCCGAATAATCCGAATCTTTTTTCATAAATTTGGTTAGTAGTAGTAGTAGTAGTGTTAGGGTAAGTAAATCATCAAACCATTGTTGAAAAATCGGGCGTTTGCAAACCGTTTTGTCAAACCCTTGTTAATAACTGAAAAAACTTGAAATCGAAGGGTAAAACTAGTTGGTAAGTGAAAATTGATACTTGGCATTTGTTTTTCGGGGTATACCGCACACAGGGGACCAAAAAATTTGGATTTTTTGAAACTGACACGAAAATTTGAAATTAGGTCAAAACAGTAGCCGACCACGGGGCTGTGCCTCCGTGGCACGGGGTCGTGCCTCCTAAAATTGTGAAGCATGGGGTCGTGCCCAAGCCTCTGTTTATCATATTTTCGCTGTTTTAACCGAACTTAACTTTTAAATTGTTTGTTTTGGGGCAAGAAATGGCGACACACAAATGGCTCAGGTTCATAACAAAGCACTCGAACTGCGCGGTGCGTATGGAATTCTCAAGACCCGTACGGAAGAGCCGCCAAGGCAAGTCTGCTATGACACCTTGGACACGGTTGGGCAAAGAGACCGTTATGACAGCCTTATTACAAGACCTCTTCGCTTATTTCTTGAAGCACCACTACAGTCTATTTACAAATTCAATCTTGAATTCCTAAGCAATTTCAGCCTCAAGAAAGACACTGAGGACATGTACGATACTGAAGCTGTGACGTTCCAATGTGGTGGTAAGTGGTACGTAATTTGTGTTGCGGAGTTCGGTATAGATGTGGGGCTCTATACCGAGGAGGAGTGAAGGCGTTTACAATCCAAGCAGTACCAAAAGCACCAAGATTCGGGACCCACTCATTCGTTACATTCAGCAGGTCCTGAGCGGTACTTTGAGCCAAAGGAGATAGCGAAGACGTGGTAAATCTTCGGGAGCTAACTTGTAGGTCCTGGTGACAGCGGTTCTAGAAGAAAGTTTGGGCATATGATACTACCAATTCGGTAGAATGTTATTAAGAAAGGAGTAGAAACGGAATCAGCGGAAGCATTCATTCATTCATACCGAAAGAGTATACATCTTGTCTGGCTCGCGGAATTCCTGGAGAGATTCCGCCAGCGTTTCCCCTCTGGGGAACTTCTAAAACTTACAAAACAATGAACACACAACACATATATATAGACATGAGCACCTCGTACAAAGTGAGCATACTGCTTCGTACGAAGTGGTGACCACCTCATACGAGGTGAGTTAGCTTCGTACGAATTGACATTTTTGCCCCTCTCACATTCGTACTTGGATCGTGTGTTCGTATCTAATATATACAATATTCAACACATGCTCTATCTAGCATATTCGTACAGTGACGGACATAAAAGTGCATAACAATTTCCCCCTTGGATGTCATTGCCGAAGCTTGATCTTGAAATATGATAGTTGTGTTTGAATATTCTGCAACTTCAATCAGGTATCTGTCGATGTCGTAGAATGCGTCAACAAATTCCCCCCTTGATTGATGATCCAGGCTTGCATTATCAACATTAAAGCACCAATTCCCCCTAAAATTAATTCCTCCACTAATTAATCTTCAGTTCTTTGGTTGCACGGTTCCCGACCTCCTCAAATTTGATTAATCGACAAATTTTCTCGAATAACCACCAACTTGAAACTCATCAATGCAGCTTCTCCGTTTAACTTTAACCATATCCGTGTTTGATTTTAGCGCACTCCTCCTATGCTCGATCCTCTGATCTTCAAAAACCCAACAGGCAATTGATAGAAACTTCGAATTACCACACTGGCAAACTTCAAATATGCGAATACCTGCGAAAATCTGAAACTCCCGATTTCCGTAATCACAATTGATTAGCAAATCGATAATCTTCTCAATCAGCAAATCTTCATCAGAAAAACTATCTGTCAATACACAGTAATCTTTTATTCTTAGTTCAAGATCAGTAATGTAATCTTCGTCTTTCATAACAACTTCAAATGTATAGTCTATTTCATGAACAACCGGTACATTGCTTTGTCTGAAAAACCCGTATATCATGTTCTTTAGTCATGAATTGTAAGCATATAGCTTTCCTCGTCAGTCCCAGCGCAATTGAATCAATAAAACATCATCAATTTCCTGGCGATTAGTCCGGAAAACAATTCATTTGCGTTGCAAATTTAAATTGGATGCTTTGGTCTATCACAGAGCTATCCCATGAACACTCTCTGATAACTACTCGTACCACTTAGCAGTCGTGTGTGCTAACCAGCTTATACAAGGACTCAGGCATCAACGTGACCACAACTACACAATCTTATAAATAACTCCTCCAAGACTCAGTTATGCAACCCCACTTTTACGAAAAGTAGACATCAACTTGATCTCATCACTAATGAATTCAAACTACACTTTGATCTCGTACATAAAAATCCAAAAGTCTTTACATTCTCCAGATAATCTGCAATCGGAACCACCTGAATACTGTTGCCAGCGTCAGAATTTCAAAAATGCCGGAATCTTAACATATATGTGAAAATTTTATTCCCCCTCAATTTTGCAAATTCTAACTGCACCAATTTTTTCACTGAAATTCTCCCTCAAATCTTTTGCATAGGTATCCATGACTACCCCAATATCTTCAACATTTTGCGACCGTATCATCAAATCTATACTTTGAAGCTCCAGACGGTGTCCCCGAACATCCCGTATCGGTCATTAAAGTCTTGAAAAATTTTCTATCACCAAATTTTTTCTGGGAACTCGTCTCATCAATACGATTAACAAAATTATTCAACTTTTTTTCTTTTTTTAGGCATATCACACTTCGTACAAGGTGACACTTCGCACAAGCGAGTCTGATCACCTTTTTTTTATCCAGAATCTTTATTTATTCGAATTTCAAGATGACTCTTCCACAGATCTGGTCGAAAATCATTTTCTAACAATCCTATGGTTTCAATTTTACGTTTTGTCCGTGGATTGTCCCTTTATTTCATGATATACGTCTAAAACCTCCAAACCTCCATAATTCATGAGCGTGTGTGATTCAATCTACTGTTAGATCAATTGAATTGGTATCGTAGCTTTGATACCAGTTGTAGGTCTCAGTGACGGCGGTTCTAGACGAAAGTTTGGGCGTATGATAGTACCGATTCGGTAGAATGTTATTAAGAAAGGAGTAGAAACAGAATTAGCGGAAGCATTCATTCATTCATAAAGAAAGAGTATACATCTTGTCTGGCTGGCGAAATTCCTGGAGAGATTTCGCCAGCGTTTCCCCTCTGGGAACTTCCAAAAGTTACAAAACAATGAGCACACAACACATATATATAGACATGAGCACCTCGTACGAAGTGACCATACTGCTTCATACGATGTGGTGACCACCTTGTACGAGGTGAGTTAGCTTCGTACGAAGTGACACTTTTGCTCCTCTCATGTTCGTACTTGGGCCGTGTGTTTGTATCTAATCTATACAATATCAACACACGCTCTATCTAGCCTATTCGTACAGTGACGGACATAAAGTGCATCAACAATATTTAATAAAAGAGCTATTCAAAATATTTTTGGTAAATATTAAAATAAATCCCAAATTTTAAATTGATGTTTTATGCCACCCTTAACGAGTTAACACTTTATTCTAAATCGAACCCAAATGTTAGTGCTATACCCTGCATTTAGGTGTCCATCATGAAAGAAGGTAATCTCGCATTTCATGTGTAACATAGGCCGGTATTACAGTTAACAGTAAAGGACAAAACATCGCTAGTTCATCAAGTGGGCATAGTTGGGGTTAAACTTACATCACTTTTAAGCGATAACCCTAAATGGAGAGTTGTGTAGTAGACACAATTAACAATCGTTGTTTACCTACATAATCATACCAGTGGATAGTGCTTAATCCAATTCACTGTGATTTGATGAATCGGGGTCTCATCTTAATTAAAATTTGGTTTTGGGTCATAAAATTAAATTAAGATATTTTAAACATAAAATACTAATTAATTAATTTTGAATTTTGTAGATGTCAACTGAAAACAATTCCTCCTAATTCTCTCTCAAGTCCATCTTAGAGAAGGATAAACTGAACCACTCCAACTTCATGGACTGGCACCGCAATTTGAAAATTGTTCTCAAGGCGGAGAACAAACTATATGTTCTTGATATGCTAGTCCCTGATAAACCCATCAATCAGCAAACTATTGCATATAGAAATTATGCAAAGCACTCTGATGACTCTATGAAAGTCTCATGTCTGATGTTAGCATCCATGATCCCTGAACTTCAAAGGACCATGGATGATATGATGGCAAACGAGATGAATGAGCACCTGGTGGAAATGTTCCAACAGAAGGCTCCTCATGAGAGGTTTGATGTGATGAGATCACTCATAACCACTCGTATGCAAGAGGGTATATCAGCTAGTGCTCATGTGCTAAAAATAAAGGCATATGTTGATCACTTGACTCGTCTGGAATCCCCCTTGAGTGATGAGTTAGCTGGGATTCTCAACTCATTCCCCAAGTCATATGATCAGTTTACTGTGAACTACAATATGAATGGGATGGAGAAGACACTTGTAGAGCTGCATCAGATGCTCAAAACTGCTGAGGTAAATATACCTAGCAAGACTACACCAGTGTTGATGATCAAGGAAGGACATGTTAAAAAACCTAACACCAAGAAAAAGGGCAATCAGGGCAAAGGCAAATCTGTTGCAAACAAGAAGCCCCAGAAGGATGCCAAGTTTTTTCATTGTAATGAAATTGGGCACTGGAAGAGGAATTATGCTAAGCATTTAGCTGAATTACAGCAAGCCAAGGCTTCAGGAGGAGAGTCCTCAGGTATATATGTTATGGAAATCTTTGCTTTTTCAGGCAAAACATGGGTGTTTGACACGGGATGTGGTTTACACATTAGTAATGCTTTATAGGGACTAAGAAAAAATAGGAAGCTGAAAAAGGGCTACTTGGAGGTCCATGTTGGCAATGGACAAAGAGTTGTTGTGAAGGAGATTGGAGAATATGTTCTTTTACTTCCTTCTGGTTTAGAACTTGTTTTGAACAATGTTTATTTTATTCCTAGTGTTACTAGAAATATTGTTTCGGTTTTTTCTTTGCATGGATAAGGTTTCAATTATCGTTTTAGTGGTGAATCTATTTCTGCTTATTTTATTGATGTATTTTACTTTGATGCAAAACCAAACAATGGAATATATGAGATAGATATCCAAAACAATAACATATTATGCAACATCTCCCACAAACGTAATAAGTTAGACTATAATGATACGTATATGTGGCATTGTAGACTTGGTCACATAAGCGAGAACTGTGTTAAACAACTCAAAACCGTAGGAATCCTAGATTCCAAGGGTTCATAAATGTTTGGCAAATGCGAATCATGCTTAAGTGGAAAGTTAATAAAAGCACCTTTTAGAGAAAGAGCTAATGATCTGTGCGACTTGTACATATAGATGTATGTGGTCCATTCAGAACAATGTCAAGACATGGAGAAAGATACTTTGTTACATTTACTGATGATTTCAGTAGATATGGTTATGTTTATCTTATAAGCATAAACATGAAACACTTGAAAAGTTTAAGGAGTACCAAAACGAAGTAGAGAATTAGCCAAGTAGAACTATCAAGATGCTTCGAACAGATCGAGGCGGTGAATATCTTAGTCAGGAGTTCATCGACCATCTAAAGGATTGTGGAATAGTTTCACAACTCACTCCACCTAGAACACCACAACATAATAGTGTGTCAGAGCTGAGAAATCGAACTCTAGATATGATTCAATCAATGATGTGTCGAACAACCCTCCCACGCTCCTTTTGGAGTTATGCTCTGGAAACTGCCGCAAGACTTGTGAATATAGCTCCAACGAAGAAGGTTAACAAAATGCCTTATGAGATATGGCATGGAATGAAACTTAAAGTATCATATCTTAAGGTCTAGGGATGTAACGCTTATGTCACTCTAGAATCTTCGGATAAACTTGATCCCATAAGCGAAAAAGTGGTTTTCGTCGGTTACGCTGAAAACATCGGTTACCTTTTCTACCACACCACTGAAAAATAAGATTTTCACTAAACGCAGAGGCACTTTCTTGGAGGAATAGCTTCTGGCGTGAGGGATTTGAGAAAACCATGTGGGTCTTGAAGAAATTCGAGAATCATAAGTGACTGAACCAGTTGTTCAGACAGAACCAGAAGTAATTGATCCATTTGTTGAAGTTGAGCCTAAGAGGACTCAAGAAACAACAAAAACACCAAGTGTTCGAAGAAGTATTAGGGATCATCGTGCACCTGAAAAGTATGATGATATCTTCATGATTAATGAAGCGGAACCTACTGCTAACAAAGCTGCAATGTTGGATTCAGAATCCAAGAAATGGCAAGAAGCCATGAATGTAGAGATGTAATCCATGTCTGATAACCAAGTCTAGGATGTGACAACCAGCATTTTCCGGTTGTAATTACGTGCATAAAGAGCATCAATACCATCATAATTAGCGTAATTAGGCGTAAATTAACTCGATCAGGCCCCTAGAGAGCCTAGGAACGCCTACTTGATTCATGTTACGTGATTTGGCGATAATCGAGAGCCTTAACGCGCGATTTAACCTTAAGCGAACTAATTCTAAACGAATACTGACAACACCTAAAAATACAAATTTTGTACTTGCATTTATTAAACAGTTATAATTATGCGATATATTTGGATTATCGAGCATCACAAAGCACAACGCAGAAGCTATGCGGAAACCGGAACGCACTAACAATTAACAACGAAACGGAAAGACACGGACTAAAGTTACATCTAAATATTAATATATTATGATAATTTGGCTTCGTTTTCAAACTTTAATACTCACGGTAGAAACCGGATCAAAAAATGAATAAAAATGACAGCCGTAGCGATTTACACAATTTTAACGCAACCAACGAATTTACGCGTCAAAACCAACTTCCGACTTAAACTTCATGCATTTTGGCCTCAAATAAATATATTTCGACACTATACGACGTTCGGGTTTCAAAAACGGGCCGTAGATAATGTTTGGGCTTGGACACATTAACGGGCTTTGGGCCCGACCCACTTGAGAAAACCCTAGCTATATATAAACCTCCTTACCTCTTCTCCCCCATTTGAAAACCCTAGCCCCCTTGCAAACAACCCATGCTCTCTCCCTCTAAACCGGTCGCCGAAATCCGGTGTTTCCGGTCGGCTCCGGTCACAGCTCCGGCTACACACACACCGACACCCTTCCCTTGTACCACCTCTTACAAACACCCGCATACATGTATTTAGAGCGAGAAAGAGAGACTGGTAGAGAGAGGTAGATCGGAGAGATAGAAAGTACAGCGAGAGAGAGGGAAAGAGAGAGGCGGCGGCGACACTGATTCCGGTGATTGGTTGGACGCGGCGGCGGCTCGGTGACAGAGACGGTGGTGGTCGACCGTTTCTCGCGGTGGCCATCTCTAAAACCTTCATGTTGGTGGTAGAGTCGCGGCGGTGGACTAGCGGCAGCACCGCCACTCCGGCGGCCAGCAAAATTGGAACCGGCGACGCCGGTGTCGGCTGACGACGGAGTGACGGCGACAGAAGTGGTGGTGATTCCGTGGGTCTCATTCGGGTTTGGTTCACGCACGGTTCAGATTTTGGTTCGGTTGGGTCGATGTGTCAACAGCGGCAGTCGGTGGTGGCTTCTTGCCGGCCGACGGTTGCGGTGTCGCGGCAGTGGTGGAGTGGTTATTTTGTTCGATCCAAGCCAGGTTTCGGGTTCGACTCGGTTCAGGATATGGCAACTCAGTTCAAACTCGGTCCGGTGTTCGGTTCGACTCGATCAACACCGAGTCAACTCGATCAAACATGGTCAACGCGAGTCAACACAGGTTAACTGGTCAAACCCGGTCAACTGTCGGGTCAATGGGTCAATCAAGATTCGGTAAAAATTTATTACGACGCGAAATTTATTTATATTAGTTATATAAATATTGATATTGATTATCGCGAAACCGAGCTCAAAAACCGACCCGCTAACGATTACATATCGCCAAGATTTAAAAATATATAATTGAACCAACGTACGATACCCGTGTAAAAACTACTAGTTAAAACCGAACCGATGGCATATATATATATATATGGATTTGGATCATTTGTGAACAACTTCTTGAAAATGAACTGAGTGAACTAATCTTGACCATTGATTATTTTTTAGATTAAAAGGGTAAGATTGACATTAGCTCTCGCTCTCTCTCTCTTAAGTAAAATCCCTTAATTTTCTCATCTATTAATTATCTCTCTCTCTCACACATTTTTAATTACTTTTCCATTATTTTAAACTCTTGTAGAATCAGTTGCTAATAACGTATATGAAACTCCTAACGGAACTAGATACTAGACACCAACTGTCCCTCCCGGATTCAAACCGTATATAAAACTCCTAATGGAACTAGGTCGTGGACTACAAAATACACATATGTATCAAAAGTTTGTACACATCTGTATAAACTAACAACTGTGTATCTTGTATAAACTGATAGTTAGCGAGACTGTACACATGTGTATAAACTAACAGCGGTGTATCTTGTATAAATTGATAGTTAGCGAGACTGTACACATGTGTATAAACTAACATCGGTGTATCTTGTATAAACTGATACTATCGAGACTGAACATATGTGTATAACTAACAACTGTGTATCTTGTATATACGGAAACTAGCAAGATTTTAGGAATTTTGATAATATTCTTTAATAAATACAATTTACAAAAGACACAAATACCCTTCTGTCAATTAATTTAAAGGGAAGTTACAACATTATAATTACAATCTTGCCATTGTTTAAAAATCTATATATGATATAATCCCATGGCTCAGATTAGTTCACACGGTTCACTCTCAACCTAGTGTTCACTCTAGAACCCCACCCATATATATATATATATATATATATATATATATATATATATATATATATATATATATATATATATATATATATATATATATATATATATATCGGATTTATATTTGACGAAAGTTATGTTTGAACACGGCGGGAAAGTACTATATATTATTATTACGTTGATTATTGCGTTTTGATAATTAAATCGACAACTTGTGTTGGCGGGATCATCCAAAATCAGGGGAAACTCTTTCCCCGTTTTTCATCAAAATACATAATACAAAACACGTTGTATTTCAAAGACAAAATTTTCCAATTCAAGCAATTGTTTTAAAATAAATATTGATATATATTTATTTTGCCGACACTACTAAAACTTATAAGATCAAGCCGATAACGTTTCAATGAGCGTGATTACAAGATAACAGAATTCGGTAATCGATTATAAAATAAATACAATTAATTGTATTTACTTCGAATGTCGGAATTCGGAAATTAGATTTCAAACATCGATAATTCACCCGAACACTTTTATAAGTATATATAATGTTTATTTTATTTCGTATGTTAAGAATTCCGAACACTTGTACAAAAAACTTTTATAAAATAAATATAATGTTTATATTTATTTCGTATGTCAAGAATTCCGAACACTTGTACAAAAAAATAAGTATAGTGTTTACGTTTATTCCGAACGCCGAGATTCCGAGTACTCCTGTAACATGAATATAATAGTTTATATTCATTTCTAACATCGGGAATCAGAATAATTATTTCACACGTTGATAACACCTTTGAATGCTTTTATAAAATAAATATAGTTATATTTATTTCAAACGTCGACGACTTAGAAACTTATGAATATTTTTTATAACAATAATATACTCGGAATATTCGATTCAAACGCCTTAACGAAGTACGGCACAATACTGTAAGACTATAACAAGCGTACGGTTATATAATTATTTATTAATCATGAACGATATGCAAGACTATTGTGCGGATATGAAGCGCTTTACCTATATGGGTATATCTACTAGTATGTATGCCTACATCTTACGAGACACTAAGGGTCGTACTGCTATCCGGCAATGTACATGACGACTAATACGATTTTATGAAATATATTTACGTTTATGTATAAACATATATTTCAAATCGCTCGA